>OU343217.1:130680621-130729204 GCA_910596185.1 Chrysanthemum makinoi | reverse complement strand
AGGAACAGTAGTAGTCTGATGGTAGAACACAGTAAGTGGCAGTGGTGGTGAAGTAGCAAGAGGTGGAACAGCAGTGAAACCGCGGTGACCGTGGTGGTGACCGTGATGGCGATCGAAATGATGGTGACTGAAAGCTGATGGGTGAGCGGGCATCACATGAGTCATAGTGATGGGTCGCACACGCTTCCTAGCGGTGCGTTTGAAGGTCTTACCATTAGGATGCAATCTATAAGGTACTCCCAAACGGCTCACTCATGAGGCTTAAGAACACGAATCCTACGCCGACGACCGACGGATAGGGCGAGATGATCCAGAAGAATCGATGAAGCGAGTCAGGTTCTCTCGATGACTTGATGATCCATCATCCACAAATGCAACATCAAGCGGTAGGTAACCATTGCCTGCGACTCAGTATGATCTAGGGTCATGGAAGCAAAAGCATTGTACTCTTGAGGATGAGCGGTCATAGCCGAGCAAGAGGAGTTCGGGCAACTTCACCTTCCTCAAAGGTTCGGTTTAGTCGAAACAAAGAGTAGGTGACAGACTGGGATGAGCTGCATAGTGACAGTCGTAGAGGACATGGTATCATCCATCTCGGTGTCTGGGGACGTAACAACCGGTGGGATGCAGACATGGTAATCAGTAACAACCCATAAATTAATGTAAGTAAATGCCAAATAATATAATTATTTTAGTTAGCTAAGCAAATCTCCATGCCTAACTTAAAATGAATGCAATTTACTTATGATCTAGTGATGCATCAATCCTAATGCATGGAGCGGTCACGGAAGGCGTAAAGGCGTGGTGTAAAATAGTCCCGTTTAAAAGTGCGGTTATAGTCCAAATGGTTTTGAAAAACTCTTTGGTTCTCTATAACCTGCTCGATGCTGTCAGAACACCGAAAATCTTAATGACAGCGGAAGACTAATTCGGGTGTTACTTGAATGGAGATCATAGTCAATAATCATAGAAAACGACTCAAAAGAGACGTTTTATTAAAATAGTTATCATTTATCGAAAACTCATTGTTTGTTACAAAATATTGTAAATAGATCAAGTGTTTTTCCCAAAAGAAATATCATGAGTTTGAAAGAAATGATAACTTTTATGTTTTCACCGTGATAAGCCTTGCCATGCCCCGTTCCGCACCTTGGTCATAATCTTCACTGATTACCTGAGATAACATGCTTAAAAAGGTCAACAAAATGTTGAGTGAAATCCATAGGTTTAAAATAAGTTGAACACAAGTATAAGATCATGATCATTGTAAACTAACAATATCATAAGAAAAATATCATTGATTATTATGCACTAAGCTCATGAAACCAAGACTCAACTGCATACACCAATTACCGTGCACGTAAATATGCCCCAAAGGAGGTAATAGCCAATTACCTAAAGATATTCGATATGGTGCGCCCCGGTTATTTCTCTATAACCGAACGGGTTCGTTAATCCCCATAGTACTATTCACGATATCTACGTTCACTCTGCGTGACTAATGGTTCATGATCGGGACTTGTGGCTAACAACTTAGCGCAGTACCAATAATCAAGAAGAGAGCATTTATGAAAAACCTTGTGTTCTAGTTTAGAGCATGTATCTCCTTCGCGGGGTTTGCAAAATAAAAAAAGCGTCGGCGCTATGAACTCACCTTGATGATAATGCACACGCAAAAATAGATCAAGCACAATGTAGCGGAGGTTCCAACTCGAAACCTAAAATGATGAGATGGCGAATCTCGATGAATGAGCATTTTGGTTCGCGACCAAAATAATAGAGCATTGAATATTCTTATTCAATAGATTATTGGATTGTCCAATCAATAGTGGCATCGCGTGATTAACGTTTTAAGTTAATTTACATGCTACATTGCCTTAATTAGTGATCGTCACTTACGCATAAGTGAAATGTTTTCCCCCGTTGTGATCGTAATAAATTTGTTGATCATTTTAACGTATTTAGATTCCCCGAGTATTTTATCGAAATATGTATATACTTAATTATTTTCTAAAAATATATATATTTACATATACATATATATATTTACATTTACATATATATATATATTAAATTCATCGTTATTGAAAATATTACGCTCATGTGGTCAAAATACTTATTTTTACGAGGCTATAATAAAATCATAAGTTTTGCTAAACTTTTCTCAAATTTACACTTTTTACCCTCGAGTTACAAAAAGTACAAGTTTAGTCCCTATACTTTTAGAAAATAACACTTTGTACCCATAAATATTATATGCTTAAAGTTTTCAGATTTGACACTTTTGGTCCCTATAAAAATCTGTTTTCGCAAAACGCTTTTAAAACTTATTTTTGTTACACTTTTAATATTTACTCAAGTATTAAGCTTAATTAAAGTGGAGGGGTGTAATCTGTCAATAGGTGATAGTTATAAAAAGGGGAGGAAAAAAGGTGCAACAAGTGAGATTCGAACCAGTGACCTCCCGCCCATAGCCCATGCGTGATAACCAACTGAGCTAGGCTCTTTTTGTGTTAATTCTACGTAACATGTTATATATATAGTATAGTTTCTGCGTTAAGAATTCTTGTATTTAGGCTACTGATTATGTCGAGATGCATGCATGGTTCCTTTTTCTTGTTTTCTTTTCTACTTCTTCTTCTCAAGTTGTTAAGCCTTTTAGATCTTATTATGTCTATGTCTTCCACAAGGTGGTGAGCTTATATGTTCGGCTTATTACAAATAAGCTCGAAAGAAAAGCTCTTGGCTTCCTTGGGCTCGAAGTGGGTTTAGTCAATCCATTTGGTGCATGTATAAGTGTAACATTATACTCGTGATAACGAAAATAAGTATCGAAAATGAAAAGTGAGAAGATTCTAATGAAACTTACAACACTCACTTGGAGTGGAGATGATACGTGAGATGAGTGAACTTGTCAAATGAACTCGAGTACTCCTTGTTCTCCTTATAATTTGTCACCCGTATTCTTATTTTACCCAAGTCTCCTAGTTGTTAATAACCCAAAACTCTTTGCTTCCTTTCTTCTAGCTCGACCCAAACATGAGAGAAAAAGTGTGAAGTGTTTGTGAGTTGTATGTGTTTAAGTGAAGAGTGTGTTTGCTTGTCGTGGGTTTTAAAGAGATTTCAAGCATGGCTCTTTCAATTTTTAAGTCTCCTAGCTTCCTAATTCTAGCCTTATAGTCACATGTTATTTTGAGTTTGTTTATGTTTGTGTGCATGTTTCTTGGCGTGGGATTGATGGCAGCCAAGATTGTGGCATGCTCAAGGCTTTGTCAAATCATTTGAAACATAGTTTCCATTGGTTTATAGAGTCAAGCTTGGTCAAAATGGATTAGGGGAGTATTTTATTGGCTTAGGGTGGCTAAGCTTAGGAGTTTGTCTCTCTTGATCATGTACACACGCAAGAGATCAAAGTCAAAGCAAGTGTTTGTGGATTTCTTCTTGTGTCCCTGTCGTGGGTGATAGCAGTGAAAGACCCATGGTTTATAAAGTCTTGGTTGAGTCAAAGTGGGTTTAGTTTAGCTTAGGTATTTTTATAATTGTTTAGGGTGGCCTAATGGGTGGTTTTTGTCTCCTTTATTCTTTCTCTCACGACAACACAAGGATTCAAAAGAGAAGTATTTTTGTTTCTAGTTTGGTTCCCTCTTGTTTGCTTGTTCGGTTTCAACAGAAAGAAACACAAAAACATTTACTAACTTCTTTTAAATGTAACTTGGGCTTGGGTTGTGAACAAGGCCCAAAAGGATATAAGTAAGGTGTTGGGCTAGTCAAGCAAATCGACAAGGCCCAAATTAAAATATTAGTGTGGGCTTGATCCGGTCGTGAGGCCCATTTATGTGTCGGGTTCGAGTGGTGAAAAGTCCAATGAGTTCCGAGGCCCAATACGAATTTTATATATTTTTATTATAATTTAATTCGTAATTTTTACAAATTTTTACGTATTCGATACGTATTTTAAGGTTATCAAGATCGTGGGGAAATTTATTTAGATCACAACGGTATATTTATGAACGCTCAAGCTGCGTTGATCATGCATATGCCAATTGATATGCAAATGTGATGTTTAGAAAATTTCATGACGAAATAGATCGTGTTTAATTCTTGATTAAAACGTTAAGTACATTGAAATTTTCCGGGAGCTTACAGAACTTCGCCTTGCAAACATCATTTATTATTATTATTATTATTATTGTTGTTGTTGTTGTTGTTGTTGTTGTTGTTGTTACTTTCAATATCTACCATGTTTCCACCGAGTTCGAGTTCAAGTCCGACATCTAAGAACAATTAAATATACATATTATGAGTTCATGGCACTGGTAAATGACAACTAACAAGTAACTACTAGTTAATTTGCTAAAAATCTTAAAGACCTTAACCCCTATAATTCTTAAACTACGAATCGATTAATTTTATAAATTTTAACCTTAAAACCCTAGAACCTTAACAACAAAATTAATCAAGAAAGAGTAGTACCTTAAGTATAAAAATGCCAAAGCCGGAAGGAAATTTGAGAAATTCGGGTTATTATGAAGATGTGTGTGCTTTGATTATATAGAATTGAAACGCATTGCTTTTTTGGAATTGAAAGGTCAGTGAATTTGTATATGTGAACACCGGACCCTATAAATATTGGATGAGAATTGGGCTAATTGCTTAAGTTTAAGACGGGGCTTTCAATTGAAAAGAGATCGCAAACAAAGTTTACATACGAAATTAGAAAGGAAAAAAACTTAAACTCGGGTCACTCGGGTTGATCCGGACCCGAATAAGAAACTGTTGGTGATTTTAGTGTCATCAATCATTTTTGTGTAATGGTGATTTACCCGAGAGCAAAAGGATTTCAAGTTTAGTTCTAATACAAGTTAGGAGGTGTGAAGTACACACTTGTATAAACTAATTGACTTGATTTCGGATACAATGAATGGTAAAGTTTGTGATAGAAAATTCGTCACTATGATATTGCAACAATTTAATACATGATGACTATTGGCAATAGTGACAGAAAAAACCGTCACTATTAGTTGTTGCAGAAATTTACTTAAAAGTTGGTTACTAAAAACATAATCATTCATGAAAGGGTGTGACTATTCATGAAAAGTCATTTTTTCTATTATATATAGACATCATTTTGGTCTTTCATAAAAAAGATGAAGAATCATATCAACACATATATCAAATTCTTCATGTTTTGCTCTCTTTCTTTTGCCTAGAATTTGAGTGTTCATTCTTGTTGTATCTCTTACAAATTTCTTATAACCCAAAGCAATTAATAGGGTAGAAATATTGTATCATGAAAGTGAACTATACATGATTCAAGAATTATCCAATCTATCATTGATTTTCAAGACCCTTAAAACCAACAAAAACTTATATCAAACTCGAACCCGACCTTATTTATATCTCTGGTTATTCAGATTGACGGAATTAACCTAAATTTAATTTTGAACTAATCAGACCTGAATAGTTAGGTTCGAGTCTGGTTTGGACCAGGTCGACTTTTATGACACCATGCTCTGAAAACCGTTAACACGTCTGTTATAATTTCCACAACGTCACCAATTCTTCCGACACAGTGTGAACGTCCACATGCTCTGTTCCCAAAATCTAACGTCAGAATCTTAGTCAAGAAATTCGTGTTTTCGTGGAAAATATTTTACAAATAAGACAAAACATATACGAACAATAGAACAACATCATTTCCTTTTCTAAACTAAATTCCACAAACCGTGTTTTTTGTCTTGAAAAGTCAGAAAGCTAAGCCATTTAGTTCTAACGATAAAACCAACAAAAAGATCGAAATAACTAAAATATATAAAATTTATCTATTTAATTTTAAGTTGCATGTGATTGAATTAGCTATTAATTACAATGTTTTATAGAGATTATTTATGCTTACCACTTTTTTTTCTTTTTTTTTTCCGTCCATTTTTTAATTTTTTGTACAGAAGGTTACTACATATTACTAGAATACTTGGTTTGTATTACAAACGTCTAATTTAAAAAATTGTTTCATACAAGATATGAAGCGATTGTCCGAGTCAAAATTAAAGTATTGAAAAAAACAGATGCGACACGAATGTTGCATGTCTACATGCGTATATTATCACTATCAAGTCTAATCGTTTTGAATTCGAATTGAACGATTATGATGTAGCAAAATAAGTGTGTACGTGTACGACCATAGTAAGCTTTCATTTCATTCTTACATGACATGCAATAGTCCAAAATCTTATCTTGGCTATAGCCAGAAAATCACTGATCGAGTCCCAGGTGCTAGACCATCAAAGTTGGCCAGTTAATTGGGCCACCGTTGAGTTTTACCTCATCATATAACTATACTGCACAAACACATTAGAGCTCTAGCTAAGCTAGTAATATATGCAGCCCATAACTCATATCATTGTTATGATAAAGGAAAGTATTTAAACTTTGCCACATATACTTGTTATAAGATAGCTAGAGAACGAATGAAAACACTTGACGTACTTAACGAATTCACAAGACAAAACGTTATTTAGTGATTACGTTGAACAGCATTGGTAGATATTATATGGTGGTTTTCTGATGTACAAACTACAAACAAAGTAATGTTGGATATTTTAGTGTAATTGGATTAACTTGTTTGACCAATTTTATCATGATAATACATCATTTAGGTTTGGAGGTGCGAAGTGCACATCTACTTGAGTTTATTATGATCTTAGGTGAAGCCCTCAAAGGAGCGGGTCGGCGGCCCGGTCCTTACCAGGAAGGTGTCCAGCGGCAGCCTCACATTTCGAGGATCAAGGGGCAGAGCCCCACTGGTCGGTCCGCGTCAGTGCACTGAAATTTTTTATTTCTCACTTTGAGCATGTAAAATTTTCTGCTGAAGTTGTGTTCTGCCGATTCAATGGATTCTCACAGAAGTTGTATTTCTCGAAATGCAATGGATTCTGAAGTCATTGATTCTGGCTGAAGTGTTATTCCTCGACAATTTTAAAATGAGGGACAAAACTTCGACAACTTAAACCCTAAAACCGTGTATCGTTGGCAGCTATCCCGTAATATGTTATATACGGTTTGTTTGGTCATTATCATAATAACGGTTCATTATATCTCATACACAAACATACGTAAAATTCTCAACTCTGAATTGTATCCCATTGAATAATTTGGTAGAACCGCCAAATTGATTCGATCTGAAAGTGTTCACACGCCTTTCAGAGACTAAGAATATCCGTTGGTGTTCGTTATTACTACAAATTCCCCACAAGTAAGTCAAGCGTGCATAATGTATATTCAGGCTTCGTTTGTTTTCACCAACAAGATCTAAATAGACCATTTGTATCTGAATCGGCCATACACAGAGTATCAGATTGTTTGATTATTTTATGTGTTTAGATCATGTTTTCTCTAAAATGCCTCCTATTTAACTAGACTTTAAAATTCGCTTATTACTATTGCCATTATTTTTTATTTCTTCCCCACGCACCATTCCTTGTTTAAAATTTTATTATTGTTTGTTTTTATCATGTCACACACATATGGAAGTGACAAACAGAAAGACTTTCAAAGCCAAAGCAAAAGAGTTATAAATAATTTAATTAGGAAATTTTTAGAATAAACACACATTCTCTGTTATGAAAATTAACTTTTGAAAATTGTGTTAAGAAAATTTGCTATACGCGCAAATAAGTTTTGCGAGCCATGATCATTTGCACGCTAACTTATGATTATTAAGCGTGTATTTTTATCAAATTAAGATTAATTATAAGGTGACACATGGCATTACGCGCAAAAATATTTTCTCTCCGACCTCTTTTGCACGCCGAGTTTAATTAAATGAATTAAGTAACTGTTATTAAAGTGACGCGTGGCTTTACATGCAAATCAGTTTACAATCCATGTTATATGTGCTCCTAATTTATTTAAAAGTAGTGGTTATTAGTCGGACACGTGGTCTATATGTGCAAATTCTTTTTTTTAAACATTGATGGTTTTTTTTATGGGACAATTGTTTGTAAATGTAACGAAGTTATCATTTTTTGCTAAGTTGTATATGTATCTATTAACCTGTCTAAATAATACAAACATTTTACTAATCATACTATTATGTGTAAAAATTAAGGTTACTTGCTTTTTTTTGCTGACGTGGCATGAAGTATCCAAATCTAATTGTTTATAAATGTATCGAAGTTTCTACTTTTTACTAAGTTGTGTATTGTGTCTATTTTGGTTAGAATTAATTGCATAAATCGTCTTTGTGGTTAGGCCCAATTAACAGCAAAGTTTAAATTAGTCACTTTTAGAACTCACCCATACCAGACAAACAAACACTCACTTGTTAACTCAACACAATCTTTTTCCTCAAATCTGCTACTCTATTTTCTCTCCAACACCATGCACAATCACTATCACCAGCATTCTATCTATAATTCTTACCAAAACTAGATTATGATCCACCACCGCCCGTCAACATCAGATCCACCATTACCATCTAACCTGCAACCACAAGATCCACCACTGATGTTGCTCGCCGGAATCAATGGCCCGCCACTACTGTTCTGAGGATTGGTTTTAAGAAGGTGATATGTTGCAACTTTTAAGATGGTGATAGTTTCGAAAATGGCGGGTTTTGAGATGCTGAAATTGTTGATTAATGTGAGTTTTACTTTTGGAGAAAATAAGAATGGTTGTAACAAAAGGTGTGAAAACGTAGGGGGTGAATACGTTACCGTTTAAAAACGTTAGATCTTTTGTATCAAATAACTTATGAAGCTTGTTATAATATGAAAGTACCAATTATTATTTGTGACTAATATAAAGCATAGTAAACCAAGTTGTCACACAAGCATCAACATCAAACCACATCACAAGCAATTATAAAAGTAAAGAGATAAAGGAAAGTGCAAACCGAACACGAGGATTTATAGTGGTAGGTCGTCACGGATCTCCTCTCCGCCCTACTCCACTCCCCGAGTACCCAACTCGAGAGTTACTTCACTAAATCAACAAGCTCCCTTCTCGGCGGAGAAAACCTTACAATCATCGCTTACACTTTTTCCGGTACAAAGCTAAATATCGGGTTCTAGTTCGAGGTAGAACCAACCTAACATCGCCTATACAATATTTTCGACATTAAACTAGATGTCGAGTTCTTTCCGGGTGCAACCACTCCCATTATGTTTTATGGCCCAACATAACAAACCTTGTGTTTTATGGCACAAACACATAAACCATCTAATCTAAGTTGATAAGAAATGTTGTGATGATATACTAATGTTTACAATGAAGATCCATGACACAAATGTCTAATGGATATGAATGACTAATCTAAATGATATTCTTTGATAAGAAGTCTTCAATCAATGAGGATAACAAGAGATCTTGAATCTTCATATATTGATATGCTTTGGTGAATGAGGATGGCTAGATCTCCAAGCTTTTCTTGGTTGATCAAAATGTAAAATATGCTTACAACAAAGATGAATGTTAGAAGCATGATCATCATGTGATGGTGAGGGTGATTGATGTATTTTACTACATGATTATCTATAGATCTAAATGATGCAAGAATGTTATAGAGATGTGTGTTGGAAGGGATGAAGATTTAAGAAAACCATGGGATGGTATTTTATAGCCAAAGTGGTAATCAAAAAGAATCTTTATCAAATCTTTCCAAGATCTTGCAAATATTCAAAAGATCTTAAAGAGATATGATGATGCATGAAATGATGTAAAAATAAATTTTCATTTAGATTAAAATGTTCATGAAAATAAACTTGTAAAATGTATTATCTAACTAGTTGATAAAATGGCTAGTTGCTTTTTATAAAATAAAATATCTAGTTGAGTGCTTGTCAAAATAAAATGTATTTTATCAAGTGTAAGTAAACTTTAGTACTTGTATGAATATTATAGTTAGTTTACTTGTACAAATAAAAGTATATATTTGTTTAGACGTTTTACAAAAAATGTATTTGTATAAAATACTTGTGAATGCAAAATGTAAAATGAGGTTCCAAATATAATGATAACCTATTAAAATACTGAGTGACTCTAAACGTATTTTAAATATTCTAAATGATTTGTTAATGGGTTTGATCATAATGCCACATAACAAACATGTACGAACCTCTGTTGTAACATACGAGGACTTGAGACATCGAGAGGTGTTGAATGTATGTTGAGACAAATTGTGATTACGAGTAACTTGTACATTTTACGTTATATATTACAAGTTACATGTTTGTCATCAATCAAAACAAACGAGACTGTATAAATTAAATATCGTAATATTTGCACTAACAAAAGATTACTATTGTTGAATGTGTTTTTTTTTAATCAATGTTTGTTTCTTATTATGAAAAAATGTATTAAAACTGAAATAATGCAATAAGAAATAGGGAAAAATATGTTGAAAGTAATGGTGGATTATTAAAGAACAAAGTGGGTTTTGGATTGTTAGTTTTGCTTGGCGATTAAAAAGGTGATCGGATCACTTCGGATTAAAAGTTGTGATGGTCGTAAATCATTGGTAGTAGCCGGAAAAATGAGGATGGAGGAGAGGTTTTTTTTTTGTCTTGGTTGATATTTGGATTTTTTATTTATTTATTTTTCTTTTGATAGAAAAGAAAGAGAAAAAGAAAGGGTGGTCGTGGCTTGCTGGAAAAAATGTTGGTTGAAGAAGAAAAGGTAGGGATTGGTTTCTTGCGTTTTGGAGTGACGGACGAAACTTGCAATTGGGCCTAACCACAAGGACGTTTTATGTAATTAATTCAAACCAAAATAGACACAATACACAACTTAGTAAAAAGTAGAAACTTCGATACATTTATAAACAATTAGATTGAGATAATTCATGACACGTCAGCAAAAAAACTGGCAACCTTAATCTTTACACATAATAGTATGATTAGCAAAAAAGTTGTAACTTCGTTACATTTATAAACAATTATCCTTTATTATTATTATTATTATTATTATTATTATTATTATTATTAAACATTGAAGTTCATAAAATAGAAAGGCAGTGATGAAATTAAGTTGTAAGTGCAAAATGGAAGGAGATCAAACATTTTTTGCATGCTTAATGCTTTTTTCTTTTTATTTTTATTTTTTTTTTCAATATTCATCTGACCAATTAAAATGTGACACGGCACATCTCGTGCAAAAAAAAGTTGGAGTGCAAATGCTTTTGCATGCTTAGTAGAGAATTGTAATAGGTGAAACGAGTGTGGAAACCCGCGCGATGCAGCGGGATTGCTTTTGTAGACGTGAATTTTGATAGGGACTATTTTTGCCAAATTGCTATAAAGGACTTACTTTGTAGCGACACTTAAACCTTAGGGACTATTTTTGCCAACTTGGACTTACTTTGCAACGACACTTAAACCTCAGGGACTATTTTTGCCAACTTACGAAAGTTGGCAATTAATGTTGGGACACGTGGCATGTGAAGAGATTGTGTCTTGGCTAATAGTATATAGGATAATACGAGTTGAAAACCCGCGATCTGTGGGATGCTTTAATAGACGTGAATTTGAACCGGTGAATGACGGAAAATTTGTTTGGACCGGCTTTGCAAATACAATTAAAAACTTAGGGACTATTTTCGCGGCTACAAATGACTTACTTTGTAACGACACTTAAACCTTAGGGACTATTTTTGCTAAATTTCTATAGATAGGTACTAATTCTACAGGACTTACTTTGTAACGACACTTAGACCTTAGGGACTATTTTTGCCAAATTGCTAAAGATAGCAATTAATGCTCAAGGACTTACTTTGCAACGACAGTTGAACCTCAAGGGCTATTTTTGCCAAGTTGGCAAACATTGCATTTAATGCACCTAGTTTGCAAAACTTGTTTTGTTTGCAAAACTTGTACGCTGAATAGTATATATATACAATAAGTGTCGCTTTTGGTTAATTGGGTTTGTGAAGGTAGAGATTAGTAATTGACTTTAATTTAAAGGCTAATTTCATATCTCCCCAACAAAAGCATGAATATTTTATAATTATCCAAATGATGCATTAAAATCATTGTACAAATTGCATTCAATTGTTGTATTTGGAGCATATATGAAATTAATGTTGAAAAGAGGGGGAGATATAAATTCCCCTTTAATTTAATATAAAAATTACAATTTGCAAATGTAGCATAGGATATCTATTTTCAGCTTCTGCATGTTTGATAACACTGTGTTCTCTAGTTTATGTTAGGAGCGAAAGTGAAATGAATAGAGTAAAACATAAAATTTGTGTGTTATTGACTTTTTTTTTTTTTTTTGTGCAAAGAAAAGAAAGTGGTTGCTAGAGGAAAGAGAATGGGACTAATGGGATTTTTGACTCATATCTTTCACCCCGTATTTGGGATAAAAGTGAAAGAGACAAAATATTAAATAGTAAAAAGACCAAATCGTCATTGCATCTTTTTTCTATTTTCTATTTTTGTTAAGGCATGATTGTAAATGTATGATATCCTTCTATTTTCTTTCTTCACATTTCATTTATACCGGAGAACACAAATAAATCTCTATCTTTCTTTCATCTCCAATCTGTTTCTTTTCTTCACTTTCTTTTTTCTTTACATTCCACTCTTTAGTTTAACTCAAGAACATAGCGTGAGACAAGATCATAAGTTTAAAAAAATTAAACACATCATATGAATTCATAGTTTTTTTAAAAACATAGCTAACATTAATAATGAGTGAAACAAACAACTACACAAATTTATACAACGTATTTTTCATTTGACGTCTTACAATATTAATTACTACTCCGTATTGTTTAACAGCTATACTAGAATATGGTGTTTTTGTATAGAATTTATCATACGTGTACTCAAATCTTTTGACAAAACGACCTGAGCAAAAAACATACTTATTTATTGAGTAAAAGAAGACTCAATAACTAGTTCAAGAAAAACAAATGAAAAAAAAAAAAAAAAAGAAAAAAAAGTGTTGTGCGGAATACCACTTGAGTTTTCAATACACATATTTAGATGTTATGTGCTTATTTTTTAAACTAGACGAGTACCCGTGCATAGTAACGGGATTTTATAACGGCAAATAGTTTTAGTGATAAAAAAAAGTTTACGGGTTATAAACGAAAAATATTAGAAGTTTGAGGATTTGGGGATTAAACATTATGTTTTGAAACCCGGTTCGACCCGGGTGGTTTAACCGGTTGAACCGTTTCGGTCAAAAAATGGGTCAATTAAAACCGGGTCAACTCTACGGGTTGGGTCGAAAAACGGGTCAAATTAAACTGGGTCAACCCATCCCGAGTCAACCCGGTTTTGATGTGTATTAATAGTTTCCTTTTGAAACATATGTGTATTAATAGTTGAAATTGCTCATAATTAATTGTTTCAACATTTCCTTTTTAATTTTTTTTCCGCATTTCACTTTCTTGACTTTTCACTTTTCACTTTGACCATTTTTGTTTTATAGATAGTCCTGATGACTCTGCTTTCCTTTCATACTTCAGACAATATTCTCTTTAATAGTTAGAGATTTCAGACTTAGGGTGTGTTTGGGGAAGGGCTTGGGCTTCTAAAATAAGCCGGCTTATAAAATAAGTCTCGTTTGTTATGCGGGCTTATGAAATCATAAGCCCCTAAAAGGGGCTTAAAACTTTAGCCTCATAAAAGGAGATAAAAACTTTAGCCCGAGGCTTATGAACCATAAATTACATATTTACCCACAAAAATATCTAACATATACCATAAAACTCATTTAATTATATTCTTTTTAGTAATCTCTACTACCTTATAATGCATTTAGGATATTTCCCTAAATGACAAGACTTAAAATTCAGATTTTTTAACTTTCTTATTATGGAAATAAATGTCCTTGCTAAATCAATACATACACATGCTAGCTTAAAAGTTAAGCTATGACTTGTAACAACCATTGTAATTGAATACATAATTAAACATCCTTCCAATATTTTTAAAGCTCAATTTTATGGCCCAGTTGAAATTTTAAATGTCTTTACATTAGTAGTTGTAACTGCCTGCAATATTGATAGTAGTACATTTCCACCATTCATAGACTTGTAACTGCCTGCAAAATTTAAATGCCTCTGCGTTTCAAAAATATGTTATTCCTTTATAAGCCTCTTACCACCTCTCATTACTTACAAAATACACACAACCATGACACCCGAGTTACCCTAAGATACAATATGTGACTCGTATTTATAAGCCTCTTACCACCTCTCAAAAATTATTACTCCTATATAAGCCTCTTACCCCAAAAAACAATACGTGACTCGTATTTATTACGAACCCATATTTGTCATGAGCTCAACCATGACACCCGAGTTACCATAAGATACCCGAAGCCTCACGGTTTGACCAAGACTGTATTCAGCCTTTCAGGTCCAAGAAAAGTCAAAATGAATTAAAAAAAAGTAGCAAAAAGTACAGTGCCAACCACAAACTACATCCAAGTCCTAAGCCCAAACCCATCTCCCGTCTACACAACAACAAAGATTCGAAGATATGAAAAGAAGCTAACTACAATAAACCATAACCTCAAGTCACTCGCCAAACGACTCGAAAAACTTGAAAGAAGACAAGATCTCAGTTTTGTGTTTTATAGTGATTATCACAAATCCTTTAAAGATATAAACACAAATCCATCATAGATCTTACACTTAACACAAAACCTACCTTAGATCTTTATAAGACCTTAAAGTCATGTATTAAGTCATTGTTGTAGCCTCGGTTGTGAAGTTGTTTACTGAAGACAAAAAGATCTAAAGCTCATTCAATGGGTTCGTATGCAGGAGAAAGGGAACTACGGGTATTGTGTTTGATTCAAGTTGTGTTAAGATGTTTGGCAGAAATGTTAATTGTGTATTTTTCGGCTGATACAAGGAAACAAGAAGGGTTACTGATTTACGTTCAACTTATGTTTGTGTGGATAAAAGAAACAAGAAGGGAAATAGACATATTTGTTGGGAGAGATAAGGTGGGATGTAAAGGTGACTGCTTTTTTTATGATAGGTAAGATTATGGTAATTAGCAAAGGAGTTGGTTTGTATACTTTGGCTAAAAATTGTTGCTATAAAAAAATGAGGGTTTGGTTTGTCTATTAGACTTGTGTTGGATTGTTGTAATGGCCCACGAAAATGTTGGATGATTTGCGATTGGGCTAACTAAAAAAGGACGAACTTTTTTGCTTAATTTGTCTATTTTTTAGTGGATGATTTGCGATTCGCTATCTTTATCTCTACTGATATAAAGCATTTGGGATCTTATGTTTGCATTGTTATTGCTTAAAATTATTTTAATTTAAATTATTACTCATTGCACAGTTATTGTTAGAAAAACTTGTAACCGAATAACATTTACACGCTACAACATATAGTCACACGGTACTCGCCGCCGCATTGCGCGGGTACCCTGCTATTTTTGCAATAAAAAGCCCCAGCCCCAGCCCATTTTCCAAACAAGTTTACAAAAATACAAATTTCAACTTCGGCTTATACTAAAAGCCCTAGCCCCAGCCCATTGCGCCAAACATACCCTTAGACTAAGGCCGTCTTTGTTTTTTAAAAAGAGACTTTTAACAACCTTTGAATCTGAACCGTTCAGACGCGGTCAGACATTTTGGCCGTTCAAACCGTTTGTTTTTTTTTCCCGTTCAGACCGTTTGTTTTTTTCCGTTCAGACGAGGTCAGAAGCAGTAAGATCTTAATGGTCTAGACTTGATAGGGGTGTCTTAATGCCTCTTGTTGACACAAAAATAACCAAAAAACATTTAGTATGAGCAAGCAAATGAGCGATTCAAACATGAGTTTTTTTTTCTCGTTCAGAGATCGGTCAGATTCAGACATTTACGTCTCAAATGTAGATTCATATGTGCGGTTCAGATTCAGAGCATCTTAAAAAATAAACACCACCTAAATTTAGGGTTATGTTATTAAGATCTCCCCTATCCCCTAAAGGGTTATGTTATTAAGACTCTCCTCTATAATGTAACAATAAGGGGGGTTTTGGTCAAAATGTACAAATCACGATGCACACCAAATAAACCCGCAATGTACAGGGCCCACAAAACCCCCCTACGGGAGGGTCCAAATAACTTGTCCCTTAAACTTAATGGGAATCAAATGATTTGGTTGGTATATCCATTTTGTTTGGTCTCCTTACTACACAAACAAAACCCCCCCCCCCCAAATATTTTTGCATTGTTGTGGTCCGGTTGTGGACCGAATGAAATGGTTTGGTTTGTGTGTGTATTTTTTTATATATTTAAGTTTTTAGGGTATGTTTTTGATTTCTTACTACGAGTGTTTGGTTTTGGTTTGTTTTAGGAGAAAGAAAGTTGAGGCATGAGATGAGGTGGTGTTGATGTGTCAGTATTGAGTCTGGTCTTATTACTATCAGCCTTAAGCATTCAGTAGTTTTTTGTTGTTTTTTAAGGGTTGGTTATTGATACCTGATAACGCTACACGCGTCGTTCGGGGTCAAGGAAACTTCCTTTTCTTCGAGCAAGTTTTATAACACCCTAGGCAGTGCACCTAATCGTTGTAGTGTAGTAATTAGGGTAAGCCACGGGTATTGATATCGTTCTCTAGGGGAATAGGAATGCTAGTAAGAAGTTACTACGCTAAGGTTGAGGTTGAGGAAGATTATTTTTTTCTTTTTATGTTTTTAAGGAAATGGAAAGGTACGAATCTCGGGTATTGGATTTGGGGGTGTGGTATTGCTACCGATTACTTCTACTATTATCTAATTATCTAAGCTAAGGTTGTGATAGTCTATGTCTAATTAATGTGTACTCGTATGATAGTTTAAAGATGTGTTTACTTAGGTTTTACTACTCCTTAATTATCTCCTATTGATGGTTGATTTGTCACGTCCTTATTCCTAGTTGCGTTGTGCGTCTAAGGTTGTAGGGTGAGGCGTCTTTCCCTAACTCTTTGAAGTTACCAAAAGGGTCTTGTTTACAAATCCTCTAGTGATTTATAAACTCCTACTCTAAGGCGATCTTTGAATGCTTTATCCTACAATTACTCAGATAATTATATTCTAAAGTTCACAAAGATAAATCAAGCATTAAGTACACAACGAATGACCTATTGCACTACTAGATCATTAATCAACTAAGATAAGAATCAACCAATCAATATTCAATAATTAAGTTTCATATTCCCTAAGTAAACACACAAATAAATTAGCCGGACATGGAGAACATGCAAGCATACACACAAATAATCAAAGACATAATTGTATTAATGAAGTAAGTACTTATCTTGATGTAAAATAGGGTTTAGAACCCTAAAATACAAAGACAAGAAAGCCTTGGTTGGTTTTAGGTTTTACTCCAAAAACTACACACATAAAACTCAAAAATTCGGATTCTATATATAAGATTACATCTGCGGACGGCGTCACCTTATGTTTATTGGACCGCCGTCAGCCGCCATTAGGGTTTCGTCTTGGCCACGTTAACCTTGCGACGGCGTCACCTTATGCCTGTGACGCCGTCCCCTTCGACTTCGCCGTCTTGGCTGCATCTAGGCCGTCGAGTAGCGGACGGCCTACTCCTTTATAACCCGACGTCGTCCCTGAAAACATGCAATTTCGCTTCAAACCGTCGCAAAATTCCTTCCCGACGGCGTCGCAGATATGCAATGGACGCCGCCGCCTTGTGTTCTGCACTTTGAGTGTCTCGATTCTTGACTTTGGCCATTTTCTTCGTATATTTTCGCCTTTTCGTCCAAATAAGTGCCATTCCAGCATTTTGCCTTCAAGAGACCTAAAAGTGAAAAGGAACGATATTAAGCAATAACGGATACAAAAGTGATCGAATAAGGGCTTAAATGACCCCTCAAAAGGTACCTTTTAAAACCTTATCAAATATCCCTACACTTGGTATTTGCTTGTCCTCAAGCAAATGTGCTTTTAGCCAATTAATTTATAAGTTAGGGGTCATGAAGCATTGATTCAAAACGGTCCACAACACATATAAGCCCTGAAAAAGTCATAACAAGCACGAGAATTACATACTAGCACCTCACATGGGGTGTTTGGATACTCACATCTCTCTCAGGTGTATATATGAAATATAACAAATAGGAAATGGAAGATAAACACTCATTAACCGGTCCTAGTACATAGATTACCATAGGCTTCAGATTAGATCAAACCTCCCGCTTTGTGTAAGCACCTAGGAAAGACTATCAAAGAGGTCTTTTAAAGGGTTGTAATGTTAGGCTTACGGTAGGGAAATGAAGGGTTTGGTGGGATAGGCTATTTAGTGGTGGATAGTCAAAAATCTCTATGTTGCAAGTATACGAAGAATGGCGTTGCTAAGCCAAGACTCGACACTCTAAAACTCTAGGCAACGAAAATAAACACACATAAATTTAAAAGATAGATGTAGGATGGTAGCCCGTATGTTTTTTTTTTTTTTCACTCTATATTTTTTTTTTCTTTTTCTTTTTTTTTTTTGCACACACTTTTACTCTACCATCCTCTACGGTACTTCAAAATGATAGGGATTTATAGCACATCCCTACAATTGAGTTTTTATTACTCTAACACTAATTTGACCCGAATTGAAAAGATCAAAACACTTGGGGTACATTATTACGCAAACAAAGGGAATTTGAATTTAACGTTCCATTCCCTATATTTCATAAACTTTAACTTTTCTCATGAATCTCAATCGTCCCAAAACTGTATACAAGGGATATGACTCGACTTAGCAACTCACGCAAGCAACCAGATAATTGAACTAAGGGTTTTGGGTGATAACAAAAATTTGTACTAAAAGTGAGTGCAATAAAGGGTAGGCTAAGGCGATTTGGGTGTATATTTGGGGGTGGGGTGTAAACAATGCTCTTCATTGATATTCCGGAAAAACCGAAACATCACGAGAACCGCGAAAAGGATAGGCTCTGAGGGGTTAACTAGGGGTATCGTGTACTAAAGATGAGTACAACGCAAAGGGTGTGGGGGAATTACTCAACCGAGGTGGAAGAAGTAATTATATTACGGGTATCAAACAAGGGTTTATCCTAATGCCTCTTATCATTTAGTTATTCCTAACTACACAAGTGTAGCCTCACTAGCGATCTCGGAATGCATCACAAAACAAGTTCTAGAATCTAATATACTACCGGTTCACACTCTAAGCATTAAAGATGAATGCTTTAATTCCTACTAATCTAAGGGCGATCCTCACATTTTGGGTGGAATTTGGGTGGTAAAGGGTTTTTGTGCTAGTCATGCAACTTCCTATCCACGAGACGCTTTTGTTAAGACTAATGGCCCACTCTTATATGTCATGAAAAAATTTTAAATTTGGTGCCAAAAAACGTGCGTTAAAACAAAACCGGGCGTTATTACTAAAAATTACGCTGGAGCGCGAGCAAAAACGTAAAATTTGTGAAATAAAAGACCTACGAATGTGAAATCAATTTTCTTACGTACTAAATGACAAAAGAAATTTTTTGAAAAAAGAATTATATTTTTTTGACTTTTATATTTTTTTATTACGAATTAAATTAGATTTTACACTAAATAAATGTTTAAAAATACTAAAACAAATGAGAAAAATCCGAAATTTTTTTGTAAAATACTTTATCACAATGCAGATTTATTAAAATTACAAAACTTGAAAAAGCTATTTTGAATAAGCACGAAATAAGCTAAATGAACTTAATAAGCTAAATGGGACTAAATGTGTATAAGAGATTTATTGTGCATAGAATGACCAGTCAAAGACCCAAGGGCAACTGGTATCCAGGTACACTTCTAACGCGCTCAAAAGGGGAGGTCTCAGGTTCGAGCCTGCCTACCCCCTTTTTGCTAAACATTTTTTTTTCGATTTTTATTTTTCAAACCAATCAAACATATGAAGATAAGCACTTTTCACAACTATGACTTTTTCTAAAAACAACTTATAAGCACTGATTAAGCAAAAGATTTTAACACAGTAAGCTTTTATAAAAATGAATAAGGACTAGATTAAGCTAAAATGACTTTTAAGCTGTTGAATAAGCACAAGTGTGATAGACATAAGCTAAGATACTATAAATAAGCTAGTTTGACTACTGAATAAGCACAAGGACTACTAAAAAGCACTGAATAAGCAATAAATAAGCACAAGCTTAAACTAATTTGCACATGGTACTGTTAATTTCACTAGGCACTTTCTAGATCAAATTTAAGCACTATAATAAGCTACAAAAGGAAAATAAATACTGCAATTAATAAGTTGACCAAGTAAGCTATCCAAAAAGCTAATTTGCAAAGATTGGTATGCAATAAGGAGCTTATGAGAAGCTTATGAAAAACTTGTGAACACTGAATAATTGGTATACTTAGACTAAAAATGGACAGAACTAAAAAGCAATTGCAGGCTAGGTAAATAAGCTCAAAATTGAAAATAAGCTCTTGTTACCTTGAGTTAGCTAGGTGAGCTTCTCAAAAATCTAAATTACATAAGCTAATTATCACTAATAAGCTCTTTGAGAGCTTAGGAAACAGGGTACCACAACTGTGCCTGCGTAATGTTTTTAAAACAAGGACTCAAAAGAAGCTATGAAATAAGCACTCTATAAGCTGATTAAGACTGACCTAGTATTTTTATAATTTTCTTAAGCAACTAAATTTTACTATTATAAAAGCTTATGAGCCAATTCTTAGTATTAAACTCACAGTAAAAATCTAAGTTTTATTCAAAAACGACCAAGTGAAATTTTGACTTTTTATCTTACACTAATACTTTGACTTTGTTGAACTTTGAATTGATTCTATGGACTTAATATGATGTTATAAGTTATAATAAGATGGATTTAAGCAAGAGTAACAAGTTTTTAACAACTATGATGAATTTCACACTCTAGATCCTAACTGTTATGAACTTAAGACAGTTTTAAAATGATTTTGACTTTCTTACAATTGAAAACTGGTTTTTCTTGTTTCTATGAGTTACTAACAGCTATTGAGAAATGAGACAAGTGCAAGTAATGTCACAAGCAACCTACAACTCACTTGGACTAACTAATCCAAACACCACTTTTTGAAACAGTTTTGAAGCTTTTTAAGGTAAATGAATACCAAGGTTAATGAGACTGCTTCTTATCACTTTGTTATGAGTTTTTAGACTTATTTGAACACAGAAATATCAGCTTAAACTACAATTACTCTAGTTTCTATTATATTTTTTTTATGACAGTTAAGACAAGTTTTTTAGAAAAAAAAAAGAATTAATCTACAAATCTACAATGTTTAAGCTTTAAATTAACTAAGATAGACTTATTAAACTACAAGAACTATAAATAAGCAGGGTATAAGCAATGTAACAGTAAATTCACAAAGATAGACAAATTCTTACAAAATGACATCCAAGCTGAGAATTAATGAAATAGATACCAAGGACCATCCTACTACCTCCCATGAGGTTCTAAACCATCTTTCATTCCATATCCAACTCTACTACTGCTGCCTTGATCCTTTGTCTTTGATTTTTGATTTTTCACCTTATTTATCCTATTTTTTAGTAATTTTTAAAATGGTTGAGTAAATCTGGTTCTTGAAGGGATCTAAGAACTTATAAGCTTTGTCACAAGCTTATATGAGCTTAAGAAACTATTACAACAACTATTAACAACTTTTTGTAAATTATGACAATTTGGACATAAAATTGCATTTACTAAATTCGTTAACTTTTACTGAAATTGAGAGTTGAAACAAGTTTTTATTACACTAGAATACAATTACAAAGCCTTTTGAAAGCTTAAACATACACTGTGAACTTAAAAACTTAAAAACGACATAATGAAAAACAAATTACACTCTCGATCCTTTTACACCGCTTGTTTCTTGGTACTTATCAACTATTCATCATCACCTCCCACTTCTGAGTCAATCCCACCACCTTGTTCCTTGAATTGATCATAACCGTTCCTTTTCCATTTTTGGCGAGAAAGTGAGTTTAGTGGGTTTCAGTGGGTTTAAACAAGTACTTGATTCTTGTAAGTGGGAAAGGTGGTGGATAAGGGTAGGTAAGGCGTTTAAACAAATGGAAGGAGAGTTGGTGAGACACGGTGGTTAATTTTTGGTTTTGGCGCGTTTTAGGTGAAGAAGATAAACAGTGAATTTGAATGGTTAACTGTTTTGGCAAAGGGTTCACAATTATGTTTTGGACTGGGTTCGAAGGATTTGTGGACTGGGGGTCAAGAGCAGTTGGAAGGGGGTTCACTGGGATTGGGCTAGAGTTGATTGGGCCATGGTTTATCTTTGGGCTTGAGTTAACATTTTAGGTCCGTTTGGTTTTAGTTAGTACAAGGACTAACTTTGTAATTTCCGAAAAATGAGGGACTGAATATGCAACTATTCCAAAGTTAACACGAGGGCCAAACATGACAATCCTGAATAGTACAAGGCTATTTTTGATTATTTTCAATTTTTAAAATTAACCAAGGACTATTTTTGCCATTTTTCAAACTTTGAAGGACCATTTCTGCCATTTGCCTAAAAATTCATTCAAGGACCATTTTTGATAATTTAAAACATTTCAGGGACCTTGAATGATATTTCTCTTTATTTTGAATTACCAGGGACTAGTTTTGACAAATTTTGAAACTTGGGGACTAAAACGCCAATTATGCAAAATTGATATGTTTTTCATCCGGTTTTGGTATTTTTTGCATTTAAAACACAGAAAACACTTATTTTTGATATTTTCATCATTTTGACGCGTTTCTGAGTGTTTTCAGTTGTTTTTGCAGTTTAATCAGTACAAAAATGATGAGTATTTGCATACTCATCAATCCCCCACACTAAACTATTGCTAGTCTCTAGCAATATTTATGAAGTTTTAATGGATTTTAAAAAACTCTTTACCAAAAGCCATCACTTCTGGAGTAGCCAATTGTTTCAGTTCAAGTAAGAACTTTGGTACAATGATAACCAAATGATTTTGAGCAAATCATCAGCTGTAAACGGATTTGGTTTGTCTTTACCAGAAGCCGTTTGCTTCTGGACTAGCCAACTCTTAACTAATCAAAGATATGGTGAGTTGATTACCATACAATTTTAGGCAAATTGCAAGCCATAAACGGATTTGAGAAATCTTTACCAAGAGCCGTTTGCTCCTGGATTAGCCAATCCTTATGTGGGTTAGACATGGTGGACTGATTACCATTTGTTGTGTTTCTAAAAAAAAAATTTTAAATTTTGCCATTTTGGGGGAAAAAGGGACTAAAAGGGTACATTTACGATCAAATTCGCCAGAATTTCCCCCCCACACTTAGAAATGAATATTGTCCTCAATATTCAAAGTCCCGGCTATTATGCCGATTCCTCGAACGTAAGAAGATAACATTATTTGCTAAGTGTAGAAACACAACAATTATTCTCTTTTTTTAATATTTACACTTTTTTTTTCACACACACACTATATACAACATGTGGGGCATCCCCCCCACACTAGGGTGGTACACACGGTTGAAAACCCATGTTTAGCTACTGTTTTTGATTACCGAGTCGCTAGCTTGACTCGATCCCCGCATTCATTGGTTCTTGGGGAAAGTTTGGAGATCCGGGACAACCACAGATGGTATGTCCTCTCCAAAATAATGCTTCAATCGATGACCATTCACTTTAAAATTTGGACCATTGGACTGAGATAACTCAACGGTTCCATAAGGAAATACTTTAGTGATGGTGAATGGTCCAGACCAGCGGGTTTTGAGTTTTCCCGAGAAAATCTTCAATCTTGAATTAAAAAGAAGGACTCGATCACTGACGTTGAAAACGCGGTTCTTGATTTTGGAGTCATGAATCTTCTTTGTCTTTTCTTTGTAGATCAAAGAGTTCTCGTATGCTTGATCACGAAGTTCGTTTAATTCATTCATTTGAACTTTCCTGTGATCACCGGCTGTCTGAATATCAAAGTTAGCATGTTTTAAGGCCCAGTATGCCTTGTGCTCAAGTTCAATCGGCAGATGACATTCCTTTCCGTACACCAGCCTGTATAGAGTACACCCGATTGGTGTTTTATAAGCTGTACGGAAGGCCCAGAGTGCATCATCCAGTTTATCCGACCAAGAGGCACGATTTTCGCCTACTGTCCTTTCGAGGATTCTTTTAATCCCTCGGTTGGAAACTTCCACTTGCCCACTTGTTTGGGGGTGATACGCAGTAGAGAGACGGTGAGTTACACCATACTTTCGCATGACTCGATCAAATTGGTCATTGCAAAAATGCGTACCACGATCACTGATTATAGCTCGTGGAGTTCCAAACCTAGCAAAAAGGGATTTTAAGAATTTAACTACAACTCGGGCATCATTAGTAGGTAAAGCTTTCGCTTCGACCCATTTTGACAAATAGTCAACAGCCACAAGTATGTATTTGTTTCCTCGAGATGATGGAAATGGCCCCATAAAGTCAATGCCCCAGATGTCAAAAATCTCACACACTTGAATAGCGTTTTGTGGCATTTCATTTCTTTGTGAGATATTCCCGTGACGTTGACAGGCGTCACAGGTTTTGACAAATTCATGGGCATCCTTATAAATCGTGGGCCAATAAAACCCGAAATCAAACACCTTCTTGGCAGTGTAGTTGGGGCTATGATGTCCCCCAGTAGGTCCAGAGTGGCAAGCCTTGAGAATGTCATTGGCTTCCTGACCATAAACACATCGCCTGATGACTTGATCCGCGCATATTTTGAACAAGTATGGGTCGTCCCAGAAGTAATGTTTTACATCTTTAAAGAATTTATTTTTCTGTTGGGACGACATCCCTTTCACTATGAAGTTACCCGCATGGTAATTTGCAAAGTCAGCAAACCATGAGGTAGAAGAGTCTCCACGAAAAGAAACCGCATTGAGTGTTTCGAGAGGAAATGTTTCGTTTATTTCTTTCTTCTCGAAAACATCCTGGTGAGGGTTTTCTAGACGTGACAGATGATCAGCAGCCAGGTTCTCAGCTCCTTTTTTATCACGTATAATGATATCAAATTCTTGTAGGAGGAGAACCCAACGGAGCAATCTCGGATTTGCATCTTGTTTTGCAAAGAGATA
This sequence comes from Chrysanthemum makinoi, assembly GCA_910596185.1. Lineage (NCBI taxonomy): Eukaryota > Viridiplantae > Streptophyta > Magnoliopsida > Asterales > Asteraceae > Chrysanthemum > Chrysanthemum makinoi. Next base: position 130,704,159 of record OU343217.1, on the reverse strand, counting down.
TTTTAGAGCCGAGTGATCTGTATACACTACACATTTGTTCAAGATCAAATATGGCCGAAATTTCTCAAACGCATACACCACAGCTAATAGTTCTTTCTCTGTAGTGGTGTAATGAGTTTGAGCTTCAGTCATCGTTTTACTTGCGTAGTGGATAGGCTGAAAGTGCTTGGTTTTTCGTTGCCCCAGGACTGCACCGATAGCAAAATCACTTGCATCGCACATTAGTTCAAAGGGTAAGTCCCAGTCGGGGGCAACTAGAATGGGTGCTTCCGTAAGCTTTTTCTTGAGAGTTTCAAAAGCTTCGATGCACTCAGGTGAGAAGATAAAAGGAGCATCCTTCTCAAGGAGATGGGTCATAGGCCGGGCTATTTTTGAGAAATCCTGAATGAATCTCCGATAGAAACCGGCATGCCCGAGAAAACTCCTAACACCTTTGACAGTAGTGGGAGGAGGCAGTTTGGCAATAACATCGACTTTTGCTCTGTCGACCTCAATCCCGTTTTTGGAAATCTTATGGCCAAGGACAATTCCTTCTTTGACCATAAAGTGGCTCTTCTCCCAGTTTAGACAAAGATTGGTGTCTTCACACCGTTGGAGCATTTTTTCTAAATGGGAGAGGCATGATTGAAACGAGTCCCCAATGACCGAAAAGTCATCCATAAACACCTCCATAGTATCCCCGATCATGTCGTGGAAAATGGCCATCATACATCATTGGAACGTGCCAGGAGCGTTACATAAGCCAAAAGGCATACGTCTATAGGCAAAAGTTCCGTATGGGCAGGTGAATGTGGTTTTCTCTTGATCCTGTGGATCAATGGGGATCTGAAAGTAACCCGAGAAACCATCAAGGAAACAATAGTATTCTTTCCCTGCTAATCTCTCAAGCATCTGGTCCATGAAGGGTAGAGGAAAGTGGTCTTTACGGGTGGCGTCATTCAACTTGCGATAGTCAATACACACACGCCATCCTGTAACCAATCGAGTTGGAATTAACTCGTTTTCTTCGTTTGTGACAACAGTTATGCCACCCTTTTGGAACACATTGGATTGGGCTGACCCAAGGACTATCAGAGATCGGGTAAATTAAACCGGCATCAAGAAGTTTGATAACCTCCTGTTTGATAACCTCGTGAATCTTAGGATTCACCCTTCTCAGTTGTTGGACTGCTGGTTTGAAGTCATCCTCCATCAAGATTTTATGAGTACAAAACTCAGGGTTGATACCCTTTATGTCGGAGAGTTTCCAAGCAATTGCTTGCTTGTGTGACTTCAAAACTTTTATGAGAGCAGCTTTTTCATCCTCACTCAAGTCTTTAGCAATGATGACGGGTAATTTATCGTCACCCTCAAGAAATGCATACTCAAGATGAGGTGGTAAGTCCTTTAGTTCGACCTCGGGAAATTCTTCAGTTTTCTCAACTGACTTGATTTCCTTTTTATGAAGTTCATCAGAAAGAAGTGGAGAAGAAGTGTCTTGATTCAACAACTTCTCAAGAAGAAGAATATCTTCATCCATGTCTATTGGAGCGTGATCGATTTCCGGTGAAACCGAATCACTAGACAAGTATGCTTCTACTTCTTCCAAGATGAAATCACTTCCCTCAAACGGAGTGAGAGAAGGAGTAGAATTAGCGATGATAGGTTGAGATGAATGAGTGGGATTATCACTCGAAGAATTATGAACATAACCGAGAACTTCTTGAGAGTACTCTTCAGAAGCAACATCAATGATATCTATTCGGTTAACCGACTCAGAATCATAGTTTGCGGAGTACCTCGAAGTTTGATCAAGGTTAAAAGTGACAGCTTCATTACCTACACGTAATGTGATTTCTTGCTCGAATACATCAATGAGAGCACGGCCCGTTCTCAGGAATCCTCGTCCAACAATAAGAGGAACCCGATGATCGGCATCAAAGTCAACAACCACAAAGTCAGCTGGAAAATGGAACTTTCCTACTTTCACGAATACAACCTCGGCGATGCCAATAGGACGCGATATCGAACGATCTGCAAGCTCAAGAATCATGCAGGTAGGAGTAAGTTCTGGAAGAGAGAGTTTCTTCCATACTGAATAAGGCATCAGATTGATGCTTGCACCAAGATCGGCCAAGGCAAAGCATTCAATCATTCCTGGAAATACACAAGGTAAGAGAAATTTTCCAGGATCTCCAAGCTTTTCGGGAAGCTTCTTTAACAAGACTGCAGAGCAGTTCTCGTTCAGAGGAGTTTTTGCCATTTCAAACAGTTTTTCCTTGTTGCTTAACAAGTGTTTGAGAGTTGATGCAAACTTGGGCATCAGCATGATAGCATCCGCAAAGCTTATGTCAAAATGTAGCTCTTGGAAAATTTGGAAAAATTTGTCCATTTGATTACTAGCTTTTTCGGGGAGTTTTTGCTCGTGTAAGCGTGATGGGTACGGAATAGAAGATTTGGATTTTGGATTTTCAACGGGAGCCACCGGAGTCTCAAAGACAACCCCTGGGTTGGATTTGGATTTTGGGACAACTTGAGGATGGACTTGTGCAGTGCTCTGAGAGCTAGTGGGTTGCACTTGGTCCTTTGTCGCCTCAAGTACTACCTTTGGTAGAGAAGAAGAAGGAATAGCTGGTCCATCGTATGAAGTACCACTTATGGTTGTGATCGCCTTTGCATCGCCCCTCGGATTAGCGATCGTGTTGCTAGGTAAAGTACCTGAGCCCGAGGGTCGATCATTTAAAGACTTCTTGATTTCAGAGATCTGGCTAACCAACAACCTATTCATTTCCTCTTGGGATTTCATGAATTGTTTCAACAACTCATCGGATGATGGGCCAGTTGGAACAATGGCTTGTGTTTGATTAGGAACGGGGCCTTGATTTTGATTTCTATTGTACGGATTAGGGCCTTGATTTTGAAAGTTCCCCTGATTGTTGCCATGAAAATACCCAGGGTTGAAATTTCCCTGATTCTGGTTTCTATTAAAATTTCCCTGGTTTGGGAAATTTTGTCCTTGATTTGGATAACCGTAATTCTGACTAAAATTACCTTGGTTTTGAAAACCTTGGTTAGTTCTGTTCTGATTTGGACTACGGTTTTGGTTTTGATTGAAACCAGGTGGTGCAGGGTAGTGGTTAGGACGGTGGTTCGGGTCCATAGGAGCACGATATTGGTTGCCTCCTGAATTGGGAATCCCGCCCACAGCGTTTGCTTCAAAAGGGTTACCATCGGTGGCCATACAGTTGTAATAGGCATGGGGGCCACCACAAGTAACACAGACTTCCACTTTCTTAACTTCAGTAGGATGTGAAGTTTGTGGAAAAGAACCTTTCTTTTGGTTGGAGAGAACTAAAGCTTGAATTGCTTCTGTGAGTTTGTCAATCTTAGCATCGGTGCTAGACTGACTCACGGGCGATGAAGAAGAAGGACCAACACTGACTTGGGAAACAACCGGTTTGCTTCGTGCAGCGCGGACTTTAGACTTGTTTTCAATGATCGCTAAAGCTTCTTTGACAGTTTTGCTTAAGAAATTTCCTCCAGCAGAGGAATTTAGAGAATCTTGATCAGATTGACTCACTCCGTTATAGAAAGTATCGAGTTGCATTAACTCGGAGAAACCATGGTGAGGACATTTGCGGAGCAATTCCTTAAAACGATCCCACGATTCACTGAAGGATTCATCAAACTTTTGTGTGAATTTGATGATTTCATTTTTAAGACTCGTGGTTTTCGATGGTGGATAAAACTCGTTCACAAATTTCTTCACCAGATCTTCCCATGTTTCAATCGATTTAGGGGGTTGTTTTTCAAGCCAAATCCGGGCTTGCCCCTCGAGATAAAATGGGAACAGGAGAAGTTTGACGGCATCGGTAGGGACATTCTTGTATTTGATGGTAGATGCAATCTTGTTAAACCATCAAATATGAGCATGAGGATCGTCCCTCTCGAAACCATAGAATTGATTTTAGGTTTCAAGATTCAGTAACCCAGTTTTGAGCTCGAAGTGTTCAGCCACGATGGCTGGAACAACAATGGCATCTCCATAACCCTCGATGGGTGCTTGGAGAAGCTCATTCATCGGTATTTCATCTGCCATGACGACAGGAGGAGGTGGTGACAAACGTTCCTCAGTCAAGGCTGAGGGAGCAGAATGTCCTCGACGTTTTCGTGGAATGTCTTCAAGTTTTGAAAGTGGGCTTGTGGAACTTGAAGAATGAGTGCGCATGCACTAGTCGTAACTCGAGGAAACAAAAGAATTATGAAAATGGGATAAGAAGAATATATATATATTTTTTTTTGGTTTTATGGTTTTTGAAACGTCGATATAACAACAAATCCAATTAAAACGAAATCGAGGCAAAACACAATGGCTTAAACCAATAATCACAAGATGAATGGCTTCTTTGAAAAAGGTACACCACTCACAAGGACACAAAGGCAAGTATTCTTGTTAATCTTTAGTTCAGGAACTTATTGTGGTCGTACCCCCAGTTAGGTAGTACACTGCCTTGGTTTTCGGTGGTAATCTTTTATGTTGTTATTATTTATTATTTAAACAAAGAAAAACGACGAATCTTTTTGTATTTTTATTTTTTATTTTATTTTATTTTTTTTATCTGATATATATATAGAAACAAAAGAAAAATATTTTTGTGTTTTATACGTTTTTGGCTGTTTTTGGGTTTTTGGATTTTTTATAAGAAAATATATATACGTATACGGATGATATGAACAGTGAGTGAATATTCAAATCGCTAATCTGCTAGACGAAAGATTGTTAGCACAGCTCCCTGGCAGCGGCGCCAAAATTTGATTCGTGCTAAACCGTCAAGTTACGTCACACAAACCGGCCACTTGTGAATGGTCGATCGTAACAAACTTAAAACAGTTCAAGCAACGAAACGCAATTCAAGATCTGGAGAATATAGTGTTTTCTCAGGTCGTTAAGTCCCAACGAGCTGTACGATTCAATCTTAACGCGTAGTGATCGAGTGAATTTGAACGGAAAAGGATTTGATTTGATTTGGGAACAAGTTTGTAAATTACGGCGACTTAAATGCAAATTAAGAAAAATAAAAAGCTAATTTTATTTTAAATAAACGCTATCACTATTCTTAAAAAATGATTTTTCTAGATTTTATGAAACAAAATATCTTATTTTAACTATTTTAATGGAAACGTGTACTAAAATTACCTAAAAACGTTAGTTAAAACAAAACCGAGCACGTACGTATAAAAATTACGCTGGAGCGCAAGCAAAAACGTAAAATTTATGAAATAAAAGGCCTACGAATGTGAAATCAATTTTTTTACATAATATATGACAAAAGAAATTTTTTGAAAAAAGAATTATATTTTTTTGACTTTTACATTTTTTTATTACGAATTAAATTAGATTTTACACTAAATAAATGTTTAAAAATACTAAAACAAATGAGAAAAATCCGAAACTTTTTTGTAAAATACTTTATCACAATGCAGATTTATTAAAATTACAAAACTTGAAAAAGCTATTTTGAATAAGCACGAAATAAGCTAAATGAACTTAATAAGCTAAATGGGACTAAATGTGTATAAGAGATTTATTGTGCATAGAATGACCAGTCAAAGACCCAAGGGCAACTGGTATCCAGGTACACTTCTAACGCGCTCAAAAGGGGAGGTCTCAGGTTCGAGCCTGCCTACCCCCTTTTTGCTAAACATTTTTTTTTCGATTTTTATTTTTCAAACCAATCAAACATATGAAGATAAGCACTTTTCACAACTATGACTTTTTCTAAAAACAACTTATAAGCACTGATTAAGCAAAAGATTTTAACACAGTAAGCTTTTATAAAAATGAATAAGGACTAGATTAAGCTAAAATGACTTTTAAGCTGTTGAATAAGCACAAGTGTGATAGACATAAGCTAAGATACTATAAATAAGCTAGTTTGACTACTGAATAAGCACAAGGACTACTAAAAAGCACTGAATAAGCAATAAATAAGCACAAGCTTAAACTAATTTGCACATGGTGCATTAATTTCACTAGGCACTTTCTAGATCAAATTTAAGCACTATAATAAGCTACAAAAGGAAAATAAATACTGCAATTAATAAGTTGACCAAGTAAGCTATCCAAAAAGCTAATTTGCAAAGATTGGTATGCAATAAGGAGCTTATGAGAAGCTTATGAAAAACTTGTGAACACTGAATAATTGGTATACTTAGACTAAAAATGGACAGAACTAAAAAGCAATTGCAGGCTAGGTAAATAAGCTCAAAATTGAAAATAAGCTCTTGTTACCTTGAGTTAGCTAGGTGAGCTTCTCAAAAATCTAAATTACATAAGCTAATTATCACTAATAAGCTCTTTGAGAGCTTAGGAAACAGGGTACCACAACTGTGCACAGAACAGTTTTTAAAACAAGGACTCAAAAGAAGCTATGAAATAAGCACTCTATAAGCTGATTAAGACTGACCTAGTATTTTTATAATTTTCTTAAGCAACTAAATTTTACTATTATAAAATCTTATGAGCCAATTCTTAGTATTAAACTCACAGTAAAAATCTAAGTTTTATTCAAAAACGACCAAGTGAAATTTTGACTTTTTATCTTACACTAATACTTTGACTTTGTTGAACTTTGAATTGATTCTATGGACTTAATATGATGTTATAAGTTATAATAAGATGGATTTAAGCAAGAGTAACAAGTTTTTAACAACTATGATGAATTTCACGCTCTAGATCCTAACTGTTATGAACTTAAGACAGTTTTAAAATGATTTTGACTTTCTTACAATTGAAAACTGGTTTTTCTTGTTTCTATGAGTTACTAACAGCTAATGAGAAATGAGACAAGTGCAAGTAATGTCACAAGCAACCTACAACTCACTTGGACTAACTAATCCAAACACCACTTTTTGAAACAATTTTGAAGCTTTTTAAGGTAAATGAATACCAAGGTTAATGAGACTGCTTCTTATCACTTTGTTATGAGTTTTTAGACTTATTTGAACACAGAAATATCAGCTTAAACTACAATTACTCTAGTTTCTATTATATTTTTTTTATGACAGTTAAGACAAGTTTTTTAGAAAAAAAAAAGAATTAATCTACAAATCTACAATGTTTAAGCTTTAAATTAACTAAGATAGACTTATTAAACTACAAGAACTATAAATAAGCAGGGTATAAGCAATGTAACAGTAAATTCACAAAGATAGACAAATTCTTACAAAATGACATCCAAGCTGAGAATTAATGAAATAGATACCAAAGACCATCCTACTACCTCCCATGAGGTTCTAAACCATCTTTCATTCCATATCCAACTCTACTACTGCTGCCTTGATCCTTTGTCTTTGATTTTTGATTTTTCACCTTATTTATCCTATTTTTTAGTAATTTTTAAAATGGTTGAGTAAATCTGGTTCTTGAAGGGATCTAAGAACTTATAAGCTTTGTCACAAGCTTATATGAGCTTAAGAAACTATTACAACAACTATTAACAACTTTTTGTAAATTATGACAATTTGGACATAAAATTGCATTTACTAAATTCGTTAACTTTTACTGAAATTGAGAGTTGAAACAAGTTTTTATTACACTAGAATACAATTACAAAGCCTTTTGAAAGCTTAAACATACACTGTGAACTTAAAAACTTAAAAACGACATAATGAAAAACAAATTACACTCTCGATCCTTTTACACCGCTTGTTTCTTGGTACTTATCAACTATTCATCATCACCTCCCACTTCTGAGTCAATCCCACCACCTTGTTCTTTGAATTGATCATAACCGTTCCTTTTCCATTTTTGGCGGGAAAGTGAGTTTAGTGGGTTTCAGTGGGTTTAAACAAGTAGTTGATTCTTGTAAGTGGGAAAGGTGGTGGATAAGGGTAGGTAAGGCGTTTAAACAAATGGAAGGAGAGTTGGTGAGACACGGTGGTTAATTTTTGGTTTTGGCGCGTTTTAGGTGAAGAAGATAAACAGTGAATTTGAATGGTTAACTGTTTTGGCAAAGGGTTCACAATTATGTTTTGGACTGGGTTCGAAGGATTTGTGGACTGGGGGTCAAGAGCAGTTGGAAGGGGGTTCACTGGGATTGGGATAGAGTTGATTGGGCCATGGTTTATCTTTGGGCTTGAGTTAACATTTTAGGTCCGTTTGGTTTTAGTTAGTACAAGGACTAACTTTGTAATTTCCGAAAAATGAGGGACTGAATATGCAACTATTCCAAAGTTAACACGAGGGCCAAACATGACAATCCTGAATAGTACAAGGCTATTTTTGATTATTTTCAATTTTTAAAATTAACCAAGGACTATTTTTGCCATTTTTCAAACTTTGAAGGACCATTTCTGCCATTTGCCTAAAAATTCATTCAAGGACCATTTTTGATAATTTAAAACATTTCAGGGACCTTGAATGATATTTCTCTTTATTTTGAATTACCAGGGACTAGTTTTGACAAATTTTGAAAGTCGGGGGACTAAAACTGCCAATTATGCAAAATTGATACGTTTTTCATCTGGTTTTGGTATTTTTGCATTTAAAACACAGAAAACACTTATTTTTGATATTTTCATCATTTTGACGCGTTTCTGAGTGTTTTCAGTTGTTTTTGCAGTTTAATCAGTACAAAAATGATGAGTATTTGCATACTCATCATACATCTTTAGAATCTAGAAAAATTTCTGCAAAAACATCCATTATGACTCGATACAAGCATTTGACTCGAACAAACAAACATATATATCTTTTAGTGAATTGTTATTCTCATGTTTACGTTTCTTTTGAAAACGTGTGTAATCCTCCCTACACTTATCCCTTATGTAAAATACCTTTATATGTAATTAAGACGAGGTTAAAAACAAAATAAAGCATTTTTACAAATTTAAACATGAGAATAAACAATCAATGAAAGATATACGACACACAAATAAAAATTAAAAACAAATAAACATGGGTTGCCTCCCAAGAAGCGCTTGTTTTTGTTCGAGTCACGAGCCTGACTCTACCCTTATTTAACAGATAAAGGGGAAGTTTTCCCTACACTTAAGTTCAAGTGCGGGTGATAGTAGCAATACACACCCTTAGGGTGGAAATTTGCTACGTGAGGAGAGGGTGATGGGTGATTTATATGCTCAAAGGAGTGTGCTCTATTCATTATAACCTTACCTAAGTCTATTGGTGTAGCGAGAGAATCAAATCTCTCTCCTAAGTATGGATCATTTTCTACCAACTTCAAAAGATTCCTGGTTAAGGATCCATCTTGACCTAATAAACCCGGTTTAAACCCATAGTGTTTCTTGTTATCAACCATGAATGGGTGATATAAGTGTGTAAGGTCATGGGTTACTCCTATATCGGCTTCTACTCTACATGGCCTAGAATCTACCACCTTTATCAAGCAACTACCCGGACTATCTATTTTGATGGGTGGATTGGGGCCTAATTCAATTCCAAGATTCACATCTAAAGACGGAAAATTGGGTAAGGTTTTTAAGTGAGGCTCCGGTTCATCAAAATATGGAACTTCCCTAGGACTAAGGGAGAGGTCATGACAACAAGCATCTAAACCTACATTCTCTAATGGCGTTTGGTCCAAAGGTTCTCTAATTGGGGTTCCTATAGTCTCTTCTACTTCTTCCGGGTAAGTTATAGGCGATGTGTGTTCCTCAAGTGATGGTAAGAGTGGTAGGTTATCCGATGGGGTTGGATTTTCTACTCTATCCTCCATCTTATCAAGATCACCTATGTATTCATTTTGTATTGTGGTAGCGCCTAACCATGACATGCACCTTGGTACCTCAACTCTAATCATCTCCTTCCTAAACAACCTTTCCGACCGAAGTTTCCAAATTGAAAATAGGTCTAAAGATTCGTTTTTTGGGTCCCATGTTCCACTTCTAAATTGGGCGTGAATCTCAAAGGTTTCCCATGCATATCGAACACCACATCCCCAAATATCCCCATCCACTACATAGTCAAGCCTCCTTTGGGTTTCGTGGGCGATACAAGTGTAAAAGAATTGCAGTGGAAACAGTAAGTCAATACCATGATAAAGGACTTTTTACAATAAATATTTAATTCGAGTCCAAGCCTCAGGAAAGGATTCATCATGATGTTGCTGGAACCTCAAGATCTCATTTTGGAGTGGAAAGGGTAGATTATGTAGTGGATTTCGTTGATTGGGTGAAAGTTTTGGCGGATTCGCGTTCTCCATAATGGTGAACGGAAGAGTCAATGGACAAGTTTTACGAACAAAGGCACAAAGAAGGGGGATAGACTACGAGGAAGCTAATAAAAAGAAAAAAAATCTCACTTGATAGGAATCTTGTGAGTAGACCTAAACGAGATAGAAATCAAGCCTAAACAATAACTATTCCCCGGCAGAGGCGCCAAAAACTTGATAACGCTACACGCGTCGTTCGGGGTCAAAGAAACTTCCTTTTCTTCAAGCAAGTTTTATAACACCCTAGGCAGTGCACCTAATCGTTGTAGTGTAGTAATTAGGGTAAGCCACGGGTATTGATATCGTTCTCTAGGGGAATAGGAATGCTAGTAAGAAGTTACTACGCTAAGGTTGAGGTTGAGGAAGATTATTTTTTGTCTTTTTATGTTTTTAAGGAAATGGAAAGGTACGAATCTCGGGTATTGGATTTGGGGGTGTGGTATTGCTACCGATTACTTCTATTATTATCTAATTATCTAAGCTAAGGTTATGATAGTCTATGTCTAATTAATGTGTACTCGTATGATAGTTTAAAGATGTGTTTACTTAGGTTTTACTACTCCTTAATTATCTCCTATTGATGGTTGATTTGTCACGTCCTTATTCCTAGTTGCGTTGTGTGTCTAAGGTTGTAGGGTGTGCGTCTTTCCCTAACTCTTTGAAGTTACCAAAAGGGTCTTGTTTACAAATCCTCTAGTGATTTATAAACTCCTACTCTAAGGCGATCTTTGAATGCTTTATCCTACAATTACTCAGATAATTATATTCTAAAGTTCACAAAGATAAATCAAGCATTAAGTACACAACGAATGACCTATTGCACTACTAGATCATTAATCAACTAAGATAAGAATCAACCAATCAATATTCAATAATTAAGTTTCATATTCCCTAAGCAAAAACACAAATAAATTAGCCGGACATGGAGAACATGCAAGCATACACACAAATAATCAAAGACATAATTGTATTAATGAAGTAAATACTTATCTTGATGTAAAATAGGGTTTAGAACCCTAAAATACTGCACAAGAAAGCCTTGGTTTGGTTTTAGGTTTTACTCCAAAAGACTACACACATAAAACTGAAAAATTCAGATTCTATATATAAGATTACATCTGCGACGGCGTCACCTTATGTTTTGGCGACGCGTCGTGTCGCCGTCATTAGGGTTTCGTCTTGGCCACGTAAACCTTTCGACGGCGTCACCTTATGATCGCGTGACGCCATCCCTTCACTGCCGGCGGACCGTCTTGGCTTGCATCTAGGCCCGTCGAGTAGCGACGGCCTACTCCTTTATAACTGGCCGTCCCTTGAAAACATGCAATTTCGCTTCGAACCGTCTCAAAATTCCTTCCGACGACGTCGCAGATATGCGTGACGCGCCGCCTTGTGTTTCAGCAGCTTTGAGTGTCTCGAATCTGACTTTGGCCATTTTCTTCGTATATTCGCGCCTTTTCGTCCAAATAAGTACCATTCCAGCATTTTGCCTTCAAGAGACCTAAAAAGTGAAAAGGAACTATATTAAGCAATAACGGATACAAAAGTGATCGAATAAGGGCTTAAATGACCCCTCAAAAAGGTACCTTTTAAAACCTTATCAATACCTTTTAAAATGTAAGTAATACCTTTTTAAAAATAATAATAATAATTTTTTTGTATTTTTATAAATTTGTTATTTTTTGATCGACGGTGTTTGGTTTTTGATGATCCGGAGATTAGATTTATATATTCTAATATTTGTGCCGATAAGACTTTTGTAGTTTTGTGTAGGGGAGGCAATTTGGGTTATTTTCGAGTTGGCGGGTTCAAATATTTCGACCCACACCTGACATGTTTAATTAATTTTGTCGTGAAGTTTAATCCTAACCCGTTTATAATTTGAATATAAATTTGATGGAACATACTAAATATAATAAGGCATAGGTTAGAAACTTTTTAAACAACATGATATATTTTTTGGCATTGTTATATATCATTATAAAAATATTTCGAAAAGCGATGATATATCATAAGACAGAGACACAAAATATGTTAATACAAATAAGCCGTAAAAACGTTTATTTATATTTTACGATCTTCTAATGTTTTGTCGATAACAAACGTAAAATCATTTTAACGAAACAAATAAAATACGTAAATAGTTTGAGCCAATAGTTTTCTAACACACTTAACGTTTTCACATAAAACACTAAAACAAGTATAAGTGATTTTATGATTTAGTAATATATATGTACAACAACTGGTTGGGAAAAATATATAAACAACTAGTATATATTATATAAATGGGTAAAAACTACAACCCATGAAAAATATCCATAACCCATGGTATTGACCCCTACCCATTTGACTAGGTACATTGAACTCATGAGATACATTGTATCTAATAAGAAGCCCATGGATCGACCCATAACCCATGACCCATGACCCATAACCAAAATACCCATGGGCAAAGAGGAGCGTCCCACGGATCCCTAGGATTACACTAGACGGATCCCTTGTGGGAGGGATTCGTGGGATCCGGGGAACAGTAAGCATTTCTCCTCTATAAATAGTGAGCAATTTCTTCCTTTTGGCTTGCAACTCTCACACATACTTTCCCCAAGTATTGTAACTCTCTAACCACTGATCCTAAATGATCTTTCTATGTAGTTTGTCTTTTGTTTTTGTGTGATTCTCTAGGTTCCTCTTAAAGGCGAGATCACCACTTCTTGAAGTCGAGCAAGCTCAAGTCCATGAGTTTCCATGCTTCGTCATCATCAAGACAACTGAAGTTCTCTTGTTGATAGTTCTTCCCTCCTCCGTAGATGTGTTGTGTTGAAGGCATTAGTGAAAGATGCCGAAAGAGTCAAGACGAAAGCAGCTGGTAAGGCCTTGTTTTTAATGAAATCCACTCTTCAAAGCTTGCCTTTATTCTCTCCTGGGGTCCCGAAAGGAATGCCTGGTAGGATTGAAGGAATTCGAACGAGATGTCCACGGTCTGGTGTTGGAGGGAGAGACATAATTCATCTCATCACATGGGAGAAGGCTCTCCGAAGCTTCGATTTGGAGGCTTGGGCTGGAGCTCTAGCTAGTTGGACTAGAAGCTAGTTATTCCGGTCTACTTGTTGGGGAACTATTCCAGTGAGTCCCCCTATGGTGAACAAAAATATGGACCCTACAGCAAATAACATGGGTGTTAGTGAATGGTGCTTAACGTCCGTGTCAAAAGCATTACTGAAGAATGCTAAAGGTGTCAAGACGAAGGTATTAGTGAAAGGTGTCAAGCGTGTCAAAGGCATTAGTGAAGGATGCCTAGGAATCAAATCAAGTGGCATTATGGAAGAATGCCTATGTCGTATAATCAATGAGGTGCATCGTTATAAATATAGTATTAGTTTATATCCAAGGATGGTGATATCCTTGATGGTGTTGTAATAAGGAGTGGATCTCCTTGGGATTAGATGTTGTGTTGTGTTGGGTAGTAGTTCCTCCATTGTAATGGAACTAGGTACTTAGCCTAGTACCTAATAAAGGGTAGGCGATGTTGTGATAGGTGTGGTTCACCTTGGTGTGAAAGAACCCGGTGGTTAGCATAGTACTGGAAAAAGAGTAGGCAACGTTGTGAAGGCTTCTCCGCCATAAGGAGATTGGTGTCGTGTAGTGTGTTAATACAAATAAGCCGTAAAAACGTTTATTTATATTTTACGTTCTTCAAATGTTTTGTCGATAACAAACATAAAATCATTTTAACAAAACAAATAAAATACGTAAATGGTTTGAAGTAATAGTTTCTAACATATTCACATTTTCACATAAAACACTAAAACAAGTATAAGTGATTTTATGATTTAATATGTACAACAACTAGTGTTTACATATTTAGGTAAAATATACACATAACTAGTATGTAGTATATTGGGTAATGTAAATGGGTAAAAACTTAAGTATCATAACACATTGGGCAAATACATTGAATGTAGTTGGGTACAACCCAAAGCCCATGACCAATGAAGCTTGACCCATAACCCATTGCATGACATCATGCTTATATCATACATGGATAATATCCATAACCCATGGATCAACCCATACCCAAGTGACTAAGTGCATTGCACTCAAGAGATACATTGTATCTAGCCAAAGATCAATGGATCAACCCATGACCCATAACCAAAATACCCATGGGTAAAAGGGAGCGTCCCACGGATCCCTAGCTTTACGCTAGACGGATCCCTTGTGGAAGGGATCCGTGGGATCCGGAGAACAGTAGATTTTTTCTTCTATAAATAGTGAGCCAATTCTTCATTGTTTCTCACCCCTTTCTAACACACTTTCTCCCTAAGTTAAAAACTCACTAACCTCAGATCCAAGAGATCTATGTTTGTAGTTTCGTTTTTGTGTAATCTTCTAGGTTCCTCTTAAAGGCAAGATCACCACCTTTGAAGTCGAGCAAGCTCAAGTCCATGACTTGCCATGCTTCCTCATCATCAAGACTACTGAAGTCTTCTTGTTGATGATTTTTTTCTTTTCTAAGAAGTGTTGAAGACATTTATGAATGGTGTCTCCAGTGTCAAGACGAAGATATTAGGGTATCTATCGTCCATATCATAAGCACTTGTGATAAGTGCTTAGAAGTCAAGATTAGAAGCATTAGTGAAGGGTGCATAGAAGTCAAGACACAAGAAATTAGTGAAGGGTGTCTTGTAGATCTAGTTAAAGGCATTAGTGAAAGGTGCCTTAGATGTACATTCGATATGGTGTGTTTCGATGTACAAGAAAGACTAGTACTAGATCCAAGGATATTGATATACTTGATGATGTTATTGTTGGAATTTTATACTCATAACAATTATACATAAAACAAATACATCATCAAAGCAAGCAGCGGAAGACTATAGGAATAATATATGTAATTAATTAACCAAACAAGAAAGTGCGTACCTTTTAGCAATTCAAGTAATCAAACGATTATGTGATCAAGTAACAAAACCCAAAACCCTAAACTAGGGTTTATACAAATCGTCCAACCCAAAAAATCGACCACCAAGGATTACAAGCTCAAGTGTGCTTGTTCTTCATTCTTGTACACACGTACTAATAGCGATTTGATGTGGAGAAGCTAGTTCCTTGAATCACTAATAAACCAAACACTTTATCTTTGAGCTAAGACAAAATCAAAAACCCTTGGGGTGAGGGTATTCGACCGGCCACACAAAGAGGAGAGGAGAAGGAGAAGAAATTAGGTTATTGGTGATCCAAGATTAGGTTATGAATGAATACAATGAATTGTATTTATAGGTAACATATCTTGGTGTCCAAGTTTGTGTGGGATTGGGTTTTGGAAACCCCCACCGATCGGCTATTCAATCCCAAAGGGGATTCTAGAACTTTCCCGACATCTAATTTCATACTTAGTCCTTCTAGTTAATATTTAACGACCGTTAACCAAACCTCGTTAATTATTTAACTATCGTTATGTTTTATTTAGTGATTAATAATTAATAATAATAACGTTTTATTTATATTAATTATGTACATCAATTCTCATACGTAATGTGTGCAATCCCGAAGTCTCGAGTTCGAATCCGGACATACTATTATTTAAATATCCATTAAAACCTTTCAGCTCCCACTTGGATATTACTAAATATAGTAATGACATTGGTTAGTCTAGCTTTCACACGCCAATGCCCCAGATCGAATCGAGCATGGTCTCCTGGAAAAAACCATTTAATGATTCATCATTTTACTTATCCTTTTGTTACTAATACTACATTAACTATGAATATGGATCAAGTCATTTCATAAGTTAATATTCTGTTTCTCGTTGTATATGATTGAACAAGATTACCAAATCATCTGAACGTATTCCCGATAGATCTTGGGTATGGCCATACAAACATCTTGTCAACCCTACGAGGGGCCCAAATATAGTATTATGCTTTGAAACAAATTCAAAGGAACAAATTCTCTTGACTACAAACATAACTCATGAATTTTGCAACACTTCCGAAAATAGCCCTTATAACTACCAGTTACGGATAGCGTTAGACTATCTTACACAAATGCACTACATCCATATCGCTTATCGGTATCTCAAGTCTGAGGATAAACACTTCATGATATACTTAATGATAAAATCCAAAAGTATCATCATGTAAAGTTGGGATGAGTCCTATATTCAATTCATTGAATATCATGTGAATCTGGTATGTCCCACGCATCAATATACTTTAAAAGTATATTCTACCAAAACTCAGATTTGTCTTAATTCAATGACATTCCCACATCATTGATTGACAACGGACTATTTAGAATAACATAAGTTACTCATGGATTAAACATGCAAATATAGGATATAATATTAAGAAAATGAAAAATAAACATAAACAACTATTTTATTTCATTAAAGTAATATTTGTTCATAACATCCTTTATCCAAATACTAATCACAGATCTGCATGAAACTACTAGCTAAACTAAGTCCTATCCCATCAAGCATGGTCGAGAAGTTTATCTTTTGGCAAAGGTTTCGTAAAGGGATCACTAGATTTTCATCTGTATGAACTTTGAGTAGATTGATTTCACCTATGTCGACTTGTTCTCTAACATAGTGATATCGACGAGGAAAATGTCTGGCGCCCTTCATGACTCCAGGCTCATTGGCAAATGTTATTGCAACAGAGTTGTCACAATACACATTTAAAGGTAATTCGATTGAGGGCATTACTCCGAGTCCCGAAATGAGTTTCCTAATCCAAACACTTCCATCGCGGCCGAAGCAGCTATGTACTCAGCTTCTGTAATAGACATCGCAACCGTTGTTTGCTTCTTGCTCTTCCAGTCAACTGCTCCTCCATTAACGACAAAGACATAACCGTCCGAGACTTCGATCATCTTTATCAGTTTGGAATGACGACGCAAAAACCTGTAACATCAAGTTCCGCATCTGGATTTCCTCCATACACTAGAAACATTTCTTTAGTAGCCCTTAGATACTTAAGAATGTTCTTAACAGCTTGCCGGTGTTTCACACTGGTTCTGTTGATACCGACTGGTAATGTTCTGTGCAAACGCCACATCAGGCCTTGTACATCTCACAACATACATGATAGATCCTACAGCCGAAGCATAAGGAACTTTCTTCATGTATTCCACCTCGCCAGTGTTGACGCGCATAGTTTATTACTTAAGCCATGTTCTACTTGCATCGGCAAATATCCCTTCTTGGAATTTTGCATACTAAATCTCTTCAGTATTTTATCAATGTAAGCACTTTGGCTTAGTCCAATTAACCGCCTTGATCTATCTCTATAGATCTTGATCCCCAGAATAAATGCTGCTTCCCCTAAGTCCTTCATAAAAAGCACTCTCCAAGATAAGACTTTACATCTTGCATACTTGGAATGTCTTTTCCCATGATCAATATGTCATCGACATATAAGACAAGGAAAATAACATTACTCCCACTAGCTTTGTGATACACACATGGCTCATCAAGATTTTGAGTGAAACCAAATTTCTTGATTTCTTCATCAAACTTCTTGTTCCATTGCCTTGATGCTTGCTTCAACCCATAAATGGATCTTTGAAGTTTGCATACACACTTCGGAAACTTTGGATTCACAAACCCTTCAGGCTGCGCCATATAGATGTCCTCATCTAGGCGCCATTTAAGAAGCGCTTTTGACATCCATTTGCCATATCTCATAGTCATAGTACGCAGCTATGGCTATAAGAATCCTAATAGCTCTAATGTCTGCTACAGGAGAAAATGTATCCTCGTAGTCTACCTCATAGGTTTGAGTATAACCTTGAGCTACAAGACGAGCTTTATAGGTGTGTGCATTGCCATCCATGTCAGTCTTTATCTTAAAGAGCCACTTACTTCCAACTACCTTAGCATTTGGAGGTAAGTCAACCTCTATCCAGACTTCGTTGTCTTTCATGGATTGCATTTCCCCATTCATTGCAACTCGCCATTTTTCCTTTTCAGGACTCATCATGGCAGCTTTATAGTTAGCAGGTTCACCAAGATCCCCTAACATATTTTCGTCAGCTTCTACATTGAGACATAGACGCTCAGGTGCACGCGTAATCCTTGCGGATCTACGAATGGGAATCACTTCAATCTCAGGTGGAACGCCCAGACTTTCAGGTTCTACTTGAGGTTGGCTAGTGTTTTCAGAAGGTGTTGTATCTTCTTGATCATCTTCCAGATCATAAACTCTCCCACTGAATTCATGAGATATGAGATCCTTTTCAAGAAAGTCTCCATACCTAGCAACAATTACTTTGTTTTCAGGTGGAAAGTAGAAGTAGTAACCCATCGTTTCCTTTGGGTATCCTACGAAGACACACTTAACAGATCTTTGTTGCAGCTTATCAGCAGAGTCACGTTTAACAAACGCCTCACAACCCCAGACCTTTAAGTAAGACAAGTTGGGAGGTTTCCCATACCACACTTCATAAGGAGTCTTATCAACCTTCTTAGTTGGAACCATATTCAATATGCGAACAGCAGTTTCCAAAGCATAATCCCAAAAGGATAAGGGAAGAGTAGTAAGATTAAACATCGATCGCACCATGTCTAGCAATGTACGATTCCTTCTCTCAGATACACCATTTTGTTGTGGAGTATAAGGAGATGTGAGTTGCTGGACAATACCACACTCAACTAGATAATCTTTAAACTCTTGGCTTAAATATTCACCACCTCTATCGGATCGAAGAGCTTTAATCTTCTTTCCTAGTTGCAGTTCTACTTCACTCTTAAAACCTTAAATGTTTCAAAGACTTCATGTTTATGTTTAAGTAAATAAACATAACCATAACGGCTGAAATCATCAGTAAAGTTAAGTTAAGTAGCTAGCACCCTTTCTTGACACATGTCTTAGTGGTCCACATACGTCAGTATGTATCACACCAAGAAGAAGCCCTTTCTAAACTATTTGTAAAAGGTTTCTTGGTCATCTTCCGAGATATGCAAGATTCGCATTTATCAAATGATTCATCATTGATGTCTTGCAAAAGCCCATCGTGTTGCAGTTGTTGCATGCGTTTCTTGCCTATATGAGCAAGTCTACAATGCCAAAGAAATGAAGAATCCAAATCACTTTTGATTCTTTTATTATTGATGCTAAAGACAGAATTATTTTTATCAACAACATTATCATGCAAATCAATTTCAAACACACCATTTACTGGAATAACATTAAAGTAAAAACATCATTTAAAGAAACAGAAATTCCATAATCAGTAAATGTATGAACGAAACCAATATCTTTTAACAAGGAAACAGAAACGACACCCCTAACAATGGAAGGTGCGTAGTGACAATCGTTTAATGACAGCATTACTAAACCGAAGGTAAAACTAAATCAAACGTGCCTATAGCTTCAACGACTGCATGTGCTTCATTACCCACGTGCACGGTATTGCGTCCATAGGCAAGCTTCCTTGCTCCTCTAAGTCCCTGCGATTGTATTACATATGTGAATACCACATCCATATCATATACCCGGAATTTATTTATGAGGAAAAGCAAATAATTCTATCATCAAAAGAGTACTGAAGTACGGCCACGGTGCCGGTATTTTTATACCTCTTATTGCGCAACTCATCAAGGTACAATGGACAATTCCTCTTCTAGTGTCCAACCTCGGTCTGCATGATGACAAGCCTGATCCTTCTTCGGATTCTCACGCTTTTTGGGAGGGTACTTCTTGGGTTCTTGCTGATAAGTCATAACTTGTTTTCCCTTATCAGCTTTACCCTTACCTTTCCCTTTCTTGTTCGCTAGCGGCTTATTAGGCTTAGAAATTCTACCCTTTTGGATGGTCAAAACCGCAGGTGTAGAGGCCTTCTTGGGCAAACCTTTTCGTAATCAAGGAGCATTGCATGTACCTCACTGTGTCTTCCCGTGCAATGCATATTATAATTGCGCACGGAACCATCAAATTCCTTGTTAAGGGATCTATTGATCAGGCCAATTTGTATGTCATTAGGGTAGACATAGTTCAAACGCCTAACCGGTCCATGTAACTCATCATTTCAGACATGGCGCTTACAGTTTCCCATCTCCTTGCTTGCAACTATGAAGAGCATCAATCAAGTCATACAGCTCTACAGATCCAGGCTTTTCAAACAACCTTTGCAATTCTTCCAGCATGAGATTAGGAAAGTAATTCTCAAATTGCTTTTGCAAGCTTGAGTTCATACTCCCGAGCATAATGCAAGCGACCTCATTATACTTGTCATACTCAGATTGCCATGCAGCTCGTGCTTCAGAAGTAGCATCAGCTGCAGGTTCAGGAGGACAAGGCGTAGTCAAATAATTGATTCTTTTGGCAACCCTCAAGACAATTCTTAGTTGCCGATACCAATCATTGAAATTGCGCTACGGTCAATTTCTCTCGATCAAACATAGATTTGAACGAGCGAGGCTAATGCATGATAGATTCAGCTTGAGCCATTTCTACAGAAATAAAAGTTCAAAAGTTAGTACTTTCGATAAGTAAACATTCAAGAAAATAAAATACCCTTTGGTCAATATTCATATTAACCATAGAATTTTCTTTGAATTTTGGATCCTCATTATCATAGTTCCACCACATCAGTTGATCTGCTAGTGGTGAAAGTATAGAATAGGTAATCGTTGAAAAACGATAATTGACAAACAAGTTTTCAATTCCAAAAGTTATGGGATTTACAATTTTGCCAAAACAATTAATGCAAAACGTAAGCATGTTTTATCCCATCTTATGCCTTAAGTTATAGGTCTCACTAACTAACTTAATTAAGTTGTCTAATTTAGAAACTGTAAATCATAAAGCTGAGGTCTCACACAACAAAATAATTCACCTCGTTATTGTAATCTAGATCAAGGTCTCACATAACTAAATTACAACTTCAAGTGTTTCATATCATTAGATGGCATAAACTTAAATTTTAAAGGGTACAATTTTTGATGTGTAATCAAAACTTATGTATAAAGAAGCATGCATACAACTTTATAACATAAAATTTTCGAAAAAATTACTAAAAGATTTTAATTGCTAAGATTGAATTCTACAAAGTTTTAATCGATGCGTTGAGAAACTTACAACTTTGCACTAAGATGCTTCGTACATAGAATGGTTATACTAGGTAGCTCCAATCGAACTCACAGGGGCCAGAGGACCGTGTAAGCGTGAGCATAACCTTAGACATCCATTCAGTGAGACTATGCTCACTTCTTAAATACCCCTTTATAGTTTGTTCTAGTGGGTGAGCCGTTCTAACCATTTAGTACAGTCGCATCAGTCGATTAAAAGTTCAAGAATAATTCTTAGATAACAAATCAATTTCGCCATTATTTAGTCCATTTAATTTTCTATTCATAAAAACCCTTTTTGCTTACTAACATGTCAAACAATATATAAACAAAAAAGCATTTTAATAAAAAATTAAACACACTCAAATAATATAAACATATAACTAAAAAATTTAACATATGTAAAAACAATTAGCCACATGCATAATTATTTCAATAAACTCTAATAACAATTCTAGGCGTAAATAAATGCATACATTAACTAGGACTTTCATCTCGCAAGGTAGATGAGCCACATACATCGACAAGTCGATTGCGTAAGCCGAAGTTAATAGTATACCAATTAGCACATAACGAATTTTATTAGTTATAATTGAGGTCTTCCCCAATTTTATAATTATTAAATAAATAAAACATGTGTGTATCACTTAACAATTAATCAATATACAATAAACAATACTCCATGGCAAAACATGCATGTTCCACCATGGATTCCGCATAACAATTACCACCCAAGATACGCATATTACATGGCACATAACAATTATTCATTAATTAACCACATAAAATTAGCATGCAATCCTAGGGTTTCTACAAGTTTTACAAAATTAAAACCTAATAAAAAATATTAGGGTAATCGACCCATATATATAAAAATTAGGGTTTCGAATTCAAAACCCTAGAAACCATAAAAAACATGCATATAATCATAAAGATCCAATTTTTATGTGTTTCGGTAATAAATTACATCATATTAACGGCTCGTGATGCCACTGTTGGAATTTTATACTCATAACAATTATACATAAAACAAATACATCATCAAAGCAAGCAGCGGAAGACTATAGGAATAATATATGTAATTAATTAACCAAACAAGAAAGTGCGTACCTTTTAGCAATTCAAGTAATCAAACGATTATGTGATCAAGTAACAAAACCCAAAACCCTAAACTAGGGTTTATACAAATCGTCCAACCCAAAAAATCGACCACCAAGGATTACAAGCTCAAGTGTGCTTGTTCTTCGTTCTTGTACACACGTACTAATAGCGATTTGATGTGGAGAAGCTAGTTCCTTGAATCACTAATAAACCAAACACTTTATCTTTGAGCTAAGACAAAATCAAAAACCCTTGGGGTGAGGGTATTCGACCGGCCACACAAAGAGGAGAGGAGAAGGAGAAGAAATTAGGTTATTGGTGATCCAAGATTAGGTTATGAATGAATACAATGAATTGTATTTATAGGTAACATATCTTGGTGTCCAAGTTTGTGTGGGATTGGGTTTTGGAAACCCCCACCGATCGGCTATTCAATCCCAAAGGGGATTCTAGAACTTTCCCGACATCTAATTTCATACTTAGTCCTTCTAGTTAATATTTAACGACCGTTAACCAAACCTCGTTAATTATTTAACTATCGTTATGTTTTATTTAGTGATTAATAATTAATAATAATAACGTTTTATTTATATTAATTATGTACATCAATTCTCATACGTGATGTGTGCAATCCCGAAGTCTCGAGTTCGAATCCGGACATACTATTATTTAAATATCCATTAAAACCTTTCAGTTATAAAGGAGTAGATCTCCTTTGGGATTAGTCGTTGGTGTAGTGTTGGGTAGTAGTTCCTCCATTGCAATGGAACTAGGTGCTTAGCCTAGTACCTAATAAAGGGTAGGCGGCGTTGTGTAGGTGTAGTTCACCTTGGAGTGAAAGAACTAGGTACTTAGCCTAGTACCTTATAAAGGGCAGGCGATGTTGTGTAGGTGTGGTTCACCTTGGTGTGAAAGAACCCGGTGGTTAGCCTAGCACCGTATAAAGGGTAGGCGACGTTGTGTAGGTGTGGTTTGCCTTGGTGTGAAAGAACTCGGTATTTAGCTTTGTACCAGAAAAAGGTTAAGCGACGTTGTGAAGGCTTCTCTGTCATAAGGAGATTGGTGTAGTGATTACGAACTCTCAAGTAGGTGACTCGGGGAGTGGAGTAGGGCAAGGAAGGTGTCCTTGTAGCCGAACCACTATAAATA
>OU343217.1:130605801-130680521 GCA_910596185.1 Chrysanthemum makinoi | reverse complement strand
TACAACAAACTAGTGTTTACATACTTAACTAAGTATATACTAAAATGGGTAAAAACAAGTATATACTAAAATGGGTAAAAAAAAGTATATACTAAATGGGTAAAAACTAGCAAATGGTATTGACCCATAACCCATGGTTTTATATAAACCACTTAACCAAGTTCATTGTATTCTTGAGATACATTGTATCTAGAAATAAACCCATGGATCAACCGCAACCCATGACCCATAACCAAAAATACCCATGGGCAAGAGGAGGTCCCACGGATCCCTAGCTTTGTGCTAGACGGATCCTTGTGGGAGTGGATCCGGGATCCAGAGTATATTTAAGAGAATTTCCTCTATAAATAGAGAGCCATTTCTTCCTTTCAACTTACCACTTTCACACATACTTCCTCCAAGTATTGTACCTCTCTAACCTCTGTAAGATATAACTTTTCACATACACATCATAACATTAACACAAGGTAGCATATAGATGGAATTCTAGAGAGAGAAAGTTAGAGGTTTAGGGAACTTAGTGAGAGAAAGTGAAAGATATTATTATGAGCTCCAACTCTCTACCTTGGGAGGTAGAGAGTATTTATAGTCTTACATAAAAAGCGCCACACATCGGGCGTGGATCGGGCATACAAGTGGGTAAAGACCCGTCCATCCTCCACGGTGTTACTAAACTAAATACTACTTAACTTAAAATAACTACGACTACGAGCTTTCTAACGATTACATATACTTGAGGTGACCGACTCTTTAATACATGGAATTTCTAATTCCTAACAATCTCCCCTAAGGGAGGTCACCTCAATCATGCACTAAAATTACATTGAATACAAACAGATATGACATTAACAATTGTTCTTGCATTCTTGATGTAGTCCTTTGTTCCTAAGCTCGTAGTCATTGATTCTTCACATTGCATGTTTGGTTACTTCAAGTGGAGGTCTGTTACAGATCCACGTGATAATAATGTTGAGCCAGCATTTGAGATCATCATCTACTAGAAAATCTCTGATACATCCATTGTGGTGTTGGTATTATGTGATGTTGTGACATTCGGACCGACATGCTCACATTCGGGATCATGATATCTTCTCATCAGAGTAGCGGAAGCATTTGTTGAATCATGATATTGGCGGCGTAGCGAGAAGCATGGAGTGATAATATCAGAGTCATTGATGCACTAATCATGATTTCTTTTGAGATGAATGTGTTAAGTGAGCATGCGGCTATGGATTGACCGCTTCATTACGATCACCGCAAACGTCGGGGTACCGCATACAACAGTTAGCAAATAAAGCGCACGAAAGTGTCTTTGATCACTTTCGTTGAATTGAGGTACACGCCCTACGGTTCCCCGTTGATCAACAAGTACTGCTGCGTGATCGTATAATTCGAAGAATTTCCTTGAGGAGGGTTTTCGCAACTCTAGATTTGTTCTCAAACCGAACATCTCAAAGAAGACAACACGGAGTGAGTGAACCGAATTTTGAGTCCGATTGATGAAAAGATATTTGAAAAAAACAATCGTGTATCGCTCAATAGAAATTGTTTTTGCAATACAACGAAGGTTTTAATGAAAATCAATTATCAATCATAAAACACCTTTTGATTTGAAAAATTAGTACACGGTCGACGTGCTAATGAAAAGAGTTTTAAAGCACAAAGACCGGTTTTTCAAAGGTATCCGTCAATCCATAACTTGAACCAGGATTGATTCAAAAGATTGAATCGCCCCATTGTTTTCGCTTAGGTTGTCACATGGTTGATCTGTATAATAGATCTTACATGCCACCTACCAGGAGCTTGTTAGATGTTGGCTCCAGAAGGCTTTCCATCTTCATTGTGAATATGTAAACATATCACTTTCAGATGTTACGCAATACCACAAGGATTATGCGTAGGACTCAAGATATAATCTCTCTTTCCACATTGTGTGAAACAGAGAGTCTTCATTGAAAGTGTCCTAATGAGATTTATTGATGATCTCGTGGCTCTAGACTCAATTTGTGCATATTTGGATCCTATATCGGAGACTAGGGAGAGGGTCTCCTTCTTCAATATCAACAATCTCTAAGAGAAAGTCGATAGATAATGTCGGTTCCCGTGAGAATGAAACAAGTCCTTTTAAGAGGAACTTGAGTGGTTTGGAAAGTTGAAGTGCGGTGCGTCACTGGGTCCATGACGTCTTGTCTTCAATACCGATGTTACCATCAAGGTAGCATATGAATTGAACCCGGTTTCTGGCCTAAGGTTGAATAAATGGAGGGCTATTTGTTTTCACCCTTTTCTCATTCAATTCTTTTTAATTCTTCAACCCCTTCAGCTTACCGAGACTTCATAGCTAGAACCTTGTTGGGTTTATTCGACTAGCTCATCTTAGTCCGCACTCTACCCATATCTCATTTTTCTCCTTTTATCATCATACCTAAGAACTCTACACTAACTAGTGGATAGTCCATGGGTAGATCCCTCCGTTCGGCGGATCATGGGAACTAATACCTAACCTTATCATCCTTATATCACCATACATAATGTAAAGTTGGTCGGTCTTTTTGGTATTGTTCATCCGCCATTGGAACCAATTGAAAACCATTTGAAAATCAATCCGGATACTTGTGATATATTATCAAAGCATTTTGTACTTGAATTGTTTTTGATATTTTTAGAACGAGAACTCCCCTCAACATGTGCATCAAGTATTTGAAAATGTTTTGCACACGGAGGCAAGAGAAAGAATTAACTTCTTTGATTACCATTTTCTAAAAGATATCAACATCACTTCCCTAATCGAATCAAGTAGATAAAGCATTTTGGGGAAGGATGAGGTTTTCATGATTTTGCTCCCCTCAATATGTGCCTCGAGATTTGAAAAGAGTTTTGCACATACTAGAGGGAACATGCACATTGAGATAAGTGATCACGTTTCAAATCATTGTGGTTTAAGATAGATGCTCCCCTCAACGTGTGCATGGAAAATTTGAAATCGTTTGTCACTTACGGGGAGGCAAACATGCTAATCACTTAAGAAACCATTTATCAATTATCGGTTTAAATCCTATTTAAATCACAACTTCTTCCCCGATCACAATTATTAAAACATTTGAGATTTGTGATCTCTGTAGATTTAAATTGATTTTGAAAGCTTTTAAGGAGAATTGTGACTTGATTATGAAAGCGTTTTAAGCGATAAGGATCGGATGTTGAGATTTTAAACTCCATTGGTTAAACATGCATGTACATCTTTTGAAAACAATTTAATGCCAAATAACTTTTTAATTTAATTGAAATCATTCTCCCCTCAATCAATGACATAGGTTGTTGATTGAGCGATAGAGATTTTGACAATAAGTCCGATGATTATCAAAAATAGAGACCGAGTTATTTTTCAAAGCATTTAGTTTTCAACAGATAAATGTTATAGAATCAGAGCATGGAATTTGAAAACATGGTAAAACATGGCTCTGTTCTTTCTTTTAAAACCGGGTTATTGCATGAAAATGACAATAAACCATTTTTTTTCTCTTTCTCTCAAACATAATTTTTTGATTTTTGATTTTGAATTCGAACAACATATAAAGTCCCGTGTCATTCTTTGAATGACAGCACAAAGACCGTAGATATTATCGAACCGAGAAAACGCATGACACAAAGACAATATTTTTGAAGGTTTTTGAAGGTTTTATAATTTTGTATTTTGATTTTCGAATAGATATATACAAGAGATAGATGAAGATAGACCTTTACTCCTCGTCTTCCTCCTGAAGACGCGTTTGAGTTTACGGTTGAAGGCTTTTCAAGCCAAGGCGTGGAAGAATAAACTCAAAACGTTCTCTTGGAAGAGCTTTGGTGAAGATGTCCGCTAACGATATTCGACCTCACAAAATAGAAATCCACCACACCTTTTTCCACTTGTTCCCTGATGAAATGATGTCGAATGTCGATATGCTTTGCTCTTGAGTGTTGAACGTTGTTGCATGAGAGAGCAATAGCACTTTTATTATCACGAAAGAGAGGATTTTGTTGAATTCAAAGCCATAGTAAGATAATTGAGATCTCATCCATAAGATTTGAGCACAACAAGATGACATGGCTATGTATTCACCTCTGTAGAGGAAATAGAAGTACTCATTTGCTTCTTTGAAGACCAGCTCACAAGCTTATCACCCAAAACTGAGCACCTCGGATGTACTTCGACGTGTATCTTGACAACTGCATGATCGACGCATCTGCATAGGCTATTGGTGACATACCGGTGTCCTTCGGGTACCATAGTCCCATATTGATGGTTCCTTGGAGATACCGAAAGACCCGTTTAACCGCTTCAAGGTGCTTTTAGTAGGCTTAGCCTGGTATCTAGCACACATGCAAACAGCGAACAAGATGTGCGGTCTACTAGCCGTGAGATACATCAGGGATCCAATCATACTACGATATTTCGTTTGGTCAATCATGATCCCCGAGTGGTCCTCATCTAGTTTGGTTCGATCAATCATGGGGGTGTCAACAGGGTCACTTGAATCAAATCCAAATTTCTTTAAAATCTCATTTGCATATTTAGATTGATTTATGAAAATGCCTCCGGGACTTTGTGAAATTTGTAATCCCAAGAAAAATGACATTTGTCCCATCATTGACATTTGAAACTTTGAACTCATTTCATTAGAAAAGCGATCACATTCCATTGGGTCAGTCGAGGCAAAAATAATATCATCAACATAAATTTGAACATGAGTTAAATGTTTGCCCGACTTCCTGGTGAACAATGTAGGATCAACTGCTCCTTTATTGAATCCGGTTGATAGAAGAAACTTTGACAGTGTATCATACCATGCCCTTGGAGCTTGCTTTAAACCGTAGAGAGCCTTCTTCAGACGATAAACGTGAGTAGGATGCTCTTGATTCACAAATCCTTCAGGGTTGGTGCCGTGAGACGACTTCTTTAAGATCTCCGTTGAAATGCCGTCTTCACATCCATCGATACACTACCATGTTCTTACTAGCATTAGCCAGAAAAGATTCGATTGCCTCGATTCGAACAATAGGAGCAAAAGATTCTTCAAAGTCTATACCCTCCTCTTGACGATATCCTTTAGCAACTAATCGAGCCTTGTTCTTCAACACATCACCATGCTCATCAAGTTTTACTTTGAAGATCCATTTGAGAGCTATAATCATAGCACGATCTGGAGCAGGTACTAACTCCCATACATCAAGTCGATCAAACTCATGAATTTCATCTTGCATGGCATTGAACCACCTGTCTTCATTCATGGCGGTTTTAACATCTTTTGGTTCGATCTTAGAAAGTACGGAGTTGAAGAAACACCATAAGGCATCGGTTGCAAGTTGTTTCCGGGTTGATACTGAGGACGAGAGGATTTCCAATGATGTTGTCTAATGGATGATCGTGAGTCCATTTTCTAAGGTGTTCATGTGGCGGTTGTTGAGGAACTGAGGTAGCTGAGTCGATGTCTCACGAAGAAGATGGTTCGATGATGATTCGAGGTAGCAAATATGTTTTCAAATGGAGCATCATCAGGAGTAGCCAAGGGATTAACTTCATCATTGATGCCAGAAACATTTCCATGATGTACATTTGAAGAATGATGATTTGTTGATGAGATGAAGGATCGCAGCAGGTGCTTCTTGACTTAAAGATATTGAGGCTGAAGGATTGACTTCATTCACAGGAATATGAGCATCCTCTCAGGGAATCATCACCTCATGAGTGTTTGAATCATACAGTTCATCAAACATAGGATCAAACAATTTCTTTACAATCATCTTCGGATGGAGGTACATATGGAGTTTCTTGAGTAGAGTTTGGAACAAGAGATGAACCAATGGGACTGTCTTTGAAGTGCGGGTCCCGGATTGTTCAGAGCCATTTGACCGTCGACTCATCAAGCGTAACGTGAATGGTTTCCATGATATTTCGGGTTCTTTTGTTATAGATTCGGTATCCCTTTTGTTTGGTGCATATCCTACAAATACTCCAATGTCACTTTAGCCCTAAGTTTCCCTAAGTCTTGACCCTCATTAGTTGGATAGCACAATGCACCAAACACACGAAGGAAAGAGAGATTAGGTTTTCTGTTGTGGACAAGTTCATATGGAGTTTTTCCATGTACAGTGTGGATTAGGGAACGATTTTGTGTATAGCATGCGGTGGCAATTGCTTCACCGGAGAAACATTGGAACCTTTGAGTAAATCAACATTGTTCTAGCGGCTTCAACAAGAGTCGATTTAGTCTTTCAACTACACCGTTCTGTTGAGGAGTTCGTGAAACACTTCTTTGATGGCTGATTCCAACGCTTTCATAGAATTCATTAAGTTGTTTGTTGACAAACTCGGTTCCATTGTCTGTTCGGACAATTACGGCGGTTTTGTTAAGTCGAACCCGCACATTTGTTTGATGAGTTTGATGATGATATCAGGAGTTTCATCCTTTGTCCTTAAGAACTTGACCAGGTGAATCTAGAGTAATCATCAACCACAACTAACACATATTTCTTCCCAAAGATATTCTGTACCCTCATTGGTCCACATAAATCCATATGAATCATATGAAGAACTTCGTGCCGAGTTAGTAGGTTTGGGTTTATGGGCATATTTCTTGCTTTTTCCCAATTGACATCCTGAACAAAGATGATCCTTTTCATACTTTAGTCTAGGTAAACCTACAACTAAGGTCCTTTCCGGAAAGATCGTTGATGGTGCCGAAGTTCAAGTGATTGAGACGACGATGCCATAACCATGACTTTGTTTTGAAGCCTTTGACAACAAGCAGATTGGAGAAGCCCTCATCATGTCATCGATAGAGATGGTGTAAAGGTTTGACCCACGAGTTCCTTTTAACAGTTCCTTACCATTAAGATCTCTAACAAAGCGGTATGTTTTAAGGCAACTTCTAGATCGAGTCACGAATTGACCAACAGAGCACAGATTATGACCCAACCCTTCAACATAGTAGACTCTCGAGATGACACTATCACCAACAACATAATCTCCATAACCCATAATAGCACAGAAATGATCATTACCAAATCTAACAGTCCCGATGAACTTGCTCACGAAGTTCATGAGCCGCGACCGGTCTCGGTCATATGCTTGGAGCGACTGAGTCCAGGTACCACGGAGCGATTTGAACGATCTGCAGTTGAACCGAGACAAAAATGGATAACTTAATAATTGGGATCCCCATGCAAGAATGGGTTCCACTTGGTTAGTAACAATGATTGGAACACCCACATCGTAATCGAAACATCCATATCGAGTAGAAGCAATGGAATCATTGGGAATAGATGCAATCTTTGGTGTCGTATTTGACCTATTAACAGTATGTTCACTTCTTAAGGGAATAGTTCTACCAGTAGGCATCCATTTTCTAGTGGGCATAATCTTAGCAGTTTGAGAACAAAACTGATTATTCTTATGGCCAAAAGGTATCCAATAATAACCTATCTTTATAAAAGTTCTTCCTGTGGGTTTCCATTGTTTTCTAACAATCTTTCGTTTTTGCCTTTTTGCCTTATTTGCACGATTATTAGCATTAGCAATTTTAACGGGGCATTTGACAGCATTAGACAAAGCATTCACACCACATTCATGATTAGCAGAATTCAAGCATACATTACAAGGTTTGCAAATAGTATCGAATTGAATTAATTACTGATGCGCCTAAGGCTAATACTTGAATCAACACGATTCGTTTTATTCAACTCAAGCTTAAAGTTCCTAGATTGGTCTTCTACTCTCTTCCAATGCACATTCTTAGCTTGCAAGGTCCTATCATTCCTTGTATTGTCTTGAGACTTTGACCGGCTCGCTTTAAAGTCACTGATTACTCCTGTAGAGGGAATGGGAACATTAGTTGGTTGATCTAATTTTTGCATTCCGGAACTTGATGTGCAAGGATCTGAAGTACTAGAAGGCACATTAGTGTATACTTTAAGACTGTGATTTGAGCTTTTTGCGGGCACACTAAAGTTCACTTTCTTAGCACTAACATATCCGAATCGAACTACTTGAAGGCACATTAGTGTTTCCTTTTTAAGGGGGCATAGAACGGATTTACTGCTTGGCACTAGGCATAGAACAAGGCATCACAGCTTTGCCTTTTGCACCTAAGGTTAAGGATTTTGGACATGTTGCAATTACACATTCTAGCAACTCTTGAGATCGTTTGGCCCGGAGGCAAGCAAACCTAATTTCACTATCAAGAGGTTTGTTAATGAAATCCTCTTCGACAATCTCACGGAGACATTCTAGACTATCCTTAAGGTGAGCACAATAGTTCATGAAAAGCATGTTCATTATTCCTAAGATGAGGAGGAATATATTTAACTGTCAAAGTGTATTTGCAATCTAAGGGTGACTTTGAGACAACATTCTTATTGAAAACAAGTGGCAGGTTTCCCATTTCCCTGACTCCTCAGATTCTCAATTTCCTTTTGTAAAGACGTTATTTTTCGTTGTTTTGGTCACGGGTGACTTTATTGAATCATATAACTCTTTAAAATGTCGTTTAACTTTTCATTTTCTTCTAGAAAACTCTCGTTTTCCTTTTGTAAGGCATTTACTAAGTTTTGAAGATGAAAAGTTTGAGAATTCTGAGAATCTAAAGGAGGAGGCATTTGGGAGCCTGTCATATTGTTCGTTTGACCCTTTAATTGAGAGATTTGGGCTTTCAACTTTTTGATCGTGTTGCAATGAGCTTGAATCTGTTCATCACGTTTGTTAATTTGAAAACTGCATCAAACTCTGGAGCATCTGAAGATGTCTTGATATTTGAAGTTTTGACATTTTCTTTAAGATGTTGATATTTTAGTTGTAAATTAAAATGCTCAACTTCTAGTTTAGAAAAATGTTTAACCAAATTGTCGTGATCATCAGTTCAATTTTCTCGTTTAGTTCAGAATTAGTTTTTTCAAGCTCAATGACACGATCATGGGAGACTTTCGGGCCACGAGATAGTTCATGAAATATGGAAGCATTAATAGAGCAATTTGAAGCAGTGAAAAAGATATCTTGAGCAACACATTCAGAAATAAGAGTCTCATTTAAGGTATGCAAGTTCTTCCTCTCAATCTCATTATATTTTAGTGCACGCTCATAATCACTAACTTCAACTACCATTGCATCAAATTCCTTTTCCATTTCTTTAATATCGATTTTGTCCCCTTTTTAATACTCTCAAAATGATCTTTTAGTTGTTTAAAGAAAGGCATGACCTCAGTTAAATAACATTCTTTCATTTGCTCAAAACCCTTTCCCCTTCAGTTATCCCAATGGGTGTGATCCTTTTCTTACAAGTTTTCTCAAAATCAACAAATAGTTGAAGAATAACATATTGGCTGATTAAGGTCTTGCTTTTAGTGGCAATAGTTCTAGGAACTAAATGCATTGGTGTATTTGGAGGATACACATCGCTTTAGGCAATTTCCTACAAGGGGATTCTTTTCAACAATATTTTCACTTTTTGCAAGTCCATAAATCCTTTTTCCGAACACTTGTTCGGGGTCAACAATGTTTGAGGTTTAAACATGTTCAAGGAAATCCAGTTTTCCTTCTTGTAGTCATGGGGAGTGATAATAATCTTTTTCTCTTTGCATTTGGATCATCTAGTTTTTGTTCATCCTTTCCTAGTGACTTCATCTGATTTCTTATCTTCCTCGGTGCACTCAACGCAACTAGGTTTCTGCCTAGGCTTAAGAATTTCATTACCATCATAAAGCACCTTATGAGCATTTCTAGCCTTTTAATTACCTCTGGATTAGGTTCCTCAACAAGGGGAATGCTATGCTTATCGCAAGACTCTATGTTTAGTGACCATGTGAGCAATCTGAATGGTGTTTCCTTGTATGTACAACTTGTTCTCAAGTTTGTTTTCAAAGTTTTCAGATTAGAAAAATCTCTCAAGAGTTTTGATTCCTTTGCATTAAATTCTTGCTTAAGCATTTTCACATTTTCTTGAAGTTCTTGTTTTTGTTTAGATGTTTTAGAAAGTTTTTCTTGCAAGGAATTTAATTCTTGTTTCAATACTTCTTCTCTAAACTTACTTTTTCTAATTATTGTACTTACTTGGTTATCCATTTCCTGCTCACGAGTGGTCAACTCAAACTTAGCACGTTGTTCATAAATAGCAACACGTTCTTTATAGGCATTTAGTTCGAAATAATGGAATCATCGGGGGCACATGCGGTGTATTCATCAAAAACATAGTCATTGTTGACCGCAGAAGATGCATCACTTGGTACAACTTCACTTTCACTTTGTTTCACATATTGATCATATGGGACAATATTGATATTACCCATATTTTCAATATTTGATTCAATAGTTTCATTTGATTGTACTTTGTCATGCATCTTTTGCACATCGACATCATCGATAGTTTTAATACCTCTGAGATGAGCTTTGTCTTTGGATGGCCCAGCTAGTTATGAAGAAGAGACCTTGGGAGAAACCATTGGAGAAATGCTAGCCATAAAAATTGTGTGTGCGGTAGGTCCATCATCCACATCGGAGTCGTATGCATCACAATCGTGACTTGAAAGGCATTCTGATGATTGTGACCTATCTCCTGAATAGGCTGCTCATCCACATCGGCATCATAGGTCTTGGCATTGCCCTCAGCAAGAAACAACAATTCCTCTTCATCAAGTAGCACCATTGTCCCGAGCTTGAGCCAAGGCATCTTATCTCTGAAGTAATCGGCATTCGTGGGCGCTTTGGAGATGTACGGTTCCTTGCAATGTGTCCCTCTCCACCACAGTTATAACATTTGATGAGCTTAGTTTGACCTTGGTTACCATTCCTTCCTCGATTCGGGTTTCCAACATAACCTCTCGCTCCACCTCTTCCACGATCATCTTGTCTTTCTGAACTGGTTGCACCACAATCCTTCCATCTTTAATAGTGGCTTGATTGTGTGGGTTAGATGCTGATTGAGGTTGTTGTTGGTCTGTGGGAGAGTATTCATGTTTTGACTGATGAGAAGAGCTAGTTGATTAATGAAGCTACCCACGTGAGTATCGGCATCAGCTTGTTTGTACATAGGATCGGGAATGAGTTTGTGATTACCATTACCCAAGGGTATGACTTGTGATGCTTTGGTTGTGATTCCGATGTTTGAGTAGAAAGTCAGAGAGTCATTAGACGAGCTTGTCTCTCCTGTTGGTTTTGAACCGATTGAGAATTAATTTTTCAAACATAGCATGTCTCTCATTCTGAAGGAGGAAGGCATAGAGTTGCTCATAGTTTGTATTCTTCAATCCTTTAGTGAGCTTCACAGAGGTAACAAACTTGTGCCATTCGGGATTCATGTTGTTCACAAATTTTGAGTTCAACTGAATGTTAGGCATAGTCATTCGGATGTTCCTCATGTCATTAACTAACTTATGAAATCTCACATAGTACTCATAGACACTCTCATCCGGTTTCATCTTGAAGTGCTCAAATTCGTCATAGAGTTGGGATTCTCTGTCTTCCATAGTTAATTCAGAACGTGAGAGAAGCATCTTAACATTATCCCAAACGCCTTAGCATCGTGTTATGATTGATCAGCTTGTAGATGTCTTTAGGAAGACCTTGAAGAACAATGTTTGAAGCCCCGATATCTGCATCAAATCTCTTTTTATCCTTATCATCAAGCTCATCATACATCTTAGGTCTGTCCATTCCGTAAACAGTAGTACCATCTGCATTAGTATCAAGTATGTCTCTAGTCGTCTCAACTCGATATGGTCCTTCATCAATGGATTTGAGAATGTTGACACCATTTTCCTTTCAAAGGCAATACAGTCTAATTCGTTGAGCCCAAGAGTCGTAGTCATTCGTCAAGCATGGGTGGGCGAGTATCCGAACCAGTTGCTTGAACATCTTCGAAACAGATGGAGATGATTGGGAACGTTGGTAGACATGTTAACAGATTATATGGGATTTTATAACTCTATGATTAAACCGGAAATGGATTCTTTCACGGGATTTTACTAAATCAAGAGAAAACCGTAAACAATCACTCAAGACTCTAGATGATAAAATACTAAATCGCTAGAAGATAATGCACTAAGTCGCTAGAAATTAATGCACTAAGGCGCTAGAAATTAATGCACTAAGTCGCTATTAAGCTAACCCTTAATTCGCTACACCCCTAAGTCGCTAGAGTCCCAAGTCGCTAAGAGTAAAAGCAAGTTAGCTAAGTAGTAACTTCGCTATGCACTCAAGTCGCTAACCAAATTTTGGCAGCAATTCGCTACACAAGTCGCTAAGAACACAAGTCGCTAAAGAGCAACTCGCTACTGACCAAGTCGCTACCACATGTCGCTACCCGTAGTGGAGAATCCACTACTTGTACTTTAACTCGCTAGATCTAACTCGCTAGTTCCAACACTGTAAGTTGCTACAAAAATGTGAAGCAAGTCGCTACCAAGAAAATATTCCGTGAGCTAAGTCGCTAGCTTGAAAAACCATATAAACATCACTTTTCAATCCAAAACAACCCAACCAAGATGATTCAAGCTTACCAAATGAAAACCTAAACACTTTTGATGATTCTAAACATAAAAGTACAACCAAAATCAAAACTTTAACACTAGAAATCAATCAAATGATGCAAAACCCACTAAACTTTTTCAAACTCAAAAACCACCTAAAACCACTAGAAATCCAAAGATGTGTAAGATATGATCTAACCATGGCTCTTGATACCAATTGTAAGATATAACTTTTCACATACACATCATAACATTAACACAAGGTAGCATATAGATGGAATTCTAGAGAGAAAAAGTTAGAGGTTTAGGGAACTTAGTGAGAGAAAGTGAAAGATATTATTATGAGCTCCAACTCTCTACCTTGGGAGGTAGAGAGTATTTATAGTCTTACATAAAAGCGCCACACATCGGTACGTGGATCGGGCATCTGATGGGTAAAGACCGTCCAGTCCTCCAC
The DNA here is from genome assembly GCA_910596185.1 of Chrysanthemum makinoi. NCBI lineage: Eukaryota > Viridiplantae > Streptophyta > Magnoliopsida > Asterales > Asteraceae > Chrysanthemum > Chrysanthemum makinoi. Next base: position 130,667,566 of record OU343217.1, on the reverse strand, counting down.
GGTGTTACTTAACTAAATACTACTTAGCTTAAAAGAACTACGACTACGAGCATTCTAACCATTACATATTCTTGAGATGACCGACTCTTTTATACCTGGAATTTCTAATTCCTAACACTAGTTCAAATATACATAGATGACATCGTATTCGGATCAACTTGTCAAGAGCTATATGATGATTTCTCTAAAATCATGCACGACGAGTTTGAGATGAGTATGATGGGCGAATTAAACTTCTTTTTAGGACTTCAAATTAAACAACTAGAAGATGGTATATTCTTTAACCAATCTAAATACATAAAGGATGCGCTTAAGAAATTTGGTCTTGAAGATTCAAAACCTACTAAAACACCCATGTCCTCGGAAACTAAACTCACCAAGGATGAGGAAGGTGAATCCGTAGACAACACTAAATATAGAGGAATGATTGGTAGCCTTATTTATCTCACGGCTAGTAGACCCGACATTATGTTTAGAGTTTGTATATGTGCTCACTTTCAAGAAGATCCTAAAACATCACACCTAGAAGCCCTAAAATAAATATTTAGATACATTAAACGCACTAAATGTTTAGGATTATGGTATCCAAAAGGAACGGGTGCATAAACCATAGTGTATGCCGACTCGGACCATGCCAGAGACTATGTCGATAGAAAGAGTACAAGTGGTATTTGTACTTTTGTTGGAAAATGTCTTACCTCATGGTTCTCAAAGAAACAAATGGCTCTCGCTATCTCAACTACCAAGCCAGCACGCCACAAAATGAAAGGCATGTCAACAAGCTCTTTGGATGAAGCAAGCTCTCGTGGACTACGGAATTCAACTCAACGACATCTTTATACTTTGTAACAACAATGGAGCCACTGATCTCAGAAAATATCCTGTCCAACATGCCCGAACAAAACATATTGAAATTCGCCATCACTTCCTTCGCGACAATGTTCAAAAAGGAAACATCTCAATTAATAAAGTCTCCTCCGAAGATAACATTGCCGACATCCTAACTAAACCTCTTAAACGAGAACCATTTAATCTTCTTAGACTTGGTTTAGGATTGATGGAACCAAATACATAATCAAAAACATAGTTTAAAACTTAGAATGACCAAACACAACAAATTAGCAAAATCTGCTATTGTTCCCACGGAACCAAAATATTGGGTCTGTCTAGTCCGTGCTTCATTCTGAACAAAAATTTTAAATTACAGAATACTTCCTCCTTCACAACCCACATAACCAAACGACTTACAAACACACATAACTCATAATTGAGGTTTCTTCTTCAACTAATCTTAGCCAAAATCAACATTGTAAGTATCCTAACTACATTACTTCTCTTAATTCTAAGTCTAGGGTTCCAATTTATGCACAAAACCAAAACATGGGGATTATGCATCTTCTTATACAAATCATGAATTACAATTGTTAAATTAGATAACTAATCATGTTTCCCTTAGTTAGGAATTACATATCATAAGGCATTATCATAATTAACTAAAAACCCCATGTCAAATTTTGAAAAATTTATCACTTATAGGAAAAACAATTTCTCATTGTTCATACAAATAAAAATGTTATTTTCATCACTTGCATAATGTCTCTTGAATACTAAAGGTAATGCATAACTAATATGCATTATCGGGTATATTCAAACGAAGCCATATTGAATTAGGAGCGTTTGGGTTATCTCTTGAATTTTGCCAAACACTAATAATAAAAACTATTTTATGCATAAAAAGGAGTCGAGATAACCACAACTCCACATTGTTTTCATATAGGCACACACTAGAAAAATATTAATTTTGTTTTCGTTTTTACTAAAACATGAAACTTTTTGCTCCTAGGAACAAACATGCCTCCCGCAAAGTACTATGATCACAAAGACACCCTTGGCTACATCTCACAACCCCACAAAACTAATAGTCTTAGCAAAGACCAAATTGAGGTTTTCAAAAGTCTAGAGAAGCGTTACTTTCATGAGGGTAGAACAATCCACCCATCCTTTGTCGAGGGAACAAACCTTTGTCAAGAACTAGCCACCATCCACTTTGATGGTCTCCTACACATAGATGAACCCATTTGTCCTTGATTCGTTCTTAAGTTCTATGCTAGCATAATTCTTGTAACAAATGTTGATTGTCTTATGTCACTTCAAATTCAAAGTCAACCAAATTGATTTCAACATTCCCCTTACTTAATTCGCCCAAGTGCTAGGAATTCCTTGTGTTGGAACATGTCTCTACTCGGATAAGTGGTCACAATTCTTGACTCAATTTATGACCATTCCCCTCCTTACCAAACTCCCTTGGTGGACAAAGATGTCATCCGTGAACACCTCTTCTTTGATAGGGTAGCCCCAACTTGTGTCACTAGAACCGGGAAAGAAATCAACCGAGATCCATATGGAATGGAACTCAATGAGCTTAATCCTCCCTTTAAGAAATGGGAAGAACTTCTTAGAGTCAATGTCATAAGCACCATAAGAAACCATGACCATATCAATGCTTACATGCTCTATAGCTTGTCCACCCATCAACCATTCAACTTGGCATACTTCATTGCTAAGAGGATGGCTGACGTTCCCACTCAAGGCATTGTTGCTCTTCCCTATGGGATGCTTCTTACCCGTCCATTTAGAGATTTTGCACCCATTCCACCAAGTCTTAGAGGGGTAAAACTTGACTATCCTCTTATCCCTCACATCTTTGTGCCATTGAGTGATAAAGGGTAGCCAAGATTAACACCAAAGAAAAGCGGCCACAACCTCCTACTCCTTCAACTTCATCATCAAATAGCTCGGAAGATGGACTCCCAAACTCTAGGCTTCAACCTCACGAGTACTACGCATCACTTCTAGATATTGAGAACCCCTCGGAGGAATTCAAGCAAACTAAGGGTATGTTCAACTGTCTTGGTAGGATGCTTACCAAGATTAACAAGAAGTTGGACAAGTGATGGAGGTTTTTAGGGAGTGTTTGGTACAAGGACAAAAACAATGATGTATGATGTATTTTATGTATTTTCGCTTTCTAGGATGATAACTAAACTTAAAACAATCATGTGAACTAACTATGTCGTGCAGGGGGATAACATTTTAATGTTATCAAATTTTCACCGTTGTCACTATTTAGTGAAAATTGCTAGCCCCTACTTGAAATACATGCTCCCATGTGTTTATATATGTGTTATTGCTTGTTCCTAACCAGAAATAATTATCTCCATATGTTTTAAGAAAAATTACATGATTCAGAAAAGTTTACGAGGGTTAAAAAACACCTCTGTGAACAAATCTGATCACCACGGATTTGACGGACCCAAAATTTTGGTTCCGTCCTTGTAAAATTTTGGTGCCTCCAATTTCACTAAGCCGGATCAGACGGAACCAAATCAGTTCTGCCTTTGCAAAGTTTATAGTGGGTGCCTCAAGTAAGTTTCTCATTTTGTATTCCTAAGGCACTAAATTTACCAAATTTTGTTACTAGGCTAGTTTTTACTGCTTTTTATTCATATTAGGACTAGTTTAACTTACTTGGACCAATAGATATCCATTTCCTACTGAAATTCAAAAATTCTCAAAATCCACCCAAGGAACCCTTTTCTATAAAGGAAGGAACCCTTATTTTCATTCCTTGGAATCCGTGGATGACTGATCTTCAGGATTTTGCAATGATTGAAGTCCATTTATTGCATATCTTACTTAATTTACTCAATGCTTCTTGTATGGATTGACTTAGTGAGATTTGACATGCATTTAAACTCTTCCAAATCATTAGGAACTACTTCACTTATATGGCTTAACATCAAATCAAACACAAATTTCCATAATTCCATGATCCTATAAATTAAGACATTCAGGATGGTCATTTTCACACCTCAACCATTTCTTCCTTCTTCTCTTAGAACAAGCTTGATCACAATGACAAAGTCATCAACATTCACCATCAACCAAACATCTCAAGAAAACCGCAAGAATAAGTGTAAGACCTTGTTGCTCTATCAACCTTAGTTCCTCATCAAACTCATCACCACTCAACATTTCATCTCCAATTAGAGATGAAAACATCCTCACCTTGAGTACTCCAACTCCACACCAAAATCAGCCATTATCATCACAACTCTACCACCAACCGTAATCTCTCTTCCACCGGCTCCAATACAAACATTAAAAACACCATCACCACCGAAATCTCCAAAGCTTATACCCCTAGAACTCTTTTCAACTCCACCAATATCTCTAAATCCATTCTTGGATGACTTGGAAGACCTACCTCTTAGGCCCACAAATCCACCACCTCTTCCATCATTCGGCACCATTGAGCGTATCACTCATGAACCACCAAGAGCATCATTTGAACCAAATGCCCCTTTGAAAAATGAACCTAGACCTCTTCTCTTCCACCCAATCCACGGCGATATCCATGGGCCACTCTATGGAGATCGTGCTCTACCACCTACATCCTTTTCTCCACAAATTGAAGACATTGATGAGTCAATGTGGGAAGACCACCCACAGTCTCAAGTAGAGATATAAGCTCATCTAGATAATTTCCATGCCTTTTCAAATATGGTGGACTCTAATCTCAATGAGGCATTGCAAATGCAAAATGCTTTGCTTTCCTTCCTCATTACTCCATCAAATACCAAAAATCCTTCCACCAATGTTCCACCACCAAACTACGATCCTACTTTCCTACCTCGACATGGTTGCTCCCATTGAGAGTCACCGCTCATCTTAGTGAAAGGACCCACATCATGGTCCACGAACTACAAGATGAAATGGGGTTCATCCTCAATCATATCTTTGAGCGTATTAACGCTCTTTCTCATCCACCTCCTGAATAGGATGGTTCTCGCTTTATTTCTAGGATTTTTTTTATTTTCTAAATTATTTTTTATTTTTCTAGGATTTTTTTTTCAAGTTATTTTTCTATTTTTTTAGGATTTCTTTTATGTCTCAACATCTCTATTATGTTCTGTTTTATGACTTTTAAGTCATAAAAATCTTAACTAATGATTGATGTTTATTATAATTTTGTTGGTTATCATAAGTGATTGCTTGTTGGTTGGAATTACTTGTTATGCTTGTCATGATGAATGTTACTAATCTTTCTTTTGTAACTTTTCATAATCCATGTATCTTTCTCTTGGCACCCAATTAAGGGGGAGCATTTGGCTCAGGCTCATTGCATTTTCAGTCTCACCTCTTCTTTTTGTTTATACAAAAAAGGAGATAATATTATTGAACTTGAACATTGACTTTCAAAAGGTCAACAACATGCTTTGACTTTCAAAAGTCAAAATTAAATTAGACCAAAAATTGGACAAACAAAAGTCTAACTAGTCTTAAGATAAAATAACTTTTTGATTTTCAACTTTATTTAACTAACTAGTTCTTCTAAGTTCAAATTAATTTTGTATTTTTAAAATTATTGTACATCTTTACATCTTTGATAAAAATAAAATTTATTTTTTTTTCTCAGCAAAAAGGGAGAGATTGTTAATGCAAATATCGTCCAAAAACGTTATTTATATTTTATGATCTTTACCTTTTTTGTTAACGACAAAAGTAAATTTCATTTTTGCAAAGTTAAAGCTTGTTAAGATTATTAGACATTAGTACAAGCTTTGTAGGACCTTAAATCTATCAACCTTTGATGAGTGCTTATTCACTCATCATTTTTGGTCGAATCTGAACTGCAAAACAGTCAAAAACACTCCGAAATGCATCAAAATATCTCAAAATTGTGTTTTACATGTTTCAGATACAAAAATATCGAAAACAAACAAAAAACGAACAAAATTTGCATAATTGGCAGTTTCAGTCCCCCAAGTTTCAAAAATGGCAAATTTAGTCCCGTAATTTCAAAACTGATAGAATTCACCCTTGGACATTTTAAATTGGAAAAATAATAGTTTTAGCCCTTTGGTAATTCTAAATTGTCAAGTTTGGTCCTTTTGGTAACTTTTGGAAATTTACACTTGGTCCCTCAGTTTTTGAATCGTACACAAATAATCCTTGGAATATTAGAAATCTGCAGGTTTGGTCCTTGGTTTATTTGGGAATGACAAAACAGCTCCTTGGATTATAAAACCGTAAAGTACATGTTTGGTCCCTGGAGTTTCGGATTTTACAACTTTGATCCCTAAGCTACTTAATTTATCCAAACTAATCCTAAGGTCCAAATACATTAACCCACCACAAGCCACGGTCCAAATTCTAGCCCAAGCCCAATCCCCACTTAACCCGGTCCAAACCCGAGTCAACCCACCTTGTATACCCGGTCAACAAACTAAACCCTATCCCCGTCTTCTTCCCATTTCCCGCCTAACCCTAAACTAAACACCCCAAACCTGCAAAACCCAAATAAAAAACTCCACCGTCCCACTTTCCCTGACAACCCACACCCTGTAAACCCTCCACTAATCTAACCCATCTTTGTTACAGCGAAAAAGAAATAAAAAGAAAGATAAAAAAATGAAAAAAGTTGAAGACTGAGATAGTAGAGGAGCTGGCATTTGAAGGCACGCGTACTTTTGGAATTTTTTATCTCACAAGTGGCACGAAAGAGCAGAGAGAAGAGAGAAGACCCGCTTAGCTAGTAGCATAAATACAGTTGTAGCCCAGTTATAAGGGCAGTTCTTTTTCCTAGTTTTTAGACATAATTAGCTTTTACTTTTAAGTTGTAATGTTCTTTTATTTTCTTAATGAGAAGATAGTTGCTTGAGTTACTTGATTGTTGAATTTGTTTTCACTTTTTGGAAAATAAGCACATTAGTGCTTATTTCATTTTTACTAATTCTCTAGTAGTTAATAAGTAGTAGTTCTTGGTATCATAAAATATATATTACATATATATTCCAAGTGACAGCTTTCTCAAACCTGCTTGTTGTTTTACACCGTAAAGGGGTGTTTGGTTTGTGTTTTAAAATGGTCAAAAACTAAATTTTAACCCGTTTGACTTACCTGGTCAAATCTCTTTCAGGATTCTTTGGTTAGTAGGAATGTTGGAACATGATTAAATGAGCTTTGTAGGATTTTGTAAAATAAAAAAAAAAATGATTACAAAACAAAGCAAAGCTGAGCTGATTGGGCTTCCTCTTTAGCTCAAGCTTCGTACTTAAATTTGGTAACTGTGGTCTCTTTCAAGTCTTCACGTAGCCAACTCAGGGCTTTGTTCAGTTTTGTGCATCAAAGAACTCTCTCGACTTGGTTAAAATTGAAGCCCAAAAAATCTTTTTATGACCATTTCGGTTCGCAGACAAGCAACCTGCAACAAGCTGATCTCAGCTTATTTTTGAGCTGTTAACAGCTTGTTCTTGGACCCAAATCAATTTTTTTTAAAGCCACTTATGCTAACTTCACCTTTGTAGCTTGTCCCCTGATCGGAAGCTCACTTTTCAGCTTTTATTCGTGAGCTCAAAACAGGCCATCACGGGTCGGTTCTCACTGCAGTCATCACAGTGTTCTTTTTTTAATTGCCAATCAGAGAAATTGATAGCTTATTTAGGACTCTTATTGCATTTTTAGAGTAGCTAGATTAGTTCAGATGCATTTTAGCTTATTAAATGCTTTTGTAGCTAATTTGCTTAATCTGTCATCTTTAGCTTAGGATCTCCCTTTAGCCTAGCTTATTTCCCAACTGCTTTTCCTCCGTTAACAGTTTGTATTAGCTTATTTTAGTTAGATGTAATACACATGATAGCTTATCTCTGATTCCTAGACTGCTTATCAGTTGCTTGTGTGTTCACAAATTGTTTAAGAGGGTGTTTGGTGTAAGCTGTCTTTGGGTGCTGCTGTGCTTAGAGTTTGTGAGGATTAGTTTACTAAGTCCCCTTTGGATCAATTAGAATCATTAGAGTCATTTCCTTGCTTATCAAATCAGTGAAAGTCAAAAACAGATTTGCCTTTGCCTAAATTGATCATTAGTCAGGTGTGAAGTTAAACAAATTGGAATCGGTGTTAGAGTTATTAATTTAGCTTAATATAGTTCCATTTCACCATTATATATCATTACCAGTCCTTAAATTGGTTTCAAATATCACCAAAGTCAAAGTATCAACCTGTTTTCAAAAGTCAAAACCATGTCAACACGATTTTATGCAGATCTTGCAGATGCGCATGTGCCCATTTCAAGTAGTTAGGGTCTGAGATTTGGCTCATTTGTAGCTTACTTGGTGGTCTTGAGGACTGCATAGTTGGTTTTCACTTTAGCTTATTTGATAAGCAATTGCTACAGCTTAAATTAGGGGGCCAGGAACATGTTTGGGTGGAATTAGCAATTAGCTTAATCTTAGGTAATCCGCTGTTTGGGTGTTAGGAGTAGTTTTGATTAGTTGTCCTAGAGTAGTTATAGTATAAATTACCTTCTGTAGTTAGTTGGTGACATTTAGTGCTTATTAGCTTATTCCAAAGTGCTTATTTTGCATCAGTTAACACTGCAGCTCTCTTTTCCCTCACATAAGCCATGGTTTTGATATTTTTCCTAGGTTCAGAATAATAATTTAGACTTTCCTTGAATTTTTCACATCTTTCCAAGCTTGTTTGCTATTTTTCTGTATTTAAATCCATTTTTAGCAATTTTTAAATAGCTTTTAATCCAATTAATTCAGAAAAGGTTCAAAAAAAATAACTTTTCATTTTTCTTAAGTTAAGATAAATATAAAAAGACAAAAAATATTTTTCCAGATTTTTCTTAGTTAAATTTGTATTTTTAAGTAATTTAAGTAGTTTTAAATAGTTTTAATTCATAAAAATCCAAAAATAATCAAAAAATACAAAAATAGTTTTGAAAATTTCTTTGATATTTTAGATTTTTTTAAGTTATAATTTTATTTTTCTAGCTTTATTTCATATTTTCTTGTATTTTAGGTTATAATTTAATAGTTAAAATTAGTTTTTAATTAATAATAATTAGATAATTAGTTATAAAAATAATTTTCTTTTTCTAATAATTTTCTTTTATCATTAGGATTCTAAAAATATCATTTTCATATTTTTAGGGTTAATATTGCTTTAGTTTCACACTTTTATTTGTACGTTAAGTAGTTTTTAAATTCAGTTTCGTAAAAACATAAAAACAAAAACATCATTTTAAAAATAGTGATAGCGTTTATTTAACATAAATTAGTTTTTAATTTCCTTTAATTTGCATTTTAGTCGCTGGTAATTACGTTTAATTTCATTTTCATACTTAGGATTCCCCGTAGTGTAATTTCCCATTTTATGCTTTCCCGATTCAGTAATTTAGATCATAATCAAAACCAAAACAAATCATTCGTAAAACACCATTCAAGTCCTGTTAGGAATTAGATAATTCCAGTAATGAAGAGTCGGTCACCCCAACTATTATCTAGCACAAGTTAGCTCGTAGATTGGTCATTAGTTATGTTTTTATGTAGTTAATCAGTTAGTTAGTAGCATAATATAGTTTAGTGCAACACCGTGGAGGAAGGTCGGGTCTTTACCCACTTGATCCCACGATCCAGCCGTCAGAGGTCGCTTAGTTTGTAACCTATAAATACCCTCTACCTTGCAAGGTAGAGGGTTGGATGTTCTTTGGTAATCTAACATTCCACAAGTTTCTCTCACTAGAATGTCCCACTTTTTCTCTCTCTAAAACCATCTATGTGCTCATTGTGTTAATGTTATGATGTGTATGTGAAAGTTAATATCTTACAATTGGTATCTAGAGCCAAGGTTAGATCATATCTTGCACATCTTTGGATTTATAGTGGTTTTTAGGTGGTTTTTGAGTTTGAAAAAGTTTAGTGGTTTTTGCATCATTTGGTTGATTTCTTGTGTTAAAGTTTGAATTTTGTTGGTACTTTTATGTTTAGAATCATCAAAAGTGTTTAGGTTTTCATTTGGTAAGCTTGAATCATCTTGGTTGGTATGTTTTTGGATTGAAAAGTGATGTTTATATGGTTTTTCAAGCTAGCGACTTAGTTCACGGAATATTTTCTTGGTAGCGACTTGCTTCACATTTTTGTAGCTTACTCATGTTGTTGGAGCTAGCGAGTTAGATCTAGCGAGTTAAAGTACAAGTAGTGGACTCTCCACTCCGGGTAGCGACTTGTGGTAGCTTAATTTGGTCTGTAGAGAAGTTGCTCTTTAGCGACTTGCATTGTTGGCTTACTGAGTAGCGAATTCTAATCCGAATTTTGCTAGCGACTTGAGTGTTAGCGAAGTTACCACTTAGCGACTTACATCGGCTAGCGTAATTGGAAAGCTAGCGACTTAGCAATGCGTGGCGTAATTAGTGTTGGCGACTTTGTGTAGTATTTTCTAGCGACTCTGGGATTAGTAATATTTAGTTGGTAGCGAATTGATTCTAAATTCTCTAGAGACTTGGGGAGTAATTCATAATAACACAATGTCAGTCATCACGGATTCTTTAATCACCAAAGTACTTGCTCTATGACCGCGCACAACCAGACGTAATAGTGAAACGAATGCCCATCTCAAGACCTCACACTTAATGACTCAAGATCGATCAATCGAACAACTCAAATAAGTCACTCTTAATATCTTCTTCGAAGATACTAAGAATGTGGAATGCACCAGTGAGCCGCTTCAACATCTCGCCTTCTCAAATTACTCTTATCAACAACCATGGATCGAACAAGTTGTGCCATCCTTCGCCGATTTTCCCACTTTAACAAGAGTCGCTTTGTTTAACCTTGAACGACTGAGGTTTCAAATTACCAAAGAAAAGCTCTCAACTGCTGATTCTCATGTCGCTCTCCAAACCATCTTCAACCAATTTCTACTTACTAGGGAAGAATACTCCTCAGATTTTGATAATACCATGACTGGAATGTCTTTCAAGAAGCACACGGGAATGGAAATTCATGAGTTCAGAGACTCATTTATTCAACTCATGAGTAATATGGAAACATACATCGAGGAAGCTGCAAAAGAGAATAACAAGTCAAGGAATTGAATGAGTGTCAAGAGTGTCCATGGAACAATGATGACGTGTCATGCTTCATTCCAGTTGAACCGCAGAAGACACCGATTGCAGTAATCTCGCCAGATGGAAAAGGATGAAGAAAACGACACGATCTCAAATTCTAGAGTCAGAAAGGTATCAATCAACAAGGTACTCTTATCTCGATCACACTAATTCTCACAAAAAGGTACATGACTCTTACCCTGAACATAACAATGTGGAATCAATCTTTGTTTTGTCTGAATCTAATGCAAGTAACATGATTGAAAAAGGGTATATGATGAGCTTTCAAACAAATTTTCAATTCTTGAAAAACACCGTATCTTTGCAAATTGAAATACAACATAAGGATGAAATGTTTTATGCAAAAAAGCATTGTAGTAATCTGAACTTCAAATTTAGAGAATTTTTTGAAATTAATCAGCTAAAATCCCGATTCAGTGACAAAGATTCGACCATAAGAAATTGAAATCTCTTCTTCGTAAGCCCGTAAATATGATGTCATGAGATGAGTGATACACTAGAATCTAGGAATTCTGAATTAGCTCTATGTGTGTCCAACCTTCTAAGAGAAAATGAGCATTTAAGAAAGAACCTTGAGGAAACAAACTCTAAATTAGTCAATCAATCTAATCTCTTGATGAAAGATATTGATGACCTCAAAGCACAAATTCAGGATAAGAGCTTCAATATTGTTGCCCTAAAAATGAGCTCAGGAAGTATGCTGGAAATAGGATGAACACTAAGTTTGCAAAACCTTCAACTTTGGGAAAGTCAACGGTTCGTAACCACTGAAACGAACAGTTATTAATCAACCTAATGCCTTTAGGTCTGAAAGAGCTAAACCATTGAAATCTAAGCTTACATCCCAAGTTGATAACAAGTCTGTTTTGTCAAAACCAGTCACTTCATTGCCTAGTTCAGATATGATGAATCCCAAGCATAGGACTAATGAACATCACCCACAAATCAGAAATGCTATAAGCTTAACTAGGTATCATACAAAACATAGTCTGACACGATCAATCCCCTAAGAAATTCTCTCGGGTCACAAAAGACAAATAGTCAAAACAAGGGTGTGCACTCATTTAGTTCATCTCACTGTGGCTTCAAATGGATTCCCACTGGCAGATTATTTAAGTATACATGACTTAAACGAACTTACATTCCTAAATCATGCCTCAAGTGGATTCCCACAGGTAAATTTTTCAAGAATGTAGAACCTAATAGGATCCCCATTAATGATACGTCTGGATTATACTGTGTTGCATCTAAATGTGAGACTAAACATGTCACTAACCCTTCTATGTACAAGTCTACATGTGCTTCAAGTACAATGTGTCTCAGCCTTTTTCGTACAATGCTCAACTCAATCAGGAACTTCATGACTTGGTTCCCCTCAGATATGAACATAGCTCATTCAGGAGCTATAGCTTGCAAGAGTTGATGTACTTCTTACTTTGACTCCTATTCATCTTGAATCTGGACTGGTCCTTCCATGTCTTTGTATAAATCAAGTTTCCACACAAAAAAAAATTTAAAATTCTTTAAATATACAAGTTTATCACGTTTTTCCTATCTAATAAAGAATTCTTTCACTGTTATCGATAACATCTACGGTCCTAGAAATGTCATTCAATAATGACACGGGATCATAGATGAAGTTCGAACAATTGAAATATTCTTGTTTCCATTTTATCAGGGTAAACTTATGTCAATCAATGTTCTTTGATGAACTTGATTGAGGGGGAGAATGTGTATATGCTTTTCTTGACTTTCTATGTCATTGGCTTCTGTGTTGGTTATAATGCTTACTCGTTTGTATATTGAGGTCGTGTTTTGCCTCTGTAACTATTTGGTTTGGTTTCTGTAGATTGTGGTCATATCTTGCTCATGTGATTATCAGTGTGCACCTACGTATTAAGTGCCTAGCTTAGATTTAAATGCTTATGTGTCTAAATGTTTAATTGATTCATGGTGATCGGCAGATATCTTGCTAGAGGCTTAGTCTATAATCTGTGTTTGCAACCTACCACTCGTTCAATACCATAGGGACCAAAGTTGCCATATAGTGAAAGTTACATTGCACTAGCGACTTACCTCACCCCATGTTAAAACCACAAGGACCAATTGTGTCATACCAATATATAGTTAGTGGGATAACCCTAGCGAATTACCCTATAGCGAGTTACCATTTTTCTTCAAAAAGTTTTTTTCTTTCTCTCTCGTTTTCTCTTCCTCGTCATTGTGCTCACTTTAGCGACATAGCAAAAGGTTTGCCTCGATCCCCCCTATCTTTGTTCTCTGAAGCTTTTGTGTTCAGTTTCTAACATGTACTTTATATCCAGATCCTTTCGAGCTCGTGAGTTGTGATTGTTTGTATCTCGTTTAGGTTCGATTTTCTTTGAAAAAATATGTTTGTTGCTTATATAATGATTGAAAGGGTTCAAAATGCTTGGAATATATTGTTTGGTATATAGTGTTTGGAATACATTGATGTATGATTAAGTGGATTGGACTGACGGGATGATGTTAGAAGTGTTCTTGGTGGCGAGTTAAATTGTTCTTGGTAGCGACTTAGTATGAATGTTCTTCATGGCGAGTTAGTGTTCTACTTAGTGAATACGTCTCCGTAGCGAATAAGTTCACTAAATTCCAAATAATTTGGTTAGCGAGTTAATAGTTAGCGACTTGTATTTACAAGTTAGCGAATTAATAACCTAGCGACTTAGTTAACTGCTTTATAGCGACTTAGCTCATTTACTGTTCATGGCGACTTGACTTTACTGGCTAGCGAATTAGCATAGCAACTTGGTTAGCGAGTTAGTAGTTAGCGACTTGTATTTACAAGTTAGCGAATTAGTAACCTAGCGACTTGGTTGACTGCTTTGTAGCGACTTGGCTTAGGTAATCTTGTCATGGCAACTTGGCCTTACATGCTAGCGAATTAGCTTAGCGACTTAGAGTGCTAATCCTTTAGCGACTTGTCTGTGGCTCGAGATGACGACTTGTTTTTACAAGTCTGCAACTGTGTTCACTTTCATGTTGAGAATTAGTCTTAGGGTCAAGGTTTACTAAAATGTTCATAATCTGTTGTGCTAAAGATGATCTCACTCTCACAACACTTAGGATCTCCTAATTCGACTTGTTGAATCAACATACCCTATGTAAACTGTTATGACATCTCTGTTTAGGCAAAAGGTACTTGGCTTCTCTCACGACTGCCAAATGTTACTTTTTGCCTCATACATATGTGTTATATCACTTTTACATGTGTATCTTGGCTCATGTCATGATCACTTTGAAATGCACTCTTTTGCCCTTTAAATCCCTTATAAGCTCGTCATGTAATCATTTTTCTATATGAATGTTCTTCATTGATATATCTTAATTATGTATGTTATCATATAGTTGAAAGGTGTCATATAATTGCAATCTTTGCCACTCTATCTGTCTCCGTATGTGTTGGGAACTTCTTCAGTGTTACTACTTCTTTGTCATAAGGGTGCTCTCAATGCTGTCTCACTTACTATGTATTATCTAACCTGTTCCCATCCATTACTGTTGATTGTATGATTACCGTAACATCAATGGCAAGTTCAATCCCGTAAAAGACGCCACCCCGTCAGATCATCCGAGTTCTCGCACGAAGAAATCCTTCCCGTAAGTCAATGGGTCGCTATAGGTAAAGCAACTGTTATGTGGACCTACAAAGGCTCCAACAAAATCCGATACTAAAGTTTCAATAGACATCCTCAAAAACACTAACTTCTTCGAGCCAAGCAAGCAATGCTCAATTCCTACCATCTACATTCAACAATTCTCGAACACCGCTCAATGGAACAAAATCACGGCTCAATACTCTTGCAAGTGGATAATAGGGAGTTCACAATTGATTTCGATATTCTGAGCAAGGCTCTTGGAATCACACCTTGTAACCCTCGACGTCGCTCCGAATCTCCACCGGTGCGACGATCCGATCGTATTTCTTATGGGTGGGTATCGAATGTAGAGATCTCAAGAGCATCTCGACATCATCACGGACACATGTATCAACCCCGGAGAGCTATCACAACCATTCTCAACTTATGCTTATCTGGGAAAACTTGTGGTTCGATAAAGTGAGACTACCTATCTTGCAAATCCTATGGGGAATCGTTAATAGGGTTGATGTGAATGTCTCTGATCGTATTTGGGAAGAATTCTCATTATCAATAAACACATTCATATCTGATAGAACCTATTTCCAACAATGCTCAGGCCGAGAAAGAAAACAGAACAAGCTTGTAATTCCCAGATCGATTCTCTAAGCTTGTTATCCAAGCACTACAACAAACTCATAAATTCACTCCTAGGTCCGAATCAACTTTACACAAAGCGAAGATGAATTTGTTTTAGGAAACCTCAAATATGTTCCTAGAGGTACTTGATAAAGAGTATTTGGATTACAATTCCTGATCGCCTTCTCACGTAAGATATCAAGAAGAAGGACTACTTCAAGCAATACATGAAAAGAGCAACTAAACTCTCTGCTGATGTCACACCCTCTCCTTTACAACCAAATGCTCCCACCAACCAAGTCACCTCACAAGCATCCTATGCCTCTCTTCCTAAAAAGAGACTTGAAAGGTCTCTACAGTCTGACCCCGCATCCAAGAAGCAGAAAGTAAAGAGGAAGAAAGTGGAAAAGGAGATTGGTGAGAAAACTGAGATTCAAAGGAGTGTTACCAGGCTAACTGATGAAGATGATGCTGATCTGCAACTTGGAATTCAACAAAGTCTAGAAAGTCAGAATGCTAAAGCTCCAGTAGGTGGAGTTGTGTTAAGAGAACCCGCTCAACTACCTCGACAATCAACCCCAATGACACATGACAAGGGTAAAGGGGTGGCAAGTGTTGACTGAACAAGCTGCTCACATGCTTTTAACTATCTCATCATCTCCTTCTAGCACCACAAATCAATATGAGCTGAAGAGAAGAACAGATTCACCTCATGAAAAAGAACAATCTGGTGTGGTTAAGGTGCCTGAAACGTTTAAGAAATCTCTTTCACTTGGTGTGACTCAATCTGACTTGAATGTTGACACTCTGTTACAAAAGGGCTCACAGGAGAACCTTGAGACAAGATCTGACGAGACCTTGAAGATGGATGAACCAAATCTGTCTACTAACTCTCTATCTTCACTTAAGAATCTTGATGAAGACTTCTCTTTTGGTGATCAATTCATTAATGACAAAACCTTAGATTCTGCACAATCCATGTATAATGTCAGCATTCAGCAAGATACGTCAACCATTCTCCAATGATCTGCATCTTCACTATCAACTGCACTTCCACCTCCCTTACCTACTCAATCAACCGTACAAACACCACCAACAATGTCACCAAATCCAGAACCCGTCATTACAATTGCAGATGAAGTGGCTCCACCAGCTTCCCCTCCACAGATTCTCACCTCTGATCAACTACTGGATAAAGCCATTAAAAGGATAGAAGCTCCGAAAGGCAACTTCCTAAATCTGATTCTCCTGGGTGGATCGCGTCTATAGATTAGAGCACCTCAACTTCAATGAAGACGCTATTGAAGGAGAAGTCAAGGATGCTGTGGAATGGGCTATGGAGGCTCCACTCCTTAGACGATTCAAGGACCTCCCCATCTCCGATATGAGAGCAGCTCTGTGTGAAAGGATGTATGAGGCTGAAGAGGACAAGCATGAGGTTCACAGTAAACTCTATGAGGCTCTTGAAGAATCCATCAAGTTCGACAATTATGAGCAGTTCAAGATTGATGTCGGAGAAAAGGAAGCTAAAAAGAAAAGGAGAACAATTGTAATGGAAGCATTGATGAAGGATCGCAAAGATCCACCCCCACCACCAACAGGGGGCGCTGGAACTTCTGGATCTGGTAATCCTTCTTCAACAACCAACACACCTCCATCACATTCACCATCATCACCGCCAAAACCGTCCAATCAATCAGACTCTACAAATAAACAGAGTACTCAGAAGAAATCTGCTGCCTGGACGACGAGTGATTCAAGGTTCACCTCAACATCCACTTCAATTCCTGATGATCAAGTGGTCCACGAAGAGTCTCAAGTCATGGTGACTCGTAACGATGAAGATGATGCATCAACAAAGCATATTCCTAAGCCCTCAGAAGACTGGTTTGACTCTTACATGGCTGGGAATCGCACTAGCACATCCAGAGTTGCACCTTCAAGAGACACAATTCAACGCTGCATGGTGGAAGATAGACCTCCTTCTCCGTAACTCACATGGACCATCCCGAGTCCGACTCTATGATTCCCGACAACAATTGGGCATCGCTATCACCAATAATTACGAAATTCCAAATAAGACTCTCTTCTACACTACACTGGTGATATGGGAAGTTTCATTAGATGGTTTTGTAAACGGAAGAGCATCTCATCCATAACACCAAGAGATCTTGAAGGTCAAGCTTACGAAATATTCAAAGTCTTCCACTCAGATGCAAATCATCTTCAATATCATATGGAAGAATGCCATAAGATGCTAAATGACCAAGTCGCAGTGATCAAATCACGCTTCAATGTCAACAAATCTCTTCCTCTTAGTGGTGAACCTGGTCAAGACTATTCAAAGCGTAATTCTTCTTCAATCACGACTTGGACTATCTGTGTGCTGGTTTCGCACTACGGAAAGAAGACCCTGCTCTATCAATATCAAAGATGAAGCTGCAACCTACTCTGATCAGGGGCTTGAGCAGATGGTTCCTGATCAATTCTGGGCTAATGAAGAACAAAAGTATGATATTGCAGCTTCTTATGGTATTTCCCACTGGTGGTTCAAAAAGAAGAAGTTCTACATTGAAAGACATGGTGCTGATAAAAGACGCAATGATGTCAGATCAAAGCTGCAAATCTTAAGCGTTGTTAGTGTAGAGATCCTCCCGATCTATGGATAAATGTACTTGAAGAAGATTGTCCTTAAAAGAGCTGACCTCAAAGTGTATACCATTGAAGAGAACGACTTCAAACATCTTCTGCCAAATGATTTCGAAGATCTCTATCTCTTAAATCTTCAAGGACACCCGGAGCACTTACCAGACGTGAGAAAAAGGCCCTCTCTGCAATGTCACTCTTTGGATCAGGGGCTTAGTCATTCGGAAACGAGTTGAGGACTTTCAGCTTGGCATTGAAAGCTACCAAACCAGGGTCAACCTCACAAGTCCTCAATGGAATGCAGCTGGGCATGAATTTCATCGTGAATACAAAGTTCTTGACACCCCTAGAGCCGTCATCTTCACCGACAGATATGGATCGCGTATGCTTATGCGTCTATGTGAACTCTACAAGTTTAGTGATGGTACGCTCAAAATGGTCGAAGAAGAACTTGACACCAGAGTGAAAGAAGCCAAACTCATACGTATATTTTACCTCATACGTATTTAAATCACTTGAGATCCAAAATCTCAAAGGATTTAAGATTTTTGATCGGGGGAGAAAATGTGATATAAATATGAAAGATGGTAAAAGATAAGATGACCAATTTTTGTGCAAACTTCTCTCTTATATGTGCTAAACAATTTTTCGAATCTCGAAGCATATATTAAGGGGGAGAACTCTCTTTGCAAATTTAAGTCATCAGGGTACACTACACTTTAAATATTTTAAAGTACCTTGATCACATGGCTTCTGATCCTTTGATGATAAAGGGTTCCCTCTAGTATGTGCAAAACTCTTTTCAAACCTCGAAGCACATATTGAGGGGGAGCAATTTTATGGAAACCTCATCCTTCCCGGAAATGCTACTTCTACTTGATTTAATGTGGGAAGTGATGTTGATATTTTTTAGAAAATGGTAATCAAAGAAGTTAATTCTTTCTCTTGCCTCCGCGTGCAAAACGATTTCAAACATTTGATGCACATGTTGAGGGGGAGCACTTGTTCTAAAAATATCAAAAACAATTCAGGTACAAAATGTTTTGTAATAAGTATCTGAATTGATTTTCAAATGGTTTTCAATTGGTTCCTTATGGCAGATGAACAATACCAAATAGACCGACCAACTTTACTTTATGTACGGTGATATAAGGATGATAAGGTTAGGTATTGGTTCCCATGATCCGCCAGAACCGGAGGGATCTACCCAGGGACAATCCACTAGTTAGTGTAGAAGTCCTTAGGTATGATGATAAAAAGGAGAAAAATGAGATAAGGGAAGAGTGCGGACTAAGACTGAGCTAGTACTGGAATAAACCCAACAAGGTTCTAGTTATGAAGTCTCGGTAAGCACTGAAGGGGTTGAAGAATTAAAAAGAATTGAATGAGAAAAGGGTGAAAACAAATAGCCCTCCATTTATTCAACCTTAGGGCAGAAACCGGGTTCACTTCATATGCTATTGATGGTAACATCGGTATTGAAGACAAAGACGTCATGGACCCAAATGACGACTCACTTCAACTTCCCATACCACTCAAGTTCCTCTTAAAAGGACTTGTTTCATTCTCACGGGGAACCGACATTATCTATCGACTTTCTCTTAGAGATTGTTGATATTGAAGAAGGAGACCCTCTCCCTAGTCTCCGGCACAGGATCCAAATATGCACAAATTGAGTCTAGAGCCACGAGATCATCTATAAATCTCATTAGGACACTTTCAATGAAGACTCTCTGTTTCACACTATGTGGAAAGAGAGATTATATCTTGAGTCCTACGCATTATCCTTGTGGTATTGCCAGAACATCTGAGTGATGTGTTTACACATTCACAATGAAGATGGAAAGCCTTCTAGAGCCAACATCAAACAAGCTCTCGGTAGGTGGCATGTGAGATCAATTATATGGATCAACCATGTGACAATCAACAGTAAACAATGGGGCGATTCAATCTCGTGAATCAACTCGGTTCAGGTTATGGATTGACGGATACCTTTGAAAAACCGGTCTTTGTGCTTAACAACTCTTTTCTTTAGCACATCGACCGTGTACGAATATTTCAAATCAAAAGGTGTTTTATGATTGATAATTGATTTTCATTAAAACCTTCGCTGAATTGCAAAAACAATTTCTATTGAGCAATACACGATTGTTTTTCAAATATCTTTCATCAATCAGTGGACTTAAAATTCGCTGGTTCACTCAATTCGTGTTGTCTTCTTTGAGATGTTCCTTTGAGAACAGCTAGAGCAGCTAAAAACCCTCAAGGAAATTCTTCGAATTATACTGATCACAAAGTAGCATACTTGTACTGATTAACAGGGAACCGTGGGCCATGTACCTCAATTCAACGAAAGTGATCAAAGACACTTTCGTGCGATTTATTGCTAACTGTTGTATGCAGGTACACCGGACGCTTGCAGCAATGATCGAATGAAGCGGTCAATACATAGCCGCATGCTCACTTAACACATTCATCTCAAAAGAAATCATGATTAGTGCATCAATGACTCGGATATTTTCACTCCATGCTTCTCTACGCTCGCCGCCAATATCATGATTCAACAAAGCTTCCGCTACTGGATGAGAAGATTTCATGATCCAGAATGTGAGCATGTCGGTCCTAATGTCACAAATTCACAGAATACCAACACCACAAAGGATGTGTCAGAGATTCTTGATAGCTGATGATCTCAAAAGCTGGTTCATATTTACTATCTCGTGAATCAGAAATGGACCTCCAATTTAAAGTACAAATCTTTGCAGACTTTGAAGTTGCACCACCTATGCACTAAGTTTACGATGTTGATGTATGAAAGTCTACGAGCTCAAGAACCAAGTCAAGAAATGTTGTGGTCTGTCATGTAAATCATGGGGTGACCTCCCTTAGGGGAGATTGTTAGAATTAGATAATTCCAGTCTTGAAGAGTCGGTCACCCCAACTATTATCTAGCACAAGTTAGCTCGTAGATTGGTCATTAGTTACGTTTTTATGTAGTTAATCAGTTAGTTAGTAGCATAATATAGTTTAGTGCAACACCGTGGAGGAAGGTCGGGTCTTTACCCACTGTATCCCTGATCCACAGGCCGTCAGGAGGTCGTTTAGTTTGTAACCTATAAATACCCTCTACCTTGCAAGGTAGAGGGTTGGATGTTCTTTGGTAATCTAACATTCCACAAGTTTCTCTCACTAGAATGTCCCACTCTTTCTCTCTCTAAAACCATCTATGTGCTCATTGTGTTAATGTTATGATGTGTATGTGAAAGTTAATATCTTACAAGTCCATAATCACGAAACTCAACGATCACGTCAATTTCACACCTCGTTGGGACACGACCCGGGGAAACCACTTTCCCGGTATCACTTTTATCACAACCGTAGGGTTTGATACGTTAACCTTTTTCCTAAAAGGTTGATTTGTTGAATTTTACGGATAATTTGATATATTGATATTGTGTTTATTTTTCACACACACTTCCACACGAATCAAATTTTGGGGCCGCTGCCGGGGAGGCGTGTTGCGACATTGTCGTGAAGTTTTTGGCGATTAGTGCTTGAAGATCCTTCTTCGTGAAGTTGTCATTTTTATAAAAAAAAAAAAATAAAAAAAAAATACAAAAATATTTTTTCTTTTGTTTCTATATCTATATCAGATAAAAAGATAAAAAAAATACAAAAAGATTTTTCGTTTTCTCTGTTTAATAACATAATAACAACATAAAAGATTACCACCGAAAACCAAGGCAGTGTACTACCTAACTGGGGGTACGACCATAATAAGTTCCCGAACCAAAGATTAACAAGAATACTTGCCTTTGTGTCGCTCGTGTTTTGGTTTATTTCTATCGGTTTAACAAACTGTGTGAGGGGTACAAGGACGGCCTGACATTAAATTGCGGCTGAAAAGAGACGGGTTTTTAATAAGCTTCGCGCTGACCTCTGTTTCTCCGCTCCTTTGTGCGTTTGACTTATAGAAGTGATCATTTCACGTGGGATTATTGGTTTAAGCTCATTGTGTTTTGCCTCGATTTTGTTTTAATTGGATTTGTTGTTATCTTTTACTTTTCAAAAAACGATAAAACCCAAAAAGATTCTTCTTTCCCTCATTTTCATAATTCTCTTGTTTCCTCGATTACGTCTAGTGCATGCGCACTGGCTCGCAAGCTCGTAGACGTATCCTTAACGACGAAATCGTACCCGAGATACGTACCGTTGCACATCCCACTATGTCCGGAGCTCAAGGGCCTCAAATCCAACCAGTTCCACAAGATCCAGCTCCCGATCTCCGAACGATGGAGGAGCTTTGTCAACCCACGATGAGTGGACGGGGCGGTCCAATTGCCCCGATCAACATCGCAGCCACGGACTTTGGACTCAAACATCACATGATTCAACAAGTCCAAAGCTTTTTTCAATTTCACGGATCACCAGGTGAAGATGCCAACAAGCATCTTGACAAATTTCTCACTGTCACCCAAAGTATGAAGCAACATGGTGTCTCCGATGACGCCCTTCGCTTATATCTCTTTCCTTATTCCTTGATGCTTCATGCCACCGCATGGTTTGATCGTCTTCCCAAGAATTCAATCCATAGTTTCGATGAAATGATCTCCAAATTCTTGGCGAAATATTTCCCACCGTCGATGGTGACGAAACTACGGAATGAAATCAGCAACTTTAGGCAGCTTCCCGACGAGTCCTTATTCGAGGCATGGGAATGCTATAAGCTTTCGATTGATCGATGTCCGAACCATAACATGTTGCTTGTCACCCAAATAGATACATTCTATAACGGGTTAACATTGAGACATCGTGACACAATCAATGCTGCTGCCGGTGGTACCTTTATGAAAAGGCGACCCGAAGAGTGCTATGATCTCATCGAGAACATGACTGCCCACCAAAATTATTGGGATTCCTCTGCCGAGAGGAACGAGTCAACGAGATCTACCTCCCTTCCATCTTCAGAATTCACTACTCTCAACAAAAAGTTGGAAGAGATATCCGCCGCCATGCTCAAAATGAATCACACGAATGCTAATCAACAAGTTAATGCCGTGAACAAAAGTTGTGAAACTTGTGGTGGTCCGCACCCCTATTTCGAGTGTCCAGCCTCAGGTGGCTTCACTCAAGAGAGCGTATATGCTGCTCAAGGTTCCTACAATTCGGGAGGTAATTCCTACCAACCGCAAGGGGACCGTAGCCTTCTTAGCTATCGTTCTAACAATTACCTTGGACCACCTGGGTTTAATCAAAATCCGAACAATCCAAACATAAATAATCAGTTTAATCAGAATCGGAATTCTCAAAATCAAGGTTCTCAAAATCAAGGGAACTATAATCAAAACCGATTCCAACCTCCGCAACAAACTGTTCAAGCTCCACCTCCTCAAGCTCCCATTGACATTGTTAGTTACATCAAAAACAATGAAGCTAAGATGGGATCCATGCAAAATCAGATTACCTCTATGAGGAATGATTTTACATCTGAGATTAGAGCTACTAGTAGCAAGATCGATAAACAAGAGAGCAAGATTGATAGCATACTTGCCCTTCTTGTGAGTCAAAAGAATCAAGCTTCAACTTCAGGATCTCTTCCAAGTAACACTGTTCCCAACCCTAAGGGTGAGTTGAATGCTATTACCACTCGTAGTGGTAAATCTATTGAGGGACCCTCGATTCCTAGTCCTTCTCCGGTGAAAGATGTGGAACGAGAAACCGAGGTGACAAAGGACGAGGTGCATATCTCAAGCCCACGGTACCGCACAAGTGCCGGTTTTCCTACCTCCAATTCGGAACCCGTTGTTAGATGACCAATCCTAAGCCTTCACTTCCTTATCCTTCAAGGCTTAATGATCAAAAGTCCCGCGACAAAACTAATCAACAAATGGAAAAGCTTATCCAAATCTTTCAAGATTTGCACTTGAATTAGTTTAGCGGACGCTCTTCTTCTTATGCCCAAATTCGGTCCGACAATCAAGAATTTGTTGACTAACAAGGAAAAGATTTCGAATGGCTAAGACTTCTTTGAATGAGAATTGTTCGGCGGTTATCCTCAAAAAGCTTCCCGAAAAGCTAGGAGACCCCGGCAAATTCCTCATCCCATGCGATTTTCAAGGGTTAGTTCAATGCTCCGCTTTGGCCGATCTTGGCGCGAGCATTAACTTGATGCCAAACTCCCTGTGGAAAAAGCTTTCATTACCTCCGCTTACACCTACGTGTATGATCCTCGAGCTTGCTGACCGTACGAATTCTCATCCGTTAGGTATAGCCGAGGATGTCTGTGTAAAAGTAGGAGATTTTTATTTCCCCGCCGATTTTGTTGTTGTCAAATTTGATGCCGATCCCCGAGTACCCATCATCCTTGGGAGGTGATTCTTGAAAACGGGTCGTGCATTAATCGACGTTGATAAAGGGGAAATCACTTTGAGGTCGAACAAGGAAGCCGTTACCTTCAGCCTCAATCAAGTTACGAGATATTCCCCCAGTTACGAAGACACTTCCGTCAACATGATTGATGTCATTGACGTTGTTTCAGAGGAATATTCTCAAGAACTTCTTGGATTCTCGAGTGGCAATCCCACTTCGATTGATCCCATCGTTGCTCTTTCTTCTGCATCCCTCACTCCGTTTGAGGGAAGTAACTCTATTTCGGGAGAGATTGAAGCATATCTGTCTAGTGATTCAGTTTCATGGGAAATTGATCACGCCCCTATTGACATCGAGGGAGATATTCTTCTCATCGAGAAATTGCTCAATGATGATCCTTCATCACTCCCTCCTCAAGAACTTCATAAAGAGGAAATCAAAACGATTGAAAAATCTGATGATCTTCCCGAGGTCGAACTCAAGGACTTACCACCTCATCTCGAGTATGCATTTTTGGAGGATGACAATAAGTCACCCGTTATCATTGCTAAAGACTTGAGTGAGGAAGAAAAGACCGCTCTCATAAAGGTTTTGAAGTCACACAAGCAAGCCATCGCTTGGAAACTTTCTGACATCCAGGGTGTTGATCCTAAATTTTGTACTCACAAAATTCTCCTGGAAGATGACTCCAAACCAGCGGTCCAACAACAAAGAAGGGTGAATCCTAAAATTTATGAGGTTATCAAAGCGGAAGTCATAAAACTTCTCGATGCCGGATTGATTTACCCTATCTCGGATAGTCCTTGGTGAGCCCGTTCATTGTGTGCCCAAGAAAGGTGGCATTACTGTCGTTGAAAATGATGATAACGAGTTGATTCCTACTCGATTGGTTACGGGTTGGCGTGTTTGCATTGACTATCTAAAGTTGAATGAAGCCACCCGTAAAGACCACTTTCCTTTACCTTTCATGGACCAGATGCTTGAGAGATTAGCGGGAAACGAATACTATTGTTTTCTCGATGGTTTCTCGGGTTACTTCCAATTCCCATAGACCCCCAAGATCAAGAAAAGACCACATTCACATGTCCTTATGGTACATTTGCTTACCGCGCATGCCTTCGGTTTATGCAATGCCCCCGGTACATTCCAAAGGTGTATGATGGCCATTTTCCATGATATGATCGAAAAGACTATGGAAGTCTTTATGGATGATTTTTCGGTCTTTGGGAATTCGTTCCAAACATGTCTCTCCCATTTGGACAAGATGCTTAAACGTTGTGAAAACACGAACCTTTGTGTAAATTGGGAGAAATGTCACTTTATGGTCAAAGAGGGCATTGTCCTTGGCCATAAGATCTCGAAGAAAGGGATTGAGGTAGACAGAGCTAAAATTGATGTTATTGCAAAGCTACCTCCTCCCACAACTGTCAAAGGAGTTAGAAGTTTCCTTGGTCATGCCGGTTTCTATCGTCGTTTCATTCAAGACTTTTCGAAAATATCCCGGCCCATGACCCGACTTCTTGAAAAGGACACTCCTTTCATCTTCTCTAGTGAGTGCATTGAAGCTTTCCAAACTCTCAAAAGGAAGCTCACAGAAGCACCAATTCTAGTTGCCCCCGATTAGGACCTACCATTCGAGCTTATGTGCGATGCAAGTGATTTCGCCATAGGTGCCGTCTTGGGGCAACGAAAATCCAAACATTTCCAGCCTATACACCATGCTAGCAAAACGTTGAACGAAGCTCAAGCACATTACACCACGACGGAAAAAGAATTACTAGCCGTGGTGTACGCTTTCGAGAAGTTTCGTCCGTACTTAATCTTGTCCAAAAGCATAGTGTATACGGATCACTCGGCCCTCAAATATCTCCTTGCCAAGCAAGATGCAAAGCCGAGATTGCTCCGATGGGTTCTCCTCCTACAAGAATTTGATATCACCATCCGTGATAAAAAAGGAGCGGAGAACCTAGCGGCTGATCATCTTTCCCGTCTTGAAAATCCTCATCAAGGTGTGCTCGAGAAAAAGGAGATAAATGAAACATTTCCTCTCGAGACACTTAATGTGGTATCTCATCGCGGAGATTCTAGTACCCCATGGTTTGCCGATTTTGCAAACTATCATGCGGGTAACTTCGTTGTGAAAGGGATGTCGTTCCAACAAAAGAACAAGTTTTTCAAAGATGTTAAGCATTACTTTTGGGACGACCCCTACTTGTTTAAGATCTGCGCGGATCAAGTCATCCGGCGGTGTGTTCACGGCCAAGAAGCCGCTGATATTCTCATGGCTTGTCATCATGGACCCATGGGGGGACATCATGGCCCGAACTACACCGCCAAGAAGGTGTTTGACTCCGGCTTCTATTGGCCCACAATCTACAAA
The DNA here is from genome assembly GCA_910596185.1 of Chrysanthemum makinoi. Taxonomy (NCBI): domain Eukaryota; kingdom Viridiplantae; phylum Streptophyta; class Magnoliopsida; order Asterales; family Asteraceae; genus Chrysanthemum; species Chrysanthemum makinoi. The sequence continues at coordinate 130,640,940 of OU343217.1, read as the reverse complement.
GATGCCCATGACCTCGTCAAATCTTGCGACTCTTGCCAACGTCATGGCAACATCTCTAAACGAGATGAGATGCCTCAAAATGCTATTCAAGTGTGCGAGATCTTTGACGTATGGGGCATTGACTTTATGGGGCCGTTCCCGTCTTCTCGAGGGAACAAGTATATACTCGTGGCGGTCGATTACTTGTCTAAATGGGTGGAGGCGAAAGCGCTACCTACCAACGACGCCCGAGTAGTTGTCAAGTTTTTGAAGTCTCTCTTTTCCCGTTTCGGAACTCCCCGTGCCATCATTAGTGATCGCGGTACCCACTTTTGCAATGACCAATTCGCAAAAGTCATGCTTAAGTACGGTGTCACTCACCGTCTCTCTACCGCGTATCACCCCCAAACTAGTGGGCAAGTGGAAGTTTCGAATCGGGGTTTGAAAAGAATCTTGGAGAGGACCGTAGGTGAAAATCGTGCCTCTTGGTCGGACAAACTCGAAGATGCACTCTGGGCCTTCCGCACTGCTTACAAAACACCCATCGGGTGTACTCCTTACAAGCTTGTGTACGGAAAGGCGTGTCATCTCCCGATCGAGCTCGAGCACAAAGCCTATTGGGCCTTGAAGCATGCTAATTTTGACCTCAAGTCCGCGGGTGATCACCGGAAAGTTCAACTCAATGAATTAAATGAACTCCGTGATCAAGCCTACGAGAACTCTTTGATCTATAAGGAAAAGACAAAGAAGATCCATGACTCAAAGATTAAGAACCGCGTTTTCAACGTTGGTGACCGAGTCCTTCTTTTCAATTCTAGATTAAAGATCTTCTCGGGGAAACTTAAGACCCGTTGGACTGGTCCATTCACCATTACCAAAGTTTTTCCATATGTCACCGTCGAGTTATCTCAAACCAACGGACCAAACTTCAAAGTGAATGGACATAGGTTGAAGCATTACTTTGGAGGGGACATACCATCCATGGTTGTCCCGGATCTCCAAACTTTCCCCATGGACCAATGAATTCGGGGTCGAGTCAAGCTAGCGACTCGGGAAACAAAAACAGTAGCACTATATGGGTTTTCACCCGTATTTCTGACTTCTTTCTATTTTCTACCACCCTAGTGTGGGGGGGGGGGGGGTTGCCCCACATGCTGTATATAATGTGTGAAAAAAAAAATAAAAAATAAAAAAATAATAATAATAAAAATAAAAAAAAAATAATTGTTGTGTTTCCACACTTAGCTAGTAATATTATCTTTTTACGTTCAAGGATTCGGCATAATAGCCGGGACTTTGAATATTGAGGACAATATTCATTTCTAAGTGTGGGGGGGAATTCTGGCGAATTTGATCGTAAACGTACCCTTTTAGTCCCTTTTTCCCCCAAAATGGCCAAATTTTAAAAATTTTTTTAGAAACACAACAAATGGTAATCAATCCACCATGTCTAACCCACATAAGGATTGGCTAATCCAGGAGCAAACGGCTCTTGGTAAAGATTTCTCAAATCCGTTCATGGCTTACAATTTGCCTAAAATTGTATGGCAATCAACTCCCCAAATCTTTCATTAGTTAAGAGTTGGCTAGTCCAGAAGCAAACGGCTTCTGGTAAAGACAAATCAAATCCGTTTACAGCTGATGATTTGCTCAAAATCATTTGGTTATCATTGTACCAAGGTTCTTACTTGAACTGAAACAATTGGCTACTCCAGAAGTGATGGCTTTTGGTAAAGAGTTCTTTAAAATCCATTAAAACTTCATAAATATTGCTAGGGACTAGCAATGCTTTAGTGTGGGGGGATTTGATGAGTGCTTATTCACTCATCATTTTTGGTCGAATCTGAACTGCAAAACAGTCAAAAACACTCCGAAATGCATCAAAATATCTCAAAATTGTGTTTCACATGTTTCAGATGCAAAAATATCGAAAACAAACGAAAAACGAACAAAATTTGCATAATTGGCAGTTTCAGTCCCCCAAGTTTCAAAAATGGCAAATTTAGTCCCTGTAATTTCAAAAACTGATAGAATTCACCCTTGGACATTTTAAATTGGAAAAATAATAGTTTTAGCCCTTTGGTAATTCTAAATTGTCAAGTTTGGTCCTTTTGGTAACTTTTTGGAAATTTACACTTTGGTCCCTGCAGTTTTGAATCGTACACAAATAATCCTTGGAATATTAGAAATCTGCAGGTTTGGTCCTTGGTTTATTTGGGAATGACAAAACAGGCCCTTGGATTATAAAACCAGAAAGTACATGTTTGGTCCCTGGAGTTTCGGATTTTACAACTTTGATCCCTAAGCTACTTAATTTATCCAAACTAATCCTAAGGTCCAAATACATTAACCCACCACAAGCCACGGTCCAAATTCTAGCCCAAGCCCAATCCCCACTTAACCCGGTCCAAACCCGAGTCAACCCACCTTGTATACCCGGTCAACAAACTAAACCCTATCCCCGTCTTCTTCCCATTTCCCGCCTAACCCTAAACTAAACACCCCAAACCTGCAAAACCCAAATAAAAAACTCCACCGTCCCACTTTCCCTGACAACCCACACCCTGTAAACCCTCCACTAATCTAACCCATCTTTGTTACAGCGAAAAAGAAATAAAAAGAAAGATAAAAAAATGAAAAAAGTTGAAGACTGAGATAGTAGAGGAGCTGGCATTTGAAGGCACGCGTACTTTTGGAATTTTTTATCTCACAAGTGGCACGAGAAAGAGCAGAGACAGAGAGAAGACCCGTTTAGCTAGTAGCATAAATAGCAGTTGTAGCCCAGTTATAAGGGCAGTTCTTTTTCCTAGTTTTTTTTTAGACATAAATTAGCTTCTTTACTTTTAAGTTGTAATGTTCTTTTATTTTCTTAATGAGAAGATAGTTGCTTGAGTTACTTGATTGTTGAATTTGTTTTCAGCTTATTTGGAAAATAAGCACATTAGTGCTTATTTCATTTTTACTAATTCTCTAGTAGTTAATAAGTAGTAGTTCTTTGGTATCATAAAAATATATAATTACATATATATTCCAAGTGACAGTTTTCTCTAAAACCTGCTTTTGTTGTTTTACACCCAGAAAGGGGTGTTTGGTTTGTGTTTTAAAATGGTCAAAAACTAAATTTTAACCCGTTTGACTTACCTGGTCAAATCTCTTTCAGGATTCTTTGGTTAGTAGGAATGTTGGAACATGATTAAATGAGCTTTGGTAGGATTTTGTAAAAATAAAAAAAAAAAAATGATTACAAAACAGCAGCCTGAGCTGCTGATTTGGGCTTCCTCTTTAGCTCGTTTCGTACTTAAATTTGGTAACTGTGGTCTCTTTCAAGTCTTCACGTAGCCAACTCAGTTTGTGTTCAGTTTTGTGCATCAAAGAACTCTCTGACTTGGTTAAAATTGAAGCCCAAAATCTGTCTTTTATGACCATTTCTGGTTCTGCACAAGCAGCCTGCAACAAGCTGATCTCAGCTTATTTTTGAGCTGTTAACAGCTTGTTCTTGGACCCAAATCAATTTTTTTTTAAGCCACTTATGCTAACTTCACCTTTGTAGCTTGTCCCTGGATTGGAAGCTCACTTTTCAGCTTATTCGTGAGCTCAAAACAGGCCATCACGGGCTGGTTCTCAGCTGCAGTCAGTCACAGGTTCTTTTTTTTGCGAATTGCCAATCAGTAGAAATTGATAGCTTATTTAGGACTCTTATTGCATTTTTAGAGTAGCTAGATTAGTTCAGATGCATTTTAGCTTATTAAATGCTTTTGTAGCTAATTTGCTTAATCTGTCATCTTTAGCTTAGGATCTCCCTTTAGCCTAGCTTATTTCCCAACTGCTTTTCCTCCGTTAACAGTTTGTATTAGCTTATTTTAGTTAGATGTAATACACATGATAGCTTATCTCTGATTCCTAGACTGCTTATCAGTTGCTTGTGTGTTCACAAATTGTTTAAGAGGGTGTTTGGTGTAAGCTGTCTTTGGGTGCTGCTGTGCTTAGAGTTTGTGAGGATTAGTTTACTAAGTCCCCTTTGGATCAATTAGAATCATTAGAGTCATTTCCTTGCTTATCAAATCAGTGAAAGTCAAAAACAGATTTGCCTTTGCCTAAATTGATCATTAGTCAGGTGTGAAGTTAAACAGCTTGGAATCTGGTGTTAGAGTTATTAATTTAGCTTAATATAGTTCCATTTCACCATTATATATCATTACCAGTCCTTAAATTGGTTTCAAATATCACCAAAGTCAAAGTATCAACCTGTTTTCAAAAGTCAAAACCATGTCAACAATGATTTTATGCAGATCTTGCAGATGCTGCACAGTGCCCATTTCAAGTAGTTAGGGTATGAGATTTGGCTCATTTGTAGCTTACTTGGTGGTCTTGAGTACTGCATAGTTGGTTTTCACTTTAGCTTATTTGATAAGCAATTGCTACAGCTTAAATTAGGGGGCCAGGAACATGTTTGGGTGGAATTAGCAATTAGCTTAATCTTAGGTAATCCGCTGTTTAGGTGTTAGGAATAGTTTTGATTAGTTTTCCTAGAGTAGTTATAGTATAAATTACCTTCTGTAGTTAGTTGGTGACATTTAGTGCTTATTAGCTTATTCCAAAGTGCTTATTTTGCATCAGTTAACACTGCAGCTCTCTTTTCCCTCACATAAGCCATGGTTTTGATATTTTTCCTAGGTTCAGAATAATAATTTAGACTTTCCTTGAATTTTTCACATCTTTCCAAGCTTGTTTGCTATTTTTCTGTATTTAAATCCATTTTTAGCAATTTTTAAATAGCTTTTAATCCAATTAATTCAGAAAAGGTTCAAAAAAAATAACTTTTCATTTTTCTTAAGTTAAGATAAATATAAAAAGCCAAAAAAATATTTTTCCAGATTTTTCTTAGTTAAATTTGTATTTTTAAGTAATTTAAGTAGTTTTAAATAGTTTTTAATTCATAAAATATCCAAAAATAATCAGAAAAATACAAAAATAGTTTTGAAAATTCTCTTTTGATATTTTAGATTTTTCTAAGTTATAATTTTATTTTTCTAGCTTTATTTCATATTTTCTTGTATTTTAGGTTATAATTTAATAGTTAAAATTAGTTTTTAATTAATAATAATTAGATAATTAGTTATAAAAATAATTTTCTTTTTCTAATAATTTGCTTTTATCATTAGGATTGTAAAAATATCATTTTCATATTTTTAGGGTTAATATTGCTTTAGTTTCACACTTTTATTTGTACGTTACGTAGTTTTTAAATTCAGTTTCGTAAAAACATAAAAACAAAAAAATCATTTTAAAAATAGTGATAGCGTTTATTTAACATAAATTAGTTTTTAATTTCCTTTAATTTGCATTTAAGTCGCTGGTAATTACGTTTAATTTCATTTTCATACTTAGGATTCCCCGTAGTGTAATTTCCCATTTTATGCTTTCCCGATTCAGTAATTTAGATCATAATCAAAACCAAAACAAATCATTCGTAAAACACCATTTAAGTCCATAATCACGAAACTCAACGATCACGTCAATTTCACACCTCGTTGGGACACGACCCGGGGAAACCACTTTCCCGGTATCACTTTTATCACAACCGTAGGGTTTGATACGTTAACCTTTTTCCTAAAAGGTTGATTTGTTGAATTTTACGGATAATTTGATATATTGATATTGTGTTTATTTTTCACACACACTTCCACACGAATCAACCTTATCACAAACCCAACACGTTATGCGTAGAACACGAACAACAAAAACATAAACATATGCGTGAAGATGAAAGAAATAAAGATGAGAAAGATGGTGACTTGATGTAATGAAACCGTGTATGTGAAGATAAAAGATGAAAACAATATGTTGTATATTCCAAAGAAAACACACACACACACACACACACACTCAAGCACACCCCTCAAATGAGACTTTGAGGGGGTTTATATAGTACAAGTATCATATGCCCTAATGGGCTTGGCAAGGGCCACGATATGGACTTGGATTGGGCTTCGGATACATAAGCTTATACACGTCTAGCATAGCTTAACTTTTAACTAATTAGCTTAGCCCAATCCACGAGCCTGTTGACTATCTATCACGATATCTAACACACGTTACAAAGTTCCTAAACGTGAATGACCATCACTTCTAATATAAACTATTAAGGCTAACAAGCTTTTCTTAAATAAAGTCTTCAACATTTAAGCATTTGCATCTTATCACATTTTCATTAACTACATATCAATTCAAATAGTTAATCTTCTAAACTATAATGTGCATCAACATATTTAGATCAAGTATGTTTAGTTTCTTAAACAAAACATTACATAAGTATTTACTTATATAACATGTTAATTCTAAAAATGGAAAACTACATATTACATGATGGCTTGAATCACATTGGAAATCTTTAGAAGATTTTATAGAGTATATTTTGTTTAGATATTCACTCATCATATCTTACATAATCTTGGAGAGATTTGGATGATCTTTGAAAGATTTTTTGTCATCTTCGCTGTCAGACTGGGGGAACCAAAAATTATAAAGGACGGAACCCTTTTTTTGGTTCCGTCCAGTCCGTGATCTACTGATCACTTGGCCTATAAATAGCAAGCCAACCCAAGTTGTTTTCATATCCCTCATTAGCATAAAACATATACATTCTCTCATTCTATTACATCTAACTCAGTTTCATTTCATTTTAGTGATCATCTTTTGTAGCAAAGAAGATTAAGGCATAATCAAGCTTCAACAAATAGTTGGAAGTCTTGTTTGTTTTTTTTGTTGTGTGAATCATTATTTTTCATACATCATTGTTGTACCAAACCAACTTAAACCTCTGAGTGTGAGTGGTTAGTATTTTAGTCCTCAAAATACATAGTGTGTTGGGAGTGGTTGTACCCTTGTAAAATAACTCGACATCTAACTTTGTGTCAGAAATATTGTGTAAGCGACGTGTAAAGGTTTTCTCTGCCGGTTAAAGGAGCTTCTTGATTAGTGAAGATAACTCTCGAGTTGGAGAATCGGGGAGTGGAGTAGGACAAGGAAAAAGATTCCTTGTAGACCGAACCACTATATACAATTTTGTCGTGGTTTTATTGTTTCTTTCCTTACTTACATATTATCTATTGCTTGCATATTATTCATTCTTCACTAACACATCATTTATCTATATTGATTGATCTCACAATAAGTTTTCAAAACAAATAAGATTTTAAACGGTAAAACTATTCAACCCCCCTTCTAGTTTTCCACACGCCGTATCATAATCTGATTGTTAAGGCATAGTCTCATTACGACGTAACTCCATTAGCTTGTTACACCGTAGGATTCATAAATATAAATACGGCGTAACTTCATACCTTAGTTAGGCCGTAGTCTTTGTAAATGTAAGAATGATCTGACCTTGAGCTCAGAATTGTCTAAATACCGCTTCTCAATAGTAAATTACTCCTAAAATGAAATAAGAAGGAATAATGACGATTCTAATAACATTTTAAGCATAATATGTCAATAAAGGGGGTAAATTAAGACTTAGAATATCAGGCTTATTTGATGTTATCAAATATCCCCCCACTTGAACCCTACTTGCCCTTAAGTAGACTTTTAGATTATAAGAGAAATAATACATTCTTCGAGTAAATCGAGGAACATGCAGTTAAGAGCTCCCATGATAGAATACTTTTTAGAGCCGAACACCTCATGAAACAGGGACGAAACACTCTCACACTCATCCTAATCTAAGTGTTAATTTCGGGGTGATCACTTAATTTCACAGACATAATAAGTATTCTATCATAGGCTTGGCAATTACACACATCTCCACAACTAGAGCTAAGGTCAAGACAATCTTTAGAAGGCAATGTTGGGTTGTGATGTTTCAAAGGTTTGGGGTGATGCGTCATTACTAACGTGCCACGAAAAAGTGGACAAAATCAATGATACATGACCAAATCCATGGCCAAGATACCAAGGACTGCTCGCTTCATCACCTAGACACGCTTCATGACAAAAAGGGTAAGGTAAGACATGGGATAATTTAATGGGTGAAAAAGAAAAAGAAAACAAATAGTCCCAAGTCATCACCGCCCACCGTTTATCCAAAGTTCAACTTCAAGATACAGAAACCGGATCATGGTGTGTCAAAGGAATTCACCATTAGAGGACGTCATGATGAATACATTTCCTGCTCCACAAAACGTTGGTACCTCAACCAACTCCAATCTTCAAATGTGATCGAGGTGGCCTCCTCGATGCTAATATCTTATAATCACATAATATAGTGCTATAACATTTTGCACCTTTATCAATAAGAATTAATCCATAATACTTTTTTTTATCACAATGATAAATTATCCCCCCAGTTGAGATGAACATAAGGAGAATATGGGGGATCCTCGATGATCTTCAAATAGTTGACTTCAATTTAAGCGTGAGTTCCGAAACTTTTACTCAAACCTTGAACTAGGGCGAACAATGACTTCCCGATCATAAAATAAGACTATACGGTAGGGTAAGGTGAAGAGGTGTAACAATGAATATGGGTTAAGAAATGAAAGGATTGGCTCAAATGGGTACCAGGGGTATCTTGCACCAATGATGAGTGCAACAAAAAAGGGTTATCACAGAGGTCGAAAAGTCAATGAGACTAGTCGATAAACGCACACAAATGAACACGTATGGGCTATTTGGTCTAATCCTAGAGCATTTGCCTCTTTGAATTGCCTATTCCCAATGAATCAAGCTAACTTAATACACTACCCGCCTATGGTCTCGAAGTGATGTAAGAGCCAAGTTCTAAAGTCTACAATACTATCGGCACACTCAATTTTTGGTAGATTTGGGTAAAATAGGGGAAACAAAAAGGCTAAATCTCACCAATGACATTAAAGGTTATTGTCTACTCGGCTTCATAAATTCTATATTGTTTAAAAACATGTCAAAATTTTTCAAAAGAGCTTAATTTTTTTTTCAAACCAACTAGAAAATTAGGGCAAGTAGGCTAAGTAAACACACACTTCATTTATTCGCATCCCCCCACTTGAAGTGTACAAAGTCCCTTTTGTACAAAAATAAAAAGGAAAAGAAAATAAACTCCCCTCTCAAATGCTTGCCAAAGAGGTCTCACTAAAGGTCATAAAGCTGCTATGGTGTAACTTGTAGGGGTTGAGTACGCCGTAACTTAAGTGGCCTCACAACTTAAACTTTCTCAGTGAAGAGTTACGGTGCAACTCAATGAATAGTTACGCCGTAACTGTCTCTTCAGAACAGAACCTGCACAAAAACTCATGGGAAAATTGTACATATGGGTACTTTGATCAACACCATAATAGTGATCATCCTAGGAGTTAAATTATTACAGACATAATAGTATTTTTTTAAAAAGTTTTGAAATTGTTCAAGAGACAAGAGAATCAATCCTCCCTGTCGAGATCATGTTCCATGGATTGGTATTGTGATGGGTCAAACGAGGTACTCCTGGTGCTTCCCAGGGTTGGCTGAGTATTCATGAAGGCTACACCATGCTAGACTCCAATGTCGGGAATATCCGGGTTAGTATACATATGGAGATCCATACCAGCGGGAATGGTTTAGGTGCATCTCTTGAAGCACCTGGCTCGTCCGGTCTGCGCTCCAACTGAAGAAGTCTTGTTGGAGCTCTTGCACCTGGTTCAATGTACCTAAAAAGCCATCAAATTGGGTGCTTAACCCATACAAACTTGCAGCCAAGCTATCAATTTCCTCATTGAAGTGGCTCTCCATATGATTGAATCGTCCATTTATCCTTCGCAATCTATCCCCAAAGTTTATGGTGGCCCTAGCTAGAAACCTTGGGGCCTCCTCTTTGGCTCCTATCTGGCTACCACCTGCACCACTACAACCGGCTTGACTTGCTCCTTCTCCTCGAAGTGGAGCATCCGGCATCAACTCAGCCTTACCCAAACCATTCAAGCAACAAATCCCGAAATCAACAAGCGTGTTTGACCCGATCAAGCTAGTTTCCGTACCCCGAGTAACCAATGAAAAAGCTTGAGGAGTCATCAACCCGAAACTCTTCGCAAGCTTACCAATCAAATGAGCCCCTTGAATCATGCTTTTTGTAGTGAAACCTATAGCTCCGGAATACATGAATTTGGCCAAGTACCAAGGAACATCGATCAAATTTCCCCCATCCATACCATGAAGCAGATACAAGTCATCCATCGTCATATTCTCCCTTCCGAAATGCCCCCCTTTGATGGAGCATGCTATGAGCCTATGAACCAAACGGCGAATGGGGCTTCTGATCAATGTGTATGAAGGGGGATGCCTTGAGTTGTACCACGGAGTGGAAGATATGCTATTGAAGTAAGTGATTGGGTTGTATCCATCTGGCCTAAACCTCCAACATTGGTCATAAAATTCATCCCACATAATGTTGCCAAAATCTCTATCACTATACAAACCTATCTGAAGCATAAACTATCTTAAAGTCAATTTCCTTATCACTCCTCCGAGTTGAAAATAGAGCGAGACTGCATCGATGTCGCTAACATCATCAATAAATTCAACAAACACCAAGAACTCTCTAACATATTCTGGTATGACGGGCTCTTTGATTTTGAAAAGCTTCAACAAAGCAGAGCAAGTGAATGAACCATTTTCCCCAGTGTACTTCATTTTGCAAAAAGATTTTAGAGTCCTACATGCTACCCCGTTGTTTATTGATTCGAACTTGGTGAAATCGAGAGCTTCAGGGGTGTCAATCTCTTTTTTAGCCAATTTCTCATAATCGCCCCGACATGTTTTTCTTCCCTCAGCACCATAAGTCATGAATCGCACCCATTGGGCAGCGGTGTCATTGTTATTTCCTGAAAGAAAATAAACACATATTAAATATTGTAGACTAATATGTTGTTACGGCGTAATTCAAGGAATAATTACGCCGTAACATGTATTATGTCGTAACACTAACTATTGGTTACGCCATAATCTGTTCACTGTTCACTGTTCACAACTACGGCGTAATCTAATTCCCTGATTACGCCGTAATTTTCCCGATTTCTCATAACAGAACCATGGTTACGACCAACAATAGATTACTCCATAACCATCAAAATTTACCCAAGGTAAATAAAACCATAATTTTTATTTATGTAATGATGCTAGAATGCGCCTAGACCATTATATTTCCGCTTAACCTAAAAAAACCCTTATTTCAAATTGATCAAACCGATCCTAACAACCAATAAGGTTTTAACAATATTAAACAAAACAAGGAAGATTAATCAAAATCATAAATTAAACAGGTCATATAGCAACAATTAACATGATAGAAGCAAGATCCCCAAATTAAAAACATAAACCCTTATTGAAAAATAATAATTGAAAGAGAATCAAAAGGGTAAAGAGGTATCTTACCAACCATTTAGCAATTGCAAGAGATGAACGAGATAATACCAACGAAAATTTTTAGGAAGATTTTCACTGTAGCAATCGCAGTTAAAAGGTTTGGTAAAAACCTAATTGCTCAGCCGTAGCTGAGATTTTATACCATCCAAAAGTTACGGCGTAGTTCAATTTTAGGGTTACGCCGTAATTAGTTTTTAATTATTAAAATTTTTATTATTATATAAACATTACGCCGTAACTTTAATAAAGGTTACGCCGTAAATAATAGCTTCAAAGAAAATATTTAAAGATATATTGCAATATGAGAGAGTGAGATACGTACCTTATAAGGAACTGGAGAGTATTCACGTCTCTTAACATAGGTTAAAATTATAAATTCATACCTTAGATCTTTCATTAACTGCTTTCCGGCAGAGACGCCAAAAAGCTGTTGTGCTATTTCATCATGCCTTTAAGATTTATAAAACTGAGATATACTAGGATAAACACATGCTAACGGGCAGAGAACCCGATCAGATGAAGTAAACCCTTATGTAAATCCGAGTGTCGTCCCAAGAGAGCTTTGACCTTGAAAGAACTAAGATACTAAGAAATAAATAAGATAAGTTGATAATGGTATGATAAAATAGATAGAATTATCCTAATTACACAAGAGTAGAATTCAGGACAAAGTAATAGAAGAGTGAAGCTTAACCAAGATTATAGATATGCTTTGATTCTCATTATTTAGGCTCAATATAGTGGGTAAATTTCGCCAGACTCCTATGGTCAATTCGTCTTAGCCTGTGATTCTTAGACCCCTCACCAAGATGAGCAGGTCATCTGGGATCAAGGTTGCAAAAATTGTGCATCGGTAGTCGGCCGGTCGACCCCATGTAGCTTGTAATCGGTCTAGGCGGGATTAATCTGTGATTAATCGAATTGGCATTTCCGACAAGTTTATGATATTTTCGGCAAGTTTTAGGTATTTTCGACAAGTTTTAGGTATTTCTGGCAAGTGTTTCTTAAAAAAATTTCTTGTAGTAGATATAAACAATGACTATAAGTTATTAATCAATGTTAAGGTGAGTTTTGAGTATTTTTTGCAAGATTTGAAGGTTTCCGGCAAGTTTGACCACCAATGATCGTCATTGACCACAGTTGACCGATTTGTTTGACCGATTTACACAAATCAGAAAGGTTCGTAGCCTTGTAATGCCTAGGTGGCGATTAATCAGCCTTGTAGGCCTAGTTTTGCAACACCGCCTAGGATCATGCAGTAATCTAATAGTATTCATTAAGAACCAAATCTACTAGACCTAGTCTATGGAAACCCGGCCGTTAGGAACTTAGATTTCCCCTAGCTTCTTAAATACCTTCACTTGATAGGTGATCATTTGGTCAATTCGCACACAAAGGATGGTTGTACTATGGCCAATTCCTTCCATACTTCGCAACCTAGTGAGTTGAGGTAAGTTGGTCAATTCTCCCAACCCTCTAGATACTAACAAGCTTATAATATAACCGAAACTAGCGATCTATGATAAGAGTAAGTAGATGTCTATAAAGAGAGATAAAGAGGATAAATAAAATAAATATAAAATTGATTTAATAACATGAATCCATAGTATGATTTCTAGAAAAACATAAAAGAATTCAAAATCGAATACAAAGGAAATCGTACACGAGAACTTCGTTCTTCATGCTCCTAAGCCATATTTCTTTTTCTGTGGTTGCTCTCCCCAAACCATGGAAAGGTTTGGGAAAGGGGAGATGATCTTCAAATGCAGAAATCGACATGTATTTATAGGCATGAAAACCTGATTTGAGCTACGGCGTAACGCTATGAAATAGTTACGCCGTAGTTCTTCATAAGCAGAAATACTGATGTCAATCCAGGGTTACGACGTAACCCGAGCTGATGGTTACGCCATAGTCTTCATCAAATGTCAGTTACGCCATATCATAATCTGATTGTTAAGGCGTAGTCTCATTACGGAGTAACTCCTTTAGCTTGTTACGCCGTAGTTCTTCATAAGTATAAATACGACGTAACTTCATCACTTAGTTACGTCGTATTCTTTGTAAATGTAAGAATGATCCGACCTTGAGCTCATAATTGTCCGAATACCGCTTCTCCATAGTAAATTACTCCTGAAACGCAATAAGAAGGAATAAGGACGATTCTAATAACATTTTAAGCATAATATGTCAATAAAGAGGGAAATTTACACTTAGAATATCAGGCTTATTTGATGTTATCAACTGGCTTCTTCTTTAATTGTTGCGAGCTTGAACATCCTAAATAGCATAAATTCTTAGAGTGCAATATATGTCATCGTTGTGTTTATTGCTTGAGTTGTAGCTTAAGGATAATAGAATATTCGGGGGAGATACTTCGGTACTTGGCGATCCCGGATGTAGAGTTACGATTCATAGAATTAGCGAATTAGGCCCTATGACTAACACGGAATACAACGCACCAATTACACACATCTCCACAACTAGAGCTAAGGTCAAGACAATCTTTAGAAGGCAATGTTGGGTTGTGATGTTTCAAAGGTTTGGGGTGATGCGTCATTACTAACGTGCCACGAAAAAGTGGACAAAATCAATGATACATGACCAAATCCATGGCCAAGATACCAAGGACTGCTCGCTTCATCACCTAGACACGCTTCATGACAAAAAGGGTAAGGTAAGACATGGGATAATTTAATGGGTGAAAAAGAAAAAGAAAACAAATAGTCCCAAGTCGTCACCGCCCACCGTTTATCCAAAGTTCAACTTCAAGATACAGAAACCGGATCATGGTGTGTCAAAGGAATTCACCATTAGAGGACGTCATGATGAATACATTTCCTGCTCCACAAAACGTTGGTACCTCAACCAACTCCAATCTTCAAATGTGATCGAGGTGGCCTCCTCGATGCTAATATCTTATAATCACATAATATAGTGCTATAACATTTTGCACCTTTATCAATAAGAATTAATCCATAATACTTTTTTTTATCACAATGATAAATTATCCCCCCAGTTGAGATGAACATAAGGAGAATATGGGGGATCCTCGATGATCTTCAAATAGTTGACTTCAATTTAAGCGTGAGTTCCGAAACTTTTAGTCAAACCTTGAACTAGGGCGAACAATGACTTCCCGATCATAAAATAAGACTATACGGTAGGGTAAGGTGAAGAGGTGTAACAATGAATATGGGTTAAGAAATGAAAGGATTGGCTCAAATGGGTACCAGGGGTATCTTGCACCAATGATGAGTGCAACAAAAAAGGGTTATCACAGAGGTCGAAAAGTCAATGAGACTAGTCGATAAACGCACACAAATGAACACGTATGGGCTATTTGGTCTAATCCTAGAGCATTTGCCTCTTTGAATTGCCTATTCCCAATGAATCAAGCTAACTTAATACACTACCCGCCTATGGTCTCGAAGTGATGTAAGAGACAAGTTCTAAAGTCTACAATACTATCGGCACACTCAATTTTTGGTAGATTTGGGTAAAATAGGGGAAACAAAAAGGCTAAATCTCACCAATGACATTAAAGGTTATTGTCTACTCGGCTTCATAAATTCTATATTGTTTAAAAACATGTCAAAATTTTTCAAAAGAGCTTAATTTTTTTTTCAAACCAACTAGAAAATTAGGGCAAGTAGGCTAAGTAAACACACACTTCATTTATTCGCATCCCCCCACTTGAAGTGTACAAAGTCCCTTTTGTACAAAAATAAAAAGGAAAAGAAAATAAACTCCCCTCTCAAATGCTTGCCAAAGAGGTCTCACTAAAGGTCAGAAAGCTGCTATGGTGTAACTTGTAGGGGTTGAGTACGCCGTAACTTAAGTGGCCTCACAACTTAAACTTTCTCAGTGAAGAGTTACGGTGAAACTTAATGAATAGTTACGCCGTAACTGTCTCTTCAGAACAGAACCTGCACAAAAACTCATGGGAAAATTGTACATATGGGTACTTTGATCAACACCATAATAGTGATCATCCTAGGAGTTAAATTATTACAGACATAATAGTATTTTTTTAAAAAGTTTTGAAATTGTTCAAGAGACAAGAGAATCAATCCTCCTGTGAGATCATGTTCCATGGATTGGTATTGTGATGGGTCAAACGAGGTACTCCTGGTGCTTCCCAGGGTTGGCTGAGTATTCATGAAGGCTACACCATGCTAGACTCCAATGTCGGGAATATCCGGGTTAGTATACATATGGAGATCCATACCAGCGGGAATGGTTTAGGTGCATCTCTTGAAGCACCTGGCTCGTCCGGTCTGCGCTCCAACTGAAGAAGTCTTGTTGGAGCTCTTGCACCTGGTTCAATGTACCTAAAAAGCCATCAAATTGGGTGCTTAACCCATACAAACTTGCAGCCAAGCTATCAATTTCCTCATTGAAGTGGCTCTCCATATGATTGAATCGTCCATTTATCCTTCGCAATCTATCCCCAAAGTTTATGGTGGCCCTAGCTAGAAACCTTGGGGCCTCCTCTTTGGCTCCTATCTGGCTACCACCTGCACCACTACAACCAGCTGCGACTTGCTCCTTCTCCTCGAAGTGGAGCATCCGGCATCAACTCAGCCTTACCCAAACCATTCAAGCAACAAATCCCGAAATCAACAAGCGTGTTTGACCCGATCAAGCTAGTTTCCGTACCCCGAGTAACCAATGAAAAAGCGAGAGTCATCAACCCGAAACTCTTCGCAAGCTTACCAATCAAATGAGCCCCTTGAATCATGCTTTTTGTAGTGAAACCTATAGCTCCGGAATACATGAATTTGGCCAAGTACCAAGGAACATCGATCAAATTTCCCCCATCCATACCATGAAGCAGATACAAGTCATCCATCGTCATATTCTCCCTTGACGAATGCCCCCCTTTGATGGAGCATGCTATGAGCCTATGAACCAAACGGCGAATGGGGCTTCTGATCAATGTGTATGAAGGGGGATGCCTTGAGTTGTACCACGGAGTGGAAGATATGCTATTGAAGTAAGTGATTGGGTTGTATCCATCTGGCCTAAACCTCCAACATTGGTCATAAAATTCATCCCACATAATGTTGCCAAAATCTCTATCACTATACAAACCTATCTGAAGCATAAACTATCTTAAAGTCAATTTCCTTATCACTCCTCCGAGTTGAAAATAGAGCGAGACTGCATCGATGTCGCTAACATCATCAATAAATTCAACAAACACCAAGAACTCTCTAACATATTCTGATATGACGGGATCTTTGATTTTGAAAAGCTTCAACAAAGCAGAGCAAGTGAATGAACCATTTTCCCCAGTGTACTTCATTTTGCAAAAAGATTTTAGAGTCCTACATGCTACCCCGTTGTTTATTGATTCGAACTTGGTGAAATCGAGAGGCTTAGGGGTGTCAATCTCTTTTTAGCCAATTTCTCATAATCGCCCGACATGTTTTTCTTCCCTCGGCACCATAAGTCATGAATCGCACCCATTGGTGTCATTGTTATTTCACGAAAATAAACACATATTAAATATTGTAGACTAATATGTTGTTACAGTAATTCAAGGAATAATTACGCCGTAACATGTATTATACGTAACACTAACTATTGGTTTACGCCATAATCTGTTCCTTTCATGTTCACAACTACGGTAGTAATCTAATTCCCTGATTACGCCGTAATTTTCCGATTTCTCATACTTGAGAACCATGGTTACGACCAACAATAGATTACTCCATAACCATCAAAATTTACCCAAGGTAAATAAAACCATAATTTTTATTTATGTAATGATGCTAGAATGCGCCTAGACCATTATATTTCCGCAACCTAAAAACCCTTATTTCAAATTGATCAAACCGATCCTAACAACCAATAAGGTTTTAACAATATTAAACAAAACAAGGAAGATTAATCAAAATCATAAATTAAACAGGTCATATAGCAACAATTAACATGATAGAAGCAAGATCCCAAATTAAAACATAAACCCTTATTGAAAAATAATAATTGAAAGAGAATCAAAAGGGTAAAGAGGTATCTTACCAACCATTTAGCAATTGCAAGAGATGAACGAGATAATACCAACGAAAATTTTTAGGAAGATTTTCCTTTGTAGCAATCATGATTAAAAGGTTTGGTAAAAACCTAATTGCTCAGCCGTAGCTGAGATTTTATACCATCCAAAAGTTACGGCGTAGTTCAATTTTAGGGTTACGCCGTAATTAGTTTTTAATTATTAAAATTTTTATTATTATATAAACATTACGCCGTAACTTTAATAAAGGTTACGCCGTAAATAATAGCTTCAAAGAAAATATTTAAAGATATATTGCAATATGAGAGAGTGAGATACGTACCTTATAAGGAACTGGAGAGTATTCACGTCTCTTAACATAGGTTAAAATTATAAATTCATACCTTAGATCTTTCATTAACTGCTTTCCGGCAGAGACGCCAAAAAGCTGTTGTGCTATTTCATCATGCCTTTAAGATTTATAAAACTGAGATATACTAGGATAAACACATGCTAGCGGCAGAGAACCCGATCAGGATGAAGTAAACCCTTATGTAAATCCAGTGTGTCGTCCCAAGAGAGCTTTGACCTTGAAAGAACTAAGATACTAAGAAATAAATAAGATAAGTTGATAATGGTATGATAAAATAGATAGAATTATCCTAATTACACAAGAGTAGAATTCAGGACAAAGTAATAGAAGAGTGAAGCTTAACCAAGATTATAGATATGCTTTGATTCTCATTATTTAGGCTCAATATAGTGGGTAAATTTCGCCAGACTCCTATGGTCAATTCGTCTTAGCCTGTGATTCTTAGACCCCTCACCAAGATGAGCAGGTCATCTGGGATCAAGGTTGCAAAAATTGTGCATCGGTAGTCGGTAGGGTCGAACCATGTAGCTTGTAATGTCGGTCTAGAAGCGGGATTAATCTGTGATTAATCGAATTGGCATTTCCGACAAGTTTATGATATTTTCGGCAAGTTTTAGGTATTTTCGACAAGTTTTAGGTATTTACGGCAAGTGTTTCTTAAAAAAATTTCTTGTAGTAGATATAAACAATGACTATAAGTTATTAATCAATGTTAAGGTGAGTTTTGAGTATTTTTTTGCAAGATTTGAATGTTTCCGGCAAGTTTGACCACCAATGATCGTCATTGACCACAGTTGACCGATTTGTTTGACCGATTTACACAAATCGAAAAGGTTCGTAGCCTTGTAATGCCTAGGTGGCGATTAATCAGCCTTGTAGGCCTAGTTTTGCAACACCGCTAGGATCATGCATTAATCTAATAGTATTCATTAAGAACCAAATCTACTAGACCTAGTCTATGGAAACCCGGCCGTTAGGAACTTAGATTTCCCCTAGCTTCTTAAATACCTTCACTTGATAGGTGATCATTTGGTCAATTCGCACACAAAGGATGGTTGTACTATGGCCAATTCCTTCCATACTTCGCAACCTAGTGAGTTGAGGTAAGTTGGTCAATTCTCCCAACCCTCTAGATACTAACAAGCTTATAATATAACCGAAACTAGCGATCTATGATAAGAGTAAGTAGATGTCTATAAAGAGAGATAAAGCGGATAAATAAAATAAATATAAAATTGATTTAATAACATGAATCCATAGTATGATTTCTAGAAAAACATAAAAGAATTCAAAATCGAATACAAAGGAAATGCGTACACGAACTTCGTTCTTCATGCTCTAAGCCATATTTCTTTTTTCGTGGTTGCTCTCCCCAAACCATGGAAAGGTTTGGGAAAGGGGAGATGATCTTCAAATGCAGAAATCGACATGTATTTATAGGCATGAAACACGATTTGAGCTACGGCGTAACGCTATGAAATAGTTACGCCGTAGTTCTTCATAAGCAGAAATACTGATGTCAATCCAGGGTTACGACGTAACCCGAGCTGATGGTTACGCCATAGTCTTCATCAAATGTCAGTTACGCCATATCATAATCTGATTGTTAAGGCGTAGTCTCATTACGGCGTAAATCCATTAGCTTGTTACGCCATAGTCTTCATAAATATAAATACGGCATAACTTCATCACTTAGTTATGCCGTAGTCTTTGTAAATGTAAGAATAATCCGAGCTTGAGCTCAGAATTGTCCAAATACCGCTTCTCCATAGTAAATTACTCCTGAAACGAAATAAGAAGGAATAAGGACGATTCTAATAACATATAAGCATAATATGTCAATAAAGAGGGAAATTTACACTTAGAATATCAGGCTTATTTGATGTTATCAACTGGCTTCTTCTTTAATTGTTGCGAGCTTGAACATCCTAAATAGCATAAATTCTTAGAGTGCAATATATGTCATCGTTGTGTTTATTGCTTGAGTTGTAGCTTAAGGATAATAGAATATTCGGGGGAGATACTTCGGTACTTGGCGATCCCGGATGTAGAGTTACAATTCATAGAATTAGCGAATTAGGCCCTATGACTAACACGGAATACAACGCACCAATTAGACAAGGATGTAGAATTGGATAGCTAGCAAGGAGTAATACATCATAAGTAGATACGCTTCACTTCTCTTGTAGATCTATAGTTTAATTTTCTGCATATTAGTTTAGTAGTAATTTAATTAGTTAAAAACGCCCACTCCTAAACCTCGAATTTACTTGCTTTCAATAAAAACATAAAAATATAAAAAGAATCACCCTCACCCTTGCCTTCCAGGCATACATCTCGACTAGCATCTCTCTTCCCCTAAGAATGATCAACCCCCTGGGCTTGCCCATACTACACTGCAATGATTAGGTACACTGCCTAGTGGGTTGTAAAGCTTGCTCGCGGAAAAGGAAGTCTTTCGACCCCGAACCCTATCAACCCCAATCTTTCCCGCCGGCGGCTCACGAATGGTTTGCTTGGAACCAGGAAATTTCGGATTAACCCTCACCAGAATAGAAAACTTATCGCAAAAAATGTTAAAAGAATAGAATTAGCATGCATAATGGTATCCACAACGGAAGAAAAAGTATTAAAATCTAACCTGAAAAACTGAGGAAGCTTTTGAAGAAAAGGGCGATTCAAGATGAACAGATTAAAAGTCAAAGAAATATTAACAACGGCGAAGAGCAGTAGAAGAGAAAAAAAATGGAATAGTAAAAACCACACCGTGTATTTATACCCACGGAATATTTAATTCAAAGAAACCCTAGATGATTGCACGTGTCAGCGACGATTCGATTAAACGGTTAAGATCAAAAGTAATAGATAAGTATGACAGCAAGATGGGGGGCCATCCAGTCAAATCAGTAAGAAGATGAAAAGTCCAGAAGCGCCCACGTCTCACGCTTCACCTACCAAGAAAGGAAGCGTCACAAAGACGCTTCGGAAGCACGAAAGAAAAACCGTTTAGATACCTTTAGTCTAGTAACATTCACCGCACACGACTAATGAACCACATACAATGAATGAACTAGACTAGGGGGACTTGATGTACAACAGGCCTATTGGGCTTATCCCGTGCTATACATACTTCGGGCCCAGGCCCAACCAAGGTTGTAAAAATCGCTAGGCGCTAGTGAGGCGGTTGGGTAGGGCCTAGCGATTAATCGGTTAGGCGGGGATTAATCGGGGATTAATCGGATTGGAATTTTTATGCACAAAAATGTAATTTTAGATATTTTATTATTTTATATGTATGAGATAAGCGTATTGCATCAAAGTTCAAATATTTCAAGTGTTCAAATATAGACATAATACATAGTTCTTCAAAGTTCAAAGTCAAACATATATATTACTTGGTTTGTTGACCATTTTTAAGCGACCTTTGACCGATTTTGTCTAATTAATCGGTTTGTTGATCGATGTTTAAGTGATTTTTTCCGATTTTTAAGCGATTTTGTTGACCAATTTTAAGCGCTTTTTTACAATTAATCCGATTTTGTCCGATTAATCGGTTTGTTGACTGATTTTTAAGCGATATTTGACCAAACCGATTAAATAGGCCGATTATGATAAATCAAAGCTTAGTGAGCGATCGCGATTATCGCGGGGATTAATCGGCCGCCTGGACCGATTTTTACAACAGAGGGCCCAACAAAGTAAAACAACCAGAAACACTGGGCCGCCAGTAAAGCCCAACTACAAGTTGGCTACGATCCAGATACAAAGACGCACGCAGAACACTAAGCAGATCCGCGAAAGGTAATCTGTGTCCGCAACTACGATTACCGCGGAACCTTTCTCAACAAGGGTCCCGCTCCAGCCACTAACAATTATAAGCGAAATGCTGGGAAACTCTAGCATTAGACTCGCTTATAAAAGGAACTCAAATTCTCTCACAAGGTATGACTTTCTCACACATATTAATACATACACTTCAATATTCTCTGACAAACATGAGTACTTACTCTCAAGCCGGAGCTTAATCGTGGGGTTTGTCCTCACGGTAAAGCTAACGGTTTACTTTCATTTGTGCAGGGACTCAATCCATTAATTGGTTTAGTACAAATTCAGCCCATTGATAACATGTTGGCCGGCCCAACATGCGTTCTTAACATACATCCTAACCCGTCACACTTTTTGTACTAACAGACTCGATATAAACGAGTCGAGCTCGAGCTTGAGCTACTCGAGTACACTTTTGAGTCG
Source organism: Chrysanthemum makinoi (assembly GCA_910596185.1). Classification (NCBI taxonomy): domain Eukaryota; kingdom Viridiplantae; phylum Streptophyta; class Magnoliopsida; order Asterales; family Asteraceae; genus Chrysanthemum; species Chrysanthemum makinoi. The sequence continues at coordinate 130,618,966 of OU343217.1, read as the reverse complement.
AGTTCGAGCTCAAATATACTCAGCTCGTGAGGCTCGCGAGCCTTTATCGAGCTTCAATGATATTACACTTTTACCCTTTGATATATATATATATATATATATGTAGTTACATAGTTGTTATAAAATCGAGTCTAGTTGAGTTTGATATATGCCCATTTTTTATCGAGTTCGAGCTTTAAATGCGGCAATAATCGAGCTCGAGTTTGAGATGACGAGCCGAGCTCAAGTTTGAAATCCAAAGCTTGAACGAGCTCGAGTTTTACTAATCAAGTCGAGTTAGAGCGACCTTACTCTTTCAACATTTACACTGAGGGCCCATTGAATTTCCTCCAAGTGAAATGAAAACCCTAATTATTATTTATTACTAATATAGAAAAGATGCCGTACCACCCACTCTGCATTATCTTTAAAAGTGTCCCATCTATGGCTATCAATAAAAGGAAACATTTCCCAGAAAAGTGCTACATTTTTAACAAAGAGGTACATGAATAATTGTATTCCGGCCTACTCATGTCCCATCCGATCTAGATCATCTAGAACTCTGGATTACAGATCTGGGGTTTATGTTAGCTAAGGATAGACTATTTATCAATTACATCACAGTGTTTTGTGGCAGGTAAATATCCGGCTGTAGTTGTTTTATTTATGTTTTGAAAAGATAGATCTGCCGGGTATATGATCAGAGCCAATAAATAACTATAATACAAATGGATTCAACAACAAATAAGAGTTGAATATCTTCATTTATTTATTATACTGATTAATTGTAACCACCGTTTTTTAAAGTAAAAGATCTGAGAATCCACATAACATGAACTGTAGTTTGGAAATTTTATTTTTTTAATTTATTTATTTTAAGAAAGGCACTGTAGTTTGGAAATTTAATTTGGATTTAGTGTCGTTTTGTTGGGTTCTTGTTTTCTTTCAAATTCTTTGTTGCTCCTAGTTTATGTCACCAGTTCACACCAGAACCCACTTTTTATCTCTTTGAGATGTTATTCGTATTAGTGATTGAGTTAAAACAGAACACACAAAATATACTTAAAAAAACTTGTCCTTGTATTGTCTTAATGGCCACCCAAAACCCTTATGTGTCAAACTTTTGTGTACAAAGATTTTGAAAACCAATTCCAAAGACGTGTGTAACTCATTCTGCTGTTTAATCTTACTCTTTTGATTCGATCTTTTGCCTAGTCTTGGATCAAATGCGTGCTTTCTAGCCATGAAGTATATCACAGGATTTTGGTTCGTCTCTTTACAAGAAGAAGGAATGATTCATGAACGCTCCATGAATACGAAGAAGAGTAAAGTGTGGTATAATAAGTTGAAGGCCAGTAAGTCAGGCAACCCATACCTCCAGGTTAGCGTGTTTTATGTTTTGCAGTATATATTATTGTATATATTATCGTATTGCTTACTCAAGTAAACTCTTGAACAATCGTTAACATGTGTACAACTAGATTCACGCTTCAGAAATACAACACTGACCAGTATCTAGTAGAATAAGCGTTACTAATAATCCAAATTACGATTATGATTTATACCCACTAGTGACTGGTAAGGTTGTAAGTTTCGGTCTTCTCTACGGTTTTCTTGTTTCTTGAACCAAGTTAAAAACTCACAAGTTTGATTCACATGTACTCCGTATTAACTAGTTTGACTCACGCTTTCTGTGAGTATTTTGACTTGACTAGTAAGAGTCAAATACTCCTCTTATGAGTTTACCAACCGTAAATTTAAGTAAATGAATCCGGAAGGCGAGAATGGTGCGGTTTTTGTTAAAATCAAACCGCATTCACATTTGCGGTTTTTACAAATGAGGATCCGCAACCGTTTGGTTTTTTTGGTTTTGGTTTTAGGCGGTTTCGGTTTTTAAAATTTTTTTCTTTCAAATATGTGTTTGAAATAATTTTTTAGAAAAGTATAAACAAAAGTATTTTATCATACTAAAATTTTTGAAACTTAATGTGTTTAGTTGAAAAAAGTAAAATAATATTTGACTATGGCGGAATGGTTTAATGCGGTTATCTACGATTTGGTTTTGCGATGAAAAATGAAACCACGCCGTAAAAGCCGGTTGTTTTATTTTCCGAAACCCCACCGTCGGTTTTTGTTATGAATCGGTTTTTTCGGCTTGATTTTTGGGTTGTGGTGCGGTTTCTCCTCACATGTAATCGAGATGGCTAAAATTACTCCATCCATTTCAAAATAAGTCCATTTTATTTTTATTTTTATTTTTTTTAATTTTTTTTTTGATATATCTCATAATTAAATTGTTCAAAAATAAAAATAAATAGTGAAATTTGATCTAAATTAACAATACCTTAGAAAAATTAAGGGTGCGTTTGGTATTCCACTATCGGAAGGAGACTATAACTATGAAAGTGATTAAAGGTGTTTGTTTAATGTGAGAGGCTCCACCACTATGATAATGAATGATAGATATAATACATACTCCATATACATCAAGTGAGTTAGTTATGGATATTTCATAGGTGAGGGACCCACCACTACTATCAAACTCATACCCATTATCATTTATTACAACATACCAAACACACCTTTATTATTAAAAACTTTGAATCATGGTTTTAAAAAACGGTGTCGAGGCGCCGCCTCGAGGCGAGGCGGGCATAAGACGCATATGAGGCGGCGCTTCATGGTGGTATATTGGAACGTACGCCTCTGTTGAATGAGGCGGGTATGAGGTGGAAGAAGCGTGAGGCGGTATGAGCGGAATAGCGACAAAAACCCAAAAAGTCTGAAACTTAAAATGTAGATCTAGGACGCGTCGGTGGGTTTCACCACGCGTACCCTATCCAAATGATCTCCTTTCGACGATCTATCATTTGGCATAGGTGGTGTAATTTTCGGTGACGGTGGCGGAATATTGGCCGGAAGACGGCGGTGGAGGTTTCCGGTCACCCGAATTTTGAGAGAGATGAGAGAGAGAAATGTGTGTGTAAAAGTGTGTTTATGTGTGTGTTGTGGGGGTTTTATTCCCAGGAGGGACCGAAAATGTCAAATCCAAAACATAGGGGCCATGAAGATCATAACTTGGGAGATGATGCAAATTATGTTATTTGATTAATTATGAACTTTATTTGATGCTAAGTATTTTTTTTTAATATAAGATATTAGATATATAATTTCTATATTTTTTTTAATTCCGTCTCGATCTTACGCCTCGGTTAGCCTCGAGGCTTACGCCTCTTGAGGCTAAGGGAAAACGCCTCGAGGCTCGCCTTCCGTATTTTTAAACCTTGCTTTGAATAAAGTATTAATTAAATATTCAAAAGTAAGAGCATCTTTAATGCTGCAAAGTCTTTGCAAACCATCAAGTTATTTACATAAAAGGGCAATTTCATCTATATCCTCCTAAAACTTCAATATTACATCAATATCTTTGTAAATATTAAAATTACATCAATATCCTTGAAAACCTCCATAATACTCATGTATATCCAAAAATATAATTTAATTACAAAATTTTAATTATAAAACATAAAAGTAATATTTAGTTATTAATAAATAAATAAAATTACTTTATTACCCTTAGGCCTTCACCTAAATTAACAAACCCACAGACCAATATCCCTTACATTGAGCCTTAGTCATATAATGATTGTAATCTCTGTGTCTAATTTTTGACTATATGGGATCTAGAAACATTGGTTAAACATGTTGAATAGATGAATTCGATCGACTTTTGTAGATGGTTGAAATTCAAGTTTGATTTATTTTTTTGTGTGTGCCATGAGTGTGCTTTGTTTTATATGTAAGATTCTAGTACCAGATTGTTGAAGGATATATCTAAGTTTGTGATTCTAATTTTCTTTTAATTTATATATTGCATACAGATGTTTATTTTGTTTGCCTCTTCGTTGGTGTATACAAAGGTTTAATTATTATACAACACTAATTGAATTATTATAATGAAAAAGATAGTTAAATAGAGACAATCCTAATAGGATAAATTAGTGCAACAGACATGGAAAAAGAAAGGTCCGAATCTGGGGAAGAATGCAATTTATAAACTGTTAGACGTTAGAGTAATTTAATTAAAGCGATAGGGGTAAAAAGGTAAATATGACTTAGTCTTAATTAATAAATAATTTGATTACAATTAAATTAAGTATTTGGATATGGATGTGTGTTTAAAGAGTTTATGAGGATATTGATGTAATTTTAAATTTTACTAAGATATTGATGTAATATTGATGATATAAAAGGATATAGATGAAAATATTCCTTACATAAACATGTTAGATTGCTAGAAAGTCTTTAAAAGAAGATTTGAATATATTTTTCATATAAATTATCAATGAAAATGTATTACACGGATGTGAAAAGTCTTTGTCATACACTTGAAGAGTTGTTGGAAAAAAAGTTGTTGGAAAAAAAGTTGCTAGAAAGTCATTCCTATAAATTTTCATTGGCTAATTAGCTCCGGTGGCTGAAGATAGCCTTTAGTAAAAAAAGTTGTTGGAAATGAGTGCTAAAGTTAAAGTCATTGTGATGATCTGCGTTCTCCTTATTGGGAATGAGTGCTAAAATTTGTAATCCAGACTAACAAATTTAATGTTTATTTTTGTTCCGAATGTATTGAAAAAAATAGATTTAATTTCATAAATAGTCCCTATTGTCTGTCATGTTTAAAAAATAGTCTTTAACTTTTTTTTTCTCAGGTTTGGTCTTTGTGGTTGTGACTCGTAATCTAGTTTGGTCCCTGAGACTAACTGTGAGACTAATTGTCATTGGTTTTCCGTTAGCTAACGAACGTTTGCAACAAACATTTGCAATGTTAGTCCTTAAATGAGCCACATTTTAAATCATTTTTAAAAAAACAACCCTTAAGATTACCTTTTAAGGCGGAAAGTTTAATTTATGCTAATAGGAGCACAAAAAAAGAACCCCACAACAGTAGCGGTCATTTAGAGTTTTTTTGATGCACTCCATTGGTTTTCTGTAGAGGTGATAAAATGGGCGGGCCGAGCGGATACATGTCACGATTTAAACGGGCACGGGCTAAATGAGCACGGGCTAAACGGGTACGGGCCAAACAGACTCATGTTATACGAATCGTTTTAAAAAAGACCCAAAACAACGAAAAAGTTTTTCAAACGTAACACCTCATTTATATTTAAAAAATTAAAAATATTATATATATAATTTTTTTCCTTAAAAAAATTATAATGTTCTACAATTAAGAGAAAATATGTGCTCGTTATTGCCCATTTAACTTTTAAATTGGCAATACATGCCTATTTAAAAAAAAATTAAAAGCTAAATGTGTCCAAATTTTTTACAAATTTGCTTAAATTAGCCATCTTTTTAATTTTAATCACAAATTGATACATCTAGTTTTCTGCTTCAGTTCCACTTTCCTCGCTTGAAGCACATTTCATAAATTCCTAATTTACATCCATATTTTGTGAAATAAACATAATTCACCTTTTTCAAAAGGGTTAAAGACTTAAATTACCAACGTGCTTTATAAAATTTTCACATATGAGTAATATACTTTAACCTATTATCATCATCCAAATTTTTATCAATTTCCAAATATGGGTAATATACTTTTATTTCGATCCCTCAGACGGGTAATATACTTTACAAAATTCCTACATATGGGTAATATTTTTCTGGCACAAAAAAGTTTAGACAGTGATAATGGTATTTTATAAAGTATATTACCCATATTTAAAATTTTTGTAAAATACGTTAGTAATTTAAGTATTTAACCCTTTTCAAAATGATAACTATATCTTAATTAATTAATGCTTTTAAAAGAAAAGTTATACAATAAAATTAAAAAAATTTAATCAATTTTTTCAACGCATATTTAGTGGTTGGCAATTAATTTGAAACCACCAAAAATGAAATATTGACATATTGGGACGGAGAAAGTTGTACCAAACCATAAGCTGCAAGGTTTTGCGAAAATATCCCACTCTACAAGGAATATAAGAAAGAAAACTCACATCTCAGCATATAATCTTCAATGATTACCAAAATCGTTCATTGAATTGATAATCGTTGTATCTCTCACATGAAATTTATGTCAATTTGCACGTCTTCGTCTTCTACCAACCGATCTTTTATAAAAAAAATTATTTATTTTAAATAAGCTAATAAAAATCAAACACCATTTCATAAAAACCAGAAAAGTCAAAACAAACTAATCTCATAAAAAGTCCAAAGAGTATCTCATAAACAATCAATTGATTATCGTTGTAAGCTTAGCTAGATAAACTTTTGATTTAATACAAACACGTGACAAAGATATTGCATCATGAGGATCATGTAAAAAGAATCCAAGCTCTTTTTTACAACACATAGTAGACAAAAAATTGCTAAAAATATTTCAAATTCATAATAAAAAGAAATTGCACAAACAGTTTTTGTTGATCCTTTTTTTAGTTCATATATGACGCTTCATCACATTTTTTTGATTCTTCAACCTCTTTTCGCTATCAAACTTTTTATTATTATTATTTATAAATAACTACCACATTGATCACGCCTAGCTGTTAATTTGGGTCCAATCGCGCCTAGATGTTTTATTTGAGGCTCGCAGGTGGACTTTAGAGCGCACCTAGCTGTTCCATTGGGTATTTAAAAAGTGTGCGCGCATGTATGTTTTTATCGGTTAAATGAGCGCGCCAGGTTACTCCCACTCCAAAAGTGCGCACGAATTGAACACGTGCTGACCCAAGAGTTGTTGATGATGAACATGTTATTCATCTAATGGAAGTGCGCTTGGTTAAACATGTCATTCATCTAATGGAAGTGCGCTTGGTTTGCGCGCGGTAGACCATTTTTGTAAATCATAAACACGCGGTTTATTTTCTTAATATAGTCTTATAAAGAGTTCATATAAAAAAAATCTTAAAATATATTATCAGATTATTTTCTGATGGCACCTCTTTCTACAGATTTGAAGTGTGGTCGAGCTGGGTTCCAATTTTTCTGGTTTAAATGAACATGCACAAAAGTTTAATTTGAAGAACCCCATAGCAGTAGGGTATCTTTTGCTCTTATAGTTTAGAACTTACGAGTGTCTTATAGGCAAACTTTGGATTTGTCTGAATTGAAATGATTCAAGTTATTTAAATTTTCCTGGTTTAAACAAATAACATACACAAAAGTTTAAATTGAAGAACCCCATAAACTCACTTTTTCTGAAATTTTCAGCCTTTTTACTTATAACCTAAATCAAAATTTTCAATTTCTTATACAAAAAATTTATTTATTTATCCTTACATGTTCAACACCACCAACAACAACGATGACAACAATTTCAACATGAACCCCAATCCGATGTAAAGGTAATACTTGTGTATTGAGGGATTTCGAAATCGATGAGATGATTTTGAACTTAGGTGTTAAATGTTTGGGTTTCCAATTGATTGTGGTAATTTGGGTTCAAAATTGATCATGATGTTAAGATAAAAGGTTTATAAACTGGGTCAAGGTTAAGGTTTTATTCTACAAGATGATGATATGTTCAAAAGTTTCAAATTGAAATCGTTTTTGTAGTTCTAGAATATTTGTAGTTCTAGAATGATGAGTGTTTTGTGGTCTTGTTATATTTTATTCTTCTTGATTTAGTTGAATGTGTTTTTGAACTTGTTCCTGTGTTCTTGAGTTTGTTCATATTTTTGAATAGTTATTAAAAAGAGTTTACAAATTCGAAGTAAAGTTTACAGGAGGAAGAAGACAAGGCATATTAGTCATTTCAAGTCGATTAGTGACGACTGCCATAAAGACTAAACATGTAATTTGGCGAATCAACAAAATCGATTTTTGCAAACTTTTAACCTATAATGTTACAACATTAATAACATTATCCATCACACACTTAGGTGCCGTTTGGTTTGAGGGTATTGGTATGGAGGAATGGGATTCACAATGATAGCTCATGTTTGGCGTACATGAATGGGTTTGAGGATATCCAAAAATAAGACTAATAAGTAGGTTTCCAAATCCATTCCCTCGGGCCCATTGTCCACTATCTTTTTAATTATTTTTTTAAACAAAAGTATAAAACAAAAAGGACATGATTGATAATTTTATTTATTTTTTAAAATATTCAAACTTGATTTTCTTAACCAAACAATAGATTTGGATCTATCATACAGTACACATTTCATTCTTTTCTTAAAATTCATACCTATAGTGATTCTAATTAGCAAACCAATTTTGTTCTTCACATCTAAAAATTATATTATAAATAGATAAATAAGTCGATCAGGAACTCAAAAATATATTTTTTTCGGATTTTGGTAGAAACTGAGCCAAACCGAACAATGTTCTCACCCCTTGATGGTAGGCTCATTTCAAGTCACCATGGTACGATGTACCTCATACTTGTAGATAAGAAATTTCCTAGAAGTTTAACTCAAAATAACAGACAATTCCATTTAAAAAATCTAAATGACTAAAAATTCCCATGGGCTGCAAACTCTGCAAGTTCACAAAGATGAACCAGCCCAATACCTTTCAAATACATCTGCTATGTATCCAATATCACCTGGGTACAGGTCTTTAAATAGATCCTCATCATGAACTGCACGTATTTTCTCCAAAATTTTTCTGGCACCTGGAAAATCTCTACACCTCAAGTGAGCCTTGAGCATCCTGAAATATTGAAACACTTAAAATTGTAACCCTTTTGTTATGGTTTGCGCAGAAAGGGTTTACTCAGCACTGACCATTATTTTAACCCATTATAAATAAGCTGAAACTCTTGGTTGGTGGGTCAGGTTGGTTTTATCCAACACAAACACTACCCTTTTTTTTTTAAAACGACCTATAGAGAGGTTGCTCAACACTAACCTGTATTTCAACCCTATATAAGTAAGTTTTTAAAGATGGTTAGCAGGTCAGGTGGGTTTTACCCGATGCAAACACTACGGACACTTAGGTGGGTCGAATCGAAACGTATATAAGTTATTTAGCGCAACTCACCAGAGATAATTTTGGTTGCTGAAATCATATCCTGAGGTTTTGTATTCATGAAGAACCTTGTCTAATGCTTTCCATTTACGTTGTTCATAACACTGATAGACTAATATGTCATGAACGATCCTTGAAGGTGTGAAATGAAGAACTTCCTTCGACCATTTGAGCAGGTCCAGCCCAAAGTCTACTGGCTGGTTCGTGTCTTGAATTTGTTTGAAAACCTAATTCAAAACATACGAAGTGAATCAAAGAAATTGGTTTTGTTTATTTAATGCATACAACCTATATTAGTTTGTGTATTTCTAATAGAAATCAACCCCATAACAGGTTCTAATGTGTCTAATCACTCAGTTTCGGTTTAACGAGTTTGGTTGATTCGGTTTATTTGTTTTAAAGGAAAAAATATAACTGCCCAATACCTAAACCAATCTACACCAACCATTTAACTATCGGGTTAACAGGTTTGGGGGCCACAAATCCAAAATATTGAAATACCTACGAACCAACATGTGATGTCAACTCTGAAAATACCAGAACACCTTAAGTTCTCATATCCAAATTGTATATTATAAACCATATAATGCCCTTTGATTTCAAAGTAAGAACTGTTTCATTTCTGATAAGGAATTACTGTAACTAATTAGATGGCAGAAGACTTTGGACGTTCCAATTTTATATGGAAGGAATCATTGATTTGGTGTAGATTTCAGCAACTAATTAGGTTTTCATCTTCCAAATACTCCATCTTACTTAAAAATACCCTAAGATGACTCTTAATATCGATTAACTTGATTAAATAAATCAGATAGAATTCTAACCTTATTGAATATTTGACTCTTCTCGGATTTGTAGATTTTTGGCCACTTATTTTCCTTTTCCTTCAAGTAGCTTTTGAGCGCCCTAATTCCAAATTAATTAGAAATTAGTTAATGAGTTAATATATGAGTCTTAAATAACTGATAAGAGGTCTTATATCTTACCTTTCGTCAAGGTCTTTGACATACCGAAAACAAATTTCGGAGCATCCTACGTCCCATTCTGAATAATTCGTGCATGCGGACTCAAGGTCTGACAAGAGCTCTCTAAAATATCTAAAGTGGGACCGATCACGGATATTTTGTAGAAGCGCTGTTGTAGCTTTCACTGTTGGCAGATGTTTTTCATTTTTGAAATCCTGATATAAGGTTAGTGCTCTATCTATTCTGCCCTCTTCAGCTAAGCTAGCAACCAAACTTTCTTGTAGTTTGTTGAGCCCAAGAACTTTTTTGTTTTTAACCACCTGCATAAACAATTTATAATAACAAAATCATTAACTCTTTTTAGTCCAAGTATTCAAAACATGATGTGGGAATCATTTGGGTATGCTACTGTGTCAATTTGATTCATTTTTTTACCCATTTTCAAATAAATCAACCCATTCAATCGTTATAGTACAAATGTGTTACAAGACAATACATGACAACCAACTTTTATATCTTTTTTATTATGAAGGCAAACTAGCTCACGCTACAAATATCTCAAAACATAAGGCGCTTTCATAACTGTAACTTTCCAATTTCCAATTGATGACATAATCTAACATGTTCAGATTTGACCCATTTCTACAAACTATTATTTACTTTTCAGAATACTTTAACATGTTAATAAATCCATAGGATGATAGATTATACAAAAGAGGGAATTAAAAGCGTGTCCTAACATAGTTTAAAGAGTTGGCTAAAGGGAAAAGATTATAAGGAAGTCAAGAAATCTGTCAATTAGAGCCATATAATGTTATGCACTTTAAACTTATACTGTTGTCACTTGGGAGCCCTCACTTTGTTTTTCTACCAAAGATATAAAAGTTACATTAAACTCTAAAAAACAAACATATTGTTTGCTCCTAAGCATTGTGGGTAGATTTTCGTCATGAAAGAAAGGAAGGTGATGAATGGGTATTTTTAAAAGCAGTGAACATTAAGAAATAAATGCTGATTTTGGTGTGGAGTTTTATTAGAAGGCGGTCGAAAAAATGGTCCTTGGTTAGGTCTGGAGTTGCTGTGTGAGAATAGAACAATAAGAAATAAATGCTGATTTTGGTGTGGAGTTTTGCGATGTGAAAAATCATGCCAGTGTGTCCATCTGATACATCTTTGACCCGTTTTCAAATAAATCAACTATTTCAATCTTTAAGCAGCAAATGTGTTACAAAATGATACATGAAAGCCAACTTTCCGCATCTTTTTATTAGAAAGGCAAACTGACATATCACGCTACAAATATGTCACAACATAAGACCCCTTCACATCAATAAGATTCCAGTTTCCAGTGCCTAAAATAATCCAACGGGTTCGTATATGACCCATTTCTAAAAGCTATCATTTACTTTTGAAATTACTCCACATGTAAATAAAACGCTTTGATAAAGATTAAAATGAGGTGAGTACACGATATGTAATGGCACACGAATTAGCATTAGAACACGTGAACGCACTTGTAATGCTTAAAGATCACCTAAATAAATTTCGTATTTTATAAGGACACATCATATTATAGAATAGAATGGAGAGATTACCATCTGCGCATCCCCATAACACCTCAACCGTACAAATGCACCCACTAACTCCTCCAAGATGCCTTCAGTTTGCATGATACCTTCTTTGTTCATCATTTTTAAATACTGCATGAAATTTGAATTTTTTACAAACATTAGCGTTGTTTGTAGATGCCCATGTATAATAATTTATTAGGAAGCAGTACTTACTTTTTTTAAACGATCTAACGTTGGCGTGCAATGTCTAAACAAAATTTCATATGTCTTACAATCGAGTTTAACATTTGATGCTATCATTTGCTTAAGCATCATCCTCGCAGCGGTTTTTCTGTAAAAAAAAAAAATACTGAAGTGTCACAATGATGCTAAACTCCAATAGAATGTTCCAGAAATATTTTACCTCTTCAAAGAATCCTGCCATAACGGCATTAAGCATTTCTAATGTTGGCTTCATTTCATATTTCTCCATCTCTTTCATTATATCATATGCTTTCCCGACCTTCAGATATGCAAAATATTGTTATAGATAATATCTCATATACAAAAAGGCTTTAAACTCAAAAATGAAAAGAGAAATAAAATTACTTCTTTTCTTTCAATATACGCGTGTACGAATTCTTCAAACATCTTAATAGTAGGACTTATCTGTCCACTTTTTACGAGATTATGCAGTCTCGAAACTAGGTAGTGACCACAAGTTATACGGCACTCGAGTAGTAAGGACTCCACTTTATCAACATTGACATCTATTTTCTTGCCAAGGTCGATTTCAATGGACTCGATTGCTTCCTACATCAATTAAAAATATTGTCAAATAAATTTGCATATAAACGTTGGTAGTTAGAAGAAGATCTGCTTTCCCACCTTTACTTCTTCGCGTTCTTTGTTGTTTTCATACCAAGTCATATCATCTTCATACCACGATGTATCCTTATCGAGATGTGTACCTGCTTAAATATAAATTTATGATTTTATGCTTGCAAAACATCTCATAAACAGTTCCATTTGTAAATCAAGCATACCAATTGAAAAAAAACTTCAAGAAAGAGTCTAAAATATGTTTTTGATGTAACCCTTTAAACCGTTCCACGATGACATATTTCTAAAGAGTTGGTGTCACATCTTTCAATCTTAAATCACTTTTGCAGAGTTCATCACATTTCAGAGAAGGCAATATGAATTAGATGTTGCTGACTGTATTGAATGATTTGGAGTGTTTGGATGGAAAAAGACTGCTTAGTGGGTGTTTGGTATTGCTTGTTTAAGTTCCAAATTATCTATGCTTCTTAAAGTTCCAAATTATCTAAGCTGTCATATAAATAATCCGACACACTCTTGCAAAGTGAAATAACGAGTCTCGAGTTGGTTGTTCGGTACCTACTTATTTCAAACCGCTTATTTAGCAAATATGCAGTCTTAGATAATTAATCCTAAATGCAAGTGCTTATTTCTATCAGTTTGTCAAGCAAATAATGGTTTAACCCAATTTCCAAAACATCCATTAATGTGTTTATTAAACTAGCAACTAATTAGTTATGCAGTTTGGATAAGCAATTCCAAACACCGAAAGATTTTTGTTGGTGTATTGGTTACATTAGCTGTTTTCTTTTCTTTTTTGTAATATTATCTCTTGTATAAAAAGCGGCAAGGACACAAAGATGGAGG
>OU343217.1:130464757-130605701 GCA_910596185.1 Chrysanthemum makinoi | reverse complement strand
TTCTAAAAATTATATTATAAATAGATAAATAAGTCGATCAGGAACTCAAAAATATATTTTTTTCGGATTTTGGTAGAAACTGAGCCAAACCGAACAATGTTCTCACCCCTTGATGGTAGGCTCATTTCAAGTCACCATGGTACGATGTACCTCATACTTGTAGATAAGAAATTTCCTAGAAGTTTAACTCAAAATAACAGACAATTCCATTTAAAAAATCTAAATGACTAAAAATTCCCATGGGCTGCAAACTCTGCAAGTTCACAAAGATGAACCAGCCCAATACCTTTCAAATACATCTGCTATGTATCCAATATCACCTGGGTACAGGTCTTTAAATAGATCCTCATCATGAACTGCACGTATTTTCTCCAAAATTTTTCTGGCACCTGGAAAATCTCTACACCTCAAGTGAGCCTTGAGCATCCTGAAATATTGAAACACTTAAAATTGTAACCCTTTTGTTATGGTTTGCGCAGAAAGGGTTTACTCAGCACTGACCATTATTTTAACCCATTATAAATAAGCTGAAACTCTTGGTTGGTGGGTCAGGTTGGTTTTATCCAACACAAACACTACCCTTTTTTTTTTAAAACGACCTATAGAGAGGTTGCTCAACACTAACCTGTATTTCAACCCTATATAAGTAAGTTTTTAAAGATGGTTAGCAGGTCAGGTGGGTTTTACCCGATGCAAACACTACGGACACTTAGGTGGGTCGAATCGAAACGTATATAAGTTATTTAGCGCAACTCACCAGAGATAATTTTGGTTGCTGAAATCATATCCTGAGGTTTTGTATTCATGAAGAACCTTGTCTAATGCTTTCCATTTACGTTGTTCATAACACTGATAGACTAATATGTCATGAACGATCCTTGAAGGTGTGAAATGAAGAACTTCCTTCGACCATTTGAGCAGGTCCAGCCCAAAGTCTACTGGCTGGTTCGTGTCTTGAATTTGTTTGAAAACCTAATTCAAAACATACGAAGTGAATCAAAGAAATTGGTTTTGTTTATTTAATGCATACAACCTATATTAGTTTGTGTATTTCTAATAGAAATCAACCCCATAACAGGTTCTAATGTGTCTAATCACTCAGTTTCGGTTTAACGAGTTTGGTTGATTCGGTTTATTTGTTTTAAAGGAAAAAATATAACTGCCCAATACCTAAACCAATCTACACCAACCATTTAACTATCGGGTTAACAGGTTTGGGGGCCACAAATCCAAAATATTGAAATACCTACGAACCAACATGTGATGTCAACTCTGAAAATACCAGAACACCTTAAGTTCTCATATCCAAATTGTATATTATAAACCATATAATGCCCTTTGATTTCAAAGTAAGAACTGTTTCATTTCTGATAAGGAATTACTGTAACTAATTAGATGGCAGAAGACTTTGGACGTTCCAATTTTATATGGAAGGAATCATTGATTTGGTGTAGATTTCAGCAACTAATTAGGTTTTCATCTTCCAAATACTCCATCTTACTTAAAAATACCCTAAGATGACTCTTAATATCGATTAACTTGATTAAATAAATCAGATAGAATTCTAACCTTATTGAATATTTGACTCTTCTCGATTTGTAGATTTTGGCCACTTATTTTCCTTTTCCTTCAAGTAGCTTTTGAGCTCTAATTCCAAATTAATTAGAAATTAGTTAATGAGTTAATATATGAGTCTTAAATAACTGATAAGAGGTCTTATATCTTACCTTTCTCAAAGTTCTTGACATACCAAAACAAATTTCGAGCATCCTACGTCCCATTCTGAATAATTCGTGCATGCGGACTCAAGGTCTGACAAGAGCTCTCTAAAATATCTAAAGTGGGACCGATCACGGATATTTTGTAGAAGCGCTGTTGTAGCTTTCACTGTTGGCAGATGTTTTTCATTTTTGAAATCCTGATATAAGGTTAGTGCTCTATCTATTCTGCCCTCTTCAGCTAAGCTAGCAACCAAACTTTCTTGTAGTTTGTTGAGCCCAAGAACTTTTTTGTTTTTAACCACCTGCATAAACAATTTATAATAACAAAATCATTAACTCTTTTTAGTCCAAGTATTCAAAACATGATGTGGGAATCATTTGGGTATGCTACTGTGTCAATTTGATTCATTTTTTTACCCATTTTCAAATAAATCAACCCATTCAATCGTTATAGTACAAATGTGTTACAAGACAATACATGACAACCAACTTTTATATCTTTTTTATTATGAAGGCAAACTAGCTCACGCTACAAATATCTCAAAACATAAGGCGCTTTCATAACTGTAACTTTCCAATTTCCAATTGATGACATAATCTAACATGTTCAGATTTGACCCATTTCTACAAACTATTATTTACTTTTCAGAATACTTTAACATGTTAATAAATCCATAGGATGATAGATTATACAAAAGAGGGGAATTAAAACGGTGTCCTAACATAGTTTAAAGAGTTGGCTAAAGGGAAAAGATTATAAGGAAGTCAAGAAATCTGTCAATTAGGCGCCATATAATGTTATGCACTTTAAACTTATACTGTTGTCACTTGGGAGCCCTCACTTTGTTTTTCTACCAAAGATATAAAAGTTACATTAAACTCTAAAAAACAAACATATTGTTTGCTCCTAAGCATTGTGGGTAGATTTTCGTCATGAAAGAAAGGAAGGTGATGAATGGGTATTTTTAAAAGCAGTGAACATTAAGAAATAAATGCTGATTTTGGTGTGGAGTTTTATTAGAAAGGCAGTCGAAAAAATGGTCCTTGGTTAGGTCTGGAGTTGCTGTGTGAGAATAGAACAATAAGAAATAAATGCTGATTTTGGTGTGGAGTTTTGCGATGTGAAAAATCATGCCAGTGTGTCCATCTGATACATCTTTGACCCGTTTTCAAATAAATCAACTATTTCAATCTTTAAGCAGCAAATGTGTTACAAAATGATACATGAAAGCCAACTTTCCGCATCTTTTTATTAGAAAGGCAAACTGACATATCACGCTACAAATATGTCACAACATAAGACCCCTTCACATCAATAAGATTCCAGTTTCCAGTGCCTAAAATAATCCAACGGGTTCGTATATGACCCATTTCTAAAAGCTATCATTTACTTTTGAAATTACTCCACATGTAAATAAAACGCTTTGATAAAGATTAAAATGAGGTGAGTACACGATATGTAATGGCACACGAATTAGCATTAGAACACGTGAACGCACTTGTAATGCTTAAAGATCACCTAAATAAATTTCGTATTTTATAAGGACACATCATATTATAGAATAGAATGGAGAGATTACCATCTGCGCATCCCCATAACACCTCAACCGTACAAATGCACCCACTAACTCCTCCAAGATGCCTTCAGTTTGCATGATACCTTCTTTGTTCATCATTTTTAAATACTGCATGAAATTTGAATTTTTTACAAACATTAGCGTTGTTTGTAGATGCCCATGTATAATAATTTATTAGGAAGCAGTACTTACTTTTTTTAAACGATCTAACGTTGGCGTGCAATGTCTAAACAAAATTTCATATGTCTTACAATCGAGTTTAACATTTGATGCTATCATTTGCTTAAGCACATCATCCCCTCGCAAACGGTTTTTCTGTAAAAAAAAAAAATACTGAAGTGTCACAATGATGCTAAACTCCAATAGAATGTTCCAGAAATATTTTACCTCTTCAAAGAATCCTGCCATAACGGCATTAAGCATTTCTAATGTTGGCTTCATTTCATATTTCTCCATCTCTTTCATTATATCATATGCTTTCCCGACCTTCAGATATGCAAAATATTGTTATAGATAATATCTCATATACAAAAAGGCTTTAAACTCAAAAATGAAAAGAGAAATAAAATTACTTCTTTTCTTTCAATATACGCGTGTACGAATTCTTCAAACATCTTAATAGTAGGACTTATCTGTCCACTTTTTACGAGATTATGCAGTCTCGAAACTAGGTAGTGACCACAAGTTATACGGCACTCGAGTAGTAAGGACTCCACTTTATCAACATTGACATCTATTTTCTTGCCAAGGTCGATTTCAATGGACTCGATTGCTTCCTACATCAATTAAAAATATTGTCAAATAAATTTGCATATAAACGTTGGTAGTTAGAAGAAGATCTGCTTTCCCACCTTTACTTCTTCGCGTTCTTTGTTGTTTTCATACCAAGTCATATCATCTTCATACCACGATGTATCCTTATCGAGATGTGTACCTGCTTAAATATAAATTTATGATTTTATGCTTGCAAAACATCTCATAAACAGTTCCATTTGTAAATCAAGCATACCAATTGAAAAAAAACTTCAAGAAAGAGTCTAAAATATGTTTTTGATGTAACCCTTTAAACCGTTCCACGATGACATATTTCTAAAGAGTTGGTGTCACATCTTTCAATCTTAAATCACTTTTGCAGAGTTCATCACATTTCAGAGAAGGCAATATGAATTAGATGTTGCTGACTGTATTGAATGATTTGGAGTGTTTGGATGGAAAAAGACTGCTTAGTGGGTGTTTGGTATTGCTTGTTTAAGTTCCAAATTATCTATGCTTCTTAAAGTTCCAAATTATCTAAGCTGTCATATAAATAATCCGACACACTCTTGCAAAGTGAAATAACGAGTCTCGAGTTGGTTGTTCGGTACCTACTTATTTCAAACCGCTTATTTAGCAAATATGCAGTCTTAGATAATTAATCCTAAATGCAAGTGCTTATTTCTATCAGTTTGTCAAGCAAATAATGGTTTAACCCAATTTCCAAAACATCCATTAATGTGTTTATTAAACTAGCAACTAATTAGTTATGCAGTTTGGATAAGCAATTCCAAACACCGAAAGATTTTTGTTGGTGTATTGGTTACATTAGCTGTTTTTCTTTTTCTTTTTTTTGTA
Organism: Chrysanthemum makinoi; assembly: GCA_910596185.1. Classification (NCBI taxonomy): domain Eukaryota; kingdom Viridiplantae; phylum Streptophyta; class Magnoliopsida; order Asterales; family Asteraceae; genus Chrysanthemum; species Chrysanthemum makinoi. The sequence continues at coordinate 130,600,792 of OU343217.1, read as the reverse complement.
ATATTATCTCTTGTATAAAAGCGGCAAAGGACACAAAAGATGGGAGAATGGCTCAACAAAATCGCCACCCCTTAAAAGCCACCCCTCACCATAAGGGTGCTCACGGTCTAAAAACCGGACCGGACCGAGACCGAGTTAGGCAAAAACCCTAGACCGAGACCGGACCAACGGTCGGTCTTTCAGTCGGTCCGGTCCAAATAAGCTAAATGTCCGCTAAATGTCCGGACCGAGACCGAAATAATGAAAAATCCCAGACCGAGACCGGACCTTTGGTCCTTCGGTCCGGTCGGTTTTCGGTCGGTCCGGTCGGATTGCTCACCCTTACCTCACCATTATCACACTTGCCAAGCAAGATTTGTAAACCTAAGGTGTTTTGGCATTTATTACTACTTGTTTTTATTACTACAGGTTCAAACTAATGAGATTTCTTTGTTTAGTTAGAAACAAATTCCCATTAGAAGTACACAGCCTATGTAATTTCTATAACAAAATCGAAAGTTACTTACCAGAAAAGTGTCTAACAACTTTTGGTAAAGTTGTAGCCTTTGTCTTGCTGGCGTATGGCTGAAAAATCTTCCACAATTGCTTCATTTCTCACTTAATCCTAGGGTTTACTCTCAAATCTCAATAAATGCTAATGTTGTAATTAATGATATGGTTTTACTTGTTGGCTGAAAATGTAAACCAGATCTTGCGTGGGATTATTGTACCGTTGTATGATAATCTTATCTTACTATTTATGTAAAAAGGACATGTTTGGCTACTAAGCTTATTCAACGTAAGCCAAATAGCTATAAGCTTCAATTTTACGGCTTATTTTGAGACTTGTCGGCTTATATAATTTATTATGATATAATAAATTATATAAGCCAACAAGTCTCAAAATAAGCCGTAAAATTGGAGCTTATAAAAGATAAACCGAAATTTAATAAAATTTCAGCTTATTTTTTATAAACTTCAATTTTATAGCTTATTTTGACACTTGTGGCTTATATAAGTTTATTATTATTAAACTTATATAAGCTGGCAAATATTAAAGTAAGCCGTAAATTTGGAGCTTATAAAAAATAAGCCCAAATGAGCTTACGTTAAATAAGCTTAGTCAAACACCCCCTAAGAGCCTAAAACGTAATTACTTTATTTGATTGTGAAGTTTTGGGCTCTGTTGTTACCACCAAAATTATTGACATGCAAATTTAGGCATAAAATTAGTCATAGAATTAGGCAAGGTTTCAAAAATTGCGAATCGGTAGTGAGGCGGTCGACCCCCTGTAGCTTGTAATCGGTCTAGACGGGTGATGTGCTACGTGTGTACAAGTTTTAAATTTATAAAAGACGATTTACCAATTTTATCAATAACACATACGAGCAAGTGCACTCGTCCGTTATAGCAAGATTTTGAAGGTAAGTCGGGATGGTTCACAGGGATTTGTGAGTGAATCAAACTAACAAGCATAAAAATCTACTAAGGCAATCCAAAAGCAAATAATAACGAGAATAGATATAATGAAATTCAGATGATTAAAAACTACACTTGCTTAAACTAGTTTCTTATCCTTGATTAGTATGATTGTGTTAACCTCTTCTTAACATGTTGGTTATGATAATTAGTTGGTGTACTAACCTATTGTTCTTACAAGTTAAACCTTCGTCAAGACTTGAGTTCATAAAAACAAGCATTAAGTTTCATAAGTTTGCTTTCATAAACTTAAACACAAAAACATTCGTTTGACTTATCAAATTTGCTTAAGAAATGGTCAATACAAAAGGTAACTAATTATAAACAAAAGGTTATAATTGATTGCAAACAGCTACTCTTACGACCTTTTTAGATGTTTTCAATCAATCCAACTTGATAATCAAAATCGTTCTTATTACAACCACACTTTAGTTTATTTGTTTAATCAAAAATAATGGGTAAAAACAATCATCCATAGACAAAATGATTATAACTAGTTGAATAACAATTAGTTCTTTCGACCTTTACAATTACCAACAACTAGTCAAACTTGATTAACAAATGTCACTATGAAACTCAAGCACAATCAGATCTTAGAATCAACTTGAAATTGAATTAAAACATGTTAGTACAATCATAAACTAATCATACGATAATCAACATCATTTAAGCAAGTGCATAAAGAAACTAGCCACTTATTGTAAAACCTGAAAATCTAAAACAAGAATAAAGACTAAAATACCCTTGGAATCGAAATTTATAAAATACGTAAAAGACATTTATATTCATTTAACGAAATTAAAAACTTAACTTATCTATAATTAAAACTTAACGAATATGTGTACGTGATCGACATTGTACGACAAAAGTTAAACGTCTCGCTAAATAGTTGGGCCTTGTTTTCGTTTCTTGGTGAACCAAGTGGGCCGTTTGTTTTGTTAGCTTGGACTCAAGCCGAGAGCCCATATGGGCGTGTGTTTGTTTGTTCGGTTGGACCCAAGCCGAAGCCCACCCCCTCAAAGCCCTAACCTAATTGTACCACCTATAAATACAACACATTAACACAATTTGGAAACCCTAGTTTTGCCTCTTTCTTTTTCTTTTTCTATTCGACTTTGATTCCAACGAGCTAAGGTATAACGTGTTCTATTCGTCTCACTTTGATACACTAAACGTTAATATATATTGTAACATGTTTTGTTTTGAGTCGAAGCTTATGTTCTTGTCGAGCCACATATAAACCGAAACCAACAACAATGATGAATCGGATCTTATAAAATTAGAAGAGCATGTATTGTAATGTGTTTTGTGAATCAGATATTAAGTATGTCGAGATATATATGAACCGAACCACATAGATAATGAATCGGCCAAGGGTAACATGCAAACGTGAATAAGTAAGGTACGTAGAAGAGTTAGGGTTTGCGTAAAACATATTAGCCGAAACCTATGTGGTAGCCGAAACATGTAAGTGTTTGTGGAAGTGTGTTAAACAAGTAAAGTACATGCAAAACCTAAACCCTAAATGATGTGTGAACCGTGTACCATGAGCACGTGTGGTGAGTCAAGTGAGCTTGTCGATGTGTAAACGTAGTACGTGTTCATATCTATTCGAAGCTATTGTGCATGTGTATGTCGATGTGTATCTAATCCGGATAATAAGTAACTTTTGTTGTCACATGAAATCATAAACGTGCATGGGTATAAAAGTTGACGTATAATATGTATATAAGTAACGTATGGTTAAAGTCATGAAAGGTGTTGAGTAAATAAACAAGAGTTGATGAGTTGTGTGAGGCGATTTGAGTATGAGTAAGTATTTGCATGTGTGAGAGCGTGCATGGTGAAGCATAAAAGAAAGGTTGTTTTCATTACGTGCTAGGTCAAGTAACGAGTCATTAAATGACGTAACATGTAAAGTAATTGCGCATTAATGTGATATTAAAAGATTGGAGAAAACCCTAGAACATAAATGAGAGTCGATTAGGGTTTGAAGCTAAGTATATTAATTCGTTATTTCATGTGTGAGTTATGACGTTTAAACTATTTTCACATTTAACCCTAAACTTTAATAAATGACATAATGAACCTTAATCTACGATATTGATATAAAACACTTAAGTCTCATTTAATCATAAATCCCTAAAGTATTAAGATCACTGAATACACTAAGTATAAACACCAAACATTAAAAGATCATTTCGACAATTATGGAATCATAAATAACATGTACGACCGTTAATGTGTATAGGTTCTGTGAAGAAGGAGTAATCCTTTGCTTTCCTCGTGATTTATGCTTTTTGGTCATTTGCTTTGGAATAAGGTACTGATATTCCGACCTTTCAAGAAGGTTCCTTATAACGTTTTCTTTTCGTTAGTTTTTATATTAGGGTTTCCTAAGCCTTTGCTATGAACCCCATTCTGTTTGTTTGAGCTGTTGCTTATATGAACTCTGATTTCTGAATTATGAAACATCTGATTTTGAACTATATGATATGAAAACTCTGATTTTGAAAATATGATTAACCTTCTGATAAAATATGATCTGTGTCATGTTTTGCTTTGGGATGAGTGCATGAGTGGACTTACCTTAGAGATATTTAGCTTTGATCTTATGATGCCATTTAAGACTTACTATTTCAGATATTTTATTGGAGTTATTTTCCATTGGGACCTATGTATTGAAGTCATGTTGACTTGAATATTTCCGCATTTATGTTAAGACTTCTTTTGGATATTTATGTTTGCTTTGATATGACACCATTATTTGTGATTCCTTTACCCTTGTCTGGTCGGGGCGTTACACTTATAGCAAACATAAACATAAACTTAGAACTTTGAACATTAGAAAACATGATTAAGAGTCTTACAATGATTGGAATAAGATTACAAATGATTGAGTAATGATTCCCAACGTATTGGTGTTGACTTCTTAGGGGTTTGACCTCCAAATGTTGACTTCTTGGACCTCCAAACTTTTCTAGACTTCTAATGACGAATTTGAGAGCTAAAAGGAATGTGTTTGATGAGTAGAGAGTTGTATTGAAGTGTGTTCTCAAATGCTCACAAGAGGTCTCTATTTATACTAAATCTAAGGCCTTGGGTATTAAATGTTGAACTTGGCTTCCAAGGAGTTAGGAAGGGACTAGAATACACCAAGGGAAGGACCTAGAAAGGTTTGGATGCAATGGGGAACCTTAGTGATGAAGAAATAGCAGAACATGCCTCTCAAAGCGCGTCGGCACCTTGTCCACCCGATAGGGTCGGTCTTTCCGACTTTACCCACCGACCGGTTCGGTCGCGACCGATCACCGGTCCGCTCTCCTGGGGACAACTTTTGGCATCTTTCCAGCCGAATCGGTTGTGAGTGCAACCGATCGGCTGGTCTTCCTGAAGGATGGAATTTGGACTTTTTGCTTGATTCTGGCTTGTGGCGCTTGGTTCTTCAATCAACTTGATCTTCTACGATACTTGAAATGCGGACACGTGCTTGAACTGCTTCAATGAAACGTAAATTTTCTTTTATCGAACATTCTTTAAATTTTCCTTCCGTTTCCCTGCACTTGGTTATAAATACTAGACAAACATCTTTTGATGCGATTAAGCACTAAAATCATATGAATATAACCAAATAACATATACAAAAGCACGAATAACGCTACTGAAAACATGTACAAGCTGAGCGTTATCAAATTCCCCTACACTTAAACTTTGCTTGCCCTCAAGAAATCTAGAATCAAAAAAGAATATCCACTGGTACAAAATTTTGATTAATAAAAATATGATGCAAATCTACCAAGTATGAGTACAAGATAAGATTCATCAAGTTAGCTTTCAAGGGTGAAAATTCAAGATGTTTGACGATATCTAATGATTTTCTTGCATGATAAACATTTCAAAACACCTCACGAAAAAGGAACGAAATATAATTCACTCAATCACTCAATTTTTAGTGGAGTAACAAGATAAATCATACTCATTGCTCAGTCATGATTAGACTATTACCATAAACTTGTACAAGAAACAAAACTCCACTGACGTGGCGTAAGCACCAAGCGAAAACATTTAAAGAGGACTTTTATTCGGGTTGAAATGTTAGGCTTGGGGTAAAGCGCATGGATAAGGCATGGGAATATTTATGAAATTGGTGTTAAAAGAAGAATAAGGTCAAGTATAATACCCATGTTTCTAGTTACCGAACAATCCGAAACCAGTAAATGATTATAGTTTCAATTTTCTCCGGATTTCCACAATTCTTCACATTGATTCGCCATAACAACTTTCTTCAGACATAGCACATTGGCTAATACTTATTGTTTAAGTTTTTTTTTTTTTTTTTTTTGTTTTTTTTAAACATAACTCCTTTCTTTGAAATGGCTCGTACGAATGAAAAAGCGCGGTCACTCATAATCATCTAGACAATCTTTTCATACCAGGAGACTAGCAACCAACCGTTTAGACATCGACAAGGGTTAGGCTAAGGCTTAAGGTGTAAAATATTTTTGTATTTTCTGGTTTTATCAAAAAACGAAAATGATGGCTCAGAGGGTGTAACTAAGGGTATCTAGCGCTAAAGATGAGCGCTAGAAATGGGTCCATGAGGGTGGTTAACTAAACAATGTGGCTAGCTAATATATCATAATATGAAAAATGGAAGGCCATTTGGGTTAAAATCCTAAAGTGCCTCTTTATCACACGGATTCACTTATATCGCACGAATGCGATCTCACTGCGGTCTGGTAATGATTTACAAGTACAAGTTCTAGAATAAATAAAATCACCGGCACACTCATAGCAAAAAGATCCAAGCATAAAAGATGTATGCTTCATATATGAAACAGGATCAAATCCTTACAATTTGGTGAAAGGGTTTGTAATGTGTGCTAGCAAATGTTATCGATCCCAGAATGGATTGCAATATTAATCGGAACACATCTCAAATTTTCAAATATTACCAATTTTTCTAGTGAGTTTTGATCTAGTTATTCAAATATATTATTCTAAAAGCATGAAAATAACTAGATCACAAGTGCAAACAAAAATTTAAATTTAAGCTTAAAAACTCTAATTTTCCTATTCGCCCCTACACTTAAGTTAAAAATTGTTCTCAATGTGAAAAACGAACTTCAAAGTGTAGAAATAGGGAAATAGGGATAAAACCAGATAATCCAAATGAGTTTGTCAGCTTAACTTCTTTTCGATCCAAGCGTCCAATGGAGTGATCATTACCTGCAAAAATCTTATACACAAACAAAAAGAGTTTTATTAAGGTGTGGCACCCCCAAACACTTAAGTTCATCCCAGGGTTTAAACTTTGGGCCGCGACCACAAAAAATCAAATATGAAACTCACGGGTTGCCTCCCGAGAAGCGCTTGTGTAAGATATAGGATTTCATAATCACGTTAAAGCACAATCAATAGAGGCGTATATAAGTTTTAGAGAGAGAAAGGGAGATGTTCTAGTAAGAGAAAACTCATGGAAGGTTAGATTCCAAGTGAACATTCAACCCCTCCCTTGAAGGGAGAGGGCTATTTATACAAACAATAACGCCCTCCTACAGGTTGTGGATCAGACATACAATTGGTAAAGACCCGTCCTTCCTCCACGGTGTTGCACTAGACTAAACTAACCTAATAACTGACTAACAACTAACATAATATACGATATGTCTACGAACTAACTTATGCTAGATTATGTTTGGGGTGACCGATGCTTCACAATAGAATATTCAATTCCTAACAATCTCCCCATAAGGGAGGTCACCCCAAGAATTACACTTTGAATCCTAGCATTCTATTTAATCTTTAATCTTGAGCTCGTAGACATCAACTCATCAAAATGTTCAAACATTGTGCTTCAGTGGTGATTTCATCATTGTTTCAACTATGATGTATATTTCGTGGAGGTTGTAGTGTTGATCCACTTTGATGACTTTTGAGCATTAGTAGAGATCATCAGCCACAGTTAATCTTAGCATCATCCATTGTGGTGTTGGTATTATGTGATGTTGAGACATACAGACCGACATGCTCACATTCTGGATCATGATATATTCTCATCAGAGTAGCGGAAGCTTTTCCTGGATCATGATATTTGCGGATAGCAGAGCATGGAGTGAAAGTATCAGAGTCGTTGAAGCACATATCATGATTTCTTTTGAGATGAATGTTTTGTGTGAGCATGCGGCTATGGATTGACCGCTTCACTCTGATCAGCTGCAAACGTCGGGCGTACCTGCATACAACAGTTAGCAATAAAGTGCACGGAAGTGTCTTTGATTACTTTCGTTGAATTGAGGTACACGGCCCACGGTTCCCCGTTGATCAGTACATGTACTGCCTGTGATCAGGTATAATTTCGAAGAGTTTCCTTGACAGGGTTTCGCAGCTGCTCTAGCTGTTCTCAAACCGGAACGTCTCAAAGAAGACAACATGGAGTGAGTGAACCAGCGAATTGAGATTCACTGATTGATAAAAAGATATTTGATCAACAATCGTGTATCGCTCAATAGAAATTGTTTTTGCAATACAACGAAAGTTTTAATGAAAATCAATCATCAATCATAAATACCTTTTATATTGAAATATTAGTACACAGTCGATGTGCTAAAGAAAAGAGTTTTTAAGCACAACGACCGATTTTTCAAAGGTATCCGTCAATCTATATCCTGAACCAGGATTGATTAAATAGATTGAATCGCCCCTTTGTTTCTGTTCAGTTGTCACATGGTTGATCTATTGAATAGATCTCACATGCCACATACCAGGAGCTTGTTTGATGTTGGCTCCAGAAGGCTTTCCATCTTCATTGTGAATATGTTTACATATAACTAGGATGTTCTAGCAATACCACAAGGATAATGCGTAGGACTCAAGATATAATCTCTCTTTCCACATTGTGTGAAACAGAGAGTCTTCATTGAAAGTGTCCTAATGAGATTTATTGATGATCTCGTGGCTCTAGACTCAATTTGTGCATATTTGGATCCTATTCCGAAGACTAGGGATAGGGTCTCCTTCTTCAATATCAACAAACTCTAAAAGAAAGTCGATAGATTATGTCGGTTCCTCGTGAGAATGAAACAAGTCCTATTAAGAGGAACTTGAGTGGTTTGGGAAGTTGAAGTGCAGTGCGTCACTGGGTCCATGACGTCTTGTCTTCAATACCGATGTTACCTTAGTAACCACCAGTAGCATATGAATTGAACCCGGTTTCTGCCCTAAGGTTGAATTATTGGAGGGCTATTTATTTTCACCCTTTTCTCATTCAATTCTTTTTCGTTTCTTCAACCTCTTCAGCTTAAGAGACTTCATAACTAGAACCTTGTTGGGTTTATTCCAAGACTAGCTTCGATCCTCACCAGCACTCTTCCCATTTCTAATTTTTCTCCTTTTTTCAATATACCTAAGGACTTCTACACTATCTAGTGGATTGTCCCCTGGGTAGATCCTCCGTTCACTGGCGGATCATGGGAAAAAATACCTAACCTTATCATCCTTATATCACCATACATAAAATAAAGTTGGTCGGTCTATTTGGTATTGTTCATCTGCCATTGGAACCAATTGAAAACCATTTGAAAATCAATCCAGATACTTGTGATATATTATCAAAGCATTTTGTACCTGAATTGTTTTTGATATTTTTAGAACAAGAGCTCCCCCTCAACATGTGCTTCATAAATTTGAAATTGTTTTAGCACACGGAGGCAAGAGGAAGAATTAACTTCTTTGATTACCATTTTCTAAAAGATATCAACATCACTTCCCTGATCAAAACAAGTAGATAAAGCATATTATGGAAGGATGAGATTTTCATAGGTTTGCTCCCCCTCAATATGTGCCTTGAGGTTTTAAAAGAGTTTTGCACATACTAGAAGGAACCTGCACTTAGAGACAAATCAATCACGTTTCAATTCTTTGTGGTTTAGAAAGATGCTCCCTTCAACATGTGCATGGATAATTTGAAATCGTTTGGCACAAGTGGGGAGGACGGCTTGCAAAGCACATATGAAACCATTTAACACATAATCAAAGTACCTTATGTAAGAACATGAAAAACTTTGTACCTTGAAGATATGTATGTATATTGAAATGCTCCCCCTTAATATCTGTTTCGAGATTCGAAAATTGTTTAGCACATATTAGAGAGCAGTATGCACATTGAGACAAACATGGTCATTTTTTTATCATCTTTCATATTTTTATCACATTTTCTCCCCTAATCAAAAGTTTCAAATCCTTTGAGATTTTGGATCTCAAGTGATTTAAATATGAATGAAACAGAACATTTGTTGGAGAAAAATGTGTCCAGTTTTATATGAATTGAAGTGGACGACACTGAGGTTCCCATTTTAGACAGAAGGGAAACCTCAATACATAGCCTAGCACTATTACATATATTGTACTTGTTTATAGTAATTACACCACTTATTACACATCAAAATACAAAACATAAACTACTTCCGGAAGACATCTTCATTTAGTTCTTTGAAGCAGGTTATAGTGACCAGCACGAAGTCTACCACCTACAAAGCTTTTAAGGTTGCGATAGATCATTCTAGTCTTTAATCGTCGTCTGATTGCAGCAATGAAATCTTCACACCTCTTCAAATCCTCATCAGACCAGAATTTCGTTTTGTTCCACGACTTTATATGAATTTTGATTTCTTTCACTCTAGAGTTCAATTCTTCTTCAACCATCTTGAGTGTACCTTCACTGAATTTGTATAACTCACACAATCTCATTAACATTCTTGACCCGTATCTGTCAGTGAAGATGACTGCTCTGGGGGTGTCGATCACTCTATATTCATGACGATATTCATGTCCTTTGGCTTCCCATTGTGGTCTTGTTAGGTTGACCCGAGTCTGGTAACTTTCTATTCCCAATTGAAAATCCCCAACTCTTAGTCGAATGACCAAGCCTCTGATCCAGATATTGACAGCAGCCGAGAGAGCCTTCTTCTCACGAGCAGGAAGATGATCAAGGTGTCCTTGGAGGTTCAGAAGATAGAGATCTTCAAAGTCATTTGGCATCATATATTTGAAGTCGCTTTTCTTATAGTGTATTCTTTCGAGTCTGCTCTTCGAAGAACAATCTTCTTCAAGTAATCATACCTGTAGATTGAGAAGATCTCTAATCTGATAACACTTTGAATACGCAGCCTGGATCGAACAGCTCTGCGACTCTTATTTGCACTATGTCTGTCGATGTAGAATTGCTTCTTCTTGAACCACCAATGAGAAATGCCATAAGAGGCGGCAATGTCATACTGTTGCTCTTGTGCGCCTGAATTGATCCGAAACCATCCGTTCGAGACCTTGATCGGTGTAGGTAGCAGCTTTCATCTTTGAAATCGATAAAGCCGGGTCTTCTTTCAGAGTGCCCACATCGATAGTCCGCATCATGGTTGAAGAAGAACTCTGACTGAATGGTCATGTATCCAGGTTCACCGCCTAGAGGAAGAGGGTTGTTCACATCAAACCTATTGTTCTCGCTCACGACTTGATCATTCAGCATTGTATAGCATTCCTCCATCTGATATTGAAGCTGATTAACATCCGAGTGGAAGACTTTCACTATTTCAAACGCCGGGCCTTCAAGATCTTTAGGAGTGATTGATGTAATTTCCTTCTTCTCACAAAACCACTTTATAAAGCTTCCCATATCCCCTATGAAGTGAAGAAGAGAATCTTCCGCTGGTGCTTCATAGTTGGAAATAATAGTTGAAGCCCAATTATTCTCTGGGTTTGTTGAATCAGATTCGGGAATGAACCATGATGGTTCGGGAGTTTGAGGTTTATCTTGGGTAAGCAAACTTTGAGTGACATCCTTTGAAGGTGTAGCTCTAGACGTTTTAATTCGTTTACCTTCAATATAAACATCCAACCAATCTTCTTCTTCTGTAACATTACGTATGTGCTTGGTAGAAGAGTCATCATCTTCTGATTCAGACTCTTACACAACGAAAGACTCTTCATTCATTATTTGCTCTTCAGGAATAGTGGGGATGGTTGGTGTAAACCGGTAGTCGACGGTGGTCCATGCAGTAGACAACTTTTGAGATTTTTGACCACTTGAAGTACCGGTTTGTTTCTGAGTTGTTGGTGGTGGCGAAGGTGGGCTTACCTTGTGGGAAGTGGTTGTTCCAGAAGATCCTCCAACTCCAAATGTGCCAACACCACCAGTAGGAGGTGGTGGTGGTGACTTGGGACCTCCAGACAAATCTTTTGAATCCATCGGAAATGATCTTCTTTTCTTCTTTGCTTCCCTTTCACGAGCATCAACTACAAACTGCTCATAATCATCATGCTTCATAGATTCATCGAGTGCCTCGTATAATTTCTTGTGTGCACTATGCAAGTACTCTCCTGCCTCATACATTTTTTCAGAGAGAACTGATCTCATGTTAGAGATCGGCAAATCTTTGAATCGCTGTAGCAATGGAGCCTTCATTGCCCATTCAACCGCATCTTTAATATCAGCTTCTATTGCCTTTGTTACGACTTCATCGAGATTAAGATTCTCCAGTTTTTGGACACGACTATCAAGATTGTTGACATCTATAGGAAAATGTTTCTCAATAGTTGCAATGCGTAACGTGGCCTCTTCAAGCAATTCCTCAGTTGTTTTAACATGAGTCGGTGAGGCACGAGGTGGTGAGGCAGGTGGAGTGACAGGATCACTGATCGAGACAACTTGTAGTGGATCATTAGCGGGATTAGGAGGTGGAAGTGCAGTAGTTATAGCAGGTTCGAGAGTTGGTGTGATTGAAGGGGATGAGACAGCAGTGGAGACCATTGGTGCAGACATCGGAGGAATAGTAGAAGTGTCTTGTTGAATAGTGACCGAGAACATGGACTGAACTTCTTCCTTTTCATTTGTTTGCTTGTCTGATTCGATGTCGGAGGGACCGTCTTTTAAGAATTGGTCACCGTATGTAAGGTCAGCATCAAGATTTTTCAGTGTGGAAAGGGATCCTGTAGACATGTTTGTTTCTTCAAGACGCTTGTGTACTTCAGATCCAGGCTCAAGGTTCTCCTGTGGGTCTTTTAATAGATCATGTTTATCACCTACAGTTTCAAACACTGGGGTCTCTGCAGTAAAAGGAGTCTCTTGATTTTCTTCCTGTACATCACTGGACGCCGGGGATTCAACCGATCTTTCTGCCTCATCAGTGTCCAACCCAGATTGCTCTTGTGTAGATGATAATATGGCATCTCTTTTCTTGAGAATGAACTGGGTCGTTGGTTTGGAAGGTGGTGAGGAGATATTCAGTAGCATGTGTGCGGCTTGTTTTGTTTCTCCTCCAACAACTCCTTTACCTTTGTCTTGTGTGACAGGATTGATTTGTTGAGGTGCTGACTCAGGCTCTCTTATCGTGACTCCTCCCACTGGTGGTCTTTGAGACTCGTTCAGTCTGTCAAGGCCTTGCTGAATTCCTTGTTGAAATGCAGCTTCGTCTTCATCAATCAACTTTGTCCCTCTTCCTAGAACCTTAGTTCCCTCATTACCCTTACCAGCGTCTCTTTTTCTCCTCTTTTGCTTATGTGAAGGAGAGACATTAGATACATAGCTATCCGTTCTCTTGTTTTTCTTGGGAAACTTGAGTATGTGGTTCCTGATTGTTTAGATTTTGATTGTGTGGGAGTGGACTTCGGGATGTCAGCGGTTGAGGCGGAGGCTTTCTTTACATAACTCTTGAAGTAATCAGCATTCTTGATTCTATCACTGAGCAAAGCTTCAGGAACTGGCATACCAAAAATCTCCCTGTCATGTCCTCTGGCACTATATTTAATGTTGCCAAGAACGAAGTCATCACTGGCTTCATGCAGTGCAGACTCGTTACGTGAGTTGATCTGGTGAGTTTGTAGCAGATGATAGATAATGAGCTTTGAAAATCTAATGCTGGGTATCACTCTTTTCCCAAGACTTTTTCTTCCTTTGACTTTATTCTCAGAGTTAATTCTGTAAGAGATAAACGTATCTAAGGACAAGATGAATTCTTCCCAGATGAGTTCAGCAAAGTCAATATTTTTCCCTTTGACTATTCCCCACAGTATTTGCATTATGGGAGCCCGAACTCTATCTGTCCTTGATGTTTTACCGGTTAGGCATAGGTTGAGGATTGTGACAATTGATCTCCATGGTTGATATATTTCTGCATTGATGAGTGATGAAATCTTGGTAATTCTTTCCGGGTATCCCAATTCGTCAACAAAGTTTAAGATATCATGAATGGAGGGTGGAGTGATGAATTTGTTGGAAGGGTTTCTTGGTGTGATCTGAAGAGCATCCCTGAGTGTGTTAACCGAGATGTCATACCATTTGTCTTCGAGCTTACACGAGTATGACGCAGATATCTTATCCCAAGTAACTGTTTTCAAGAATTGCTGAAGATAGATGGATGGGATAGTGCAACGCTTGGTTAGGGCATTAAAGAAATTGGTATCCTTCAAGATGTCGACTGCCAGACGGTAAGTAGGATTATGTTGCCCTCTATCTACGTCTAAGTAGCAGTTGCTCTTAGCAATTGACACCCATTCCGCACGAGGAAGTATTTCTTCATCAGTCAGAGTGACAGTTGGTGTAGAGGCAGTAGGACCATTAGAGGATGTGATGTCAGCCATTGAGATATGATAGTTACACATACAACACAAACCATATCCATGATAATTGTTAGGTTAACTCACTGATACATATTATGACCAATTTATAACCCAACATTTAGTGTTTCAGAAAGAAGGATATGACATATATGGAGACATAGGATGCATCACTCAGAAAAATGTTGTAATACCTGAAATTCAGATAACATGTAAAAAGACCAAAATGCCCCTATAATCTTAAACTTTTAATTATAAGTAATTAAAGTCCCAAATTAATCCCAAAATATCAGAAATAAATCAGATATGAGATGTAATATTTTTATTTTGACTTTTTAACTTTGTTTTTACTTAATAATTTATAAAAAAAAATTTAAAAGTCAAAGATGGGCCGAATAGGGTATTTTTATTCAAAAATTCGGTTTTAACACTTGAATAAAATACAAAATAAATACAAAATAAATTTATAAAATTATGAGATATATTTGATCTCTATCCTAATTTAATTATCGACTTTTAAGGGATTTTTCCAAGTTAAATCCCGTTTTTATTCACCCAATATACACGGCTCACAAAAAAAACCCTAATATCACATTTGCTCTCCCAAAAATCATACAAGCCGCCATAAATTCTAAAAGTATTTTTCCTGTGATCTCTACACTTCTAGGAAGCCAAGAAAATTCCCAATTCGAATTTTGAAGGCCTGGTCTATTTGTTGTCGAATTTTGTTCATACGCAAGGTAAAATTCATAATAATTCATACAACCCTCCATAAATTCATTTTCCATTTTTCCTGAGTTCCTTACATCATGTGTGATCTGTGAAAATTGATTACAAGGTTTTTGGAGTCGCGTTTCTATTCTTTGGAATTTTGGAGTCGTTTTTATCCTAACCGAGAGGGATAATTTCATCCAGCGTGTTCTAAACGTTCTAAAATTTATATGGTATTTTTCTCATCTTATATTCATCCTATAAGTTCCAAATAAAATAATAAAAACGAACTATGCATCGTATACGAATTATTTGAAAATTAAACCCTAAAAACGTGTTAAAACCCTAAATAATTAGAAACCAATTTTCTGGGCATGAAGACTATTTTTCGTGGACTCTATATAATGTGTATTAACTCTGAAAAATGGTGCTTCGAATCTTGAAGCTTTGATCATGTTATATGAATTTATCCTAATCGCTATCTATGGAAAAGGGAAAATAAAATAAGGAAACCCTAAGGATCGACTAGGGTTAGGGTTTAATTATACAAATCTGGTCATTAATTATGTTTTAAGGTTGTGTAATGATTAGTACAATGATTGGATAATGAGCTAGGGTTTTTTTAGTTTTTTTTGTATAAAACTGATTTGTATAAATTAAGGTAAAGGGCTTGTTTTGTAAATTATGAAACTTGATGGATTAACTTGTTAATATAGTAACTAAATGGATTTAATGAGTAAAATGAGTAAACTTGCTATATTTACACTTTTAACCCTATACTTTGCATTATTGACATTTTAAACCCTAAACTCTTATAACTTGTCATAAATGATCCTTAAATCATAATAACACTCATTTCCATTATTTAACTTTAGGTTAGTAACTAAACTTACTAAATATGGAAACCTGCTATTTATGGAAAGTTACTAAATATAGAAACCTGCCTAAAATAGAAAGTACTTAAAATGGAAAGATTACTAAAAGTGGAAACCTGCTAAAAAATGGAAAGCCGTCTTAAACAAGTAATCTGTTTCTCATAGAACGTTATCTAATTCATATAGGTTTCGGACGACGGGATTGACCTTCTTTTCTTGGTTTTACTTCGTTGTGATTTGCTTAGAATAAGGTACAGATATTCTGACCTTACCTCTTAAGGTTTCTCATGGTTCGTGTTCATCCTTTGATTCTAGCTTTGGACTGTTATGCTTTTACTCTGAGCCTTCTTATTAGGGCTTCCCTATAACCTTGCTATGTTTCCCTTTGATTGAATCTCCTATGTGAACTGTTTAATGTGAACCACTGATATGAACCTTCTGATTATGAACCTTTGATGTGCACCTTTGATTATGAACCTATGATATGAACCTTTGATATGAAACTTCGATATAAACCTTCGATATGAACTTTGATATGAAACTCTGATATGAACCTTTGATGTGAAACTCTGATATGAACTTGATATGAACCTATGATATGAACCCTTATGATATGAATATGCTTTGACCCTTCAGTTTGATACCCGAGCCAAATATGTGTTCCTAGTCTGGAAGGTAACCTGACCGTGTCATTGATGCACCAATGGCATGACTTTAGTGTGGTTGAGTGATGTTCCACACCGTCCCCATTATGATATGATATGTTTATGAGCTCACTATATGTATATGATTTGGCCATTATGATATGTTCCGGGGGCGTATGGATGCATCCTAGATATGATATGTTCGAGGGATTTGATCTGATTGGAGCTTTATATGGTGAATGATGTCGGGTGCAATCCGCGTCTTCACAATTCCGGGAGCTATCTACTCCATTTGTTACTGAGGTCTCCCCTCCTATTATGTATGGTATTCAGAGGTCACCCCTCCGAATACAGTAGCTACTTATGATATGATATGATATGTTTCTGGGCTCGGGTAGATTTCTGATAACCCTTACACTTTTGATATACCTATATTGTACCTTCCGTATTCCCCAACGCACCATAATCTGTATTACTTGTTCACTACTCAGTACCCTTATATGATTCACTATTACCAAGATATAGATAATCCATTATATTGATCTGTCACACCTTAATTCCGTTACTTCAGACTAAAGTTCCATTCACGTACCGGGTTATTATATGTTTATTGGATTTGATTATGATATTCATGTTTTATATAACTACTGATTAACCTGTTATGATATGAGTAATATGCGGTTATAAGATTTACCTGTTGTCACCTGATGATATGCTATCTTACTGTTTTGTGATCCTTTTGATTTGTCTGGTAACCATGCTTGTGTGAAATCGATTGTTGATCTGTTTATATGTTGTACCTCGTTCGATTAATCTCGTGGACTATGACTATCCGTGGGATCCTTATCTGCTTGTTGTTGACCTGCCATGTTTGCATTTCTGTTTATGCTACGGTTTGATTTGGTAGATGGTTCAATTTATGACGTCTAGCTTGTTAACTTGTTTAATTGCCCTGCTATGTTTTTAAATCATTTAATTATAGTGTTCATACTGTATTCCTACTTGCTACGTGTGACTGCCATGTTTTGACTGCTGCTATGATACTTGTTATGTTTTCAACTAAGGGTTTTGACCTGTGTATGATTGCCATGCTCACTTATTAATTAATTGCTTCCGCTTTCCTGTAGATATCTGTTTGGCTTGTATGTCTTCTCGATTTCAATTAATTGTATGACATATATGTTGTGTGGATGCTACTTTTGCTATGTTTGCTTATGCTTCAGTTCTTGTATGTCTGGTTTGTATGTGCTTGTTTATATGTCATCGATGCTTTTCTTTGCTTCGTTCTTCTTGTTATCTGTTCGTTTTGGATATCTGTATAATTGTGTTCTGCAGGATCCTCATTGACTCATTGTTCTCATTTATTTTCGCTGCGACTTTGTTATCCGTTTCCATTGTTTCATTTCAGATTTCGATTTTATTTAGCTTTCGCTTTTGTTATATCATGCTCACTTTGGGCTTTTTAAGCTCACCGCATTTCTTTTCTCTTGGCGAGTGTTAGGTTTGAAGATGGGCTTCGATGGGTTGAGAGTTGGATTATTTGAGTGGACCAACCCTAGATACCTTATTATTTGGATTTATTTTGTTGGGCTATTGTTGGAGATTTCATTTTATTTTAGACATATTGGATTTTGTATTTTCTTTGTAAGTCATTCGTCTATATGACTTGGTACTTTATTCTTTAAGGCTTTCGCTTGTAAAATTTTATTTGTATGTTCTGATATGACACCAGAATGTGACACTTCTACCCTTGTCGGGTTGGGGTGTTACAAATGTGATCAGTATGCATAAACTTATGTGTGAAGTTTAGCATTTGGGAGAAGACATCAAAATAGATAATACCAAAAACAATACTGACAAATATATATATGATAAATCACACACTACAACTTGCTTTGGAACAACAATTTGAGCAACTCCCATAACACACCACGAATAAGAAATAGTTGGTAACAACATGCATACTACAAGACATATGAGATACGTAGCATATGGCAACTCGCATCCAAGAACTCGCTTAGGTTATAGAGTAACTCGCATACATTACACTGCCATAGTCAACTCGCATTCATTACAATGTATGAAGGAAGTCGCATATGGCAACTCGCATCCATCAACTCGCTTAAGTCAAACAATGGTTGGTCAACATAAATATGCTAACTCGCATATATTATAAACATGAAGCAAGTCGCATATGATGAACGATAACACACATAGTCAACTCGCATATGCAACTCGCATAGGATACGTTGAATCTGGACATATTGCAAAGGCGACAGGCAACACGCATACATGACAGTGCAACTTGCATAAAGCAACTCGCTTTCAATAATAATCAAAAGCAACTCTTATTTAAGCACACCATCAGGTTAACTCGCATTCAAGAAGTTCTACCCATCTCGCTAACAAGAACTATCCATGAGCAACCCAATTAAAAACTCGAACACATGAATATATATATTCAAACAAGATCACAAACATGTAAAAGACAATGCCAATCAACCTACTCAACTCCAATAGTAATTTATTAACCCTAACCATTCGACACCCACAACACGCATAATCAACAGGATCGATCACACATTAACAAGATATGTCATAACTTTAAACTAATGCATCAAGACTACTTTCAACAACAATTCATCAAAAACTTACAAACCTAGCGTCCAAATAATTCATCGAGATGAGAACGAGGGGACAAGATCTGCAGGGGTTTTAAGATAAAAATGGTTTAAGTACAAATCATATCAAATCGTTAAGATAAACATGATCAGATAGCATTAACGACCTACCACACAATCACTAAATGATAACTCGCTTAAAAGAGAGTTGAGAGAGAGTGGTTTTTGTGAGATGCGAGTTTTGACGAAAAAATTAAATAAATATATGATTTGACCATGACACTTAACCCGTATACTTAGGAAAACAGTTATAGCGAGTTGACATTTTTAGTCCTTCTACTTAGCAAAGCAACTCGCATACCAGGTACACAGGTATAGTGGGTTGACACTTTTAGTCCCTATATAAAGCGTAGCAACTCGCATACAGATCAAACATAGCAACTCGCATAATGTAACATAGCAACTCGCATAGCATAGCAACACACGTACAGATAAAATATCATCACATAGCAACACGCATAATGTAACATAGCAACTCGCATAGCATAGCAACACGCATACAAATAAAATATCATCACAT
This sequence comes from Chrysanthemum makinoi, assembly GCA_910596185.1. Taxonomy (NCBI): domain Eukaryota; kingdom Viridiplantae; phylum Streptophyta; class Magnoliopsida; order Asterales; family Asteraceae; genus Chrysanthemum; species Chrysanthemum makinoi. The sequence continues at coordinate 130,581,293 of OU343217.1, read as the reverse complement.
AGCAAACCACCTTTTATCATACCAAGAATCATAATAAACACCACCTATCATGCAATGTACTGAATCAACTAGAGGTGCACAATTCTCCCCCTTAATCAATGATACGAGATAGTGAGTAATCATTGATTGACGTAGTATTATGAGATTACTACAGCTAAAGTATGAGATTGTAAAAACAAATAAAATAAAAGGTTATAACGGCTTTGTTCGAACTTCATCTAAAATCCCGTGTCATTGTTGAATGACATTTCTAGGACCGTAGATTTTATCGATGACAGAAACTAGAGAAAAAAATGAGTGAAAGATTAGAAAATATGAAATTTGAATATAAAATATTATTTTATATAGTTTATTATTTTTTTTAAGACCTAATAAGTACGAGTCCTGAAGAGAGGGGATCAGGAGTCAGAGTATGAGGTATATCAATTCTGACAAGCTACCATTCTAGAGTGAGCATTCTTCAGATCTGAAGGGAACCAGGTCATGATGTTCATGAATGAATTGAGCATAATACCTGAAACAGATTGAGGACACTTTGCACTAATAGCACATGTTGTATTGCAAATAGGTGGGTTAGTGACAAGTATATTCTCAATTTTTGATGTGGTACAGTCAGGTCTAGGAGTATCATTAATGGACATCTCTTTAAGTTCAACATTCTTGAAGGTTTTTCCTGTGTGGATCCACATAAGGCAACTTCTAGGTGAGTAAGTCCGTTTGGTACCCGTAAACTTAAAGAATCTACTAGTAGGAACCCACTTAAAACAACTGCTAACAGTGTTAGATGAGGCCAGATTCCTGTTCTGACCATTGGTCCTTTTGCATTTAATTTGCTTCTTAGTGGATTGGTCTGTCATTTGACTCCTTAAATTCCTGATCTTAGATTTCTGAGCCATCTGATGGGAATTGTCATTCCTAAAGTTGGAATGAATTAGCGAAGTGACTGGTTTCGACAAAACTTTAGTATTTTCAACTTGGGGGGCAGGCTTAGATTTCGATGCTTTAAATCTTTCTGTTTTAAATGCATTGGGCTGCCTAGTTACAGGGCGTTTAGTGGCATTATGAACAGTTGATTTATCCAATGTTGATGGTTTTGCGAACTTAGTATTCACTCTATTTCCCGTATTTTTCCTAAGCTCGTTATTTAACGCAACGATAGTGAAACTCTTATCCTGAATTTGGTTTTTGAGGGCACCTATGTCAGATGTCATGGAGTTGATTTTATCAATCTGTTTGGTCCTACACTCCAAACAATTCTTCTTCAAGGATTCATTTTCTCTTAGCAACTTAGCAACACATAAGCTAGTTCCTCATTCCTAGACTTAATTGCATCACAAGCTTCATATTTAATATCCGTATTCATGTTCATTTGAATGTCTGATATTTGTTTTTTCAGGTTACAAATGGTTGAGTCTTTGTCTAGAATCTGTTTTTTAATTGATTAATTTAAAAAAATTCACGGAATTCTGGGAATTCTGGATTTGTGCATGCATTTGAAACAAGAGAATTTTCTTCCTTTTGTCAGTAGTGCAATTTCCAAGGAAATGCGGTTGTTCTTCAAGAATTGAATATTTGCAAGAAAGTTCATTAAATGCCCTTTTTGAAACCATATCATTAGTTTTAAAACATACAGACTCATTCTCAACCATATCAATTTTATCAGAATCATGTTTATCCATAAATTCAGATGGTTTGGATACGTTACCAGATGCATTGTGTTGATCATTCAAGAGTAGCGCATCAGATGACACCTGATCATCCAATGGTCTGACACGTGCATCCTTATTACTTGTACTGAGCATCAATGAATTTCTGACAGTTTCAGGCTCCTCCGTCTCAGATTCTTTGCATTCATCGTCAGCAGATATATCATTCGATGCTATTCCAATTTCATCGCAGTAATCAACTGATGGTGCTCTACATTCATTCAACTTTCTGATCACAGCATCCCCTGATAGTTCACAGTTATCCTTCAATTGATCTTGGACTTCATTTGCTTTAGCAGCTTCCTCAATATACATCTCCATATTATCCATTAATTGGATGAATGTATTGGTAAATTCCCAAATTTCCATTCCAGTATGCCTTTTGAAGGTGATATTTGAGAGTTGTTGATCAAAGTCTGATGAGTATTCCTCATTGATAAATGGCTGGAATTGTTTGTGAATCATCTGAAGTACACCCATGGAGTCATTATTTATTATCTTCCCGTTGATGAGCTGGTTCTTCAATTGATCCAGGTATAGCAACATCGTTTTCTTTAGTGAAGGAAATTCCTGACGAAAAAGGGCACTGCATGTTCGATCCATGGATGTGGATAAAACTTGTGATATATGAGAATGAAGCAGTAAATAGGGTTCAATACTACATTCAATATGTAATTTCTGCTGAGGTTCATTTGGGTTGGACTCAATGTGTGACGGGTTTAGATCATCATTGTTGAATCTGTTAAGGTCAAGCATTCTTAATAGTACATACTTTGTCTGCAGTCCACTGAGTCATAAAGTTTGAGCACTTTAGAGATTACTGGATCGGTGGAGTGAGCCATGAATGTTGGACTTTACGGGATTTTATAGTTCTTTGATTAAACCGGGAAATAGATTCTTTCACGGAATTTTACAAAATCAAAAGAACAACCGTAAAGCTTAGTAGAAGGAAGTAAAATGTCTCAATCGACAAGTCACTAAATAGCCAACTCGCTTCAGTATCAACTCGCAACACAATCAACTCGCTTAAAACAAGTCGCTAAATAGCCAACTCGCTTTAGTATCAACTCGCAACACAATCAACTCGCTTAATGAAACAAGTCGCTTTAAGAATCAACTCGCTAAATAGCCAAGTTGCATATATCAACTCGCTTCCAGTAACAAAGCAACTCGCTTCGAAGAAACTCACGTCCGAGACTCAACTCGCTTAGTACAAAGTTCACAAATAACAACTTTATCAATCAAAAACAACCAAACCACAATGATTTAAGCCTTCCAATTCAAAACATAGATACATATGATGATCCTAAACACAAAAGTACAAGCAAAATTCAAACTTTAACACTAGAATTTGTCCAAATGATTCAAACTCTCCTAAACACTTAATACCCCAAAAACCTTATGAAATCCTTTTAAAACAAAGAGCATGAAAGATGAGTGATTAAACCATGGCTCTTGATACCAATTGTAAGATATAGGATTTCATAATCACATTAAAGCACAATCAATAGAGGCGTATATAAGTTTTAGAGAGAGAAAGGGAGATGTTCTAGTGAGAGAAAACTCATGGAAGGTTAGATTCCAAGTGAACATTCAACCCTCTCCCTTGAAGGGAGAGGGCTATTTATACAAACAATAACGCCCTCCTACGGGCTGTGGATCAGGCATGCAATAGGTAAAGACCCGTCCTTCCTCCACGGTGTTGCACTAGACTAAACTAAGCTAATAACTAACTAACAACTAACATAATATACGATATGTCTACAAACTAACTTAAGCTAGATTATGCTTGGGGTGACCAATGCTTCACAATAGAATATTCAATTCCTAAAAGCTTGTTTTATTAACGAGTCATCAGCCTGGTTCAAATTTTCCCGAATTCATATAGCTACAGTTGCAGCTTTGAATTTCTTTAGAAGTTCGGGGATATACATGAATTCTTCACCAGTTGCATCAATATCTCTCCATATGAATTTAGTAGATGGTTTCCAAGGAACGCTTTGTGTGATTCTTCCTGGAAGAGGTGCTACGAATGTGATGGTTTCAAACTCATCTTCAGGAAAAATTACCTCAATTGAAATTTCATTCAATTGCTCCTTATCGTAGTATAATTTGATTCGGTGCCCATTAACAACAAAACTTCCACCGTGTTTGTCATCAAGTTCGACATAACTGGATGGATATCCATGTTTAACGATATACTGTCCTAACCATTTCGGTTGCAGCTTAGGAGCTTTGAATTTGAATTTCATGTTGAAAAGTAGAACTTTATCTCCGGCTTTGAATTCTTTTCGAATTCGCAACTTTTTGTCATGATAAGCTTTGGTTCTAGCTTTGTACATTTTGGAATTCTCATAAGCTTGGAGTCTCAATTCGTCGAGTTCATGCAATTGCAAAAATATTTTTTCTCCAGCTATTTTTAGATCGGTGTAACAACTTCAGAGGGCCCAGTAAGCACGATGTTCGACTTCGAATGGCAAATGACAAGTTTTTCCATACAGGAGTCTATAAGGAGTTGTGCTAATAGGAGTTTTGTAAGCTGTACAAAATGCCCATAGAGCATCGTCAAGCTTTTTTGACCACAATGAAGGATTATCCTTCACTTTTTTTTTCGAGTATTCTTTTCAGAGCTCTGTTGGTGTTTTCAACTTGGCTACTGGTTTGTGGGTGATAAGCTGTCGTAAAACGATGATGAACTCCATATCTTTTCATGGTTTTCTCCATTTTTTTGTTACAAAAATGGGTTCCTCAATTTCTTATCAAAGCTTTGGGAATTCCGTAATGATTGTACAAAAGATTGCACTACCAGGCTTCGATGAGGATCAAAGTAATGAGGGGTGTATGTTCAAGCCAAGACTACGTTAAATGATTACGCAGGGGTAGGACCCTGCGAACCACCTCCGGCGTGAGAGTAAGTATGAGTTAGGGTTGTATAAGTGTGTGTAAGTAAAGAAATGAGTGTGAAATGAGCATATCATAATCCATCGTCCGTCCAACCTATTTATAGTGGAAGAAATACGGTTAGAGGCACTCTTGCATGAATGTCGGAGATCATGGGGGTGTCCCATGATTGTGGATAACTGCTAGGGTTTTAGTGACCCACGTTCTCAGACTTGTGGGGAAGCCAGAGAGAGAGGAGATCGTGGGTTTGACCAAGTCGGGGAGATTCCCTTATCCATTGTTCCTTCATCAGCCATACCCCGAAGGGCTTAGGGCTTCGAATGGCGAATTCCCCTTAGGTAACCTTCGTGCCAACGAATGGTTTGACGCCTATGGATATTTTGGAATCCTAACTTGGGCCTTCGTATGGAAGGGCTTCGACACGTCTCGGAGGAGTGTCCTTCGAGCTACTCAGAGGGTACATCATCAAGCCCCCCAGTCGAAAGTGATGCATATGAGCGAAGAGGCATTGCTTTCGACTTCATGCTTCGAAAAAATACCATCTTGCTGCTAATCATACTAGTTGGGAGATAACTATGCAACTAACCAAGCGCATTAAATGCTAATTAAAGCATCCGGTTGGCCGCTACAGTGATCACTTATTCCCATATTACCCGGAGACCAAAAGACTTTATTTAAAATTTAAAAATTTGTTTGACTTGGATAAGAGTAAATAAGATGGACACGTGTGTGGTTTTAAAGACGGTAAAAAAGGGTATTAAAGGGGGAGTTGTTGAAACCCTAAAACACTTTCACTCTCTCCGTCTTCTTTTACACGCAGTAAACCTTTTCCAGCGTACACCATCTTCGAAAACAAAGGTAAATACTTCTCTTTTCTTGTAGTTTTAAAAATAGGAACATGAATTCCAAGTTTATTATAAAGCAGCAAAAGTGTACATTGTCTACAAAAGATCTACATGATCACTTAGCCGATTATCCCATCCCACTAGAACACAAAGTGATGTTACCCAAACCTACTCAGGGCATATTTGATGCTCCTCCAGGTTTCGTAGGGCTGTACACACATGCATTTAGTCACTCAAACCTTAGGATTCCGTTGCACCCACTGATATTAGAGTTTATGCAACAAGGTTCACATCTCTAGGTTTAACCCCTTTGGTTTTGCTAAGCTGACCACATTCATAGTGATGTGCAAAGCATATGGCTATGAACCAACATTGACAGTTTTAAGAGGATTTTGAACTTGTACCACGGGGCAATTGGTTGACTCTAGCAAAAGACCTGAGAGATGTACCCAACCTGTTTGGGAAGGTGTACACAAACATAACAGGTTGGAAGGGTAGTTTTTTCAACGTGCAAGACACTATTGTTCCCCTAAATATTTCAGAGCTGCTGAATAAGGAAAATAGGTTTAATGCTAAACGGTATAATGACCCCCTGCCCTACGAAGTGCGAAGGGATCTGATGAGTGTGTGAATACTCATCATTTTTGGTCAAATCTGAACTGCAAAACATTTAAAAACGCTCAGAAATGCATCAAAATACTGAAAATATCCCAAAATTGCATTTTATATGTTTCAAATGCAAAATGTTTAAAATCAGATGAAAAACGAGCTAAGTTTGCATAATTGGCAGTTTCAGTCCCCCGACTTTCAAATCTTGACAAAATTAGTCCCTAGGCATTTGTTTTGTAAGAAAAGTCACCAAAGGTCCTTTTGAAATCATATGTTGTCATATTTAATCCTTTGGTGAAAATTTTCAATAATTTACAAGTTTGGTCCTTGCACTTTCAGAATTTGCAAAAATGGTCCCTGGGAAAATGTTATTGTTGGAAATCTCATGTATGGTCCCTGGATTATTGGGACATGGCAGGAATAACCCTTGGTTTATTTTGGAAGATGTACAACTCTGGTCCTCTAATTTTCAGAAAATGCAAGTTTGGTCCTTGTGTTACTAATCCTAAAACCAAACCGGACCCTCTTGTTATTAACACAAAGTCCAAATCCAATATCTACCTAAGCCCAACCCAGTCCACCCCTTATACCCAATCCAACCCGCTATCTAACCCACGTTTATAATAATAAAACCCGCTCACGGGTTACCCTTTCCCTTTTCATCATCACCTACCTATGCCTGCAAAAACCACCCACGCTCACCCTCCATCATCATCACACCCATCCTACCCTCCAAACACCCCAAGCCAAATGCATTAAATGCTCTTTCCTCTGCTACAAGTAATCAGTACAAATTGCAGAAAAGGTTTTCCCGCCAAAAACGGCTAAAAATAGCCCTAGTGATCCAATGGTTCTAAAAGATGGTGGGAATGGCTCAGAATACAAGGGGGAGCATTTTGGTGTATAAAAAGAAGCAAGAGAAGGAGAGGAAAAGGGAGTTAGTTTTAGTTTTAAATTTCAAGTATGTCGTTTTTATTTAAATTGTCTTAGTTAAATTCTAAAACTGTAATCTTTAGCTTTCTTGTATTGAACCTAAACCATTTAGTCATTGTAATTTGTCTTCAAGTATTAAATTCAAGGTTTTATCTAAGTTCCATGTTTTTTATGTTTACTGTTATAAAATCAGTTTTCAAGCTCTTATATCCAAGCTTCAATAAGCTTCATTACAACTCAATTAAGCTTACTAAAGCTGCCCATAGCTTTTAGTAAGCTTGTAAATCAGTTCCAAGCACATTTGGAACTTGGTCAACAAAAGTCAAACTGAAGCTCATATGGACTTGGTTATGGATATGGGTTGATGCAGAGCTGGAATGGGTTGGAATTGATTAAAATAGGGTAGTTTGGTTATGGTATAAGCTGCAAATTAGCTGGACCATTGTAAGTGTTCATAAGCTGTTTTCACAGTTCTAATTCATAGCTGTTTTACTGCATAATTAGAGTAGTTATAATCTGTTGGTGTTACTTGTTGAATTTGAATTAGTTAGCTTTAATATTGATATTATATCATAGTTCAGTTGCAGTCTTAGTTTAGAATTAAGGATTTGATAGTTTTGCTTGCATATCAGTTTTGATAATGGTGTTTGGTTCAGACATTTAAACTGTGTTAGAGGTTAGATAAGTCTAAGGTTTTAGTGGCATTAGGCTATTGCATGTTAATAGAAGTCTTATAGTTGATAAATTTGCATCTCTAATCTCCAATAGTCAAAATCAAGTGAAATATGTCTTAGTGTTCTTATCAGTTGGAATTCAAAGATCATAAGCTTGATTTAGGTTTGGAATTTGATATAGTAGCTTAATATAGCTTTACTTTAGCTCACTTCATCAATTTCAGTCCATAAAAGTAGAATCTAAGTTCATTTTAGTCAAACTTTGCTAAATCTGTCATTGGTCAAAATTGTCAAAACTGATTTTAGCTAAACTTTGTTGAATTGTCCTTGATTCATTTCTGAGTTAAAATTGTTGAAACTTTGGGATAAACAAGTTCAGTTGGTCTAGTTTAGTAATCTTATTTTTGTTGAATTTTATCAGGCTTCTATAAGCACTTAATCAGCTTCCATTTAAGCTACTTTTGCCCTGTTCACACTCAGTTTAACTAAGTGTGAATCAGGCTTCATTGCAAGCCTTGCACAAGCTTCAAAAGAGCTTGTCCTTGGCTGAAACTTGGTCTAATTGGTGTTCAGCTGGTGGTCTTGAGGTCTCCAGTTTTGGTTTTCACATTGGCTTATTGAATAAGCTTGTGCTTAAGCTAGAAAGTAGTTAGAAAAACTGTTTTGGCACCTAATCTTTTAAACCATCAAATCATTGTAGCTTGTAATTCAGTGGTATAGCTTAATTGAAATTAGCTCATTTTAGGTAGTTATAGCATAAATTAGCTTCTATGATAATTTGGTACTCATTTGTGGCCTTTAGCTTATCTTAAGTGCTTATTTATAAGCACTTGCTACTGCAGTTCCATATTCTCACACATAAGCTATTGTTTTTATATTTTTCTTAGATTCAAAATATTATTTTAGACTTTTCTTGAATGTTTCATATTTTTCCAGCACTATTTGATATTTTTCTTTATTTAAATCAGTTTTTAGTACTTTTTAATTGGCTTTTAATACAATTAAATCAGAAAAACTTCAAAAAATTAAGTTTTCAATTTTCTTAGGTTAAGATAAATATAAAAAGTCAAAAAAGTATTTTTCCAGATTTTTCTTAGTTAAATTTGTAATTTTTAGCCATTTAAGTAGTTTCAAATAGTTTTTAATTCATAGAAAATAGAAAAATAATCAGAAAAATATAAAATTAGTTTTAAAAATTCTCTTTAGTTATTTTAGATTTTTCTAAGTCATAATTTTATTTTTCTAGCTTTATTTCATATTTTCTTTTATTTTAGGGTATAATTAAATAGTTAAAAATAGTTTTTAATTAATAATAATTAGATAAATAGTTATAAAAATAATTTTCTTTTTCTAAAAATTTTCTCTTATCATTAGGTTTGTAAAAATATCATTTTCATATTTTTAGGATTAAGATTGCTTCAGTTTCACATCTTCTTTTGTACGTTACGTAGTTTTTAATTTAAGTTTTATAAAAGAAAAATCAAAAACATCATTTTGCAAATACTGATAGCGTTTATTTAATATAGTTTATCTTTTTAATTTTCTTTAATTTGCATTTAAGCCCCTGTAATTTATAAACTTTTTCTTTAGGTATAATCAATCACAATCCTTTTCCCATTCAAATTCTCTCGATTACTATTCGTTTGACTATTCTCGCACAGCTCGTTGGGACTTAACGACCTGCGGAAACATTATACTCTCCTGGACTTCATTGCATTTGGTGTCTGAACTGTTTTAAGTTTCTTACGGTTAGCCATTCACAAGTGGCTAGCTTGTGTGAGATAACTTGACGGTTTAGCACGAATCAGGATCCCTGTTATCAGCGTTTGGTCAAATATCCTGTGGATGTGCAAGTGTTCCCTGAAGCCATCTTATACATGGTCGGGATTGCCTGAGGCTGGGAGGGTCTCCCAAGAAGCCTGTGATCATATACCAAGGACAAAGTATGTTTATATACTTTTATTTAAGTAGGACCAATGTAGCACTGATATTTATTTCTTTTTGTTTCTATTTTGCAGAGATGTCGTTTAGAAACTTCATGTTCCAAGACTTGGATGAAGATTTAAGTTTCATGCCTGCGGAGAAGGCTGAAGAGTCTTATGGTGTTGGCTCTCCTTCGACATCTGTGAACAACAATGAGGTAGAGATTTCAAAGCCAGAGCCTATTGCATCAGCATCCCCGCAACTTGCGTTGGAGGGTCCATCCCAACTGGTGGAAAATGTTGCTGACTTCGGACGATCTGCTGGATGAGGATGTCCCCGCCATTGGTTCAACAGAATAGCTGACAGGTTGAAGAGTAGGAAAGGAACAGCAGCCAAGACTGTGAAATCTACCAACAAAAGGAAGAATCCCGCCGCCTCGGGAGTAGAGTTGTGAAGCGAAGAGTGCCGAGAGGCGTAAAGTTTGTGAAGTCCGGCTTCAATTACCCGATGAATCCGTTGAGGTTCATGGTAAGTAGTTTTGCCTTATGAAACTCTGTGAAGTTATAAATGTAACTATTATGTTAAACTTCATACATTTTGTTGATCGCAGGCCTTCCAGAGACGAAGGAGCTCCCCAATGCTTTGGCCTGTCACCGGATTATTGACCATGTGACCCCTCCGCAATGGAAGAGTATTCTAGAAAACATGTCCATTGAAAGATTCTGTGACATGCATGACAATGGGGTTGCGAGGGAGGCAGTAATGGATAATAATTTGAATGCCAAGACCAGAGAGTTGCTCAGGACTGTGGCCAAGCTGGAGGCTAAGTGTGACAAGATTGAGGGGAATGTTGAGAAGAACCCCGTCGTTCAAGACCTTTGAGAAAAGGTAGCCCAGTTGACCGTTGAACGTGGCAATCTTAAGTTGGAAGAAGCCAAGGTCATCACTCTCACAGGTCAGAATGCTGCTCTTGAGGCAAAATGTGCTGGGTTGGAAAGTGAGAAGGCTAGGCTCGGAGAGGTAGAGGTGAAGTTGAGGGAGGAGATCGATGGCTTTCAGATGAGGTATAAGATCGCAGGATGCATCGTGGAGGTTGTTTCAAAGGTGGTGCCTTACATAGCCATGGAGCTCTATCATAGTGCTGAATTGGGAGCTCAGATGTGGAAGGTCATCAAATCAGCCATATTTCATGGATGGTGCTTGGCGCTGGAGGAGGCTGCCAAAACAGGTAAGCCCGTGGATCTCTCCAAGATTGAACGCTACCATCACACTTCGGTGAGTATGATGAGGCAGGAAATGCATTTGCAACTGCAGATTACTCCTTCCTTGCTGAGGCTACCAAAGATCCTATGGCACCCCTCGAAGACCTCCTTTCCAAGAAACCTCGGAAGCTGAAGCCTACTACTCCAACCAAGAAGACCATGTCTACCAAGCCAGTCTCAGTGCAACCATCCCCCACTCCATCTCCAAAAAAGCAAGAATGAAGGCTGCCCTGTTGGCAGTAATTTGGTTCCAAAGGGTGGAATGTACCCTTAAGACAATTTATTTTATGTGACAATGTGTGTCTTGTTCACCAAACAATTTAAATGCTTTTGATGTATGGCCATGGGCCAAGAACAATTTAACTGGAGCTTAGGATCCCCATGCAGGTACAAGGGCAATAGCCCTTATTTTGAATGTGATGGTGTAGGGGAGATACCTCTACACACTTTTATATTTGTTTTGTTAACTTCTCGTACGCCATTTTTCCGACGTTTAAGTTTTACAACCTAAGGTTAAACAACCTCATTGTGTGTAAATTGCAACACCAAGAATATAATGACCAACTTGATCATTGACAGAGGGTCGCGACCCACTCTATCTCAAATCCTTTACATAGTATGACTTTTTAAATTTTTTTTTACAAGCACCAAAAACTACTAGGAGAGTTAATGTGAATGTTTCTATTGGCTTAAATGATAAGGCATGTGTTACACCTCAAGCCATTTGACATTGAAACTCATTAACGACTTGGCTGAACAAATCTTTGTGTTTAAGAAACGAAGCAAAAGATTTGTGGGAAATGTCTTATTTATCATTGAATTGGTAGGGAGGATTACATCATTCTTGAAATGAAAACTAAGACAATTACCAATAATGTGTGCTTTCCCCTGAGAAGCTTCTAATTACAAGAGAGAGGTAAAAATACTTCTTAAACATAGAACTTTCGAAGGTTTGTACCATTCCATGTCCTGTCGATGGGTTCTCCGAGAAGAGTGGCCAATTTGTAGGCTCCGTTACCGTAGGCCTCAGCTACCATGTAGGGTCCTTCCCAAGTTGGTCCCGGCTTTCCCGATACTGCTTTGCTTGCCTTTGTTGGCGTAGCACATATTCTCCAGGTTTGAAAGTGGAAGGTCTAACCCTTTTGTTATAGTAGCCTTCAATCTTATGTTTGTGCATTGCTTCTCGGATGGAGGCTATTTCTCATCTTTCTTCTAGTAGATCAAGGTTTTCCCTGATTCTTTCATCATTTTGGGAGGCATCATACGTTGCCACACGCTCCGTGTGTACAATTAGTTCCAAAGGGATGACCACTGTTCCGTATGTTAGGGGTCAAGGGAGTTTCACCATTGCTTAACTTAGGATGCGCCCGTGAGCCCATAAGACTTGAGGGAGCTCGCCCACCCATCCATGATGAGTTCGCCCCAGCCTTTTTTCGATCCCTTTGACGATGTCTCTGTTTGTAACCTCCACTTGTCCATTACCTTGCGGGTGGTAGACGGATGTCCAGGATTGCTTTATGTTAAGCCCTTGGCGAAGTCATAAAAGACTCTTCGCAACTGCTTCCCATTGTCGATATGATTATGTGGGGCACTCGAATCTGCACAATGTGCTCCCATACAAACTTCTCGATCTGTCTCCTGTGGCGGAGGCTAAGGGTTTAGCTTCCACCCACTTAGTGAAGTAATCAATTGCTACCAGCAAGAATTTGACTCCTCCAGGCGCTACAGGCATAGGCCCTACGATATCGATGCCCCACTGAGATAAGGGCCATGCGGATGTCACACTTGTCATGTCTTGCTTCGGCATTTTGGAGCGTTTGAGTGTATCTCGACAAGCTTCACATTTGAGAATGATTTTGGCTGCGTCCCTGTGCATCGAAGGCCAATAGTAGCCCAACTTCATTATCTTCGAGACAACCGAGAGATGATGCTCGAAGCTTGCTTGGGGCCTACACATCGTAACCAAGGAGAAAAAAATGACCTCCTATATAGGGTTTCCCCTATTAGCCGGTATTGTGGGGACTTAACCCGAACCTTCCTTGCTAGCTTGGGATCTTCAGGGAGAAGACCACTTATCAAATATTCCCTTATGGGAGTCATCCATGTCTCTCTCTTCGCGAATCACATCGGCAACTTCTTTAAGAACAATGGATCTTTCAGGAAGGACTTCCACGGGTACTTCTTTACTGAGATGAGCGAAGGCCATTGAAGCTAGCTTGCTTAGTGCGTTTGCCTTCTTATTTTGATTCCTACAAACATGCTGGATGGTGTAGGAGTCGAAGTTTTCAAAGATCTCTTTCGTTTTCCAAGAACTGTTTGATGACGGGCGCCTTGCTTCATAGGAGCACGTCACTTGGTTTCAACTAATTGGGAGTCTACTTAAAACAATGCGAGAGCTTTGACCTCCATATCTTTAGCCAATCTGAGTCCCGCTAGCTAGCGGCCAGATTCGTTGTTTGTGGCTTCAACTCAAATCAAGAGCATATGTATGCTCCTTCCCTTCAGGATTGACCAACATTAGACCTGCTCCAGAGCCGTCGGAGCTGGATGCTCCATTTGTATAAAGCTTCCATTCAGCCTGTACTTGAGAGAGGTTGGTTTTGGGCTCTTCCTTTCCTATATCAGGCTCGGAAGGTGTTTATGCCAAGAAGTCTGCGAGAATTTTCCCTTTAATAGAGTTTCGTCCTTTGAACTCTATTTCATGTTCTCCAAGCTCAATAGCTCATTTAGCCACCCTCCCAGACTTTTCAGGTTTCGACAAGATCTGCTTTAGTGGCTTGTCAGTTAAGAGCTAATCGGATGGGCTCGGAAATAGCGTCGGAGCCTCCTTTTGCTGCGTAGATTAAAGTATTAAATTCTCCAATGTTGGATAGTTGATTTACGCTCCTTGTAGGACCACGCTAACAAAGTAAATGGGGATCTGCCGCTTGTCCCGCTTCGCCATAAGACTGCTAACACTCTCCATTGAGGATGCTAAGTACATGATCAACACTTCGCCTTTGATTGGGGCTGTAAGTTTTGGAAGGACTTCGATGAACTCCTTGATCTTCTAAAAGGCAGCTTTAGCATCCTGGCTCCATTGGAAAGTTTTCTTGTCCATACTCCTTTGAGTGTTTTGAAGAATGGTAGGGACACACGCCTCTTTTGATAAAACTGGCTTAAGGCTGCCAGCTTCTCATTCAGGATCTGTACATCTTTTAGACACTTTGGGGCTTGGAGATCGGAAATCACCTTGACCTTAAAGGGATTAGCTTTTATCCCCTACTTAGTGATCAAGTGCCCTAGGAATTGTCCCTCTTCGACACCGAAGGAGCATTTCTTAGGGTTCAGCTTCATGTTGATCGCCCGAAGCTGGTCAAATGTTTCCTGTACATCGAGGAGTAGGTCCTCCTCCGTCTTGCTCTTGATAACCATGTCATCAACGTAGGCCTCGAGATTTCTGCCTATCTGTTTGTTGAAGGCTTTATCTACGAGACGTTGATAAGTCGCCCTTACATTCTTCAATTCGAAGGGCATCTTTCTGTAACAGTAGACACCTTTGCTTGTGTAGAAGGCTGTCTTTTTCTCGTCCTCCTTTGCCATCCGGATCCGATGATACCCTTTATAGGCATCTAAGAAGCATTTTAACAGAAAACTCGCCAAGGACTCCACCTTCAAGTCAATTTCGGTAGGGTAGCAATCCTTGCATTTTGTTGATGTCGTGAAATCAACGCACATGCGCCAACCTCCGTCGCTTTTTGACCACAAAGACTGGGTTGGCCACCCAAGTTTGGTACTTGACCTCCCTCGGGATGCACATGTGAGTTCGTCAACTTCTTTCGGTATGTGCGGCGTTTCTTCTCGGCAAGGCTTCTCCTTTTCTGCTTTATTGGCTCAACATGCTTGTACTCATTGAGTTTATGCTCCCTTCCGAAGCACTGTCCATCCATCAGCAATGTTCTTGGAACCCCTGTCATGTCAGAATATTTCCAAGCAAAAACATCAAGGTTAGTTCGCAACAGCTCGGTGGCTTTGCCTTGAAATTTTCCGGGAGTTGCTTTCCTATTACCACCGTTTGTTTAGGGTAGCTAGAGTTTACTACAACTCGTTCCTCCACATCTGTACAGCTAAGAATTGCCATCGAAGACTCCTCCGATTCTTCTCTGATCTTTTTGACACCATATACACCCTCATCCGCTCCATAACTAGAATGAACAGTTCCTACTCCGAAGGGGGTTTGGAACTTAATAGCAGCGTGCATGGTGGAAACAACAATTCCCATTTTTTGCATATCTGTTCTCCCTATTAACAAATTATAAGGAGAATCTGACCTTACGATGACGAAGATGAGTGTTTCCGTGCGGGATAAGGGGCCTTCTCCTATGGTGATTTCCAACGGTACTTCTCCCAGGGGCCATGAGTGTTCACCGGAGAACCCTACTAGCGGTGCTTTCGAGTCCACCCTCCGTGAGCGTATGGATGACTTGAGCTTTAGGAAATAATGCTCATAGATGATTTCACAGGAGCTTTCACAATCCATATATGCTCGATTTACCTCCCTGTTTGAGATTTGTACCTTGATGATCACAGGATCAGTCGAAGGTGTCTGCCTAATATGTAAGGAAGGTTATTTCCTACGCTTCCAGCTCTCCCCATCTCGCTTCCTTCCTTTTCAAGGTGGTATCGTGTCACGTGTACCATTAGTATTGGAGCTTCATGGGCGTAGTTTCCTTTTTCTTCCCCTTCCATTCACCCAGTTGAGTGTCAGAGAACTTGTCCTTTCCCTTCTTGATGCCTTTGACCAGATGTGCTAACTGTCCCGGACCGCATCGCTTCTTCGACCGCTTCTTTAGTTCCTTTTGCAGTTGTTCGGTCATGTCCATGATCTTCATGGAAATGGCAATACTTGGAAATGTGTCCTGGCCTTGCCGTCGCTATCATCCGAGGTGGGGGATCGAAAAACTTTGCGGCTTTCTCGGTGGCTAGGATCTGTCGGGGAGATTTGACCAAGTTCGCCAAGAGCCCATGGTTCGAACCTTTGTTGTAGGGAGTGAAGCGGTCTCTGTTCTTCTTCTTGTTTTTGGATCCTTCCTAGGAGGACCCTTTAGAGAATTTGTCAGACCCTTCCTTTTGCTCTATCAGAGCCGCGTTTGCTGCTACCTCCTTGGACTCAATCCAGGTGTGAGCCTTCTCAATCAAGGCCTTGTATGTGTTGGGAAGGTCGGTGGACAGGAATTCCACCAAGCTTCGAGTCCAAAGGCCATGTACGAAACCAGAGATCCTCTGATCTTCGTGTAAACCTAGAATTTGCAAAGTTTCATCAGTGTACCTGGTAACGAAGGCCCTTGTGCTTTCGTTGTCCCTTTGTTTGATGGTGTGCATGGTTAGGTGAGTTTTAGTGTACTTCTTCTGCTGGCTAAAGTGTAACCGGAACTTAGCCTTAAGATCATCTAGACTCATAATGCTCCCCAACTTCGCTCGCTCCACCATATTCTTGAAGAGTCTCACGTGTAAGTGAACATGTGGCATGCTACGTGCATGACCCACTTTTGCATCTTGATAAGCCTTCGAATAAGTGGAGAAAGTTATCAGGATCGCTTTTCCGCCGTAGGTGCCTATATGAGTAGGCATCTTTACACCGCCGTGGTAAGGGGTATTCCTCGATCCACTTCACGAAAGGTGCAAGCTCCAGAGCTTGACGCGAAAGGTTGTATGGAGGTGGATAAACAGGTGTAGGGTTATACAGGTTAGGAAATGGTTGTGAGTAGGTAGGGTAAACAAGTAGAGGGTTGGTATGAAGGGTACATCCCCATCGATTGCGTAGGAACACTGTCCATAAGGCATTTCTGGTAATTCGGTTGGGGAGTGAACCATTAGGAGGGTAAGTGTTGTAGGTTTGAGCAGTGTAGGTAGGGATTCATTCCAGGGGGTAGCGATTCATGCCGAGTATGGAGGTGGGTCTCCGACACTCGAAACATAAGAGGAGGGGCACGAGCCCCGCCCCTTCTCTTCCTAAATGGGCTGCTAGGAGAGGGGTAGGGTTACCCTCCGCTTTCCTACCGGGTTTCTTCCTCTATTGGAGTTCTCGCTCCTCCTTTCACCATGCATTCTTTTCCTTCTTCCCGGATTTCCTCCCGGTTCCTCGCTTCAAAACCCACCGTCCTTCCATTTGACCTTCGATGGAAGGAGAACCATTTCAGGCCGAGAGTGCCCCCGCCAACAGGTTGAGGTCTACCCTCTGCTTCAATCTCTTCGTCATACTCCTCACTGGAGTATTCCAACTCCCTTCGCATATCAGTGTTGCGAACCTGTCTCTTGTGAGCCCTTAGCAAGGAATCTAAGGCCTCAAATTTTGCCTCAACGAAGGTGGGACTAATATATGGAATAGGGTTAGCGGATGTTGAGGCGTGATGCACGGGAGTAGTTTCCAAACGAGATCGTGTGGTAAAGGTTGAGGCTGTTATGGGGGCGAGGTTATCGGTGCTAATTGTGGTGAGTGGGACCAGAGTAGAGAAACCTGGTGAAGGTGAATCTTCTCTTCCTGGTTCCATGCCAGAAAAGTAGTGTAGTTGGTTAGGGTATTAGGACTGGGTGATTATGGGACTAATAGTTGTGGTCCCACCGATGATGCTTCACCGCCACTTGATTGTAAAAGATTGCACTACCGTGCTTTGATGAGGATCAAAGTAATGAGGGGTGTATGTTCTAGCCAAGACTCGTCTATAACCTGAGAATAAGAAATACTAAGACACTACGTTAAGTGATTACGCAAGGGTAGGACCCTGCGAACCACCTCCGACGTGAGAGTAAGTATGAGTTATGGTTGTATAAGTGTGTATAAGTAAAGAAATGAGTGTGAAATGAGCATATCATAATCCATCGTCCGTCCAACCTATTTATAGTGGAAGATATACGGTTAGAGGCACTCTTGCATGAATGTCGGAGATCATGGGGGTGTCCTATGATTGTGGATAACCGCTAGGGTTTTAGTGACCCACGTTCTTAGACTTGACGGGGAAGCCAAGAGAGAGAGGGAGATCGTGGGTTTGACCAAGTCAGGAGATTCCCTTATCCATTGTCCTTCGTCAGCCATACCCCGAAGGGCTTAGGGCTTCGAATGGCGAATTCCCCTTAGGTAACCTTCGTGCCAATGAATGGTTTGACGCCTATGGATATTTTGGAATCCTAACTTGGGCCTTCGTATGGAAGGGCTTCGACACATCTCAGAGGAGTGTCCTTCGAGCTACTCGGAGGGTACGTCATCACGTAATGAGCGAAAAGATTTTTGAGAAAATTAACGACAACACGAGCGTCTTTGTTGGTAAAGCTTCAGCTTCTGCCCATTTAGACACATAATCGATAGCAACGAGAATGTATTCGTATTTTTAGGATTTAGGAAATGGTCTCATGAAATCAATTCCTCAAATATCGAATATTTCACACGCTTGAATGCTTGTTAATGGCATTTCGTCTTTGCGTGAAAGGTTGCTGGATCTTTGGCCAGCATCACAGTTTTGGACAAGTGTATGTGCCTCTTTGAATATTGTCGGCCAATAGAATCCAACATCAAAAACCTTTTTAGCTGTGGTGGAAGGACCATAATGTCCTCAAGTAGGGCCATGATGACATTCATCGAGAAGTTTTTGGGTTTCGGAACCAGAAACACATCTTCGGATCATTCCATCAGGGGCACATTTTTAGATAAGGATATTCCCAAAAGTAGTGTTTAAGTTCCGAAAAGAATTTGCTCCGTTGAGCATGAGTTAATCCTTTTGAAAAGATAAGGATCTGGTTCGCAAAGTCAGCAAACCACGGATCGTCATTTTCATTAACCATCATGAGGTTTCATCAGGGAAGTAATCATCGATTTCTTCTTCCTTTAATTCCTCCAGATAGGGATTTTCAAGAGGTGACAAATGATCAGCAGCTAGATCCTCTGCTCCTTTCTTATCCTTGATTTCGATGTCAAATTCTTAGAGTAGGAGAATCCATCGGATGAGACGCAGTTTTGCATCTTGCTTGGTGAACAGATATTTGAGTGCCGAATGATAGGTGAACACAACTGTTTTCGAAAGCACGAGGTAAGATCGGAATTTGTCAAACGCAAAAACTACGACCAATAATTCTTTTTCTGTTACTGTATAATTTTGTTGAGCACCTTTCAGTGTCTTGCTAGCAAAATATATGGGCCGAAAGTGTTTTCCTTCTCGTTGTCCTAAAACAGCTCCAACAACAAAATCGCTTGCATCGCACATGAGCTCGAATGGTAGCGACCAATCAGGTGAAACCATGATGGGTGCACTAGTCAGTTGTGATTTCAATGTTTCGAATGCTTTCATGCACCGATGCATTGAAGTCGAAGACAGAATCTTTCTCAAGAAGTTTTGTCATAGGACGAGATATTTTTGAAAAATATTTGATAAAGCGGCGGTAAAAACCGGCATGTCCTAAAAAACTTATAATGGCTTTGACATTAGTAGGTGATGGTAGTTTCGTAATAACGTCAGTTTTTGTTTTATCTACTTCCATGCCTGCACTGGAGATCTTGTGGCCAAGAACAATTCCTTCAGTCACCATAAAATGACATTTCCCGCTTACAAGGTGTGCAGCTTTGCATCTTTCGAGCATTTTATCAAGATTGAAAAGACAAGCCTCGAATGAGTTTCCGAAAACTGAAAAATCATCCATGAAAACTTCCATGGAGGTTTCAAGCATGTATTGGAATATGGCTATCATACAACTTTGAAAAGTTGCAGTTGCATTACAAAGACCAAAAGGCATACGCCGATATGCGTATGTTCCAAAAGGGTAAGTAAAAGTGGTCTTTTCTTGATCATTCGAATCGATTGGAATCTGAAAATATCCTGAAAATCCATCGAGGAAACAAAAAATTTGTTCCCTACTAGTCTTTCAAGCATTTGACCTTGAAAGAAAGGGGAAAATGATCTTTCCTGGTGGCTTTGTTTAATTTACGATAGTCAATACAAACACGCCATCCAGTGACAGTTCTAGTCGGAACAAGTTCATTCTGTTTGTTACTCACAACCGTCATTCCTCCTTTCTTGGGAACACAAAGGAACTGGACTCACCCAAGGACTGCCCTCAATGGGGTAAATGATACCGCCAAGAAGTTTGATGATTTCTGTTTGACAACTTCTTTCATGTTGGGATTGAGTCGGACGCTAATCGCTCCATAACAAGTTTAATCCCATCTTTGAAATTGATTTTGTGTTTGCAGAAATTGGGACTAATTCCTGGGATATCAGATGTTTTCCAAGCGAAAGCTTTTTTATGATTTTTGAGAATAAAACCAAACTTTCTTTCTCCTTGTTTTTGAGTAATGAAGATATGACTACTGGAAGAAGCAAGTTTTCCTCCAGATAAGCATATTCAAGATGACCAGGGAGTGG
Source organism: Chrysanthemum makinoi (assembly GCA_910596185.1). Taxonomy (NCBI): domain Eukaryota; kingdom Viridiplantae; phylum Streptophyta; class Magnoliopsida; order Asterales; family Asteraceae; genus Chrysanthemum; species Chrysanthemum makinoi. Next base: position 130,561,051 of record OU343217.1, on the reverse strand, counting down.
TTTTAGCACTAGATCTGTTGGTAGTTCTTGAAGAGAAGATTTTATTCTCATTTCGTCATCAAAATTTATTTCTTCAAAATTCTCCTCCTCCATTTCTTCCTCCTCCGTGTTATCTCCTTCGAAATCTACTTTCATAAAATCAGCAAACTCTTTGTCAAGGTCTGTCTCATTGATTTTTTTCGGAAGTAGTCATGAATGGATCAAAATTCGTTAAGTAATGCATCCAATTCCTTGTCAGTGACTTCATCGATAACATCAATGTTGAAACAAGTGTCATCACTGGAGTGTATAGCGCATCGCTTTATCAATTAAAAAGGTAATTCGATCTTCTCCAATTCCAAGGTTGAGTTCTTTACCTTTTACTTTGATGATCGCATCAACGGTATTTAGGAAAGGTCTTCCTAAGATGAGTGGGACTTTACTATCTTCATCCATTTCTAGGATTACAAAGTCCATGGGGAAAATGAATTTACCAACTTGAACGAGCATATTCTCAGCAATTCCAACAGGATATTGATAAGAATGATTTGCTAATCGAATGCTCATCTTTTTCGGTTTTAGGCTGTATATGGATAATTTTGTATACAACGAATAAGGCATCAAATTGATACTAAGCCAAGGTCCGGCATCGCGAATGAATATCATTCCTAAAGTACATGGAATAAGAAAGCTCCCGTGATCTCCTCGAAAGCTTTGGTGGAATTTTGTTTTGAACAATGGCTAAGCATTCTTCGTTAAGGAAGGTAGCAGATATTTGCTCTAACTTGCTTTTGTTGTTAAGAAGTTCTTTCAAAAATTTCTCATAATTGGGCATTCCGGCTAAAACATCAATGAGGGGAACATTAAGTCTAACCTCTTTGATTATTTCAATGAACTTCTTATATCGCTCTCCCATTTTTTCTTTCTTAAGGCGTTGTGGATATGGAATCTTTGGTGTGTACGCCTTAATAGGTGAGACGGTTTTCTTTTTGGTGGGTTGGGTTGGGTTGGTTTCTCCCTTCATCCTCACTATTATGGGTGATAGGAGCATTTTCGCTCGATTTGGTGGTGGATCGCATAGAGACCACTGTGAATATAGTATTGATATGCTCATTTCTTGTTTGCGGTGGACGGTACGTTTTATCGTTTGATGGTTTTGGGTTGGATTGGGTGTTAATTGGTAACGAACCAGATGGTCGAGAAGAAATTTGATCAGAAAATCTACCAAATTTGTTCTCAAGGTCTTAGATAGAGGCTTGATGATTTTTCTGTCCTTGCTCAACTTTGGTCTTGAGATTGAAAAACTGATTTTTGATAAAATCATTCGTTGATTTATGAGCAGTCACGAATTCTCTCATGGTTTTTTCGAATTTGGATTCTTCCATCTTTTTATCAGAATTTTGTGGGGGCTGATTGTTTGTTCAAGGTTGAGAATCACGATTGTTATCCCTTTGTTGGCGTTCTTGACAATTTCCAGAAGTTCTACTGTAATAATTACGACGATATCCTCCTCCAAGGTATCCTACTTGGACATAATTCGCTTCTCCTTCATTAGGTCCACCAATAGGTTTATCGTCGCACTCTGACGATGGGTGATTTCCTCCACAATTTTTGCATCCATCTCGCATTTCTTTCATTTCTCCGTTGATATCTTTGTATTGCGAGTCGAGTTTTGAAGCCAAGGCTTCTGTTTTCTCCATGAGTTTTGAGGTATCGGAATTTTTAGACGAAACAACGGTTTTTCTAACAGGTTTGTGATAACATCAAATAGTCCTGAATATTTAGTGTTAATTTCCCCCGATAATGCTCGTGTTTTATATCATTTATATGTATTTACGCTTGTTTTCCTCTATATTTCACTTTCAAGTAAATTACGAGCATTGGAGCTAAAGAGACGCGGATTTGGAGAGTTTATTGAAGATATATGATACTATGCTCATTTTGAAGATGTTACAGTAACTCCCTCTCACATTGCGTGGCTCGAAAACCAACTCAACGAAGATTACGCTGTAACTCCTTCCAAAGATTACGGCGTAACTAACTAGGCCAAATGAGGTTCATGCACGCTACAAGCTTACGCCATAACTATTGTCTCAATACTGCCGTAACAAGGATTTATTGAAGATACGGCTGAACTCCTTCCGTGATGTTATGTCAGAACCGGCATTTTTAGTGCAAATTTCGAAGATAATGGTGTTACGGCGTAACCCTCAACTTAAGTTACGCCGTAACCAAATTTGGCCTATAAATACCACTCGGTTTCCAGCATTTCTAATCATCCCATATCACACACAACATCAGTGAACGTGAGTAGAAGGTTGAAGGCAGATCTAGGGATCACACGTAGCCATCTCCAAGGGAGAAATCACTCCCCTACGATAAGCATTAGCATTTTATGTTTTCTTTTCTTTTAATTCAAGTATTTTGTAATGTTAAACATTGAATCGATTGTTTTAGTTAATATGAGCCGCTAGGCACCTCTGGTGCTAGCCTAGTTATGATTCCTTAATTGCTTTGTTTATGTTTACATTGCTTCCGCATAATTATTTTAGTGTATGCATGCATAGTTTGTTGGTAGCTACCCTTGTTTCGGTAGTTTTGAATAGTGGTAGTGGCTAGTTACTTAGGAGATATGACCAACTGACCCTAAGTAGGTAGACTGAGTGGGAAGGGTAAGATATGATAAACTTCCGACTCTTCTTCGCTTGTGCGATTTGACAAACTGATCACCTACCGTTTGGATGAACATAAGAAGTCAGGGATGAGTGTTTAAGATGCTAGCGCCTGAGCACTCATTATTAAAAATCTTGCATGTACCGGTACTTAATGACTTGGCTTAGGGGAATAAGAACAACTGAACTTTCGACGAGTCACCTGACATCTCCAGTGGAACCCTTTGTTGATAGGTTAGGACGAACTGACCAAATGATGTCCTAGCGACTTTCACCCCACTTGAAGTAATTGGAAGTAATTAAATATGAGCTTAGCTTGATAGGATGAATAACTAGGTTAGCACACTTCTCCCCTATTGATCACAACCCTCGCCTCTATTTGCTTTCTTTATTTTCTTGTCTTAGTAGTTAATTAATCATTTCCACCTTAAAATCTATTAAAATCAGTGACACCTAGACTTAGTTTAAATCCGCACACATAGCTCTTGGGACGACCTCGGTTTTACCGAATACTATGTTAGGATTTAGTGAATCCAATTATTTAAAGTGTCGGTCACCTCAAGTATATGTAATCGTTAGAAAGCTCGTAGTCGTAGTTATTTAATGTTAGTTAGTAATTAGTTAAGTAACACCGTGGAGGACGGACGGGTCTTTACCCACTGTATACCTGATCCACAGCCCGTAGGAGACGTTTATGTAAGGTACTATAAATACCCTCTACCTCCCAAGGTAGAGGGTTGGAGCTCATAATAATATTTTACTTTCTCTCACTAAGTTCTCAAACCTCTAAACTTTCTCTCTGTAAAACACATAGTATACGCCACTTATAATCATGGTTTGATGTGTTTGTGAAATCCAATATGTTAAAAATGGTATCAAGAGACCTGGTTTGATCATCTCTCTTACATGTTCTTGGATTTCTAGTGGTTTTATATGGTTTTTGGGTTTGAAAAAGTTTAGTGGTATTTGCATCATTTGGATCATTTCTAGTGTTAAAGTTTGAATTTTGATTGTACTTTCGTGTTTAGAATCATTGTAAGTGCTTGGGTTTTGATTTGGAAAGCTTAAATCACTGTGGTTGGGTTAGTTTTGGATTGAAAAGTGTCGTGTTTGAACTTTTCTAGCTAGCGACTTGAGTCTCGGAATAGTGTTCTTTGTAGCGACTTGTATCGTTATTATTCAGCGACTTGTAGTTGTTGTGGTAGTGACTTGAGCACTAGCGACTTGTCTTTTGAGACAAAGCGACAAATAGTACAAAGTAGTGGCTGTACCATTTCGGCTAGCTACTTGTCAATGTAGGGACTTGTCTTTATGATCTTCAGCGACTTGACTCTGTTGTGGGAAGCGACTTGTGCTCTAGCGACTTGTCTTTTGAGACAAAGCGACATATAGTACAAAATAGTGGCCGTACTGTTCAGTCTAGCGAGTTGTTCTTTAGCGAATTGCCCACTTAGCGAGTTTTTCCTTAGCGACTTGCCCACTTAGCGAGTTTTTCTTTAGCGACTTGCCTACTTAGCGAGTTGTTACTTTAGCGACCTGTGTATAGCGACTTGTATCACAGCGACTTGTGCTTTTAGCGAGTTGTCACTCTAGCAACTTGTGAGCCTAGCGACTTGTCCACTGAAGCGACTTGTATATTTAGCGACTTGGTAACTTAGCAACTTGTCTTCAAGGTTTATAGCGACTTGGTTAATCATTGTTTCTGATACGGTTTTCTCTTGATTAGTAAATCCCATGAAAGAATCTATTTCCCGGTTTAATCATAGAGTTATCAAATCCCGTGAAATATGTAATCATGTCTACCAACGTGCCTACAATCATCTCTTCAGAAATTTCGGGACGTTCAAGCTGTTGGATCGGATACTCGTCCACCCATGCTTGGATGAACTGACTATGACTTATGGGCTCAACGAATTAGGTTGTATTGTTTGGGAAAGGAAAATGGGGTCAACATTCTCAAATCAATTAATGAAGGACCTTATCAGATTGAGACTACAAGAGACACACTTGAAACTGCTGCAGATGGAACAGTGATCTTAGGTTTGGACAGGCCAAAGACGTATGATGAGCTCAGTGATAAGGAGAAAAAACATATGATGTCGATATCAAGGCTTCAAACATCATACTTCAGGGTCTTCCAAAAGACATCTACAAGTTAATCAATCACAACAAGAAGCCAAGGCGAGTTTGGGACAATGTCAAGATGCTTCTCTCTGGTTCTAAATTAACTAAAGAAGACAGAGAATCACAACTGTATGATGACTTTGAGCACTTTAAGATGATACCAGGGGAAAGTGTCACTGAATATTACGTGACGTTCCACAAGCTTGTGAATGACATGAGGAATATCAATATGACTATGCCAAATATTCGGCTAAACTCAAAGTTTGTGAACAACAATGGCACAAATTTGTCACTTCTGTCAAGTTAACTAAAGGTTTGAGGAACACTAACTATGAGCAATTGTATACATTCTTGCTTCAGAATGAGAGACATACAATGTTTGAACGAATGATTCTTGAAAAGTTCAAATCTAATTAGGGAAGGCAAGCTCATCAAATGACTCAACAGCATTCTACCCAAATGTAGGTATCACCACCAAAGCTTCTCAAGTCATACCAACAGGTAATGGTAACTACAAGCTCATTCCAGATCCAGCATATAAACCACCAGATTCAAACACACTCATGGAAAACTTCATCGATCAATTATCTCTCATGGTCAGTCAAAATCTGAATTCCACTCCACACACCAACAATAACCTCTGAACAACATCCAGTCCACAAAATCAAGCTACTGTCAGAGATGGAAAGGTGGTGGTGCAAAATGTACGAGGAAGACGGTATGAACAAGGGATGATTGGAGCAGGTTATGGTAATACTGGAGCAGGAGGAGGGTATGTCGCTAATCAGAATCGTGGAAGGAATGGAAATCGAGGACAAGGAAAGCCAATCAAGTGCTACAATTGTGGTGGTGAAGGACATATTGCAAGGAACTGCACATCTCTAAAACGTCCACATAATGCAGAATACTTCAGAGACAAGATGCTGCTGGTGCAAGCTCAGGATAATGGAGCAGCTTTGGATGAAGAAGAGTTGCGCTTCTTGCGAGAGGGAAATGCCAAAACCTATGATCTCGATGTGGATGAGCGACCAATTCGGGAAATAGGACACAATCATCAAAATGCTTTTCAAGTTGCTGACTGTGATACATTTGACTCTGATGTCGATGATGAACCTACTGCCCAGAAAATCTTCATGGCTAGCATTTCACCAATGGTCTCTCCAAAGGTCTCACCACCACAACAGGTCGGTCCATCCAAAGACTCATTCATTTCAGAGTTATTAAAACTATACGATGGAGTTGATGAGCAAAAGATACATTGTGAAGTACAATCCCATGAAACCTATGAATCAGATACAGATAGTGTGGGTAATAGTAATATTGTCCCATATGATCAATATGTGATCCAAAGGGAAAGTGAGATTGTACCAAGTGATGCATCTTCTGCAGTCAATGATGACTATGTTTTTGATGAATATACTGCATGTTCCCCTGATAATTCTGTTATCTCTGAACTGAATGCTTATAAAGAACAAGTTGCTATTTATGAACAACTTGCTAAGTTTGAGTTAACTACCCGTGAGCTGGAATTGGATAACCAAATGCGTACAATTATTAGAAAAAGTAATTTTAGAGAAGAAATGTTAAAACAAGAGTTAAACTCCTTACAAGAAAAGCTTTCTAAAACTGTTAAGCAAAAGCACGGACTCCAAGATAATGTTAAAGTGCTTAAACAAGAATTTAATGCTAAGGAATTGAAACTTTTGAATGACTTTTCTATTCTCAAAACTTTGAAAAACAAGCTTGAAAATAAGTTGTATGTACAAGGGAATACCATTTGGACTGCCCACATGATCACTAAGCACAGAGTCTTAAGCGATAAGCATAGTATTCCCCTTGTAGAGGAGCCAAATCCCGAGTATTGTAAAAAGGCTAAAGCTTTCCATACGATTGTATATGATGGTAATGAGATCCTCAAGCCTAGGCAAAAACCATCATGTATTGGAAGCACGGAAGAGGATAGAAAATTAGAAGATGCCTCTAGGTAGAAAATGGATAAGAAGCTAAAAGATCTTGAGAGTAAAAAGCAAAACATAACGATCAAACCCCATGATTACACAAAAGAAAATTGGATCTCCCTGAATAGGTTTAAGACTCAAACTCTATTAACCCCAGAACAAATTTTTTGGAAGAAAGACATGGATAAGCAAAAAGCAAACATACTTGTTGAAACAAACACTCCCCTTAGGAAAGTGCCTGCAGCTATTGTGTATCCTCCGAATACATCAATGCATTTAGTTCCTAGAACTATTTCCACTAATAGCAAGACCTTAATCAGCCTGTATGTTGTTTATCAACTATTAGTTGATTTTGAGAAAACATGTAAGGAGAATCACACCTACAGGGATAACTAAAGGGGAAAGGGGTTTTGAGCAAACTAAAGAATGCTATTTAACTGAGGTCATGCCTTTTTTTAAACAACTAAAAGGTCAATTTGAAAGTCTTTAAAAAGGGATAAACTCGGATATTAAAGAAATGAAAATGGAGTTTGATGCAATGATTGTTGAAGTCAATGATTATGAACGGGAACTCAAATATAATGAAATTGAAAAGAAGAATCTGCATATCTTAAATGAGAACTTAGTATTGAGTTGTGTGGCTCAAGATCTGTTCTATACTATTATTGAGCATTCTATTATTGCTTCTCAAATTCATGAATTATCTGTTGGTTTAAAAGTTTCCCATGATCGTGTCATTGAGCTTGAAAACAAAAACTCAAAACTAAATGAGAAAATTGACCCGGATGATCACGATAATTTGGTAAAACATTTTTCTAAGCTAGAAGTTGAACATTTTGATTTGCAACTAAAATATCAACATCTAAAAGAAAATGTTAAAACCTCAAACATCAAGATATCCTCGGATGTTTCAGAGTTTGATGCAGTTTTTAAAATAAACAAACGTGATGAACAGATTCAAGCTCACTGTAACACGATCAGAAAGTTGAAAGCCCAAACTTCACAATTAAAAGGTGAAAAGAACAATGTGACTGGCTCCCAAATGCCTCCTTATTTATATTCTCAGTTTTCTCAAAACTTTCATCTTCAAAACATCATTAACGTTTTACAACAAGAAAATGAGAGTTTTCTAGAAGAAAATGAAAAGGTCAAATGACACTTCAAAGAGTTATATGATTCAGGGAAAGTTACTCGTGACAATAACAATGAAAAAATAACTTCGTTACAAAAGGAGATTAAGAATCTAAAGAGGCAGGTAAAAGGGAAAATGCCATTTGTCTTTAATGAGAATGTTGCATCAAAGTCATCTGCAGATTCTAAATATACTGTGACTGTTAAATACATTCCTACTCATTTTATAAATAACGAACTTGTGTTTCATAACTATTTCTTTCATCTTAAGGATAGTCTAGAATGTCTCCATGAGATTCTAGAAGAGGATTACATAAACAAACCACTTGATAGTGAAATTAGGTTTGCTTGCATTCAGGCCAAACGATCTCAGGAGCTGTTAGAATGTTTAAGAGCTGTGATGCCTTATGTGAGAAAGATAAAGCTGTGATGCCTTGTTCTATGCCTAGTACTAAGTATGCAACCCATCTAATGCCCAGTATTAAGAAAGGGAACTTTAATATGCCTTCAAATAGCTCAGATCCTAGCACTTCTAAACCTGAAAAGCAAAAAGTAGCAATACCAACTAATATTCCCATTCCTTCTACAGGAGTAAAAAGTTACACTAAAGCGAACAGGTCAAAGCCTCAAGGCAACACAAAGAATGATAGGACCTTGCAAGCTAGGAATGTTCAGTGGAAGAAAGGAGAAGATCACCTTAGGAAGAATGAAACTATGTTGAATAAAACAAATTGTGTTGATTCTAGTGTTAGCTCTAAGTGTGCTGTAATTAATGCGAATTCTGCTACTTTTGGCAAAACATGTAATGATGATTGCTTGGTTTCTGTTACTAATCATGTATGTGGTGTGAATGATTTGATTAATGCGGTTAAATACCCAGTTAAAATTGTTAATGCCAAAAATCAAGCTAAGAAGGCCAGAAAGCAAAGGCAAAAGAAGGTTAGAAAACATTGGAAACCCATAGGAAGAAAATTTAGTAATATAGGTTATCAATGGATACCTACTGGCCTCAAATTTAATCTTAACGAGCTGTGCCCTAAATTATCTAAGACAATGCCCATTAGGAAATGGATGCCCACTGGTAAAACTATACCTTTAAGAAGTGAACATACTTTGAATAGGTCTAATATGCACACTAGTACTGCATCTATCCCTAATGATTCCATTGATTCTGCTTCTGATGTGGGTGTTCCAATCTCTATCACTAACCAAATGGAACCCATTCTTGCATGGGGATCCCAATTATCCAGTTATCCATTTTTGTCTGTGTTTAGCTGCATATCGTTCAAATCGTTCTGTGGTACCTGGACTCAGGATTTTCCAAGCATATGAATGGAGATCACTCGTGGCTCATGAACTTTGTGAGTAAATTCATCGGGATTGTTAGATTCAGGAATGATCATTTTGGTGCAATTATGGGTTATGGAGATTATGTTGTTGGTGATAGTGTAATCTCCATGGTATATTATGTTGAAGGTCTTGGTCATAACCTGTTCTCTATCGGTCAATTCTGTGATTCCGATCTAGAGGTGGCTTTTAGAAAACATACCCGTTTCGTTAGAGAAGTTGATGGTGTAGAACTGTTAAGAGGAACACGTGGTTCAAACCTATACACCATCTCTATCGAAGACATGATGAAGTCTTCTCCAATCTGTTTGTTGTCAAAGGATTCGAAAACAAAGTCATGGTTATGGCATCGTCGTCTCAATCACTTGAACCTCGGCACCATTAATAATCTTTCCAGAAAGGATCTTGTAAGAGGCTTACCCAGATTAAAGTATGAAAAAGATCATCTTTGTTCAGCATGCCAATTGGGAAAAAGCAGGAAATATGCCCACAAACCCAAACCCAAACCCTCAAACTCAGTTATGGAAGTTCTGCATACCCTTCATATGGATTTATGCGGACCTATGAGAGTGCAAACGATAACTGGGAAGAAACATATATTAGTCGTTGTTGATGACTACTCTCGATTTACTTGGGTTAAGTTTTTTAGGACAAAAGATGAAACTCCAGATGTCATCATCAAACATATCAAACAGCTGCAAGTTCGACTCAATATGACTGTTAGAATTGTTCGAACAGACAATGGCACGGAGTTCGTGAACAAAGAATTAAGTCAATTTTATGAAAGCATTGGAATTAGTCATCAAAGAAGTGTTCCTCGCACGCCTCAATAGAACAGTGTAGTTGAAAGACGAAATCGGACCCTTGTTGAAGCTGCAAGAACAATGCTAATTTACTCAAAGGTTCCAATGTTCCTTTGGGCTGAAGCCATTGCTACTTCTTGCTACACCCAAAATTGTTCCATCCTACACACCTCTCATGAAAAAACTCCATACGAACTTGTCCATAAACAAAAACCTGATCTCTCCTACCTTCATGTATTTGGTGCTTTGTGCTATCCACTGAATGACGGTCAAGATTTGGGTAAACTAAGAGCTAAGACGGACATTGGAGTTTTTGTGGGTTATGCATCAAACAAGAAGGGTTACCGAATCTACAACAAAAGAACTCGAGATATCATGGAAACTATTCATACGCTTCGATGAGTCATGCGGGCAAATGGCTCGGGACAATCAAGTTCGGACCGCATCACAACCTTCATTAAGTAGTCCTATTAGTTCTTCTCTTGTACATAATCCCTCACCAGAAACTCCATATGTACCCCCATCAAAAGATGATTTGAAGAAATTGTTTTATCCAATGTTGGATGAACACTTTGAGCCTATTGCTAATGATCAGTCAAATCCATCAACAGAGGCTACTGCTATCCCTGTCAACGTAGATAACCCTTATGTTTCTATGTCATTGAGTCAAGAAGTGCCTACTGCTGATCACTCAGTCTCATCATCAAATCCTCAATCATCGAGTGTACATCATGGAATTGTTTCTGGCACCTATGATGGAGATAACCCCTTTGCTACTCCCGAAGATGCTCCCTTTGAGAACAAATTTGCTCATGAACCATCATCAGAACCATTTTCATCAGAGGAAAACGACTCTGCTACTTCAGTTCCTCAACAACAACCACACGAACACCTTAGAAAATGGACACATGATCATCCATTGGACAACATCATTGGAAACCCCTCTCGTCCTGTATCCACTCGTTAACAACTTGCAACTGATACCTTATGGTGCTTCTTCAACTTTGTACTATCCAAGATTGAACCAAAAGATGTTAAAACTACCATGAATGAAGACAACTTGTTCAATGCCATGCAAGAAGAAATTCATGAGTTTGATCAACCAGATTTATGGGAATTAGTACCTGCTCCTGATTGTGCTATGATCATTGCTCTAAAGTGGATCTTCAAAGTAAAACTTGATGAGCATGGTGATGTGTTAAAGAACAAGGCTCGATTAGTTGCAAAAGGATATCGTCAAGAGGAGGGTATTGACTTTGAAGAATCTTTTGCTCCAGTTGCACGTATCGAGGAAATCAAAATCTTTCTGGCTAACGCTGCAAGTAAGAACATGATAGTCTATTAGATGGATGTAAAGACGGCTTTTCTTATGAGATCTTAAAGAAGTTGTATACGCCACCAACCCGAAGGTTTTGTGAATCGAGCATCCTACTCATGTCTATCGCGAAAAGGCTCTTTACGGTTTGAAGCAAGCTCCAAGAGCATGGTGCGATACATATTAAAGTTTCTTCTATTTTTGGATTCAAAGAAAGGAGCGCTTGATCCGACATTGTTCACCAGAAAGTCAGGCAAACAATTAATTCATGTTCAAATCTATGTTGATGATATTATTTTTGCCTCGACTGACCCCAATGAATGTGACCATTTTTCTTTGGAGATGGGCTCCAAATTTCAAATGTCAATGATGGGACAAATGTCATTTTTCTTGGGATTACAAATTTCACAATGTCCCGGAGGCATTTTTATCAATCAATCTAAATATGCAAATGAGATTTTAAAGAAATTTGGATTTGATTCTTGTAACCCTGTTGACACTCCCATGGTGGAGCGTACTAAACTGGATGAGGACCACTCAGGGAACATGGTTAACCAGCCCAAATATCGTAGTATGATTGGGTCCCTGATGTACCTTCTGCCAAGAGGACCGGACATTACGTTTCACTGTTGCATGCATGTGCTAGATACAAAGCGTGCTAAACCAAAAAGCACATTGAACGGTTAAACGGGTCTTTCAGTATCTCCAAGGAACCATGATATGTGCTTATTCACATATCTTTTCATCATCAAAACAGACCCAAAACAACCAAGGAAAAGCCGTTTATTGCTAATATTTGTGGTTTTCTTGAGTTTGTGCTTGTCTTGTAGTCGGATATGCAAAACAGCACAAAAAGGATCCAAATCGATGTAAATCAGAGCACGAGATCAAGAGAGTTTTAGCCGAAATGGAAGGTCAAGATTGTGTATTTTGGAAGATTTTATTCTTAGAAGATGATTTTTGAAGTTTCAGCAAAGTTTGAAGAAAAGTCAAGTTCAGTCCCTGCACTTTGAGCTTTTGACAAAATTGATCCCTGAAGTTTCAGAAATTACAAAAGTCACCCTTGGATTATTCTAGATTGACAATATTGGTCCTTAATAAAGCATTGTCAGAAGTTCACTTTTGGTCCCTTAAAAATCCGAATTGTACAAGAATGGTCCTTTAAGGTTAACATTGGTGTCATATTAAGTCCAAGATCCAAATCCTTATAATAGCTCTTCGGCCCAAATGTGTACCCGGATCCAAAGCCCAATCAAAACACTAAACACCCGGTTACATATTATAACCCGACCATCCCAAACCCGGACTTATTACCCGAGTAAATACCCAAGTCAACGAGTTAAAACCCCGGTCAAAATCCAAACCAAGAACGACGTTGGCAATTCACGCCTCGTTGGGAAAACGATTCGGGTTGACTAATCCGTACACACGATCACACACGGGATTTGATTTATTATTCTTTTTCCTAAGAGAATTTGAATCTATCTTCGTGTGATTATTTTGATATTGATATTGAGGATTTATCCACACACATATCCCTTAAGCCTTCATTATCAAAGACTTCGGTGTCCGAGCCGTTTTATGTTTCTTACGGCTAGTCATTCACAAGTGGCTAGTTTGTGTGAGTTAAGCTTGACGTTTGCTCTTTCGCTACGTAATCAAACCATCAACATGGGACTTTGGTATCCGAAGGACACCGGTATGTCACTAACAGCCTATCTGACGATCTTGACCATGCATGATGTCAAGATACGTCGAAGCACGCCGGGAGGTGCTCGGTTTTTAGGTGATAAGCTTGTGAGCTGGTCTTCAAAGAAACAAATGAGTACTTCTATATCCTCTCTGAAGCAGAATACATAGCCAAGTCATCTTGTTGTGCTCAAATCCTATGGATGAGATCCCAATTATCTGACTATGGCTTTGAATTCAACAAAATCCCTCCGTATTGTGATAACAAAAGTACCATTGCTCTCTCATGCAACAACATTCAACATTCAAGAGCAAAGTATATCGACATTCGACATCATTTCATCAGGGAGCAGGTGGAGAACAGTGTGGTGGAACTTTATTTTGTGAGGACTGAATATCAGTTAGCAAACATCTTCACCAAAGCTCTTTCTAGAGAACGTTTTGAGTTTATCCTTCCACGACTTGGTCTAAAGAGTCTTCAACCGGAAACACTCAAACGTCTTCAAGAGGAAGAAGAGGAGTAAAAGTTTTTTCTTCATCCATCTCTTGTTTATATTTATTCAAAAAGCGAAATACAAAATTATAAAACCTAAAAAAGAAAATAGAAAAATATAAAATTTAAAAAATCCATAAAAATCAGAAAATCTTTGAAAAAGCTAAAAATATTTTTCCCATCTTTTCTTTTATTCGATTACATCTACGGTCTTTGTTATGTCATTCAAAGAGTGACACGGGTCTTTAGATGTTGTTCAAATGTACATCTTTAAAAAAAAAAATTGAGAGAAAGTGAAACTATGGCTTATAGTCATTTCAGTCTATAACCCGTTTTAAAAGAAAGAACAGAGCCATGCTTTATACAATTTTTCAAATCTCATGCTCTGATTCTAAAAACAAATGTTTGTCACCATAAAGAAAAATATTTCACTCAAGGATATTTTTCCTTCTATAAATTCTTCTGAAAAATATTTGTTATCCAATGAAAATTAATAGCTTTGAAAAATAACTCGGACTCAACTTTGAAAATCATCTGAACTTGACTTTTGTCAAAATCTCTATCTCTCAATCAACAACTCACGTCATTGATTGAGCGGGAGAATGATTTCAATTACATCAAAAGGTTATTTGTCATACAACTGGTTCTGACCAAGGCTAATGTCATGTTTTCAAAAGTTACTCAAGCATGTTTAATCTTTGGAGTTTAAAGTCTCTGATTTGATCCTTATCGGTTAAATGTTTTCATAATCAAGTCACAATTCTCCTCAAAAGCTTTCAAAAACAATTTATCTATAGAGATCAAAAATCTCAAATGATTTGAAAATTGTGATTGGGGGAGAATTTGTGATTTAAATAGGATTTAAACTGATAATTCGATAAATGGTTTTATAAGTGTTTAGCAAGCTCTCCTCCCTTCATGTGCCAAATGATTTCAAATTTTATTTTCCACCATACATGGGAGCATCTATATCAAACAAAAAAAGGATTGAAATGTGATTGATTTGTCTCTAAGTGCAGGTTTTCCCTAATATGTGCAAAACACTTTCAAATCTCTATGCACATATTGAGGGGGAGCAACTTTTTGAAAACCACATTCTTTCCCAAAAATATCTTTAACTAAGCATAAAAAATACTAATCTTGATCGGGAAGGTGATGTAGATAATTTTACAAAATGCTAATCAATGAATTGAATTCTTCCTCTTGTCTCCATGTGCCAAAATGATTTCAAATATTCGATGCACATGTTGAGGGGGAGCTCACTTTCTGAAATATCAAAAACAATTTAGGTACAAAATGCTTTGATAATATATCACAAGTATCTGGATTGATTTTCAAATGGTTTTCAATTGGTTCCAATGGCAGAAGAATAATACCAAAAAGACCGACCAAATTTACTTTATGTATGGTGATATAAGGATGGTTAGGTTAGGTATTCGTTCCCACGATCCCGCCAGAGCCGGAGGGATCTACCTAGGGACAATCCACTAGATAGTGTAGAGTCCTTAGGTATGATGAAAAAATGAGAAATGTGAGATATGGGAAGAGTGCGGACTGAGATAGAGCTAGAACTGGAATAAACCCAACAAGGTTCTAGTTATGAAGTCTTGGTAAGCAAGAAAGGGTTGAAGAATGAAAAAGAAATGAATGAGAAAAGGGTGAAAATAAATAGCCCTCTAATTATTCAACCTTAGGCGTAAACCGGGTTCAATACATATGCTACTGGTTGTTACTAAGGCAACACCGGTATTGGAGACAAGACGTCATGGACCCAGTGACGCACTGCACGACAACTTCCCAAGCCACTCAAGTTCCTCTTAAAAGGACTTGTTTCATTCTCACAGGAAACATACATAATCTATCGACTTTCTTTTAGAGATTGTTGATATTGAAGAAGGAGACCCTCAGCCTAGTCTCCGACATAGGAACCAAATGTGCACTATTGAGTCTAGAGCCACGAGATCATGAATAAATCTATTTAGGACACAATCAATGAAGACTCACTATTTCACACAATGTGGAAAGTGAGAATATATCTTATGAGTCCTACGTATTATCCTTGTGGTATTGCCAGAACGTCTGAGTGATATGCCAACATACTCATAATGAAGATGGAAAACCTTCTAGAGCCAACATCAAACAAGCTCTTGGTAGGTGGCATGTGAGATCTATCTGTAATACCTGAAATTCAGATAACATGTAAAAAGACCAAAAGGCCCCTATAATCTTAAACTTTTAATTTTAAGTAATTAAAGTCCCAAATTAATCCCAAAAATATGTAAATAAATCGATATGAGATGTAATATTTTTATTTTGACTTTTTAACTTTGTTTTGACTTAATAAATTATAAAAAATAAAAAAATAAAAATGGGCCGATTGGGCTTTTATTTATGAAATCCGGTTTTTAATAAAAGAAAACAAATACAAAACAATTGCAAATAAAATTTATAAATGTGAGATATCCTTAAATCTTGTTTCCTAAACTACTAGGCCGAAATTTGGGCTCTTCCAAAGTTTTATTCCGTTTGTTTCCATTCCATATTCACGGCATACACCACAAAAACCCTAATATAACTTTTTCTCTCCCAAAAATCATACAAGCCACCATAAATTCTAAGAGTATTTTTCCTGTGATCTATACACTGCTAGGAAGCCAAGAAAATTGACAATTCGAATTTTGAAGGCATGACCTATTTGTTGTCGAAGTTAGTTCATACGCAAGGTAAAATTCATCATAATTCTTACAACCCTCCATAAATTCATTTTCCATTTTTCATGAGTTCCTTACATCATATATGATCTGTGAAAATTGGTTACAAGGTGTTTGGAATCTCGTTTCTGCTCTTTGGAATTTTGGAGTCGTTTTTATCCTAACTGAGAGGAATAATTTCATCCAGCGTGTTCTAAACGTTCTAAAATTTATATGATATTTTTCTCATGTTATATTCATCCTATAAGTTCCAAATAAAATAATAAAAACGAACTATGCATGGTATACGAATTATTTGAGAATTAAACCCTAAAAACGTGTTAAAACCCTAAATAATTAGAAACGAATTTTCTGGGCATGAAGAATATTTTTCGTGGACTCTATATAATGAGTATTAACTCTAAAAAATGGTGGTTCGAATATTTTAAGCTTTGATCATGTTACATGAATTTATCCTAATCGCTATCTATGAAAAAGGGAAAATAAAATGAGGAAACCCTAAGGATCGACTAGGGTTAGGGTTTAATTATACAAATCTGGTCATTAATTATGTTTTAAGGTTGTGTAATGATTAGTACCATGATTGGATAATGAGCTAGGGTTTTTTAGTTGTTTTTGTATAAAACCGATTTGTATAACTTAAGGTAAAGGGCTTGTTTTGTAACTAAATGGATTTAATGAGTAAAATGAGTAAACTTGCTATATTGACATTTTAAACCTTAAACTCTTATAACTTGTCATAAATGATCCTTAAATCATAATAACACTCATTTTCATTATTTAATGTTAGATAAGTAACTAAAGTTACTAAATATGGAAACCTGCTAATTATGGAAAGTTACTAAAAATAGAAACACCCTAAAATAGAAAGTTTCCTAAAATAGAAAGATTACTAAAAGTAGAAACCTCGTTAAAATGGAAAGCCGTCTTAAGCGAGGTGATCCGATTCTTATAGAACGTTATTTAATTCGTATAGGTTCCGGGCGACGGGATTGATCTTCTTTCTTGATTTTACTTTCATTGTGATTTGCTCCGAATAAGGTACAGATATTCTGACCTTACCTCTTAAGGTTTCTTATGATTCGTTTACATCTTTCGATATTAGCTTTGAACCGTTATACTTTGCTCTGAGCCTTCTTATTAGGGCTTCCCTATAACTTTGCTATGCTCCCTTTGATTGATTCTCCTATGTGAACTGTTTGATTATGAACCTTTGATATGAACCTCTTATATGAACTTATGATATGGACTTTGATATGAATCTTTGACAATGAACCTTTGATATTGAACTTTTGATATTGGACCTTGATATTGAACTATTGCTATGAACCTCTGAATTGTGAACCATTGATATTGAACCTTTAATTGTGAAGACTTACATATTGCTACACTTTGAACCTTTGATTGACCCTTCAGATTGATACCCGAGCCATTAACTAGGCATGGGGTTCCATGTCCGTGTCATTGATGCACCAATGGCATGACTCCAGTGTGCACGAGTGATGTGCACACCGTCCCTATTTTGTATTGATTATGCGGCGGAGATATTGTATGGCCAATTATTGTTTTGCAGGGGCGTATGGATGCATCCTAGATTTGTATTGTATTGATATTGATATATTGTTTTGGTGATGTGGTGCGTGTGTGCAATACACCCCCTTACATTTTGGGAGCTAGCTACTCCATTGGTTCTTGAGGTCTCCCCTATTGGTTTGGTATTCGAGGTCACCCCTCGAATACAATGGCTACTATTGGTTACGTGGTCATTATTGCCACTATTGATCTGGTTTGTTTTGTTGGCTCGGGATAGATTTCTGACAACCCTTACACTTTTGATACCTATATTGTACCTTCGGATTCCCACCTGCACCATATTCGAATTATTGTCCTTTACCCAATTACCCTTATATGACTCACTCTACTACCAAGATATATATGTTCCATTGCTTTGATCTGTTACACTCTCATTCCGTTACTTCAGACTATCGTTCCATTCACGTACCGGGTTATTATATGTTATTGGATTTGATTTTGATATTCATGTTTATATGACTACTGATTACTCTGTATGACATGTATGTATGCGATATAAGTTTTACCTGTTGTCATCTGATGATATGCCATCTTACTGTTATGTGATCCTTTGATTTGTCTAGTAACCTTGCTTGTGTGAAATCGATTGTTGATCTGTTTGCCTTTTGTACTTCGTTCAATTAATCTTGTGGACTATAATTACCTGATAGTATCCTTATCTGCTTGTGGTTGACCTGCCATGTTTACATTTCGGTTTATGCTACGGTTTGTTTGGGTAAATGGTTCAACTTATGAGATCTAGCTGGTTAACTTGTTTAATTGCCCTACTATGTATTGAATTCAGTTAATTATAATGCTCATACTGTATTCCTACTTGTTACGTATGACTGCCATGTTTTGACTACCGTTATGATACTGATTATGTCTTCAACTAAGGGTTTGACCCGTGTGAATTGCATGCTCACTTATTAATTATTTGCTTCCGCTTTCCTGTAGACATCCGTTTGGCTTGTATGTCTCCCGAATTCCTGAAATGATTGTATAACACATATGTTGTATAGATGTGACGCCTGCTATGTTTGCTTATGTTTTAGTCTTTGTGTGTCTGGTTTATATGTGCTTGTTTATATGTCACCGATGCTTTGCTTTGCTCATTGCTCCTTGTTATCTGTTCATTTTGGATATTTGTATAATTGTGTTCTGCAGGATTCTCTTTGACTCATTATTCTTATTCCGCTGCGACTTTGTTATCCGTTTTTCCTTTGTTTCATTTGCATTTGATTTTATTAGCTTTAGTTTTGTTATATCTGTTCTTTGGGCTTTTAAGCTCAAATAGCATTTCTTTTCCTCAAGGCGGTGTTAGGTTTGAAGATAGGCTTTGATGGGCTGAGAGTTGGATTATTTGAGTGGACCAACCCTAGATACCTTATTATTTGGATTTATTTTGTTGGACTATTGTTTGGAGATTCCTTTTTTTTATTCTAGACATATTGGATTTTGTATTTTTCCTTGTAAGTCATTTGTCTATATGACTTGGTACTTTATTCTTTAAGGCTTTTGCATGTAAGATTTTATTCGTATGTTCTGATATGACACCAGAATGTGACACTTCTACCCTTGTCGGGTTGGGGGTGTTACAATTATGGTATCAGAGCTAAGGTTTCGTCTTGTTGACCTTAGGATTGACTTGTGAGGACTTGGGTAGACACTAGGCTTCCTGTTATGATATATTCGATTCCTTTTGATTGTCGCTTCGATTTGACTTCGATAATCTTTTGTCTTCACTGTTTTGGTCTTATTCTCTTCACATTCGATTTTATTATTTTGTCTTGGCATCCGTTTGTCGATCATTAGATGGAGAAGCAGTGGAGCCGCGAAGATGATGGTGCTTGAACCGTGTTCTTTATGCAACCTCTCATTTGGAGAGGTTCGGTGAAGGAGCCTTACACCCATTGCCGTCTTGGAGGCATCAAGATCTTTTTGGAAGGAGGCTGGGACGGATCAACCAAAGGCGCAAGGACGGAGGAAAGGTTCAACCGGTGTCTGAGAAGGTTCATCTACTTCATGTGATCTGGGCGCGACTTGTGTTACTCCTACTCGTTTGTCATGCGTTTTGAGGCGGTTTGATTTTTCTGTTAAGTGATTCTGATCGGTATTGCTTTTCTTGATTTGTTCGGAACTCGGTTTGAATCGTGAAGCTCCATCGTTTAGCATTTCGTTAATATCTCAGCTTTTCTTTTGGATCATCAGTAATGAGTCATGAGGAGCCGTTTTGTGCAAGTTGGTGGTATTCTTTCATTGTGACATGGTGAGTTGTTTGATGCAGTTTATGTAGTGTATATGAATCTGGTCTACTTTGGTATGTTACTTGATATCTGTATGTGATATGTTTTGTGTGATATCGGCTATGTGGTTTGTCATGACCGAGTAATATGGTAACAATAAGGGCTTGTTATGTGATGCAAGTATTATGGCCGATCAACGTGATAATACCGAGATCATATAATTTGAAGTTATTGGAATCATACGACGTCTTGGGAAATGCCTGGGGTTGGTACGTGAATGGACTAGGACTTATATCCGTTATCCTTCGATCCTCATATTCATTTGAAATTTTGTACCTCTTTATGAGACGCTCACCGACATCAGCTTTTCTTTTGGATCATCAGTAATGAGTCATGAGGAGCCGTTTTGTGCAAGTTGGTGGTATTCTTTCATTGTGACATGGTGAGTTGTTTGATGCAGTTTATGTAGTGTATATGAATCTGGTCTACTTTGGTATGTTACTTGATATCTGTATGTGATATGTTTTGTGTGATATCGGCTATGTGGTTTGTCATGACCGGACGTAATATGGTAACAATAAGGGCTTGTTATGTGATGCAAGTATTATGACCTCGATCAACGTGATAATACCGAGATCATATAATTTGAAGTTATTGGAATCATACGACGTCTTGGGAAATGCCTGGGGTTGGTACGTGAATGGACTAGGACTTATATCCGTTATCCTTCGATCCTCATATTCATTTGAAATTTTGTACCTCTTTATGAGACGCTCACCGACATCTGTTACGTGTAAGATTGGTACGTTTGGAACTGTTACGATTATGATATGTATAAAACTATGGATTGCTACGTCTGCCTTAAACTCGTACGTCTCTGTTTACCCCTGCGACTTCAATTTTCGAGCACGAAAATTTTCTTTTTAGAGGGGAAGAAGTTGTAATACCTGAAATTCAGATAACATGTAAAAAGACCAAAGGGCCCCTATAATCTTAAACTTTTAATTTTAAGTAATTAAAGTCCCAAATTAATCCCAAAAATATCAGAAATAAATCAGATATGAGATGTAATATTTTTATTTTGACTTTTTAACTTTGTTTTGACTTAATAAATTATAAAAAAATAAAAAAAATAAAAATGGGCCGATTGGGCTTTTATTTATGAAATCCGGTTTTTAATAAAAGAAAACAAATACAAAACAATTGCAAATAAAATTTATAAATGTGAGATATCCTGAAATCTTGTTTCCTAAACTACTAGGCCGAAATTTGGGCTCTTCCAAAGTTTTATTCCATTTGTTTCCATTCCATATTCACAGCATACACCACAAAAACCCTAATATCACTTGTTCTCTCCCAAAAATCATACAAGCCACCATAAATTCTAAGAGTATTTTTCCTGTGATCTATACACTGCTAGGAAGCCAAGAAATATGACAATTCGAATTTTGAAGGCATGATCTATTTGTTGTCGAAGTTAGTTCATACGCAAGGTAAAATTCATCATAATTCGTACAACCCTCCATAAATTCATTTTCCATTTTTCTTGAGTTCCTTACATCATATATGATCTGTGAAAATTGGTTACAAGGTGTTTGGAGTCTCGTTTATGCTCTTTGGAATTTTGGAGTCGTTTTTATCCTAACCGAGAGGAATAATTTCATCCAGCGTGTTCTAAACGTTCTAAAATTTATATGGTATTTTTCTCATGTTAAATTCATCCTATAAGTTCCAAATAAAATTATAAAAACGAACTATGCATGGTATACGAATTATTTGAGAATTAAACCCTAAAAACGTGTTAAAACCCTAAATAATTAGAAACGAATTTTCTCGGCATGAAGAATATTTTTCGTGGACTCTATATAATGAGTATTAACTCGGAAAAATGGTGGTTCGAATATTTGAAGCTTTGATCATGTTATATGAATTTATCCTAATCGCTATCTATGAAAATGGGAAAATAAAATAAGGAAACCCTAAGGATCGACTAGGGTTAGGGTTTAATTATACAAATATGGTCATTAATTATGTTTTACAATTGTGTAATGATTGGTACCATGATTGGATAACGAGCTAGGGTTTTTTAGTTGTTTTTGTATAAAACCGATTTGTATAAATTAAGGTAAAGGGCTAGTTTTGTAAATTATGAAACTTGATGGATTAACTTGTTAATATAGTAACTAAATGGATTTAATGATTAAAATGAGTAAACTTGCTATATTGACATTTTAAACCCTAAACTCTTATAACTTGTCATAAATGATCCTTAAATCATAATAACACTCATTTTCATTATTTAATGTTAGATAAGTAACTAAAGTTACTAAATATGGAAACCTGCTAATTATGGAAAGTTACTAAAAATAGAAACCTGCCTAAAATAGAAAGTTTCCTAAAATAGAAAGATTACTAAAAGTAGAAACCTGCTAAAAATGGAAAGCCGTCTTAAACGAGTGATCTGATTCTTATAGAACGTTATTTAATTCGTATAGGTTCCGGGCGACGGGATTGATCTTCTTTCTTGATTTTACTTTCATTATTATTTGCTCCGAATAAGGTACAGATATTCTGACCTTACCTCTTAAGGTTTCTCATGATTCGTTTACATCTTTCGATATTAGCTTTGAACCGTTATACTTTGCTCTGAGCCTTCTTATTAAGGCTTCCCTATAACTTTGCTATGCTCCCTTTGATTGATTCTCCTATGTGAACTGTTTGATTATGAACCTTTGATATGAACCTCTTATATGAACTTATGATATGAACTTTGATACGAATCTTTGACAATGAACCTTTGATATTGAACTTTTGATATTGGACCTTGATGTTGAACTATTGCTATGAACCCCTGAATTGTGAACCATTGATATTGAACCTTTAATTGTGAAGACTTACATATTGCTACACTTTGACCTGTCAGTTGATACCCGAGCCATTAACTAGGCATGGGGGTTCCATGTCCGTGTCATTGATGCACCAATGGCATGACTCCAGTGTGCACGAGTGATGTTGCACAATCGGCCCCTATTTTGTATTGATTATGCGCCTTGGAGATATTGTATGGCCAATTATTGTTTTGCAGGCTTATGGATGCATCCTAGATTTGTATTGTATTGATATTGATATATTGTTTTGGTGATGTCGTGCGTGTGTGCAATACACCCCCTCACATTTTGGGAGCTAGCTACTCCATTGGTTACTGAGGTCTCCCTCCTATTGATTTGGTATTCCGAGGTCACCCCTCCGAATACAATGGCTACTATTGGTTACGTGGTACTTATTGCCACTATTGATCCAGTTTGTTTTGTTGGCTCGGGATAGATTTCTGATAACCCTTACACTTTTGATATACCTATATTGTACCTTCACGGATTCCCACTGCACCATATTCTGAATTGATTGTCTTTTACCCAATACCCTTATATGACTCACTCTACTACCAAGATATATATGTTCCATTGCTTTGATCTTTTACACTCTCATTCCGTTTCCGGACTATCGTTCCATTCACGCATCGGGGTTATTATATGTTATTGGATTTGATTTTGATATTCATGTTTATATGACTACCGATTACTCGTATGACATGTATGTATGCGATATATAAGTTTTACCTGTTGTCATCTGATGATATGCCATCTTACTGTTATGTGATCCTTTGATTTGTCTGGTAACCTTGCTTGTGTGAAATCGATTGTTGATCTGTTTGCCTTTTGTACTTCGTTCAATTAATCTTGTGGACTATAATTACCTGATAGTATCCTTATCTGCTTGTGGTTGACCTGCCATGTTTACATTTCGGTTTATGCTACGGTTTGTTTGGGTAAATGGTTCAACTTATGAGATCTAGCTGGTTAACTTGTTTAATTGCCCTACTATGTATTTAATTCAGTTAATTATAATGCTCATACTGTATTCCTACTTGTTACGTATGACTGCCATGTTTTGACTACCGTTATGATACTGATTATGTCTTCAACTAAGGGTTTGACCCGTGTGAATTGCATGCTCACTTATTAATTATTTGCTTCCGCTTTCCTGTAGACATCCGTTTGGCTTGTATGTCTCCCGAATTCCTGAAATGATTGTATAACACATATGTTGTATAGATGTGACGCCTGCTATGTTTGCTTATGTTTCAGTCTTTGTGTGTCTGGTTTATATGTGCTTGTTTATATGTCACCGATGCTTTGCTTTGCTCATTGCTCCTTGTTATCTGTTCATTTTGGATATCTGTATAATTGTGTTCTGCAGGATTCTCTTTGACTCATTATTCTTATTCCGCTGCGACTTTGTTATCCGTTTTCCTTTGTTTCATTTCGCATTTCAGATTTTATTAGCTTTCGTTTTGTTATATCTATTCACTGGGCTTTTTAAGCTCAGCCGCATTTCTTTTCCTGCGGCAGGTGTTAGGTTTGAAGATGGGCTTTGATGGGCTGAGAGTTGGATTATTTGAGTGGACCAACCCTAGATACCTTATTATTTGGATTTATTTTGTTGGACTATTGTTTGGAGATTCCATTTTTATTCTAGACATATTGGATTTTGTATTTTTTCCTTGTAAGTCATTCGTCTATATGACTTGGTACTTTATTCTTTAAGGCTTTCGCATGTATGATTTTATTTGTATGTTCTGATATGACACCAGAATGTGACACTTCTACCCTTGTCGGGTTGGGGTGTTACACTATCCAATAGATCAACCATGTGACAACTGAACAGAAACAATGGGGCGATTCATAATTATGAATCAATCCTGGTTCAGGTAATGGATTGACGGATACCTTTGAAAAATGGGGTCGTTGTGCTTAAAATTCTTTTCTCTAGCACATCGACTATGTATTAATATTTCAAAAATAAAAGGTGTTTATGATTGACAATTCATTTTCTTTAAAACCTTTTGTATTGCAAAAACACTTTATTTTGAAGCGCGTACGATTGTTTTTCAAATATCTTTTCTTCAATCGGTGAATCTCAAATTCACGGTTCACTCACTCGATGTTGTCTTCTTTGAGATGTTCGGTTTGAGAACAGTAGAGAAGTTCGCGAAACCCTATCAAGGAGATTCTTGAATTATACGATCGCGGTAGTACTTGTATCTTGATCACGATCCGGGCCGTAATGTATCAATGCCATGAAAGTGATTAAAGACACTTTCATGTGTTTTATTGGTAACTGTTGTATGCAGGTACACCCAACGTTTGCAGATGATCATAATTGAGAGGTCAATCCATTTCCGCATGCTCACACAACACATTCACTTCAAAATCATGATAAGTGCATCAACAACTCTGATATTTACACTCCATGCTTCTACTTTGCAACAAATATCGAATCAACTCTGACTTCCGCTACTCTCGATGAGAAGATATCATGAACCAGAATGTGAGCATGTCGGTCCAAAAGTCACAACATCACATAATATCAACACTACAAAGGAAGAGTCAGAGATTTATGGTAGCTGATGATCTCTAAGCTGGCTCAAAACTCATTATCACGTGGATCAGTTAGAGACCTCCACTTGGATTAACCAACCATGCAAAACATGAAGAATCAAAGACTACGGGCTTGAGAGCAAAGAACATTAACAAGAATCCAAGAACTATCTCAATGTAATATCTGTTTATATTCAATGTAATTTGAGGTGACCTCCCTTAGGGGGAGATTGTTAGGATTTAGTAAATCCAATTATTTAAAGTGTCGGTCACCTCAAGTATATGTAATCGTTAGAAAGCTCGTAGTCGTAGTTATTTAATGTTAGTTATTAATTAGTTAAGCAACACTGTGGAGGACGGACGGGTCTTTACCCACTGTATGCCTGATCCACAGCCCGTAGGAGGCATTTTATGTAAGATACTATAAATAACCTCTACCTCCCAAGGTAGAGGGTTGGAGCTCATAATAATATTTTACTTTCTCTCACTAAGTTCTCAAATGTCTAAACTTTCTCTCTCTAAAACACATAGTATAAGACACTTATAATCATGGTTTGATGTGTTTGTGAAATCCAATATGTTACATACTACACTACCCACGATCGGGTACACTGCCCGTTAGTGCATTAGGGTAGACCATAGGTATAACGAGAACTTATAAATATTAAAACCTGGTCAGTAAAACCTACATCAAGTTTTTGTCGCCGCTTCTGGGGAGTTATATTAGGGTTTTTTATTAAGTCTATTTTTTTTTTCATAATTTCAGGATTCAAGATTAGAAGCTCAAATCCATTTTTGGCCACCCCGTTCGATGATCAGGAAACACAATTTTGGACGAAGAAAGTTTACTTACCAATTCCTATTCATAATATTTTCTCGTTTCTGAATCGACCAATCGATGCGAGAATCCAAGTCATTGATGAAAATAATATCGAAGAAATAACCATGGAGCAGTATTTGGAGCAGCCAAATGTGAACTGTAAACAAGCCTTCACACAAGACTCTAGTGTGGAAAATTCTCCATTTCGGACCAATTTATTCGGGAAGTACACGAGCTTAAGTTTTCAGGAGACGAGAATGAGGATGTTCAAAATCATATGGAAGAAGTGCTCTACTTATCATCCCTTTTTAGCATCCGGATATCCCTAGCTATTCGGTTAAAACAAGAATTTTTCCTATGACTCTTACAGGGACTGCAAAAAGATTGTACAATAAACTCCCTGCCGAATGCAAGGAAACATGGGATCAATTAAGAAGAAAATTCGTTCAACGGTTTTTACCTCCTTCAAAGATGGCTAAACTTCTCGGTAAGATCCATCGATTCTCTCAAGAAAGTGAAGAAACGTTGTATCAAGTGTGGGAAAGATTCAATGAGCTACTTTACTGATGCCCCACTCATGACCTGAATAAACACCAAATCGTCTATATCTTCTACAGGGTAATTAACGCAAAAACACGTGAATTGCTCGATTCTCCTAGACCTATTCCAAGCATGACACCTGACCAAGCTTTGGAGTGTATTCGATGGATTTTTGAACATTGCTATAAATGGCATATGGAGACAGGGTATGGGCCAAAGAATAATTTCAATCATAAGGTGATGAAAACATTGACGAAGCAAGAATATAATTATGGTGAAATTTTCAAAAAGCGGAGGCTGGAAAGGGCCAACGAAAGTGAAGCCTGTCAGGTAGAAAAAGTAAAGAGTGTATTGGGGACCAAGACCGGAAATAGCTTAGAATAAAGGATCCTTGACCATATCAAGGAATCAAGGGAACCTGATGAGAGGATTGAAAAAATGATGAAAACATTTGTGGAAAACACAGTTTCTTATCTTAAGACTCATGAAGACCGGATAAAGGGTTTGGAGAAGAATGTAAACTTATGTTCGAAAGCCATCACGGATTACCTCGTCACACGGGAAGAAGAAGTTGTCAATACAGTTGAAACAATCGTTGAAGAGCCCACTACCTTCTCGGAGAAGGTTAAACTAAGAATCAGCAAAGAGAAACTCTTACTCCTTGACGTTGGAGCTCTCCCAGTAAACGTTCCTCTTTTTAATTCCATTAAAACTTACCCTAACAATATTTTGCAGGAATTAAGTAACGATTCCGACGTGACAGTTCAACTTAACGAGAGATGCTCAGCAGTTTTAAGGAATGAACTACAGCAAAAGGAAAAGATCCCGGTTGTTTCACTCTCCCTTGCTTGATCGAGAGTCTCATTATGTGTACCGTCCTTGCTGATCTTGGAGCGAGCATAAGCATAATGCCTCGTTCAATGTTCCTACGTATGGGTGTCGGAGATCTTAAACCAACCAAAATGAAAATGGAAATGGCCGATCGATCCATGAAATTACCCTTGGGAATTGTTGAGAATGTACTGGTAAAGGTAAAAAAAATTCTCTTCCCTTTTGATTTCGTGATTCTAGATATTCCCGAAGACAACAGAATACATATTATTTTAAGAAGACCAATGCTTGCTACTGCCGATGCAAAATTGGATGTCTTCGCTCGAAAATTAACTCTCGAAGCTAATGGGGAAGTTGACACATTTAGACCTAATGAACTTCTGTCCAACCCTTAAAAAGTTTGCGCAATTGACCCTATTGGCAATTTTGGTGATGAATTGGAAGAGTTTCTTACTGACCCCCCGAAAAATCCTACAAACCTTGGCAAGATAGCTTCAGGGAAAGATTTTGATGTGTTCGTCAATTCTGAAGAAGAAGACTTGGGAATCAGTGCTGATGATTTCTCGAGCAACTTCGAAATGGTCCATTGGAACAGCAAACCTGAAAAGACTTTTTCACAATCTGACCAACCCAAGTTTTATGAGATGGGAGCTCGAATCTATCATAGGAACCCCTATTATATGAAAATTTCATGCAAGATTGGGTTCATTGATTTCCATCCGTTCATAGACACAAATTCCCCTATTAACATCATTTCAAAAGAATGCTACAACCAGGTTATGGAAAAGGAACTTGAATATAAAGGAAAAAACTTCCTTGGGATTGCAACAAACATCCATGTCTTTGTTGGGACTCACTCATTTTTGGTCGATTTTGTGGTTTTGGATGACGTTAGCGAGTTCGTAGAAGATGGGCTAACCGGGGTGATTTTCAGGAGACCCTTTCAAGAACTATCTAGGCTTGATAAAGATGAGAAAGAAGGGCTTGTATGGTTAAATATTGGCGAAGATAAAACGGTTTTTAAAATGCCACGGACTGTTAAGAATTTTAAAAAGTGGACGAAGCGATTGAGCCATGCTTTTCACCATGCTTGACATTAGTGACGAAGATAAGGCCAAAGGTATTGACCACCCTTACCAAAAGATCAAGAATTTTTACTTGGGGTGTTTAGAACTAGGGACGGACTACAAACGGGATGAGAATCTGATCAGTTGGATTCAACCTAGAGATTGTCATATCCACGAAATGTCAAACAAGCACTTCTAGCCCCGAGGCTCTGAGTCTAACTTAAAGACTAAATAAAGAAAAATGCTCTTTTAGGAGACGACCCAAATTATCCCTTTAATTTGTTTCCATTTCTGTTGGGTTTTGTATTTTTAACCTTTTTTGCAGTAAAACGGAGAAAAGTTGCTGCAGCACGCTGAACGGGGACCTGATCTGTCCATAGTTACGGCATAACTCATTCTTATGGTTACGCCGTAACATACTTTTTACAGCAGTACTTCAGAGCATCACCAATTACAGCGTAATCCCATTCAATGGTTACAGCATAGCTACACTCCTATAATCCCATTCGGCTTTAGAGGTTATTTTTTGGTCTTTTAGGTTCAGTTTTGATAATAAAATGGTATGTGTTTTCACACATACCACATATTGTTCAAATGTTTGTGTGTTCATGTTAAAATAACATATATCTCCCCCAAGGTTTTGTAAAACAATTAAGTAATAGAAAGTAGGGCTATGAACTCAACATGATTTTGATGTTGTTTAGTGCTTAACGAATGTGATTGATAAGCTGGAAAACCTCTACGTGCAACCTAAAATAGGATGTTGCAACTTAGGTTTGGACTTATGTTTAGGAAAACATAAACGAGTCCATATATGTGTTTATATTGATCATGATGTAGCATAGGGTAGTTTGTGTATGCTGTTTTATAGAAACAATTTAGTTTGTGAAAACGTTTTTAGTTTTATTGTACTACCGTTCGGGCCATCACAATCCAGAGGTCATGTAATGACCGTATAAGGAGCCAGGATACTTTAATTCATAAAATCCAACAAAATCATCAATACGATCACCCCTGAGAGGCCCCTCATGTGAATTTCCTTATTATTGTAGTCTTTAGTAGATACAACATAGGTTGTTCTTTGTTTGAATATCATATTATAAGTGTTAAAATAGTTATACGGTGTGTAAAGTAGGTTTAGTTGTGTTCTGTAATTGAGCTTTTTTCATTTTCAAAGTATAATGAAAGTTATGAAGTCCGTAGGTTGTTTGGTTATGATTGGGAAATCATATGGTTATTACAAGTTTTCGTTATTCATAAATATTGAAATTCTGAAGTTAAGGTATGTGGTTTTAGTTAACAACAGTGATATTTATAAATATATGATGTGTTAAAATCGATGTTCACGGTTGTTTAGACCTTATCTAGGATCACATAAACACACAACGGAATACATCTAAACATAATTGTTATTGAACAAGGTTTCTTCATCATCATCTCCTACACTATTACATACAACCAAGATAGCCCCAATACTATCTTGATCAATGATAGTACGGTTATCCTAACACCAACAATAACAAGATCAATAAGCATTGAATTTGGGGCTAAACACCATGCTAGCATCTACATCTTGTGGGACGGGTAAACCCACACACACAACATGTTTTACGCCTTTGGTGCACACACACTTACAAGCACACTAAACTAAATGTCCCTATATCTCTTTATAAACTAGAGAACTAGGTTTTACAGGGAATTAATGACTAAATAAAGATAAACAATAAGAAGCTTTTCCTGTAATCTTCTATAATTAGAAGATTCCTCCTTTGTCATATTTAGTCCTTCACGTTTCATTCTTTGTCAATGTGTCACATAAGTTTTGTATTATCAACTCCAAATTAACGAACCCAACAATCTTTCCCTAGTTGATAATTGCAAAACTACAATGTGACAACCCGTACTTTCAGGTCATTTCTCGAAACAATTTATGCTTCACTATTTCAACATTTATCGTAAACTAGGTTTACGTGTTCCAAATTCGCGTAACCTTTATGGTTTAGCGGCGAATTCATGATCATAACATCATGTACATTTCATATGGACTAAGTTTAGTCTACATTTCATTTGCATCATTTGCATCATATTAGTTCATTCATGACATTTCATTTCACATTTAACGCGTGAATTTTATATTAAATAAACGTTATCGCGTGAGTTATTATTTTGAGCATTTAATCCGTTACTTTCAAAAATGATCCCGATATATTTTTATACTTATATTTAGTTTATAAAAACTATATTTTGAGTTTACCTAGTGTTCTAAATTTATTTTGTACATAAATCGTTAAAGTTATATTATTACGACGTTTTTCTTAAAAACTGTACGAAAATTTTATATCACTCAAATTTCACAAGGAATGTACTTTTACAATTTTTATAATATCATTATACTCTATTTTGATCTATTAAAATTTTACTTGTACCTAAAAGTACCATTTACTCTACAAGTTATTAATATTAACATTTTCCTACACAATTACTTACACATCCATTTTTAACAAATTATACTTACACTTTATAAAAAAAAAAAAAAAAAAAACAAAATATCTTCACATCCCTCCCCCCTTGGCCGACCAAGGGGGAGGGTGTCATTAATTGGGCATGGTTCTTGATTGTTTTGCTTTTCACTCTACTTAAAAGTCTTACTCAATTATTTTAACTCATTCTATCTCATTCAAGTGTTAGTAAAAATCACTTTTTCTCTCTTTGTTCTTCACTCCCAAAACCGGCCATCAAGGGTTTTCCCAAGGGATCAACAAAATTTTTCAAGTTCAAGATAAATCAATCTAGAATCACACTCTTTATAAGGTTTTGAAATAAAAACCTAGAGTGTTTAGGCTAAAACCTTGTTCCTTGCACCTCATCATATTAACTTGTAAGCATATCATTTATATTTTTCATATCTCCTTTTCATTTCATAAGTATCTCTTCATTTTTGGAGCAAGCATGCATGATTTATGTTGATTTATACCATTTTACATGATTTTTAGAGTTATATATATATAAGGTCATCCTATAATTATCCCCTTGGTATACTTTGGTCTTGATGATGTTTAGGAACCCATGACACCCTAAGAAGGTGTATGGTAGGATTAGATTAGCTTTGGAGTTGATTTGAAGGGATTAGAATAGGTTTGGTACGAGAAAAACTATTTTCGATAAGTATAAAAAGTGTTCTGTCCTTGTTTTGATTTTCTGGAAAATCCGACAGTAGGCACGAAATTTTGGCCTTGATATTTAGAAAATATACTTTAAAACGAATCCGTGGCCGCTTGAACAGATTAAAAGCGAGTTATAACGAAGACGTTATGGATTTTACAAGTTTGACGACGAAATATATATTTTTCAGAAATTTCAGCAACATGTTTTTGTTTTATTCGAAGTCAAAAGCGAACCTTAAGCTTCACAAATTATTTCGACTTATCAAAAATCTATTAGTATACTTTGATCGAAGCTAAGGACGATAATAATGAGAAACGGATTTGAAAGCGACAAAGATATGCGTTTTCATAAAATTACGTAACTATTATTTTCTGAAAAACTATATTATTTTTACAAGACAAAGTGTTACGGTAACTAAAACGACCATGTTGGAGGCTGTTTTTAACTATGATGTGGAACTTTTGGAACGAAATGTATTCTAATAAAATTGAGATCATCGAGCATATTTTTCAAAACAATCAACCGTTTTATATAGCGGAGTTGTAATAAATTATTTATGGATGTTTAAACTTGGCCGAAACTCACTTTTTGAACAACAATTAGACAAAATCACCATCTTTAACCCTTATTATCTTTATGTTCGAGACCTTTATGACGAAAACTCCTGAACTGAAACTTCTAGATTTTGATACAAACTTTCCAAAACCGCCGAAGTTAGTTTCCTAACGCGTTAACGTACACCATTTTACGACTAGTTATTCGGAGCCATTTTTGTCATTTTCAAGAAATTTTCCGACGACATTGTTTTACGACGAAAAGTGAAAATTTCACTATAAAACATTACGAAACCATTGTAGGATGACATTTTGACGTAAATACTTGTAAAGTGATTTTTGATGGGTCAAGACGTCAAAAGAGTA
Organism: Chrysanthemum makinoi; assembly: GCA_910596185.1. Lineage (NCBI taxonomy): Eukaryota > Viridiplantae > Streptophyta > Magnoliopsida > Asterales > Asteraceae > Chrysanthemum > Chrysanthemum makinoi. Next base: position 130,528,230 of record OU343217.1, on the reverse strand, counting down.
TTTTTCAACGATAAGTATTATTTTCAAAACCCGCAAATGGTATAAATAACATACGTAATGCATGCATATCATAACATTACATTGCAACTCATTACATATCATATCATTAAGTAATAGGTCCGGTTAAAGCATCACATTATACCTCGGTACTACTCTTGTCATCATTACAGTTTACCAAGTGAGTTTTCATAGCCCCGTCGATCATGCTTTTAATTATTTTCAAACCTACGGGGGAGAATACATTGCACAACATTTTTAGTACGATACCAAGTATGTTAAATTCATTTACATTGCTTAAGTTACCGCATTTGCCAATTGAAAGTCCCATTACGAACATGAACCGTTAATCATTGAAGCGAGGATGAGTGGATAGATCTATCGAGGGTGATGCCTCCATCCGGGTTGGTGAATCCCAACTAGTCATACGGATGCATTTCATTTTAATAACATTATTGAGTTGTCCGGCAAACACTCTGCAGGCATACATTATGAAGTCTAGTTTCGTGTCATGGACTTATTGCAATTGTAACATTTTTCCGTGACTTGATTGTCATGCACGTCTATACTGCGTAGTCGTATAAAACATTTACTTAAACCTATGATTTCTCACCAACATTATTGTTGACCGTTTTAGCAATGTATTTTCGGTGTTAAGACATACGCATGGCATGGTTAAGGAACCACCTTTGAGTCAGCGGCGTCGACTTATATCATTGTACATTATGGCACTTTATTTCAAAACATCGTTTGGACTTGTAATATATTTGTATTTCCGCAAACTTTCTAAACTTTTGGGACCGATGTTGTAACTCAATGTTTTATTAAATATCCAATGATGTGTTTTTAAACGACACTTTAGGTCGTTCAATATAACTGTGATTGTGGTGCTATGACGGTCAAGCCCCGTGAATTCCATTCCTTACTGCAAAATGTAAATTGGGGTGTGCATGATTGGTACGAGCTACGATTATAGAGAACTAGGTTGCATCATTGACCCTAGACTATAGCTACATTATCATAGCATCTCGTCATTTCATCATTGTACATATTCACTTTTCATGCGGATTCACTTACACTTTATTCGAGATTATTTACTTTTATTTCACATCGGTTGTCATGGACATGTCTTGATTCATCCCATCACCATATCATCGACACTAACACGGAAGATGTCCCATTGACCCTAACATGGATGATGTTTCATCACACTCTTTGAGATCTTATCTTCGATTGGCTCTACTCTACCTTTCCACCTATCATGACCGATCACGGAGATCGAACCCTTGAGAGGCGAAGTGGCACCCACTCCTCATGTTAGCCCAGCTCATGACCCGTTGCAACCACCATCACCACTACTAGCACCATCATCATCACCATCTTCATCGTATTTTCTTAGGGATCCTTTGCCCGTGACGACTTGCCGCCAAAAGCGTGCTCGTTTTGACATCCCACACCACCATCTACGACCCAGCCACTGTTAGGTTCGAAGTTAGGCGAGCTCTAAGGCTGCATGCCGGGACAGCCTTCTACCGAGGCGTTAGGAGCCCGTATTGATAGTCGCCAGATTCAGATAGATAGGTTGTCGCGACAGTTGGAGGAACTGTCGATAGATAGAGGTGAGACCATTGCGAGGAGGTCGAGGGCCTAGTGTTAGGCGGGGTTTCTATTGATTTAGCTCATGAGTATCTGAATAGGCGTTAGAGGGAGGGAGAGTATTGCCGCTGCGGTGTGATTGGAGAGTTGAGGAGTTTGGTGGCTAGTTTGACTACTGTGTTCGTGATCTTGAGGATCGACCGGTGAGCACCATGAGAATTATGGCGCCAAGAAAGCCACAGTTTGAAATGACCGCGGCTATTCAAAGTTGGTGAATGATAGCATAGCCATGCTTTAAGAGTTGAAAGGGAAATGCGACGCCGCTACGCTGAGGGTCGCTACCGCTGCCAAGCCGCTTAGCTTGCTGCCGCTTGGCAATGTAGGAGGATCTGGAGTAAGAAGCTGTTCTTACAAGGATTTCAAAAGTGGAGATCCCACCAAGTTTAGAGGGATGAAGGAGCTACGGCCATGGTGCGATGGTTCGAGAAATTGGAGCCGATGTTTTTGCTATGTAACTGTCCGGATGATAGTAAGGTCAAATTTGCTACGAGTACATTACTCGATGGAGCATTGTCTTGGTGGAACTCATATGCTCAACCGATTGGAATGGAGAATGCTTTCAAGCTTACTTGGGAGCAATTCAAGGGTTTGGTAACTAAGAAGTTTTGTCCTCGTACGGAAGTGAAAAAGTTGGAGACGGAGTTCTATGAATTAGTAACTATTGGGTACGATATTGACACTTACATTCGGAGATTCCAAGAATTAGCCGCGTTATGCCCGTCGATGGTATCGGATAACGAGAAGTTACTAGAGGCTTTTATCGGGGGACTTCCCAGGTTATTCAGGAGATGTGACTTCTTTTGATCCACAAACAATTGAGGAAGCTATTCGAGTGACTCAGAAGTTGATGGCACAAGTGGTGAAGAGAGGTAAGTACACCAACACCAACCGAAACAACAACAATAACCCCAACAACCGTTTCAATTACAACAATAACCGAGCCAACTACAACAACAACAATAGCAACAACAACAAACGGAAGTGGGACAACACCAGGGGTAGAAATGCTACTCAACAACCACCCAAGAGGCAAGAGGTTGCCAAGGCTTATGTTGCGGGTCCAAAGGAAGGAAAAGGGTACTCGGGGGTTTTGCCGAAGTGTAATAGGTGTTTGAGTCATCACAATCCGGGTCGATGTCCTGATCCATGTGAGAATTGCAAGAAGGTTGGTCACCGAACTAGGGATTGCAAGTCGCCACAAGTTACATGTTTTGCTGGGAACGTGGACACTACAAGTCGGAATGTAAGAAGGGAAGGAACCAAGGAAATCCGAATCAAGGAGGTATGGCACAAGGAAGGGTTTACGTCATAGGAGGCGGAGAAGATAGGGAGGACCAATGTTATAACGTGGTTCCTTTCAATAATCGTTATGCTTGATTTTATTTGATTGGTGTTGATAAAAGTTTTGTGTCCACCGTGCATTGCACCTTTACTCAACATTAAACCAACCACATTAGACATATCATATAACATCGAATTAGCTAATGGTAGCGTAGTTAGCACCAACACCATTGTCCGCGGTTGTACATTCAATTTCTGAATCATCCTTCAACATAGACCTCATGCCCGTAGAGCTTGGTAGTTTCACGTCGCATCGGCATGGATTGGTTATCCAAACATCGTGCAAAAATCATTTGTGATGAGAAAGTTGTTCATCTTCCTTATAACGCGCTAAACTTTGATTATTCGTGGGGAACGAAGTGGAACTAGACTTAGTATCATATCGTGCATCAAAACGGAGAAGTACATAAAGAAAGGTTGTTTTGCTTTCTTAGCCCATGTAACGCAGAAAAGTCTGAGGAGGCGACTTGAAGATGTACCAATTGTCCGGAATTTTCAAGTCTTCCCGAAGATTTACGGGACTTCCACCCAAACGTCAAGTAGAATTTCATATTGACTTAGTGCCCGAGTCGCACCGACTTGCGAAGCACCGTACCGCCTAGCACCATCCAAATGCAAGAGTTGTCTAATCAATTGCGGGAACTTCTAGACAAGCGATTCATTAGGCGAGTTCCTCTTTGGGAGCACCGGTCTTGTTTGTGAAGAAGAAGGATGGATCCTTCAGGATGTGCATAGATTATAGAGAATTGAACAAGTTAACGGTGAAGAATCGTTACCCACTCCCGAAATTGATGACTTGTTCTGGACAAGGTTCTAGTATCTACTCCAAGATTGATCTCCTGGGTTATCATCAACTTAGAGTTCGAGGAGGATATTCGAAAATAGCGCGAACACGCTACGGTCATTACGAGTTTCAAGTGATGCCGATTGGATTGACTAATGCACCGGCGGTATTCATGGATCTCATGAATAGAGTATGTAAACCGTATTTGGACAAGTTTGTGATAGTGTTCATCGACGATATATTGATCTACTCCAAGAGCAAAGAAGAGCACGAAGAACATTTAAGGACGATTTTAAGGCTACTCAAGAATGAGAAGTTGTATGCCAAATTTTGAAGTGTGATTTTGGAATCACAAAGTGCATTTCTTGGTCATGTCATTGATAGTCAAGGACTACAAGTTGATCCCCGCAAAGAAAGTGAAAGATTGGGCTACTCCAATGAATCCTCAGAAATTGACAATTTCTAGGACTAGCCGTATTACCGGAAGGTTCATGAAGGTTCTCAAAGATAGCTAGACCTTTGACCAAGTTGACACATAAAAACAAGAAGTACGAGTGGGGAAAGAAACAAGAAGTTGCTTTTCTGTTGAAAAAAAGCTTTGCGCCAATTTTGGCACTACCCGGGAATTGAGAACTTTGTTGTATATTGCGATGCTCGTGATAAAGGACTGGGGCTGTTTTAATGCAAAACGAGAAGGTGATAGCGTATGCTTCTAACAACTTAAGATTCATGAGAAGAATTACACCACTCATGATCTCGAGTTAGGGGCCGTAGTTTTTGCGCTCAAGATTTGGAGACACTACCTCTACGGTACAAAGTGCACAGTGTTTACCAACCACAAGAGTTTGCAATATATTCTTGATCAGAAGGAGCTTAATATGAGGCAATGTCGTTGGTTGGAGTTACTCAGCGACTATGATTGTGAAATCAAGTATCACCCGGGAAAAGCCAATGTTGTACGATGCTCTTAGCCGAAAAGAGAGGCCCAAACCTTTAAGAGTTCGATCATTGGGAATGACAATTAATTCGCCTTTACCATCGAAAATCCACGGCTCGGACGAGGCACTTAAGGAGGAAAACCGACCAAGTGAAAAGCTTTATGGTATGCCCGAAAGGCAAAGCGGTTTTGTAAAGAGAGCAGATGGAGTATTATGTTTCAAGGATAGAATGTGGTACCGTTGTATGGCTGGGAATCTGAGAATTGATTATGCATGAGTCGCATAAGTCAAAGTATTCTATTCACCAGATCGGATAAGATGTATCAAGATCTTAAGAAACTTTATTGGTGGTCGAACATGAAAGCGGAAATTGCCACGTACGTTAGCAAATGCCTTACCTGCTCTAAAGTAAAAGTCGAATATCAGAAGCCTTCAGGTTTACTCCAACAACCAGAAATTCCTCAATGGAAATGGGAACGCATTATTCATGTGTGGTGCAGTCTATGGGTGTTATGGTGGACGTGATTTATGATTGGTCAATGGTTACAAGTGTTACGGTGGACATGTCTTGTTATTGGTTCACAAGAATGTTAATTAAATCTAATTGGTCAACGATGTGTTTGGTTAAGTCAGCAGTTGGTCATAAATTGCGGCATTTATTTTTTAAAGATTGATCACGTGGGATCAGAAGTAAATAAGGAGGCGCAAATTTGTATTAGTTATACAGAATTAATTAATTGGTCGAGAATTATTGGAGAGTATCATCAATTGGTCTTGGCGTGTGATTGGTCAAAAAGAAATCATAAGGTAATAGTCTTCACGTGGGACGTTAAATTGGCATATGACGACAAGATGGTACTGCTGATCATATTTTATTCGGTCTATATTGTATTGATCATATTAATGGTCACGACAAGTGGTGGAGGACACAAGATTTGTTTAGTAGAGGTGCTTGCGTCAGATTTATTCTCATTCAAAGGTCCCTCACATGTTTGACTGGTCCAAGATAAAGTATTTAATTTGATGGTCAATGGTGATATAAAATTGGTAATGCAAGATTCCTATTGGTTTCTCTGACTGCAGATCACGTGGACTACTCGTATATTTTCAATGTACTGTCCGATGTTTGCAAAATCTTTGCTTTCTGCGTTTTATGCAAAGTAATCGCTACTAATGTTTGATTCAAAGTACCGCAGTTTACAAGTTCAGAACGCAAATTTTTCAAAGTGTGGTTTATTGAAAGTAATCGCTCGGAATAAGATGAAAGTAATCACTGGCTTTTTCAAGGTACTGCTTATAATGAAAGTACTGCTTATGAGTTTTTGAAAGTACTGCTGCAAGGTACTGCAGATTTTGTTTGAAGGTACTGCAGTTTATATGAAAGTACTGCAGATTTTGATGAAAGTACTGCTCCTTCCCAACGTCTTTGCTCATGGTTTATTACGAGGCGATTTGAAATTAAGGGGAAGTCGAGCATGATTTTTGGATGACACACACAGGTTATTGTTCACACACACAGGAAGAAGTTTTTGTTCTTAAAAGGATTTAAAAAGCTCGTTTTGGAGATTTATTGAAGAATTGATTACGAAGAGGATTATTTATCACTTATTTGAAGGTGAAGTGGAATTGCTTGATTTGTGTTCTTATCATCTAGCTTGTTGAATCTAGCAATGTGTGATTTTTCTTATAATGCTCTATGCACACATTGTCTATCACTTAAAGGAGTTACATTGTAGTGCTCAGTGTCTCATACTAGTTGAGGATTCTTTTCAAGGGATTGCGGTCTACTTATTTTTTGTGGTTTGTATAAGTATGGAGTTCCGTGGATAGTAAAGATTTAAGACACAAGTTTGTGAAATTCTACTTCTTCATCAAGTTCGTTATATTTGGTTTTCTTCACAAGTAATCATTACATAAAGCCTCTCTGATTTTTAAAGAATCAAGAAGATGGTTAACATATGGTTTTAGGAGAAGCTTATTGTTAAATGTTTAACCATCTACATGCATCACTCAAGGGAAGTGTTTGATTTTTACTACTGTTGATCATTATTACTACTGCTAGTTGAAGTTTTCTACTGTTTTGGATCCATTTTTCTTATGATGCGTAATGGTGGGTGATTTGAAGCATTGGAAGTCTTAGATTGGAAGTATGATATTGGTTCGTGGTGGTCAAGATCATTATTTGCATCGTTCCTATTTGGATAATAAAAAAAAGGGGAAGAGATGTTTGAGTGACATGTTCAAGTCAAGGGGAAGCATGGAAGATAAGATTGTTTCATTCATGGTGAGATTTTATTATCTCAACTTCTACTACTTCGTCTAGGGAAGTTCGTACAAGAATCGTATTTGTTTTTTCATCATCAAATAGGGGAAGATGAAGATATGCTTAAAAGAATATTTAGTTTCCTAATTGTATTGTTTCCTAATTGTATTATGATTCCTCTTGTAAACCCTAGATGTCTTTAGTATATAAAGAGACATAGGGTCATTAGTTTTAGAGGACGTACAAGATGTAGACGTCTAAAGGTGTGTGTGTGTGGGAACCTAGGCGTAGTGATTTGGGAAAACGCCTAGGATTTAGTGGTTTAGTTAGTTAGTGTTAAAGATCAAGTCTTTGATCTTTATTATTGTTTAGTTAGTTTATGATAATAAAGAAACCTTGTTCATTATAACGTTAATTCTTATTGAATATTCCGCTTTCGTTATTATGTGTTCCTAGATATAATATTAGACCTCGTCTAAGAGCTTACAACGATCTTATCAGTATAAACCAATGGTGGAGTTCTTAAAGAGGTCCAAGATTCATTATGCTTTAACACATTCTCCTAATGCTATATATGAATCGTTGGTTACTCAGTTACTCTGCTTCAAAGCGTAGTGAAACAGAGATAGTGGCTATGGCTGATGGTGTCGAGTATGTTATGACAGAGGAGTTGATCAGAAGTCGACTTCATTTGGATGATGAGAATGGGGTTTATCATTCAAATTGAGTGGTAATACTTGAGGGACTGAGAGCTATTGGATACCAAGGTGAATAAATAGACATGTGGCTCAAGAATCAACTATGCCCAATGTGGAGGTTTCTAGTTCACACATTGCTTTAGTGCATAAGCAATAAATCAGGAGGATGGGATCAGTTTTCTACCCAATTAGGATGTGGTATTGTATGTCTTTCTCAAGGGTTAACTTATAATTTTTCCAAGTTTATTTTTGATAACATGGTTGAGAATATTCGAAAGAAAAAGCATAAGTTTTTAATGTACCCTAGGTTTTTGCAAATGATATTAAACACTAATACCCGAGCCCAAGCCTTTTATCCCATAGGAGCTTTATCTGCTAAACTATTTGCTTCAATGAGAACTAAATATGAGGAGACACATCATCCTTTGCTAGCAGCTATGTTGCCTCAAGGCAATGAAGCTGCTGATGAGGATAATGTTGTTAATAACACCTTCTACCAATGTTACTGCTGATGGTAATCCTTTAGTTGCCATTGATGTGGGCCCTTCTAATACTGCTGAAGCATCTAATGTTTCTCCTGACCAACCACCACCTATCTCTTCACCTAGACCTAGTCCTAGTCCACTACCTACTCAGGTCAGTCTTGATAAGTTTGTGATTGAACCTAATCGACTGACCACACCTAGTCCACTCAGGGAACCATTTAATGAAGGTTCTCCTCATGTTGAGCATGACCATGTTTCTCCTGAAGGGTCCAATGAAGTTCCCATTGCCTGAAAAATCAATCGGTAGCTGAGGACCCTATTACACTTACATCTGTCTATGCTCTAGTGAATGTATGTACCGAGGTGGTGATCTCAAAAGGAACTTGCGAGAGACTAAATCTTCTCTTGGCAATGAGGTTGTGGAGCTGAAAAATAAGGTTAAGAGTTTGGAAGTACATCTTGGACATCATTCCAAAAGAAGGCTAGTGGTTTCTTCTGATGAACAGCAAGAGGATAATCCGTTTGGTTCTCTTAAGATTTTAGCTGATGTGGCTCAGAAGACCAATGATCCTTCATCTATTGTTACTGAATCTTCAAAGAAAAAGGAACCCATACGATTTACTAGACAAAGAAGAAGACATTATTTGAACAAGGGAAATGCTGAAGCTTCAAAGGAACAGAGTCTTGAACATCATTCAACTGCTAAAGACAATATGGCTGATGTACAAATGGAAGATGTTGATTCTACACCTGGTCAAGATACTTTTAAGGAACCATCTAATCCTACAGATGATCAAGGAGTGTTTGTTCTTTGGAAGGAGTTTCACTTTGAATGCTAATGATGATGTTTTCTCTACACCTGTTGAACAGTTTTCTCAATATGTTTCTTCTGATGTTAACTTGGGAGTTGCTTCTAACATTTCTTCTGATGCTATTCCTCAAGCTGATTCTACTGCAGAACCTGCTGATACAGAGAAAGAAATATTGATTGATGCAGAGCTTGGTACAAATCTGGTTAGTGAATTGGAGTTGCAAGAGAAAGAAAGAATAAGCTAATGTGCGTAAAGAAAGAAAAGTGAGGATTTGGCTAAGCGTGATAGGTTTCGGTCTACTTCAAATTTTCCTCCCGAGAGACAAAGAGAATGGATGAATTATGCACTGGATCTATGATGCACAATGGGATGCTTATGTTCAGCAAGGTGCTTAAGATCCTACTCTTGCACAGACTATCTTAGTTGCAGACTTTAACAGTGAAACATTTGTTGCACAAATGGTGAATCTTGGTCGAAAGAGAAAGCAAGAGGCAACTGACAAAAGGAAATCTCTGGTTGCTCAAAAGAATAAAGCAAAAAGGGAAAAACCACTCTTGAAGCTCAAGAAAGCATACATGAGAACCATTGTACTTCATCAGAGTTCTACTCTTTTTAATTCTGGTTTGAAGAAAAGGCAAGTTTGGAATTTACCTGATGATGAGTTGCATAGACTGTATCAAAGTATTATGAAACAGTCTGCATCACCTACTAGTTTGAAGAGGAGTGCTGAAAGTGTAAATGTTCCTAAGGCAAAGAGACCAAAGACTGTGGAGATTGTAGATGATTTTGATGCTGATAAACCACAAATGATTTCTTCTGGTATTTCTCCTGAAGCTACTTCTTCTACTGAAAAGGGTCAATCTGCTGAACCTCAATTGGTTTCTTCTGAAACATTACCTAAAGAGGCACCTTTTGATCCAATTGGCAAAAAGTTGGGAAGAGAAGCTGAAATAAAAGCTGCTAAATCTAAGCAAGCCAGAGGGGTACTTGAGAAAATGTATAAGTTGCGTAGTGCTGCTGCAAGTACATCTACTTCTTCTATTCCTACTACAGATGTTCATGATGATTCTGAGGAGACACCATGTATGGAGATTTATATGCCAGGTCGAAGGATGAAAAGAATGTCTAAAAGGAGATCTTCTTCTATATGGAGATCTGTGAGATCGTCAGGGGTTCAAATATCTAAAGTTAAGAAATCTCACAAGGATAGTTCTTTGGATCTAAAAGCTGATGTTTCAACTTTCATCAAAGCTGCTGCTTTTCCTGAGGGATCTCATGATGTGTTGGTTAATTGGAATTTGAAAGATGAGGAGCTTAATGTCATCTATCGATTGGATCAATCTACTATGCAGTTCAACTTTTTGAAGGAGATACTACATTTGGTAGATAGGGCGGATTTGCATACTCTGTATGACCTTGTCACTAAGTATTCTCATACTCATACACCACAGGGTTCTGGATTGTTCTTGTTGGGTGATCTTCATGTTCTGTTTGATTATCAATCTCCAAATGGTCAAGGTTATCCTATTTGGAAGAATTCTCATAATTGGAAGGTTGAGACTTGGAGATTTTATCCTCTTCCTAATGTGCATGTGGTGGAGACAAAGAGTGGTATTACTGTGTGTATGTGTGCTAAAAAGCTATATCCATTGTCTGTAAAGCTGATGGAAAGAATGCTTACACAGAGGTTGGAAATACCTCCTGATCCAGTTGGGAATGATAGGCTTTATGCAGAACAATGTGTTGGAGTGATTAAGACTCAACTTCTGCAACATCAAGCTTCATCTTGATTATGATATTTGGTATATTTTGTAATAGTTGTTTTGTTTTTGTTTCGCTCTTAGTTAAAAAGAAAAAAAAACTATGTATATTTTTGAGTATGTCTAACTTTTCTTGCTGGTTTGTTGTATATTTTGATGGTTATTGACTCACCAGATGTACCTTGTGTATATCAAAGAGTTAGCTAGTCCAAAGGGTACAACTTTGGTAAAGATACATCAAATATGTTGATAGCTGTAATGGTTTGCTCAAAATCATAGGGTTTGCAACTACCCATGCTTAATTGCTGAGAGTTGTATGGTCATCAATTCACCATGGTTAATTCCTTCTTGGAATCCAAAAAATTGACTAGCCCACATGTATATGGCTTATGGTAAAGGTAGTGGAATACCATATTTGGTAATCAGTTCACCAATTCTAAGAATTGACTAGTCCTGAGCAAACGGCTACAGGTAAAGACATTTCAAATCCGTTCATGGTTGTTGATTTGCTAATAAATCAGATGGTTATCAGTGTACCATGGTTTTCGAACTGAAACATTTGGCTACTCCAATAGTGATGGCTATTGGTAAAGAGACATCAAATCCATTATTTTCAATGATTCACTTCTCACAGGAGTTAACACACCTGGAAGTGATGAGAATAGTATGAAACTAATATGTTTTGATGTACCTGTTTTCATTTGTTGCTGCAAAGATCTGGAGATTCAACGTTTTGTCATCATTGAGGTGTTATTACTTTGATTATTTGCTGCTGATGTTCAAGGACAATCCTCTAGTTCTGAAGTGATTGAAGATGTATCAAGAAACTGGAACTTAACCAAGTTAAATTCCAGTTTAGGGGAGGATTGTTGGGAATTATGTGAAGTATGAATTATGCTGAAGTTTCTGCTGAAAGGATTCTACTGAAGTGTGTGGATTCTGCCGAAGACATAATTCTATTGAAGTATTATAGTTTATAGTTGGTTTCTGCGGAGATAGTATTTCGCATATTCTATAGTTAGTTAGGATATGCATGAGCTTTATTAGGAAGTGATTGTGTATATCTTATTTAGTTTTGCGTTTCTTAGAGAACAAGTTAGGGTTCCTTGTCTATAAAAGGAACACAATAGAATGAATTATGGACGTGTGTTTTACGAGTTTACGAGTTATTAATATTAAGATCCATAGAGGATCAACGAGTTCTTAGTTATCTGTGTTTATACTTGTGTTTATATTCCGCTAAAGAATACAAGTTGTAGAGATTTTCTATTAGTTTGTTTGTGATTACATAAGCAATACTAACTATCTACGAGCTCAAGATCTATCAAGGTCTGCTAGTTTCAACAGTTTTGTTAACAAATTCAGTTCCTTTGTCTGTTCTTATTTGTCGGATGGTGTTTCGGAGCCGAACCTGTATTTTCGTAAGAAAGGTGATAATCATCTGTGGTGCTTGGTCTTTGCTTCGAAGAGAGTAGACCTAAGTCCAGAGTGAATACTCATCAACAATTACTAAGATGTAGCGTTTGCCATTGATTGTTTGCACGCGCATTGGGCCACGCAAATCCATGTGAAGAAGATGAAGCACATGCTGAGAGCTGTGTTCCACCTTTGAAGGAAAATGAGCACTAGTGCTTTTCCCTTGTTCACAAGCTGAGCAAAGGTGATCTTTAGAATACCGAAATCGTGGGAGTCCTTCAACTAGTTTGTGTCGAGCAAGGTTGGTGATGGTTTGAAAGTTTAGATGTGAGAGACGACGATGCCATAGCAAGGATTTTGTTGATGTTGCCTTTGAAAGTAAACAGAAGGGAGAAGAAGCAACCATGTCTTGCATAGAGATAGTGTAAAGACTAGAAGTACGCGATCCAGACATAAGGTCGTTACCTTGTAGATCACGAATGAAACAAGATTTCTCCCTGAAAGCAACCTCCAAATCTCCATCACAAACTGACCTCATGAAAAGTGATTGTGACGAGGCCTTCCACATAATAAACCCTGCTAATTTCGATGTTCCCATTGATATAGTCTCCGTAGCCCATGATAATCGCTAAGTGATGATTCCCGAATCCATGTGCCAATGAACTTTGCAATAAAGTTTGATAGATTTAAGGTTGTCATTGCGTGGGAACATCCGATATCAACAATCGAGAATGATTCGACACCACGCATTACATGCAAACGACACAGATGGAATAGAAGTAGATGTGGAACCCGAAATGTTAGAGGGTTCCAGAGCAGTTATAGTAGACATACACACATTAATAACTTTTACGACAAATAACACAAGGTGCATCAGACTGAATATCAAAAGTACTTAAAGGTTTAGCATTCGTTACATCACTATTTCTATTACATTTTCTAGACATACTATCTATAGTGGAAGCAACGTGAGTCTTATTCATAGTCCTAGGGTGTTCTTCTACTTCAGCATTCTTTATTGTTCTTTTCTTAGGTCGCAACTTCCTATTCTTCCTTGTATTGCTCCTAGGTTGTGAAGTGCGGACGTTTGGAAAAGAGGCAACTATTCTTGTTTCAAAAGAAGGAAGCACATTAGCAACTTGTGATTTGGCAGTAGAGATTCTAGGTTCACGATTACTAAGTGTGACTGGTGCTATTCTCTTAATCAGCGTAGGCGGAAGTTGTTCATACTTTCCTAACATTTCTCTTAACTTAAAGATACCAATTCTTGATTTTCGAACGAAGATTTCCCGAAAAATTCATGCCTTCCTTAGTTTGTGAAAAATGATCAAGCTCATTTGATGCTTCATCACGAGTCTTTTTAAGTAAATCAAATATGACACCATATTCTGTTTTAACTTTTACAAGTTCTTGTTCATATTTTGAGATTTGACATTTCAAAGACACGTTTTGATCATCCAGCTGCTCAAATTTTGGATTAAACGATTTAGATTGTAACTGGTTGATTTTATTTTGCAAAGCAAGTTCACGATTTTGACAATCTTTTTGACACCATTGAAGACGATGTTTTGAATTTGAAAGCTCGTTAATCAATCGTTCATTTTCAGCTTTTAAAGACTCGATCTGATGCACATTATCAGAATTCTCAACAGTTACAACATTATCAACAGTATCGCTCAGAGATATAATCAGATGCATGTGGCAAAGAATTGAATAACACAACATTATGGATATCAGCATGGATAACATCTTCCAAGAGTCGATCAACATATTTTCTCAACATTTTCTTTCTACATTTAGTATTAGAAATAGATGTTTGTGTTTTCTCGAAAACGACCTTCATCAATCCAAGTTCCTTATGAAAGTCCCGTTCCCAAGACAATGCATAATTTTTCAAATTTTTAACATTAGGTAAAAGATTTTTTTGAAAAATGTCTCTTTGTTCTCGCGCTAGAGGCGATTGAAAATGTTGAACTTTGATTTTAGAATGATATTCTATCTCATGTTGTAAATTTTTGAGGTTAGCCATGAAAAGGTCAAAATATCTAAGAATTTTGCGATTTTCAGGTTTTGAATTTACTTCACTGAGGGAAGGTAAAGGACCATAAATTTGTGCATAATCTGATTGGGGATTAACATTAGAAGACTCAGACATTTTCATGATAACCCTTGGTGTGTTCGAAGAATCTTTTGGTTGGACGAAAGTGACCGCTTGTGAATAAGTAAAAGCTTTGTTGTAAACAACTTTTTCTAATTTTGATCGACTCTCGTCTTCAGCATCTAATTCCTTTTGACGATAATATTCAATAATAGTCATAACAGAATCATCAATTTTATATTCTGCTTTGGAAACTCGTGGATTTGGTTTGAATGTTTTGGGAGAAAGCTTAGGTTTAATCAGAAGATTCGGTCCATATCCATTTGGATTGGGTTTTAAAGTAAACTTTTAATAGTCATTCATCGACTCACCATGTTTGTAAACAATAGTTTTAAACTCTTTAAGCTTGTTTTGCAAACCAACAATTTCTTCCAGATAGTCATCTATTCGGTTCGTTGAATGCTTTTTGTATGCAGAGAACTGTTTTTGACAAGTTAACAACTCAGCCTTAGCTTTTTGATTTTCCAAGGTGAGAGCGTTAATTTCCTTTTTATGTTCATGTTTCAAATTGTTCTATTTCAGACAACAAAGCATTCTTCGAGGCGGATAGATCACGCATCTGTCTCTCTAAATATTTTTTCATTTTGATGAGATTTAGCAAAAGCGGCTTCGAAACCTTTTTCACGTTTTTCTTGAGCTTTGAAAAAGTTGAGTTGCATTTTTAAACATTCAAACTCCTTGGTTAACAGTGCATCTTTACTTTTTAAGTCCTGATTTATCGCACGACATTCTTCCACTATGTTTTGTTGGTCTTGTATTAAATGAGCAAAATCTGGATGAGGCAAAAGCTCGACGTGTTCAATGTGAGTCACAACATGATCATTATTTAGATCCTCAAGTATAACCACAGAGTCAATTTGATTATCAAAGGAAACCATAAGGTCATCTTGATCATCAAATGTGGATGACTCATTTTGAACATTCCGAGCCTTGCCGGATTCAGATGTTGGTGGAGATATTAGATTAGAGATAAATATGGTTTGTTCGGGTACCTAAGACAAGCCATCAGTGTCATACACTGGGCCTGTTTCACTCATGTGTAGCTCATGCATATTGGCCATCAACATAACTGGAGTTGGTCTCAAGTCCTCCATATCATCATCCGAAGTCAGACGCCATAAAGCTCATTTTGTCTCGTGAGAGTTCCACCAGCTTCATCCTTAAAAGGCAAAAGAAGAGCCTCTTTGTGATAAGAAGCGCCCCTAGTCCTCGGCTTTGGGTATGCATTTAGCCGTGTCCCTCTCATTGGTAGCATCAAGACCATTCAACCCATGCAGAGCATTTCCCTATTCCACCACTTGAGCTCTGTTGTTATTCCTACCCACGTATTAAACCCTTGACCACCATCCCACCGACCATAACCACGATTCTGAACTTCAACTCGTCCATTGTTCACAACAGCTTGATTCTTTGTGTTTGATGAGGAACGAATGCGATTATTGGATTTGTTGGTATAACAGCCAAAGGCATTAGCAATCATAATAAATCCTTGTTGCAATGCTTCGAATGGATCGGTTTCCTTCACTGACAAGTTCTTGAGCATTGTTGTTGTTGTTTGGAACCAATTGAGTTTGTTGAGATTATTGCTGTGAAAGATCATATGGTGTGATTGTAGAAGTTGGTTGAGTTGCTGGTTGAGGAGAATAACTGTTTTGAGCATACAAGGCAAGTTGTTGATTTTCCGGATGTGTAGGTGGAGCAATTTGAGCACGGAGAATCCTTTCCCTATCAACTTCCTTTTCATGAGGCTTCAAGTAATCGTACAACAATCCGTATGTAGAATGATGCATGTTCTTCGCTTGACGGAGAAAAATGACATACTTCTCCCATTCAGAACCAAGACTACTCAAGAACTTAGTATTAACTACAATTCTTGGCATGATGATGTTGTGTTTATCCAAATCATTTATGATGTCTAAAAATTGATGATGATAAGACTCTAGTGTCTCTCCAGGTTCAATCATGAAGTGTTCATAAGCCAAGTAAATTTTGGATTCCATATCCTCCTCGATTGAAAGTGCATCCCTCCATAAGAAGATGAATATGTTCCCACATCGCCTTTTCAGTCTTTTGAGCATCAACACTGCGAAGAATTGGGTTTGGTAATCCTAAAAGGATATATTGCATTGCAAGCTCATCAGCTTCATAGTGTAGAAGTTCTTCGAATCAGTGTCCTGTAAAGAGCAATGTTTGATTGTTCATCTCTTGGTGGATTAGCATCTTGATCTCCTACAATGACAGAGGCATCCTGAAATGGACCTTCCAGGATAACCTTCTTTAAGAACTTTCCATGTGGCTTCTTCTGATCACAAAACCTAAAGAACCTAATCACCCATTGATCGTAGTTTCCTGGAGTGAGCATTGGAGGTCTATCAAGAGATCCAGCCTCATGAATTGATTGTTGGTCGCTTAAAGCTTCACACATCTTTGCCAACCAAGTGGGTTCCTTCATAGTGTTCCTTGATGGATGTTGATTGAATTCATTTGTGTAGGGTTGAACTTGAAGACTTGGTGGTGGTTGAACCATTTGAGGTTGTGGAATTGCAGCAAGTTGTGGAGTATGTTGTTGATAAATTGCTTGTTGTTGATTCCATTGTTGATGTTGTGGACTTAGCTGTTGTTGACGTTGAGAATAAGTGTAAGGGAAATAGTTAGAGTAGGGTGGTTGTGACATGTTGAAAACTTGTGTTGGTAAAATGGATATTTGTAGTCGAATGAACCTTTGTTGATGAAGTATCCTTAGGCGTAGAAATCACAATAAACCAAGTAGCACTTATCGTAAAACACCAAAGTTACGCTGTAATGTTAAAGAGTTACGCCGTAGGTTTAGCTTACGCCGTAAGTAAGGAAAAACACTAAAGTTATGCGTAAAACAAGAAGTTAAGAGAAAAATTAGGCGTGGGATTACCTTATGCGTAAGACTAAGCTTAGGCGTAAGATAAATCTTATGTGTAGGAATTTCTACGCGTAAGCTTTATGCTTATGCGTAATTTTATCGTTTTGTTCCAAATGATCTTTTACACTATCACAGTGAAAAAGATATCAAAAGTCGACGTATTTTCAGGCTTATCCAAGCAAGAGAATATGAAGTAAACCACGAAATTGAAGATCAAACCAAGGATAAAGTTACGCTTAAGATTAGGGTTTTGATACGCGTAGCTTTACTCGTAAAAATGATTTTGCCCAAAGATGTTTCTAAACCAGATTTTTGTGACGAGATAGCTTCAATATCACCAAAATAACACAAAATTGTGAAACTTGATTAACCAAAACTTCTAAAATGGTTACACGTAGAACGAAACCCTCGAACAAAAACTAGTTTAAAAACGATGATCCACGCGTAAAGTTTGAAACTTTTTGCTCAAAACAGTTATTTTAACACCTTAAAACGTTGAAAGTACAAGAATCTTGGATTAAAAAGTGGAAAAAATCGGTTTTTAAGTGAACCAAAGTATCAAGGACGAGACGTATGTTCTACACGTAGGACCAAAACTCACTTCAAGAAACAATACATTCACCTAACTAGTAGGCGATTGATACCACTGTTAGGTCACTAGTTTTACAACACAAGCATCAATGAAAGAAATAGAGAAGAGAAAGAGGTCGGTTGAACACGATAAACATACACACACACACTTAAGAACAATACCGGTAGAGAGTGAGAAAGTGAATAAAATGAACAACCAAACCTCAAGTGAGGGTTATACAAGAGTATTTATAGGAAGGGGAGCTAGGGCAACACTCCTACTCCCTTCCTTTCCTTAATGGACATGGGCCTAAGCTCGTGGGCCTTCTACATAAGCTTAAGGCTAATAACAAACATAAAGCCCATAATTAAGCTAACTATTACATATGAATCACTAACACTTGATTAAGGTTTAGGAGTGATTCCAACAGATATCAATATCATTGGACACAACCTATCTATATTTGTACATCGATGCACCATATCGATTGTACTCCCTTGGCATCTTTCACTAATGCTCTTGACACAATCTTTTGGCACCGTTCACTAATGCCTTTGTCTTGACCCTTTTGGCATCCTTCACTAATGCCTTTGACACAACACTTCTAGAAAGGAAGGAAGAAATATGAACAAGAGAACTTCAGTAGTCTTGATGATGATGAAGCTTGGCAACTCATGGACTTGATCTTGCTCGACTTCAAGAGGTGGTGATCTCACATTTAAGAGGAACCTAGAGAATCACACAAAAACAAAAACAAACTACATAGATGATAAGGATTTAAAAGGTACACTTTTGAGGGGTCATTTGAGCCCTTAATCGACCACTTTTATATCCGTTATTACTTAATTTCGTTCCTTTTCACTTTTAGGTCTCTTGAAGGAAAATTGCTGGAATGACACTTATTCAGACGAAAAGGCGCGAATATATGAAGAAAATTGCCAAAGTCAAGATCAAGACACAAGCTGCTAGAATTGAAGGTGACGGTGTCATAGCCAAAGAGCGACGCCGTCGCAACATCCTTTGTGACGACTCAGTAGCAAAATTGCTATTTTGCACTTGACGGCATTAGGTTTTAAAGAGTAGGGCGTCACAACTCAGACGGCCTAGATTTGGATCCCGACGGCGTTAGAAGATGAGGTCGATGACGTCACAACCATAAGGAGACGCCGTCACAAAGTCGACATGGCCAAGACGGAAACCTAATGGCGGCGATCCGACGGTGTCACAAACAAAGAGTGATGCCGTCGCATGTTGGAACTCAATATATAGAATTCGAATTTTCAGACTTTTAGAGAGGTAGTTTTGTGGAGTAAAACCTAAACCGAACTTTTGCTGTCTTGGTCAGTATCTTAGGATTCCATACCCTATTTTACAACAAGATAGGTGATTTACTTCATTAATTCAATTATGTCTTCAATTGTTTGTGTGTATGCTTGCATGTTTTCCATGTCCGGCTAATTTACTTGTGTGTTTGCTTAGATCTATGCAACCTAGGTATTGAGTATTGATTGGTTGTCTCTTATCTTAATTGTGATTGACCTAGGATTGCGATAGGTCATTCGTTGTGTTTTCAATGCTTGAGTAATCTTTGTGAACATTAGTTTTTAATCACCTAGAGTTATTGTAGGCTAAACATCCAAAGATAACCTTAGAGTTAGTTTATGAATCCTAGATATTTCGTAGGCAATAACCTTAAGGTAGTCTCAAATATTTCGGGAAAAACGCATACCCTACGACCTTAGAAGACACAACGCGTTAAGAATAAGGACGTGACAATTCAACCATCAATAGGAGATAACTAGGAAGTAGTAGCATCTATTTAAACACATTTTTAACTATTATAAGAGCACACAACAATAGACATAGACTACCCTCACCTTAGCTTAGTTAATTAGATAAGTAGAGTAATCAGTAGAAATACCACCCCCAAATCCAATACCCCGAGATTCGTAATTTCCATTTTCTAGAAAAAAAATAAAAAAAGAATAAAAAATAATCTTCCTCAACCCCAACCTTAGCGTAGTAACTTCTCACTAGCATTCATATTCCCCTAGAGAACGATATCAATTCCCGAGGCTTACCCTAATACTACACTACAATGATTAGGTTTACTGTCTTGGGTGTTGAAAAACTTGATCGACGAAAAGGAAGTTCCTTTGACCCCAACGCTGTAATGCGATCAAGTTTTTGCGCCACTGCCGGGGAATAGAATAGCTAGTTAGATTTCCACCTCGTTTAGGTTCCCTTGCTTGATTCCTATCAAGTAAGATTTTTTCTTAATTTTTAGCTTCCTCGTAGTCTATCCTCCTTCTTCGTGACCTTTGTTCGTAATCCCATCACTTTTCATCATGGACGGTGATAATCAACCACCACTCATCAACCCACCACCAAATGACCTGCCAAGAGGCCGTACTCTTGGTGAATACTCAAGACCAAGACACCTAGGCTATAGAAACACCATTGAGCTTCCCGACCAAGCCCAAACTATGGCCCTTCGATCCGACACCATCCGTTTGGTGCAAAACAAATGTGCATTCCATGGACTTCGCTCCAAAGATCCCAAAGATCTTAAGGATTTCCTAAAAATTGTCGATTCCATCGACCTCGATGCTACTACTCGGGAGACCACGTGCTTGTGTCTCTTCCAATTCTCTCTATGGGATCGAGCTAGTAATTGGCTTGAGAGACTTCCCACCGGCTCCATCTCAAGTTGGGATGATCTCACCTCTCATTTCCTTGCCCAATTTTTCCCGCCGGGGAGAACTACTAAGCTTAGGAATGAAATCTTGATGTTTCAACAATGTCAAGGTGAATCTCTCTACGAAGCATAGACTCGATTCAATGAATTACTCCATAGACTCCCTCATCACGGCATTGATCTTTGGCTTCAAGTCCAACTCTTTTACGATCATGTCAACTTCCCAACTAAGCGATCCATTGACCAAGCGGCCGGTGGTAAACTTAGTGATCTCACCGCGGAAGAATCATGGGGTACAATAGAGGAACTTGCTCTCTATGACAACGAAAGTTGGAATAACCCCCGTGAGTTGCCCAAAACCGTAAAGGCAATCTCCTTGCCTCCCATTGACTCACAAACTTCTGACCGTAGGATGCTCGAGCTTGAAGATCAAGTCAAATTCCTAATGAGCTCCTACAAAAATCCTAAGTCTTCACATCAAGTGAACAAAATCACTATACCTTGTGAGTTGTGTAGTGGTCCCCACGACACTCGTGATTGGAAAAGACTCCCCGAACAAGCTTTTGCGGACTATGCCTCAACGCTGCATCGACGGAGCAGGAGATAAGTGGTACACTTTCAAGCCCGAACAAAACAACTTAGGAAACTCCTATAACCCCTCATGGAGGAATCACCCTAACCTTAAGTGGAACCAAAATTCAAACCAATCCGAAAGCTTATCTAGTCCACCTAATAGGTTCAACCCTCCAAACACCGGGAACCCCACCAGTCTGGAGGCAATTGGTGCTAGATTCATGTCATTTCAAGAAACTCGATTAACTAAGCTTGTAGCCGATTTCAAGCAACGACAAGGCGAGATGACAAAGAAGCTTGATGCCCTCTTAAAAGCCTTCCATGACCGGGAAATTGGAGCGCTCCCAAGTGATACTATAAAGAACCCAAAAGTGAATTTGATTTCATCGACTTCATGTTCTTGTTCACCATGGGAGAGTGCACATCCATGCCTCTCACACCCAAAGGTCCACTCGGTAAATTATGTGAAAACGTAGAGGGGGGGTAAATACGTTTCCGTTTCAAACTTAAAAATTTTGTATCAAATATAGCATAAACCATTGAATTTGTTGATCACGACGCGAGGATGCATTTAACGCATTAGGGCATGTAAGGCCAACCCCTTAATATCACATAAGATTCCGCAAGATTAATGGTTCATTATAAATCAAGTTTCACCATTATTAGTCCGGTTGTTTTTTCTTGATCAAGCGTGTCGTAATATGTAAAGTGTTAAATATAGTTTATAACTATATGAAACACCAAGTATGTATCACAAACATAGACATCAACCACAATGTAATGCAAGAATAAACGTAAAGCAATAAGTAAAAGCATAGACAAACCAACACGAGGATTTATAGTGGTTCGGCTACAAGGACACCTTCCTTGCCCTACTCCACTCCCCGAGTTATCTACTCAAGAGTTCGTAAACACTACACAACACCAACTCTTTATGGCGGAGAAGCCTTCACAACGTCGCCTACTCTTTTTTCGGTACTAGGCAAACCACCGAGTTCTTTTCACCAAGGTGAACCACACCTACACAACGTCGCCTACCCTTTATCCGGTACTAGGCTAAGTACCGAGTTCCATTACAATGGAGGAACTACTACCCAACACAACACAACACCTAATCCCAAAGGAGACCCACTCCTTATTACAGCACCATCAAGGATATCAATATCCTTTGACCCAATACTAATCTATCTTGTACATCGAATCACACCATATCGAATGTACACTTTAGGAACCTTTCACTAATGCCTTTGACTCTATCTCTAGGC
The DNA here is from genome assembly GCA_910596185.1 of Chrysanthemum makinoi. NCBI lineage: Eukaryota > Viridiplantae > Streptophyta > Magnoliopsida > Asterales > Asteraceae > Chrysanthemum > Chrysanthemum makinoi. The sequence goes on along the minus strand of OU343217.1, from coordinate 130,505,919 downwards.
ACTCTACACTAATGCCTTGTGACTTGACTTCTATGATACCCGTTATGTTTTGTGGCCCAACATAACAAACGTTGCGTTTTATGGCACAAACACATAAACCATCTAGTCTAGTCATAGATACAAGAATATGATACTAGACAATATCCAAGAAAATGTGTCTAATGGATATGAAGTCCTAAACTAAACATCAAGAACACAAAGCCTGATGTAGTTAGTCTTCTATGGTTGAAGATGACAAGTTTCCCAAGCTTGTTGTAGAAGATCTTCATGTGCTTGTATGCTTGTGATGGGTGATCACTTCAGTAGGTAAGGATGCAAGATCTCTAAGCTTGCTTTAGAGGATCACTTCGGGAGTATGCTTACAACAAATGAAAGTTAGAAGCATTATGATCATATGAGATGAGGGTGGTTTACATGTTTCCTAATGATCTAAATATCCTAGATGTAACACCCCAACCCGACAAGAGTAGAAGTGTCACAGTCTGGTGTCATATCAGAACATACAAGTAAAATTTTCAAGCGGAAGTCTTTAAATAATAACATACCAAGTCATAATAACAAAAGATTTAAAAGGGAAATTACAAAATCCAAAATGTCTAATATAAATCTAAATTTCAAAACAATAGCCCACCAAAATAAGTCCAACAGAAAGGTATCTATGGTTAGTCCACTCAAATGATCCAACTCTCAGCCCAAACAAAGCCCATCTTCAAACCTAAAACCTGCCGCAGGAAAAGAAATGCGGCTGAGCTTAAAAAGCCCAAAGGAATGAGATATAACAAAACGAACGCTAAATAAAATCTGAAGTGCAAAACGAAACGAAGGAAAACGGATAACAAAGTCACAGCGAAATGAGAATAATGAGTCAAAGAGAAATCATGCAGAACACAATTATTACAAATATCTACAATGAACAGAAACGAGGAGAACAAAGCAAGGCAAGGCATCAATGACATATAAATCAGCACATACAAACCAGGCATACAAGGACTGAAACATAAGCAAACATAGCAGGCGTCGCATCCACACAACATATATGTCATACAATCAAATCAGGAAGTCAAAAGACATGCAAGCCAAACAGATATCTACAAGAAAGCGGAAGCAATTAATTAATAAGTGAGCATGGCAATTGCACAGATTAGAAGCCTTAGATGAAAACATAACAAGTATCATAACAGCGGAAGTACTAACAGCAGTCAACATATGGCAGTCACACGTAATAAGTAGGAATAGAGTATAAACGATATAATTAAATGAATTAAAGACATAGCAGGGCAATTAAACAGGTTAACAAGTCAGACGTCATAAGTTGAACCATTTACCCAATCAAACCGTAGCATAAACAGAAATGTAAACATGGCAGGTCAACAATAAGCAGATAAGGAAACCACGGATAATCATAGTCCACGAAATTTAAACGAAAGAAGTACGAAGGATGAACGGATCAACAATTAATTGTACACAAGCATGGTTACCAGACAAATCAAGGATCACATAACAGTAAGATAGCATATAACCAGATGACAATAGGTAAATCTTATAGTCGCGTACACACATATCATACAGAGTAATCAGTAGTCGTATAAACATGAATATCATGATCAATCCAATAACATATAATAATCCGGTACGTGAATGGAACCATAGTCTGAAGTGACGGAATGAAAGTGTGACAGATCAATGTAATGTAGTATCTATATCTTGGTAAAAGTGAATCATATAAGGGTATTGAGTAATGAACAAGTAATACAGATTATGGTGCGTTAGGGAATACGGGAGGTACAATATAGGTTTATCAAAAGTGTAAGGGTTGTCAAAAATCTACCCAAGCCCAGAAACATATCATATCGTATCATATCATATCATAAGTAGCCATTGTATTCGGAGGGGTGACCTCGAAATACCATACATAATATGAGGGAGACCTCAAGAACAAATGGAGTAGCTAGCTCCGAATGTGAAGACGCATATTGCACCGACATCATTCACCATATAAATCTCCAAACAGATCAAATCCCTCGAAACATATCATATCTAGGATGCATCCATACGCCCCCCGGAACATATCATAATGGCCAAATCATATACATATAGTGAGCTCATAATCATATCATATCATAATGGGGACGGTGTGCAAACTGAAGGGTCAAAGCATATTCATATCATAAGGGTTCATATCAAAGTTCATATCGTAAGTTCATATCAAGTTTCGTATCAAAGTTTCATATTCAGATGGTTCACGATCAGGTGGTTCATAATCGTAAGGTTCTTAAGCATAACAAACGAATATCATAGCGAATAGAATCATACCAAAGGGTCACAGTAAAGGGAACCATAGCAAAGGAATATCAGAAGTGAAATAAAGTTAAGGATCAAAGGTCATGAGAAATCCCTACTGAAAAGGGATAGAATATCTGTACCTTATACCGCAAACGAAACACAACAGAAATACCAAGGTCGGAAGCAAACTCCATCTCCGGCGAATCTACACGAATTCATGACTGGTTTTATTAAAAACTTATTTAATTCAGATTACTTATTTTAGTCGGCTTTCCAGTTTTAGTAACTCTCCATATTTAGCAGGTTTCCAAAAATAGCAGGTTTCCATTTTTAGAAAGTTTCCTTATTCAGCATATTTACACAACAAGCCCTTAAGTGTCCAATTTTCCAGAATTTACAAACAAGCCCCTCTATTTTTAATAATTACATTTCGGTTTACAAATTTATCCGATTTACAAAATACACCCCTAAGTCACATATTTTACGAAAAAGGTCATCATGTTACATTTTATACTAACACCCCCTGGTCCAAAGTATATTATAAAAATAGTCCACAAGTTTTATAATTTACGAAACAACCCCTTTTTATTTTGAAAACTCAATCGGTAATACAATAAAATCATCAAACCCTAACCCTAATTCCCTAAATAAAAAACAATCATTATTCCATCATTATTTCATCATTAAGATCAGATCTAGACCATAACATAAACCCTAGGTCAATCATTCCAATTTTGTTTATCCATTTATACGTTTTTTTTTTTATAAAAACCCGATTATAAACAATAATTCGACAAGGCCATTTTAGACAATAACAATTCGAATGAATATTTTTCCAGTATCATATGGGTCGTATAGGTCTTAAATAAAATGGGTTTCACACCCAGAAAATTCGTACGAATTAGATTGGATTTTATACACGCTTTATCCTCAAAATTTATTACGATTGATCCAAGCTATAACAACTCAAACAACCATTTTTCCAGACCTTTATGATGACTAAGACACCCATAAAAATTATGTACACCACCCAGAGAATTTATATAACCCGATCTATAGTTTTGCATACGTTTTAAGCATGTAATTCCCATTCGACTATTTAAACATGCATGATTCTTTTTTATCATTTTATTTAGGTCATATATGATATAAATAGTATGAGAAAAATACCGAATCGATTTTAGGACATGTGGATCAAGCGCATGAATTTCATACCTATCGGATGAAGAATCGACCAAAGAAAAATCACCCGACGAACCAAGCCTCCAACAAACCAAAACCTATTTTTCCCAGCTACTCTTGATGATGAAGAACCCCATAAAAATGCTAGATCCCTTCCAGAAATTCGTATGGAGTCGTGGTGAATTTTTGTGTGTGTTTTTGATTTGGTAAAAGGTAGGTTACAAATGAGAGAGTAAATGGGGTTAAATGAGAAATCATGGGATTAATGGGGATTGATTTTCGGCCAAAATAGGGGGAGTTAATGAATAATTTAATTTTCCTTAATTACAAAATGAGTTGGTTTTATTTTCAAGTTAATGTATATTGTAAACTTTGTACATAATTAGGTCCAACTAACTTATATAACGTGTGATATATTATTTGTAGACATAATTGTGAGTTGGTTATCATTATTTTGCATAATTCATTTGTGAGTTAAATGTTAAACATATCTAACGAGCTTGACATATTTTACGAATCCTACAATTATTAAGCTTGAGGGGCAAAATTGTCTTTTACACGTTTACGATTTTTAGGGTTTTACACTAGAAATGGTGGAGAGAAAAATCTGTAAAAGATGTGTAAAACAATGAAGAAATGGCTTACTATTTATATAAGAAAACTAGCAATTGTTCCCTGATCTCTCCTCGAGGGATCCGGCCTCCAGTACACGGGGATCCGTGGGACGCTCCCTGTTACAATTCTCAATTTCCGGTCATTTTTCAAACTTTAAAAATTTTTACTACTCATATCGGGAATTACTATTCACAAATTACTATTCATTATTTTACTATTCATCATTTTTGAAGTTAGTTTGCGACTTTGAGAGGTTATGTAAAACCCTAAAATCTCAAACGCGTGAAATGACAATTTTGCCCTCAAACTAAAAATTTTGCAAACTCGGAAAAAACACGTCAACATCGTTTAACAAGTTATATCATCAATAATATACACACATTATGAAAATAATTAACTTTATGTTATGAATTAAATGTACACAAATAAATAAGTCATAAGGTACCAAATAACTCTACAACATGTACACAATTCACCTAGACTACAAAGGAGACTACATACATAATGAAAAGATAAGATTGGAAACTCAAATAATTGGTCCCCCCTTGATGGCCGGATTTTTTGGGCCCCCCCCCCTTAATCACTATATCAATTTCATTAAACCATATTTACACATTTCCTTTTCATTCAAAAACACAAAGAAAACCCTAGATCTAAAATGACGGCACAAGAGTATTTTTCCTGTGATCTCTACACTGCTAGGAAGCCAAGAAAATTGACAATTCGAATTTGGGAAGGAATGATCTATTTGTTGTCGAATTTAGTTCATACACAAGGTAAAATTCATCATAATTCGTACAACCCTCCATAAATTCATTTTTCATTTTTCATGAGTTCCTTACATCATATATGATCTGTTAAAATTGGTTACAAGGTGTTTGGAGTCTCGTTTCTGCTCTTTGGAATTTTGGAGTCGTTTCTATCCTAACCGAGAGGAATAATTTCATCCAGCATGTTCTAAACGTTCTAAAATTTATATGGTATTTTTCTCATGTTAAATTCATCCTATATGTTCCAAATAAAATAATAAAAACGAACCATTCATGGTATACGAATTATTTGAGAATTAAACCCTAAAAACGTGTTAAAACCTTAAATAATTAGAAACGAATTTTCTAGGTGTGAAACCCATTTTATTTAATACCTATACGACCCATATGATACTGGAAAAATGTTCATTTGAATTGTTATTGTTTAAAATGGCCTTGTCGAATTATTGTTTATAATCGGGTTTTTATTTAAAAATCGTATAAATGGATAAACAAAATTGGAACGATCGACCTAGGGTTTACGTTATGGTCTAGATCTGACCTTATGATGAAATAAGGATGGAATAATGATTGGTTTTTGATTTGGGGAATTAGGGTTAGGTTTTGATGATTTTATTGTATTACCGATTGAATTTTCAAAATAAAAAGGGGTTGTTTCGTAAATTATAAAACTTGTGGACTATTTTTGTAATATACTTTGACCAGGGGGTGTTAGTATAAAATGTAACATGAGGACCTTTTTCGTAATATATGTGACTTAGGAGTTTATTTTGTAAATCGGGTAAATATGTAAACCGAAGTGTAATTATTAAAAATAGAGGGGCTTGTTTGTAAATTCTGGAAACTTGGGGTATTTCAGATAAATAAGGATAATGAGGGTGTAATATGTAAAATTTGACACTTAAGGGCTTGTTGTGTAAATATGCTAAATAAGGAAACTTTCTAAAAATGGAAACCTTCTATTTTTGGAAACCTGCTAAATATGGAAAGTCATTAAACCGGAAAGCCGACTAAAATAAGTAATCTGAATTAAATAAGTTTTGAATAAAACCAGTCATGAATTCGTAGATTCACGGAGATGGAGTTTGCTTCCACCTTGGTATTTCTGTTGTGTTTCGTTTATGATAAGGTACGATATTCGACCTTACCTCTTAAGGTTTCTCATGATTGTGATTCATCTCTTGATTCTAGCTTGATATGTTGCGTTACTCTAAGCCTCTTTATTAGGGCTCCCTATGACTCGCTATGCTCCCTTGATATGAAACTATATGAACCTCTGATATGAAAACTTCGATATGAAACCTTGATACGAAACTTTGATATGAACTATGATATGAACTCTGATATGAACTTTGATATGAACTCTGATATGAACTTTGATATGAACCCTTATGATATATGAATATGCTTTGACCCTTCAGTTTGATACCCGAGCCAAATATGTGTTCCTAGTCAGGAAGGTAACCTGACCGTGTCATTGATGCACCAATGGCATGACTCCAGTGTGCACGAGTGATGTTGCACACCGTCCCCATTATGATATGATATGTTTATGAGCTCACTATATGTATATGATTTGGCCATTATGATATGTTCCGGGGGGCGTATGGATGCATCCTAGATATGATATGTTTCAAGGGATTTGATCTGATTGGAGCTTTGTCTGGTGAATGATGTCGGGTGCAATCCGCGTCTTCACAATTCTGGGAGCTAGCTACTCCATTTATTACGAGGTCTCCTCCTATTATGTATGGTATTCCGAGGTCACCCTCCAATACAATGGCTACTTATGATATGATATGATACGATATGATATGTTTCGCTCGTAGATTTCGATAACCCTTACACTTTTGATAAACCTATATTGTACCTTCCGTATTCCCTAACGCAACATAATTTGTATTACTTGTTCATTACTCAATACCCTTATATGATTCACTTTTACCAAGATATAGATACTAAATTACATTGATCTGTCACACTTTCATTCCGTCACTTCAGACTATGGTTCCATTCACGTACCGGGTTATTATATGTTTATTGGATTTGATTATGATATTCGTGCTTTATATGACTACTGATTACTCTGTATGATATGTATGTATGCGATATAAGATTTACCTGTTGTCATCTGATGATATGCTATCTTACTGTTATGTGATCCTTTGATTTGTCTGGTAACCGTGCTTGTGTGAAATCGATTGTTGATCTGTTTACCTTTTATACCACGTTCGATTAATCTCGTAGACTATGACTATCTGTGGTATCCTCATCTACTTGTTCTTGCCCTGCCATGTTTGCATTTTCTGTTTATGTTACGTTTTGATTGGGTGAATGGTTCCACTTGTGACGTCTAGATTGTTAATTCGTTTAGTTGCTCTGCTATGTCTTTAATACATTTAATTAGAGTGCTCATACTGTATTCCCACTTGTTACGTGTGACTGCCATGTTTTGACTGCTGTTATGATTTTGGTTATGTTTTCGACTAAGGGTTTGACCTGTGTGAATTGCCATGCTCTCTGATTAATTAATTGCTTCCGCTTTCCTGTAGACATCTGTTTGGCTTGTATGTCTCCTAATTTTCCTGAATTGATTGTATGACATATATGTTGTGTGGATGCTACGCCTGCTATGTTTGCTTATGTTTCAGTTCTTGTATGTCTGGTTTGTATGTGCTTGTTTACATGTCATCGATGCTTTGCTTTGCTTCGTTCTTCTTGTTATCTGTTCGCTTTGGATATCTCAGATAATTGTGTTCTCGGGATCCTCATTGACTCATTGTTCTCATTTCACGCGACTTTGTTATCCGCTCCTTTTGTTTCATTTCTCATTTCGATTTTATTTAGCTTTCGCTTTTGTTATATCCGTTCACCTGGCTTTTTAAGCTCACCGCATTTCTTTTCCCGGCGCAGTGTTAGGTTTGAAGATGTGCTTTGATGGGCTGAGAGTTGGATTATTTGAGTGGACCAACCCTAGATACCTTATTATTTAGATTTATTTTGTTGGGCTATTGTTTGGAGATTTCATTTTATTCTAGACATATTGGATTTTGTATTTTCCTTGTAAGTCATTCGTCTATATGACTTGATACTTTATTCTTTAAGGCTTTCGCTTGTAAAACTTTATTTGTATGTTCTGATATGACACCAGAATGTGACACTTCTACCCTTGTCGGGTTGGGGTGTTACAATTATGGTATCAGAGCTCCAGGTTTCGTCTTGTTGACCTTAGGATTGACCTGTGAGGACTTGGGTAGACACTAGGTTTCCGTCTGTTATGATCTTTTCCGATTCCTTTTGATTGTTGTTCAGTTTTGACTTCGATAATCTTTTATCTTCACTATTTTGGTCTTCTTCTCTTCACATTTGATTTTATTATTTTGTCTTCGCACATCCGTCCGTCGATCGTTAGATGGAGACTACCCGTGGAACCGAACATGATGGTGCCGAACCTGCGTTGCTGCAACAGTCTCTGAGCTAGAGAGGTTCGTGAAGCAGAAGCCACACCCATTGTCGTGATCGCCGAGGCATCAAGATGTGCCGAGGAAGCCGATGGACCAACCAAAGACGCAAAAGACGGAGGCAAGATTCGACCGGTGGCTGAGAGGGTTCATCTACTTCATATGATTTGGGCGCGACTTATGTTACTCCTACTCGTTTGTCATGCGTTTTGAGGCGGTTTGATTTTTCTGTTAAGTGATTCTGATCGGTATTGCTTTTCTTGATTTGTTCGGAACTCGGTTTGAATCGTGAAGCTCTATCGTTTAGCATTTCGTTAATATCTCAGCTTTTCTTTTGGATCGTCAGTAATGAGTCATGAGGAGCCGTTTTGTGCAAGTTGGTGGCCTCTTTCATTGTGGTATGGTAAGTTGTTTAATGTGTTATATGCTGTATGTACGCGATTCTGGTCTGCTTTGGTATGTTACTTGATATCTGTATGTGATATGTTTTGTTGTGATATTAACTAATGTGGTTTGTCATGACCCGAGACAGAATATGATGACAATAAGGACTTGTTATGTGATGCAAGTATTATGACGCCTGATCAATGTAATAATACCGAGATCATATAATTTGAACTTATTGGAATCATACGACGTCTTGGGAAATGCCGGGGTTGGTAATGCGGAATGGAATATGACCTATATCCGCTAATTGGCACTCCTTATGATCGCTTTGGAATTTGTACCTCCTTGCGAGATTCTCATCGACATCCGCTGCATATAAGTTTCGTACTTTTGGAACCAAATCGCTATGATCCGGGTGAAACTATGGATTGCTACGTCTGCCTTAAAACTCGTCACGCTCTGGTACCTCTCGGACTTCAATTTTCGAGGACTAAAATTTTCTTTTAGATGGGAAGAGTTGTAAAACCCTAAAATCTCAAACGCGTGAAATGACAATTTTGCCCTCAAACTAAAAATTTTGCAAACTCGGAAAAAAAACATGTCAACATCGTTTAACAAGTTATATCATCAATAATATACACACATTATGAAAATAATTAACTTTATGTTATGAATTAAATGTACACAAATAAATAAGTCCTAAGGTACCAAATAACTCTACCACATGTACACAATTCACCTAGACTACAAAGGAGACTACATACATAATGAAAAGATAAGATTGGAAAGTCAAATAATTGGTCCCCCCCCCCCTTTGATGGCCGGATTTTTTGGGCTCCCCCCCTTAATCACTATATCAATTTCATTAAACCATATTTACACATTTCCTTTTCATTCAAAAACACAAAGAAAACCCTAGATATAAAATGACGGCACAAGAGTATTTTTCCTGTGATCTCTACACTGCTAGGAAGCCAAGAAAATTGACAATTCGAATTTGGGAAGGAATGATCTATTTGTTGTCGAATTTAGTTCATACACAAGGTAAAATTCATCATAATTCGTACAACCCTTCATAAACTCATTTTCGATTTTTCATGAGTTCCTTACATCATATATGATCTGTTAAAATTGGTTACAAGGTGTTTGGAGTCACGTTTCTGCTCTTTGGAATTTTGGAGTCGTTTCTATCCTAACCGAGAGGAATAATTTCATCCAGCATGTTCTAAACGTTCTAAAATTTATATGGTATTTTTATCATGTTATATTCATCCTATATGTTCCAAATAAAATAATAAAAATGAACCATTCATGGTATACGAATTATTTGAGAATTAAACCCTAAAAACGTGTTAAAACCCTAAATAATTAGAAACGAATTTTCTAGGTGTGAAACCCATTTTTATTTAATACCTATACGACCCATATGATACTGGAAAAATGTTCATTCGAATTGTTATTGTCTAAAATGGCCTTGTCGAATTATTGTTTATAATCGGGTTTTTATTTAAAAATCGTATAAATGGATAAACAAAATTGGAACGATCGAATCTAGGGTTTACGTTATGGTCTAGATCTGACCTTATGATGAAATAAGGATGGAATAATGATTGGTTTTTGATTTGGGGAATTAGGGTTAGGTTTTGATGATTTTATTGTATTACCGATTGAATTTTCAAAATAAAAGGGGTTGTTTCAGTAAATTATAAAACTTGTGGACTATTTTTGTAATATACTTTGACCAGGGGGTGTTAGTATAAAATGTAACATGAGGACCTTTTTCGTAATATATGTGACTTAGGAGTTTATTTTGTAAATCGGTAAATATGTAAACCAAATGTAATTATTAAAAATAGAGGGGCTTGTTTGTAAATTCCGAAACTTGGGGGTATTTTGTATAAATAAGGATAATGAGGGTGTAATATGTAAAATTTGACACTTAAGGGCTTGTTGTGTAAATATGCTAAATAAGGAAACTTTCTAAAAATGGAAACCTTCTATTTTTGGAAACCTGCTAAATATGGAAAGTCACTAAAACCGAAAGCCGACTAAAATAAGTAATCAATTAAATAAGTTTTAATAAAACCACCATGAATTCTTGTAGATTCGCCAGAGATGGAGTTTGCTTCCTCGACCTTGGTATTTCGTTGTGTTTCGTTTATGTATAAGGTACGATATTCTGACCTTACCTCTTAAGGTTTCTCATGATTCGTATTCATCTCTTGATTCTAGCTTGATATGTTGTGCGTTACTCTAAGCCTCTTTATTAGGGCTCCCCTATGACTCTGCTATGCTCCCTTGATATGAAACTATATGAACCTCTGATATGAAAACTTCGATATGAAACCTTGATATGAAACTTTGATATGAACTATGATATGAACTCTGATATGAACTTTGATATGAACTCTGATATGAACTTTGATATGAACCCTTATGATATATGAATATGCTTTTACCCTTCAGTTTGATACCCGAGCCAAATATGTGTTCCTAGTCGTGAAGGTAACTCGACCGTCATTGATGCACCAATGGCATGACTCCGCGGTGCACGGTGATGTTGCACAATCGTCCCCATTATGATATGTTTATGAGCTCACTATATGTATATGATTTGGCCATTATGATATGTTCCGGGGGGCGTATGGATGCATCCTAGATATGATATGTTTCAAGGATTTGATCTCGATTGGAGCTTTGTTTGGTGAATGATGTCGGGTGCAATCCGCGTCTTCACAATTCCGGGAGCTAGCTACTCCATTTGTTACCGAGGTCTCCTCCTATTATGTATGGTATTCGAGGTCACCCTCCAATACAATGGCTACTTATGATATGATATGATACGATATGATATGTTTCTGGGCTCGGGTATATTTCTGATAACCCTTACACTTTTGATAAACCTATATTGTACCTTCCGTATTCCCTAACGCAACATAATTTGTATTACTTGTTCATTACTCAATACCCTTATATGATTCACTTTTACCAAGATATAGATACTAAATTACATTGATCTGTCACACTTTCATTCCGTCACTTCAGACTATGGTTCCATTCACGTACCGGGTTATTATATGTTTATTGGATTTGATTATGATATTCGTGCTTTATATGACTACTGATTACTCTGTATGATATGTATGTATGATATAAGATTTACCCGTTGTCATCCGATGATATGCTATCTTACCGTTATGTGATCCTTTGATTTGTCCGGTAACCGTGCTTGTGTGAAATCGATTGTTGATCTCGTTTACCTTTTATACCACGCTATTAATCTCAGAGACTATGACTATCCGTGGTATCCTCATCCGCTTGTTCTTGCCCCGCCATGTTTGCATTTGCTTATGTTACGCTTTGATTGGGTGAATGGTTCCACTTGTGACGCCTAGATTGTTAATTCGCTTAGTTGCTCTCGCTATGTCTTTAATACATTTAATTAGAGTGCTCATACCGATTCCCACTTGTTACGCAGGACCGCCATGTTTTGACTGGGCTGTTATGATATCGTTATGTTTTCACTAAGTGTTTGACCTGTGAATTGCCATGCTCTCTCTCGATAATTAATTGCTTCCGCTTCAGACATCTGTTGGCTTGTATGTCTCCTAATTTTCCGAATTGATTGTATGACATATATGTTGTGGATGCTACCGCTATGTTTGCTTATGTTTCAGCTTCTTGTATGTCCGGTTTGTATGTGCTTGTTTACATGTCATCGATGCTTTGCTTTGCTTCGCTCTTCTTGTTATCCGCTCGCTTGGATATCTCGAGATAATTGTGTCTCGCAGATCCTCATTGACTCATTGTTCTCATTTCGCCGCGACTTTGTTATCCGCTCCCTTTTGTTTCATTTTCGTGATTTCAGATTTTATTTAGCTTTCGCTTTGTTATATCTCGCTCATCGGGCTTTTTAAGCTCATCCGCATTTCTTTTCCTGCGGCAGGTGTTAGGTTTGAAGATGGGCTTTGATGGGCTGAGAGTTGGATTATTTGAGTGGACCAACCCTAGATACCTTATTATTTAGATTTATTTTGTTGGGCTATTGTTTGGAGATTTCATTTTATTCTAGACATATTGGATTTTGTATTTTCCTTGTAAGTCATTCGTCTATATGACTTGATACTTTATTCTTTAAGGCTTTCGCTTGTAAAACTTTATTTGTATGTTCTGATATGACACCAGAATGTGACACTTCTACCCTTGTCGGGTTGGGGTGTTACAGGTTATTTTAAAATTTTACTATTCAATTTTACTATTCATTTCTGAATTTTTATTTCATATTCTCGTAAGTTAACCTATTTTAGTGATAACCGAAGAATTTGACACTCATCGGGTCATTTTTGCAAATTTCACGAATCCGTGTCTGAGATTTACGTTTAGGTTTAAACGACCTTTAGGCATCCTGATATGTCCATAAACATTAAAAATAAGAGAAATATAAGTTTTTCACCTTCCATGACATTTTCATAAGTTTTGGAAATTTACGCTTCAGCTTCGCTTTTACGCTAAATACGCTTTTTGACCCGCTTCCAACTTTTAGCAGCGCTTAAGCAACCCAATAGAACTTACCACTCATCTAATATGCTTATATAGAGTATATTGATAAGTTTTAACATATTTATAAGTTTCAAATTTTTAGGATACCCAGTTTTAAGTTTCGTGACTTTACGACCGAGACCAAAACTCACTCCGTAAAACAAATATCTCCTAAGACTTAACAACTAAGTCACCACTTATGCTAGGTGATGTCTTTCTTATGACTCACAAAGCCACTTGGATTGGTGAGAATACATCTATCCTAAGATGATTACACATGTTCTTAACTTAACACCTAAGAATAAGATATTTATTTTATCAACTCATTTGTGATAAACCAAAAACTCATCCATCTCCCTATTTCTCTCTACAGCAACGAACCAAACACAATAAAACACCTTCTATAATCTTTTTCTTTCTTCTTTAATCCATCACAAGTTAATCTCTTAGTTCCTTGATGATCCTTAGTACATTTCAACCATTAAAACACAACAAACACTACCTAAACTCATCTATTTTCTAAGAGATTTTCATGAAAGTTTGACAAGGGTTTTATAACTTATATCAAGGTTAGATCAAGCCTACCATGGGTTAGCATGATGTGTTAAGGATTTGGAATCTCTGGTTCGTATTGAAAGGGTTTAGGTTTTAGTGTCCTAGTTCTTGGTTCTTGATTTGTTTCATCACAAGGCTTGTTGCGCGTAAAGATTTCTCGGCTTATCCGTCGATTCGTTCTATATTAGATATCACATTTATTAAGGTGATTTCGTAGCCCCACTTTTACTTGTTTAATCATTTCTACAAACTCTTTGGGGGAGATACATGCTCAACTATTTTAATTTCAATTTTGATTATTTGCAACTATATGTTGAATCTACACTTAAACTATATTGTTTGAACTATCATGAACTTGTTAATCTTTTGTTTCACTCTTTATGCTCGTAAGTAGATTATGCCCGAACTAAATTGATCACTATGTTATGAACAATATTATTTGAACCACTTTCCTTGATTTTGAACCCTTCGACATATATATTTGAACTCTTTTAAATTGATTTGGACCCTTTTAACATATAATAGAGCTCTTTGACTATTTTGAACTTGACTTAAACTCTTGAAATTAATTATGAACTTATGACTTGTTTGAACTTAATGGACCGGACGTCCTTGACATAAAGTCTCCCTTGTTCGGAGCAGCCTAAAGTCTCCCTTGTTCGGAGCAGCCTAAAGTCTCCCTATGTGAATGGAGCAATACCAAGTCTCGCCTTATTGGTGGAGCGTGCAAATTCTCCCATGTTTGGAGTGATCTTAATTGTATATAATAGTTGTATGATGTAATCGTTTTACATTCGCATTGTTAGTCTCTTATTAATAGGTAATATGGATAGCGCTATTAGAGGTCGGCCAACCTCTCATTCACTATGTTACGGACGATATTATTTATTCTAGGGCTTTGCCGGCATACGTTATTATATACGTGGTTTGTGAACTATTATGACAACGTATACTTGACTACTAGACATACTATTTTTGGCAGTGGGTTGTGAACACACAGGTTGCAAGTTTTGTATGGGCGGAAGTTGGAACTGAGTGGATTTGCAATGCCTTTGCTTTATGGACTATTCTCAATGACCAAAAACTTTGCCTTTACTGCATGAACGTTCTTTAAAGGTTTTTCATGACAACACAAACTCTATGAACTCACTCAACCTTTGTGTTGACACTTTTAGCATGTTTTATCTCAGGTATCTAAGGCTTTCACTTCATGGCATGCACGTGGACTTATCATAGAGTCGCGGTGACGACGCGTCTCATATATATTTTATGCACTTAACTATCGTTTGATTGTAACAAACTCATTTTGGTACTTTGGAAATCTATTGGGACCTATGTTTTGTAATCTCTGATTATTTTACTTAATCAAACAATATTTTCAAAATGACACTTTAGCTCGTTCGATATAAATGTAACTTTAATGCTATGACAGTCATCCCCCAGGTATTCCATTCCGTTGCAAAACAGGTAATTTGGGGGTGTGACAGATTGGTATTAGAGCAAGAGTTATAGTGAACTAGGTTGCATCATTGACCCTAGACTATAACTACATCGTCATAGCATCCCATCATATCATTGTAAGTGCATACTTATTATACATGTGGTTTTATACGCACATTATCAGTTGACTCAACTCCAAACATCATATGAGTCGATTAGTTCAAGCATTGCATAGTTACTCCTAAATTATACATAGCCTGATCACCTATGTCTAATTCAGGAAGAATCATGCAATGAAGGGAGTATCAGTCTTATATGTGTAAGCAATTCCATAATTGAGCCAAATTTTCAAAAGACTTTCTTCAAAACCACTTGTTTCCTAGCTTGATTCTAGTGACAGTTCTTGTCTGATGAGTTGCGAAAATCAAGCTAAGATTCAAGTTGTTACTCAAACTGATTTAGCCTAATCTCATGACAGTTCTTGTTTGATGAGTTGTGAGATTAAGTAAAAATCGGTTACCTAAAAGTCTTTTGAGGGTTATGCTCGAGAATGGGAAAGCTTTCCTCATCAAACCTAACCATAACAGAGCATGTCTTTAGAATGGGAAATGGTCACGATAGCACAAGAATGTACCTAGTTGGATGAGAAACCCAGATACCGAAAGCAATGACAAAATTACTTAGACTATACACACAAGTATAAACTTTTAGACCCTTGTCGAGGATCAGACCATTGTTATCAATAACTGAATCACGAGGACGTGATTCCTCTAACAGGGGAAGAATGTCACAATTCTCAATTTCCGGTCATTTTTCAAACTTTAAAAATTTTTACTACTCATATTGGGAATTTACTATTCACAAATTACTATTCATCATTTTACTATTCATCCTTTTCGAAGTTAGTTTGCGACTCTGAGAGATTATTTTAAAATTTTACTATTCATTTTTGAACTTTTTATTTCACATTATCGTAAGTTAACCTATTTTAGTGATAACCTAAGAATTTGACACTCATCGGGTCATTTTTGTAAATTTCAAGAATCCGTGTCTGAGATTTACGTTTAGGTTTAAACGACCTTTAGGCATCCTGATATGTCCATAAACATTAAAAATAAGAGAAATATAAGTTTTTCACCTTCCGTGACATTTTCATAAGTTTTGAAATTTATTGCTTCCAGGCTTCGCTTTACGCTAAATAAGCTTGTTTGACCGCTTTTCCAGCCTTTTTAGCAAATAAGCAACCCAATAGAACTTACCACTCATCTAATATGCTTATATAGAGTATATTGATAAGTTTCAAATTTTTAGGATACCCAGCTTTAAGTTTCGTGACTTTACGACTTACCGTAGCACATCGACCAAAACTCAATTCAGAAAACAAATATCTAGTAAGACTTAACTACTAAGTCACCACTTATGCTAGGTGATGTCTTTCTTATGACTCACAAAGCCACTTGGATTGGTGAGAGTACATCTAACCTAAAATTATTACACATGTTCTTAACTTAACACCTAAGAATAAGATATTTATTTTATCAACTCATTTGTGATAAACCAAAAACTCATCCATCTCCCTATTTCTCTCTACAGCAACGACCCAAACACAATAAAACACCCTCTATAATCTTGTTCTTTCTTCTTTAATCCATCACAAGTTAATCTCTTAGTTCCTTGATGATCCTTAGTACATTTCAACCATAAAAACACAACAAACACTACCTAAACTCATCTATTTTCTAAGAGATTTTCATGAAAGTTTGACAAGGGTTTTATAACTTATATCAAGGTTAGATCAAGCCTACCATGGGTTAGCATGATGTGTTAAGGATTTGGAATCTCTGGTTCGTATTGAAAGGGTTTAGGTTTTAGTGTCCTAGTTCTTGGTTCTTGATTTGTTTCATCACAAGGCTTGTTGCGCGTAAAGATTTCTCGGCTTATTCGTCGATTCGTTCTATATTAGATATCACATTTATTAAGGTGATTTCGTAGCCCCACTTTTACTTGTTTAATCATTTCTACAAACTCTTTGGGGGAGATACATGCTCAACTATTTTAATTTCAATTTCGATTATTTGCAACTATATGTTGAATCTAAACTTAAACTATATTGTTTGAACTATCATGAACTTGTTAATCTTTTGTTTCACTCTTTATGCTCGTAAGTAGATTATGCCCGAACTAAATTGATCACTATGTTATGAACACTATTATTTGAACCACTTTTCTTGATTTTGAACTCATCGACATATATATTTGAAATCTTTTAAATTGATTTGGACCCTTTTAACATATAATTGAGCTCTTTGACTGTTTTGAACTTTTGAACTCGAATTAAACTCTTGAACTTGATTATGAACTTATGACTTGTTTGAACTTAATGGACCGTACATCCTTGACATAAAGTCTCCCTTGTTCAGAGCAGCCTAAAGTCTCCCTCGTTCGGAGCAGCCTAAAGTCTCCCTATGTGAACAGAGCAATACAAAGTCTCCCTATGTGAACGGAGCAATACAAAGTCTCCCTATGTGAATGGAGCAATACCAAGTCTCGCCTTATTGTTGGAGCGTGCAAATTCTCTCATGTTCGGAGTGATCTTAATTGTATATAATATGTGTATGATGTACGAACATTGTATGATGTATTGTTCGTACATTCGCATTGTTAGTCTCCTATTAATAGGTAATATGGATAGCACTATTAGAGGTCGGCCAACCTCTCGTTCACTATGTTACGGGACGCATATTATTTATTCTAGGGGCTTTGCTCGCATACATTATTATATACGTGGTGATATATTGTGAACTATTATGACAACGTATACTTGACTACTAGACATACTACTTTTGGCAGTGGGTTGTGAACACACAGGTTGCAAGTTTTGTATGGGCGGAAGTTGGAACTGAGTGGATTTACAATGCCTTTGCTTTGTGGAATATTCTCAATGACCAAAAACTTTGCCTTTGCTGCATGAACGTTCTTTAAAGGTTTTTCATGACAATAGAAACTCTATGAACTCACTCAACCTTTGTGTTGACACTTTTAGCATGTTTTATCTCAGGTATCTAAGGCATTCACTTCATGGCATGCATATGGACTTATCATAGAGTAGCGGTGACGACGCGTCTCACATATATTTTATGCACTTAAATATCGTTTGATTGTAACAAACTCATTTTGGTACTTTGGAAATCTATTAGGACCTATGTTTTGTAAACTCTGATTATTTTACTTAATCAAACAATATTTTCAAAACAACACTTTAGGTCGTTCAATATAACTGTAACTTTGATGCTATGACAGTCATCCCCCAAGTTTTCCATTCCGCTATAAAACAGGTAATTTGGGGGTATGGCACTCCCTTTTAACCATGGGTTTTGGGTCATGGGTTATGGGTACCAAGTAGATTCAATGTATCTACAAGATGCAATGCATCTAGTCAAATGGGTTATGGGTTAATCCATGGGTATTAGATTAGATACAATGTATCTAATGGATGCAATGCATTTAGTCAAATGGGTTATGGGTTGATCCATGGGTATTAGATTAGATACAATGTATCTAATGGATGCAATGCATCTAGTCAAATGGGTTATGAGTGCCCACCAAGGTACAATTTTTCTAGACTTAGGGTTTTATCCAACTACATTCAATGTATTTGGTCAATGGGTCAAATACTTAAGTTTCTACCCATTTATATTACCCATTGTAATAGATACTAGTTATGTATATATTTACCCAATATGTAAACACTAGTTGTTATACACAAACTATTTAACAAAACATGTTTTAATGGTTTGTTGGGGGTTTGATCATAACGCAACATAACAAACATGTACGAACCTGTGTTGTAGCATACAAGGACTTGAGTCGTCGAGAGGTGTTGAGAAAATATATAATTACAAGTAACTTATACATTTTACGTTATGTATTACAAGTTACATGTTTGTCATCAACAAAACAAATGAGAATGTATAGATTAAATATCGTAATATTTGCACTAACAAATTCTAAATGAGGTACTAAGGCCACGCACCATTGGTACAACCCACTCTTGAGAAACCCGTCAACCAAGAACCCAAACCTAATCTAGAGGAGGAGTACAAGGAACTCTATCAAGAAAAATCGGTTCTTGAAGTCTTAGCTCATGCACCTTATTATAATGCTTTAAAAGAAAAATATGAGCAAGAGCTAAAACTTGGAAAACATGGGTCCGCGTTTGTGCAAAATAATTTACCTAAGAAGTTAGATGATCCTGGGCTATTCACTCTTCCGTGTAGGCTTGAAAACCTACAAACCTCTCGATCCTCTAGCCGACTTAGGATCATGCATCAATATTGTTCCGTTGTCCCTCCTTAGAAGCCTTAACTTAGGTAAGATAGAACCAACGGAAACCATCTTAGGTCTAGCGGATGGTAGTATTGCATATCCGGTAGGGATAATAAAAGACATGGTAGTACACGAGGAGAATTGACTCTGTTGGCGGATTTCCATGTGCTAGACATGAATAAGGACCCGACATGCCCATTGTTAGTAGGAAGGGGATTCTTAGCTACCGCTAGTGCCATCATTGATTGTAAGATGTCTAAAATAGTGGTAGGAGAAGGGAGTGCTAGGTCAATTTACGATGTCAAAAAGCATATTTACTACAAGGAAGAGGAAATCCCTTATGAGATTAGGTTGGATAGAACGCCATCTAGATATGGACCATTAATAAAGACTTCATAGGTCCCCAACGACCTTTCTATCTTGATGAAGCCTTTGCTAGTAAAGCTACTTTCCAGAAAAAATTGGCTAGGGACATGGAAGTGAACCCGCTCGAGGACTTTAGTGTTTAGGAAGATGACCAAGTTCCTAGGAAGCTTGCCCGTCAACCTTGTCATGAATAAGTGGAAATTTGAGAGCGATAGGCCTAAGCATAAGTGGAATTGGGATAGACTGCCTAGTGATGGTAATGGAGAGTGGCACATTAGGATAACAATCTATGACCCCGATGGAGAGAAGTTTGAAAAGGCATACCGAACTAAGCATACCACTAGGAACTTAAATGATAAGTTTGATCCTTATGACATTCTAGAGGATAAGCTTACTTATATAGGTACGTAGGAGCACAAATTTGAGTCTAGCTACAAGACTCATAAATAAAGAAAAGCGCTTCATGGAAGGTAACCCATGCTTAATTGTTTGCTTGTTTGTGGGTCGTATATCTTTTATTGATTGTTTATTCTCATGTTTGAATTTGTAAAACTGCTTTATTTTGTCTTTAACCTCGTCTTAATTACATATAAAGGTATTTTACAAAAGGGATAAGTGTAGGAGGATTACACACGCCAAAAAGAACGTGAACATGAGAACTACGATTATTAAAAAGATATACATGTGTGTTTGTTAGAGTCAAATGCTTGTATCAAGTCATAATGGATGTTTGCGTGAAATTTTTCCAGATTCTAAAGATATAAATTTTCCAAAATTTTTTCAAAATCGCACAGCTTCGTCAGATAACCTCGACGGCGCCGATCACAACCTGAGGGCGCCAAGAGGAGTAGAAACAACTTCTAACTTTTTCTCGCTCGTGCTACTTATAAATTTTAGAATTTCTCGTGTCTTAATTTTCCGTAAAATCAGAAACATCCATTCAACAAGCATTATATCCTAGTTTAGTAGAGTCATATATAGTGTTATCGCCGATTTTACGCGAAGGTTTCGTTTGTTTTCTTCGAGTGTGCAATTTTATTTATCAAGAAAAAGATACATAAGATTTGATGGAGCACGCATACATTCTTGCAAGAATTTAACCACTACTTCATACGGATCCTACCGAGCTAATCAGGGGAGTATTAGTTTCTTTCATTTTTAATTACCTTACATTATCATAACTTTGATTCTTTCGGGGAACATTGGGGACAATGTTCAGTTTAAATGTAGGGAGGGAAAATAAAATGGGAACTTTGAAACTATGTTTATCCTTGACTATTTGCCTTGTCCAATTTCATTTGTGTAATAAACCATGAGAAATATCGGTTAGGGTGATTTTGGCACCAAATTTAAAATTTTTCATGACATATAGGAGTGGGCCATTAATCTTAATAAAGCGTCTCATGGATAAGAAGTTATATGACTAGCACAAAACCCTTTACCACTTAAATTCCACCCAAAAGGTGAGGATCGCCCTTAGATTTGTAGGAATTAAAGCATTCCACTTTAATGCTTTGAGAGTGTACCGGTAGTATAATAGATTCTAGAACTTGGTTTGTGATGCATCCCGAGATCGCTAGTGAGACTACACTTGTGTAGTTAGGAATAACTAAATGATAAGAGGAATTATGATAACCCTTGTTTGATACCCGTATTATAATTACTTCTTCCACATCGGTTGAGTAATTCCCCCAACCCTTATGCTTTACTCATCTTTAGTACACGATACCCTAGTTAACCCCTCGAGCCTATCATTTTCAAGCGTTCTGATGTTTCGATTTTCCAAAATATTAATGAAGAGCATTGTTTACAATCCACCCCCAAATGTACACCCAAATCATTTAGCCACCTTGTATGTACTCACTTTTAGTGCATTATTGTTATCATACTAAACCCTTAGTTCAATTATCTAGTTACTTGCATAAGTTGCTAAGTCGAGTCATATCCTTTGTACACAGTTTTGGGATGATTGGGACTCATGGGAAAAGTTAAATTTTATGAAGTGACGGGAAGGAACGTTAAATTCAAATTCCCTTTATTTACATAATAATGTACTCCAAGTGTTTTGATCTTTTCAATTCGGGTCAAATTAGAGTTAGAGTAATAAAAACTCAAGTGTATAGATGTGCCTATAAATCCCTATTATTTTGATGTTATCGTAGAGGATGGTAGAGTAAAAGTGTATGTGATGAGTGGCCTTTTACTCATCATTTTAAGCCCAGAAAACCCACAAAAACGTCTAAAAACACCAAAATATAACCAATTATGCTATAGATATCATTGGAATGTGTTTTATGTGTTTCAGGTACAAATGATCGAAAACAGGGCCAAAACGGATAGAAATGAGCTTGGAATGGAAAACGTGCTTTGTGGACGGAGCCGAAAGTGGATTTTCTGCATTTTTGGATCCCGGGATACGTTTTAGGAGTGGGCTTGGGAAAACAAAATCAAAACCGAACCCTAAACCCATAATTACCTTTCTACCCTCTACCCGAACCCAATTTACCATTTCCCTTAAAACATTTTTCACTAAAAACAATTATTTTTATTTTTAACCATTTTTATTTAAAACAATTATTTTTATTAAAAATATTTTTCTCTCTAAAAAAAAAAAAAAAAAGGCTATTTACAAAACACAAAAATACATTTTAATCTTACTTTACAAAATTTTAACCTTTTCCAAATACAACCTTAATCAAACCCAATTGAACCCCTTCCACCCATTTAACTGTAAACCATGTCTGCAGAAGAAGAGGTAGATCTAAATTCTTCATCTGCATGTATGAAGACCGTTTGTTTTTGTGCTATTGAAGTACTTATTTTATTTTCTATTTTTTTTTCTTTTTTTGCGCTATAAATCCTTTGTAATATGCTTCAAATGGGTTAAACGTAAAAAACGGTAAGAAAACATAAAATAATAAATGAAAACGTAAAAAAATGAATGAAAACATAAAAACAGTTGAAAAAATATGAAAACGTAATAAAACGGATTAGAACGTAAAAAAAAGAAGAAAACGTAAAAAAATAGACGAAAACGTAAAAAAATGGGCGAAAAAGTAAATAAAGAGACCGAAATGTAAAAGAGATATAACATATTAAGAAAGAGACGCATGGTTTGCGAAAGAAGATGTAAGGAGTGAAAGAAGTGGTAAGAAGTGAAAGATAATGTCTAAAACTTAAAAGCGGAAAGAAGTGAAAAGAAGCATTTATGTCTGCAAAAAAACAAACAAGAAACATCCTCCTCACAACAAAAAGAAGAAGTGAAAAGAGGAAAAAAGTACTTATTGGGAAAAAACAAACGACACCCAACCACCCAACCCTTACTTCCTTTTACCCGTTTTCAGTTTTACCCATATTACCCAAACTAATAGTCAAACCCTGTGATAATCAAACCCAGAAAAGATAAAAACAATTGGCGCCCAAAAAATTCCCTCTTCCTACCCTTCTCTCCCCATCACTTTCCCAGCTCACACAATAAGACAACCCATCTTCACATGACTTTCATTACAGCTAAGCAATCCATGTGCACAAAAAAAGATCAATGGCTAAGAGTTTGTGGATTGGGGACCAAGCTCAATGAATGGCTAAAATTGATTTGGAAACAAGCACAATTCAGGACACTCTCTCTCACAACAAAAGCACATCAAGAACAGACAAAGAGAGGAAGACTTTTTTTTAGTTTAGTATAAATAGAAGATTGTGTAAACCTGAGATGTTGTCTAGAATTTTAGTTCTAGTCCGCTTTTTTTAAGTTTCTGCAATATTTTAATTTTCAAAAGTTTAATTTCAGTTTCATTTAATTTCCTGCAATTGTAATTTTTCTTTATATTCAAGAGAATTCATGTTCATTGGACGTTCTTTTAATTTCATGTTTAGATGTTCAAGAGTAGTTCACTTCTTGTTTGAAACTGTTTTTAGTTATAAGTAAGTGGTTTTCAAAAATAAAAATACCAAGTCTTGTTGTTCAAAATCAGTTTTCAAAAAAGTGCCCCATAAGGGAGTGTTTGGTATTGCACAACTTTTGGGTCAAAAAATCATTTTTGACCCATTATGGGTCTCAAATCAGTTTTTCTTTAGTCTTAACATAGTAATGTTTATATTAATGTAGTGGTTTCAGTTAGCTTGTAGTTGCAAATCAGTTTTTCTTTAGTCTCAAATGAGTTTTTCTCACAAGTCCAACTTTGGTAGCTTTGTACAAGCTTGTTATAAGTTCATTTTTGCTCATAAATTAGTGTTTTAGAATTTGTGCTATATGAATTTTAACTGTGTGTGGTCAGTTAGTATTTTAGAGCTTGTTTAGTACCTTGTTTTTAAGCTCTAATTTGGCCTCTCGGGCTGTTTTGGCGCAGTCATGTCATGCCGCAGCAGCAAACATAGGAGTTCTTTATAGCTTATTTCCATCTAGCTTATTTTCATGCTTACGATTTGTCCCTTTAGTGGTTATTTAGTACCCTCTTATATAACTAAAGCTTATTTGCACATTCGAATTAGATTAGTAGCTTATTTGTTACCTTAAAACATGCTCTTTGTTCCCTTTCTTTTTTTGTCCATTCCTTCCTGTCACAGCAGCCTTTGCAGCCCACTTTAAAAGCTCCATATAAGCTCATTATTAGTTTTTAGGTCCTTTCATATATGTACTTTTCTGTTTTAGTTTAGTATGTCCTTTATTGCTTATTTGGTAACTTAATTTTTTTAGCTCAAAAAGCCCATTGTGGGTCGCTTTAGTGCATTGACACTACAAAGAAGAATTTTCGCCTTCTGTTGCCTATTTCCCTTTCTTTATTGCTTATTAAACCTCCCTTTAATGCCTTTAGTAAGTAGCTTAATAAGTTTAGTTTATTCCCAAGCTTATTATAGCTTTTAGTTGCCTCATAACCAAACAGCCCCTTAAGTGTTTGCTGTTGGTAAATAAGCTGTATACAGCTTATTCTAGCTTTTTCCAAATTTATGTTTCTGTCAAAAATGCTTATTTCAGTCCCTTAGTTTGGTTTAAAAATAAAAAAAAACGTTCACTGATCACCAACAAAGAAAGCTACAATAAGAATAATTCATTTCCATCTGCTCTAGATCTTAGTTGTGTATTAGTTCTCCACATTTAATTCATTTAAGCAAGTTTTCCCTTTATTAGCTTAATTTCGCCATTTTGCTTATTTAATGCATATCTCGTACTGCTTTTTCAATTTTTATAATTTTCCCAGCTTCTTATTGCATTAAAGTAGTTTCACAAAAAAATTCATAATTTTTCATTATGGTTTACTATTTTAATATGTAAATTAGATTAAAACCGTATTGAATTCATAATAAATAATTTAAAAGTCGAAAAAATACCCGGCTTTTTTTAGTCGTTTAGAGTGTAGGAAAATTGGTTTTGCACCCGTAGGCTTTAAACAGCAAAGTTTTCACTTTTTAGGCTTGGTGCGTTCCCGATTTTCGCGTTTTAGCCCCCTTTCTTATGCTTAGTATAGTTAATTTAGTCATTTACTTCATTTATGTGCTTTATTTACATTCCCATTCTTTAATTTGTAGAATAACGTAACCATAATCGAAAAATCCCGATCCATTCAAGCACTTTAATAACAAACCTCAAACGTCACCGTCAATTCACACATCGTTGGGAAACGACCCAGGTAATCACTTTCCCGGTATCACTTATCGAATATTCCGGGTTTTGCGTGTCGACCTTTTTCCTAAAACGGTTGATTTGTAATTCTCTCGCGGGTATTCGTAATTTGGTATTTTATTATATATACTATTTGAAACGAAACAGTATGAAAAAAACAATTGAAAAAATGAAAAAATATACGGGCTACCATCCTAAATCTATCTTTAAATTTATGTTTGTTTGTTTTGTTGGGATATAAAAGACAAAAGACTGAAGAAAGTCAAAGTGCTGAAGATAGTCAAAGTACTGCTTAGTGAAAGTCAAAGTACAATCGCTACAAAGTAATCGCAAAGCTAAAGGACTGCTATATCGTTTATGGAAACAAGCTTTGTAATTCTAGAATATTCTTATTTTAGAATTAGTATTACTTGTCGTACAAGGATTATAATTGTAAACCGACTAGGGTACTTCTTATGCCTATAAAAGGACCCCTAGGTTGGCATTAGAGATACACGCAACATTAGAGAATATTAGAGATATGACTTACATGCAAGTTCATTATTAGAGTTATTAGGGTTATTAGTGAATCTGTGTATCAAGCAGGTTTAAAGTATTAATAAAATCGTTGAAGTTTAAGTTATTCTTCTTAGCTTTATTGAAGTAGTTTCCGCATACTTAGTAAAGTAATATCAGTGTTTCATTGTTAGTAACTTAGGATTTATCCGAGGTTGCTAAGTCCTTACAAGCTACATAGTTAGTTTGGTCAGAGTATATCGATCCAACAAGTGGTATCAGAGCTTGTGTGGAAACTCTGATTAAGAAGAAACCCTTAAAACCAATATAACAACAAACCCTAAAAGATGACGACTGAAGCTGCACCACCCCCATCCATCACCTCACTCAGGATTCCTATCATCAAGAAAGGAGAATATGATCTCTGGAGCTTGAAGATGAGGCAAGACATTGCTATTACAGACCATGCACTGTGGAATGTGATTGTCAATGGTAATGTAGTTCTTGAAGAACCTGTAGAAGTTCCCGGAAAACCTATACCACCTAAGCCTACCTTTCCAGCAGCTACAACAAGAAATCAAGAAAAGGCTCTCAACATATCACGCTCGCTATTCCCCGATGGTCACCTACTAAAGTTTCATGATGCTAAGGATGCAAAACAATTATGGGTCTGCTCTCAAGACAAGATTTGGATGTAATGATGCTTCCAAGAAGATGCATAGAAATCAAGTTGAAGCAACAGCTTGAAACATTCAATGTTGGTGAAAGAGAAGGTCTTGATGTCGCCATGATAGATTCCAAAATCTTCCTAGTATGCTAGAGTTATACAAAGCGTAAGTATCTGCTGAAGATGCAAACCCAAGTTCTTAAGAAGTTTGTCATCCGTATGGCATGTGATTGCTACAATGATCGTGAGGACAACCCGTTTGGACACTATGGACTTTGATGATCTTTACAACCACTTAATGGTGTATGAGCATGAGATGAATGGCCAAACAAGTTCAAAATCTCACAAAGATTGCTTTTGTGTCTTCGAAAATAGAAGCAAGACTTCCACTAAAAGTACCGCTTATCATGCTCAAAGTAACTGTTGGTGATAAACAACATATTTACACAACCATGACTACCCCACTTCACCACAACAAAACCATCCACTCGATGAAGTTGTATGTTCATTCTTCGCTCAACAAGTCACTTTACCTGTTACTTATGAAGAAGATTTGTCACAAATTGAAGAGGATGCTCTAGAAGAAATTGAAATAAAATGGCAAGTCGCCATGATCACTGCAAGGATCAAGAAGTTCATGAAGAAAACAGGAAGATGCATTGACTTCAAACCTAAAAATGGTATTACTTTTGACAAGTCCAAGATTGAATGCTTTAATTGTCAAAGAACTGGACACTTTACAAGAGAATGCAAGTTTGCTAAATATCAGGCAAACAGGATGATTGAGAAACCCAAGCTTGAAATAAGGAAAATTTTATTATCAACCAAAACCAAAAGCTTTGGTTGCTTAAGAAAATCTATCGAGGTTGACCGAGTGCTGAATTTGATGATGAACCAGTAACCTACTCTATGGTCGCAGTGGAATAGTTTGATTGGAGCACAACTTTTGATGAGGAACCCGGATTTGCCGCTTGGAATCAAGAGATGGTCTTGGAAGCTTTGATTGGAGCATGGAAACTGAAGAAGAACCTGTTCTGCTCGCTATGGTAGCTACTTCACCAACTTCACCCACTATCTCTGAGGTATGTTCTAAGTGTAATGATTTTTATCAAAAAGTGCTTAACGATTATGTAACTAAAAAGAGATAACTGTAGAAGGGCTAGATCTGAGGTAGCTGGTTATCAAATAAATTTAGAGTCAATGGAAGCCAAAATAATAACTCATGAAAATAATGAAATGGCTTGGGTAGAAAGATATGAGCAACAAGATTATCAATTAAAATTGAGTGAATGGAAGTTAGGATGTAAGATTTCTGAAATTGAAAAACTGGCTAAAGAAAGGGATGATTTGTTAGAAAAACTTGCTGCTTGGGAAGAATCTGGCCTTTCACATGTTAGTTTTGTTGAAAAACAAAAAAGAGCACACATTAAAACTGGCCTAGGTTTTGGTATGGACTTTAGCAATACAGAAGAGAACTCACCTAGTGATAAGGAACAAATTGATTCAGAGGAGATAACCACTAGTGATGATGAACTCATTAGCTCAGAAGAAAACACATCTAGTAATGACAAATTAATTAGTCAAACACCTCCTGAATTTAAGAAAGACAAGAGTTATCATGCAGTTCCACATCCCACTGGTAGTTTTCAACCAGCTAGGACAGATGTTTCTTGTTTTGGAGTAGACAATTCAGAGTTTAGGAAAAAGCTTACTGGTCAATCTAATTCAGGTCCATCTAGTTCTGAGTCCCCAAAAGAAACAGTTGAGAAACCTAAGAATGATAATGTTATGAGTTCAGCAGTACCTTCATCTTAAAGTACTGCTAGACTTTTAGCAGTACCTTCAAGAAAAACTTTTCAAAAACCTGCTAACTCATTTTGGGATAGTTTTGGTCATTCACCAAAAAGACAGGATAGGTTTGGTCATAGAACTAAAGGAAGCAATTTTGGAATTACAGGTCAAAAATTATGTTTTGTTTATTATAGTCCTGATCATTTGATTAAGGACTGTTACTTTCACTCAGAATATTTAAGCAAATTCCGAAAGACTAAAACTGCGAACCAAAAACAAAGGGAGAATAAACCTGTTTGGAATCACTCACATAGGGTTAACCACATCAACTTCTCAAAGACTATAGGTACCCTCACCAAAAAAGAAATTTTTCAAAATCACCAGTACCCTCAAGCACTTTTCAAGGTACTGATAATCCAAAAGTTTCTCAAGCAGTGCCTTCTCAAAGTACTGCTAGGTTTTCACCCAATCAAGGTACGGCTAGCACTTTTTGGAATGAAAGCCCTAGGAGATCCAATTACTATCAAACTAGAAGGCGTTACACCTCACATAGAGTACCTAGATCAAAGAAATCTACGCAAAAAGTTAAAACCAACTGGGTTAAGAAAGAAAGTACTGATGGGGAACAAACAGTACTTTCAGCAAGTAAGGGTGAAAAAGAGAATTTTGTTGAAAACGAAAAGGATAATTTTGTTGAAAAAGAGAGTTTTGTTGAAAATCCACAAGTTTTGAAACAAAAGATAATACTAGATCATGTTTTCAAAAACAGTGGAGATTACATACTCAAAGAATTTGAGTATGTCACTCACAAGGGGAACACAGGTCAGTAATGACTTGGGTTCCTAAAATTAACTAACTCTTTCATCTTTGTGGAGGGAAACCCAGAAGAGGAGCTTAAAGATCATTTAATTGTTGATAGTGGTTGCTCTAGAAGCATGACACGAGACAAAGAGATTCTGTCAGATTTTTGATCTTATTTTGGAGGAAGAGTTGCATTTGGGAATGATCCTAGTGGCGGAAGAATTACTGGAAAAGGAACCATCAAGGTAGGAAGCATATAATTTGAGAATGTTCATTATGTAAAGGAGCTCAAGTTCAACCTATTGTCGTAAGATCTCGATTCAGGACAGAAGCACCTCCGGTTATTCACTAACACAGAATGCCTTATTCTTTCCCCTGAGTTCAAGCTTGTTGATGATAACTTGGTAATACAGAGAACCAATGATGTGTACAGTCTGGATTTGAAGAATCTTAGTTCTACTCAAAGAGCAACATGTTTAGTAGCAAAGGCAACACTTGAAGAAGCACATATATGGCATAGAAGATTAGGACATGGGAATTTCAGGAATATCAACAAGTTGGTTAAAGGTAATTTAGTTAGAGGTTTACCTTCCAAAACATACAAGAATGATCATTCATGTTTGGCGTGCAAGAAGGGTAAACAACACAAAGCTTCAAGCAAGAAGCTTGAGGAAAGAACTATTAGAGAACCTTTAGAGTTGTTGCACATGGATCTGTTTGGACCTGTTTCTGTTACAAGTTTAAACAAGAAGAAGTACTGCTTAGTTGTAAATGATGATTGTAGTAAATTTAGTTGGGTCTTTTTCTTGGGATTTAAAGATGAAACCTTTGATGCTATTCATGATCTTATAATAGCCGTTGAAAATCAATTAAGACTCAAAGTAAGAGGTATTAGATGTGATAATGGGACTGAATTCAAAAACAAGCTTATGGATGAATTTTGTGCCAAGAAAGGGATTAAGAGGGAATTTAGCATTGCTAGAACTCCACAGCAGAATGGTGTTGCAGAAAGAAAGAAAAGAACCATGATAGAAGCAACTAGAACAATGCTTGTAGATTCTTTATTACCTATTCAATTCTTGGTTCAAGCAGTAAGTACTGCTTGTTATGTGTTGAATAGAGTATCAGTCACTAAACCTCAGATAAAGACACCTCATGAGTTGCTTATGGGAAACAAACCTGACATACGTTTTATGAAACCTTTTGGATGTCCTCTGACTATTCTCAATACTATTGATTCTTTGGGAAAATTTGATGACAAATCAGAAGAAGGATACTTATTGGGTTATTGTACCAATAGTAAAGGATTTAGAGTGTACAACAAGGTTACCAAAAAGGTTCAAGACTGTCTTCATGTTGAATTTTTAGAAGATCAAAAAAGTCAAAAGGGTAAAGGTCCTGATTGAATGTTTGATCTTGATATTTTGACTTCTTCTATGAACTATGTTCCTATTAGAGAAGAAAATCAAGTTGTTCACAAAGAAGAAGATTTACAGTACATTGTTCATGGAGTAAATATTGGACCTGATGTTGTTCCTGATGAAGAACCTTTAACTATTGAAAAGGAGAAAAGTACTGATAAACCAAATTCCACTTTGTCTGCTGAAGATCAAGCTATTCAAGATGAGCTTAATAGGATGTTTCTCAAGAAACAATAGCACAATCTTATGAGGATGACAAATAAGAGCTTATGAAGAAGAAAAGAAAAAGGGTAAGTATACAGATTACCCTTACAGTACTTTGGATCACAGTACCTTGGATCAAAGTACTGCTGCACCAATTGACAGTACTTCTGATGAGTTGAATGATCCAACCATGCATGGGTTAGAAGACACAGATGATGAATTAGATGATGAAGGTATTTTCTCAAATTCCAATGCAGAAGCTGATTTCACGAATTTGGGTGATGATTTTGAAGTTCCACAAACTCCTACTTTAAGAGTTCATAAAAATAATCCTGCTGGTCAAATCATTAGACCTTCTACATCAGGGGTGCTTACAAGAACCAAAGCTAACGGTTTTTCTACGCCACATAATGCTTTACTTAGCTTTGTGTATAAACAGGCTGAATCATAAGTATCAACAAACATTTTTATTCACTTGCTTTATCTCTCAAGAAGAACCCAAGAATGTAGCTCAAGCATTAACTAAGAAAGTTGGGTTGAAGCTATGCAAGAAGAACTTCTTCAATTCAAACTTCAAGAAGTTTGGGTATTATGTGATTTACCAGATGGAAAGAAAGTCATTGGTACAAGATGGTTTTTAGAGTTAAGAGAGATGAAAGAGGGAATGTCATCAAGAACAAAGCAAGATTAGTTGCACAAGGATATAGACAGGAAGACGGAGTGGACTATGATGAAGTGTTTGCCCCTGTAGCAAGTATTGAAGCCATTAGATTATTCCTTGCTTTTGCATCTTATATGGGCTTTCCTGTTTATCAAATGGACGTCAAGAGTGCCTTTCTTTATGGCAAGATTACAAAGGAAGTATATGTCAAACAACCTCCTGGTTTTGAGGATCCTGTACATCTAAATAAAGTCTACAAAGTTTTTAAGGCTTTGTATGGTCTTCATCAAGCACCTAGAGCTTGGTATGAAAGACTCTCTACTTTCTTATTGCAACATGGTTACATGAGAGGAGCAATTGATAAGACTTTGTTTATCAAGAGAGACAAGAAGGATATCATGCTTGTTCAAGTTTATGTAGATGATATTATCTTTG
Organism: Chrysanthemum makinoi; assembly: GCA_910596185.1. Taxonomy (NCBI): domain Eukaryota; kingdom Viridiplantae; phylum Streptophyta; class Magnoliopsida; order Asterales; family Asteraceae; genus Chrysanthemum; species Chrysanthemum makinoi. The sequence goes on along the minus strand of OU343217.1, from coordinate 130,473,900 downwards.
GAGCTACAAAACAGATGATGGTGAAAGAATTTGAGCAGCTCATGCAACAAGAATTTCAAATGAGTTCCATGGGTGAATTAACTTTCTTTTTGGGGCTTCAAGTTAAACAATCAAAGGCTGGAATTTTCATTAGTCAAGACAAGTATGTCATTGACATTATTAAGAAGTTTAACTTCGATGCTATGAAGCCTGTCACCACACCCATAAAAGCTATTAACTCATTAGGAAAGGATGAAGATGGACAAGCTGTGGATGTCAAGCTTTACAGATCAATGATTGGCTCTTAACTGCATCTAGACCTGATATCATGTTTGTGTGATGTTTGTGTGCAAGATATCAAGTCTCACCCAAGGTCTCTCATATGAATGCGTCCAAGAGGATTTTTATTTATTTGAAGCAACAACCTAAGTTAGGGTTGTGGTATCCAAAGGATTCACCTTTTCACTTGGAAGCTTTTTCTCGACAGTGATTATGCGTGATATTATGATAGAATATCAACCACTGTGAGGATGCCAATATCTTGGAAGAAGATTATTTCATGGCAATGCAAGAAATAAACCATTGCAAGAACATCATCCAATCGCGTAATGTGTTGTCACAAGCAGTCGCTGTGGACAAGTAGTGTGGATGCGAATCAACTCTTGATTATGGATTCAATTTAAGAATACTCCTATCAACATTGACAATCAGAGTACAATTTTCATTGTGAAGAATCCAGTTTATCAGTCCAAGACCAAGCACATTCAGATTAGGCATCACTTTATTCGAGATTGTTATGAGCATAGGCTCATTAATGTTGTCAAGGTCCACACATATGATAATGTAGCTGATCTACTCACAAAGGGATTTGATGTTTCAAGATTCAATCATTTACTGGTGAGTATTGGTATGATTAACTATTAAGCTACAATTAAGGGGAGGACTTATTAGTTAGTTAATAGTCCTATGCATTGTTCAAGGGGAGGCAATACAATGCTTTTTGATGTTTTTGCCATAGTGAAGAAAAGGATGGAAAGTACTGCTTATTATTTATCAGAAAGTACTGCTCTGAAAGTACTGTTCAAGGGGAGGCAATACAATGCTTTTTGATGTTTTTGCCATAGTGAAGAAAAGGATGGAAAGTACTGCTTATTGCCACTATTCGAGATGATTTATTGTTTCATGATGAAGAAAGGGCTATTCGTTTTGACAAACAAGTGCTTTTGGATACATTAAGAGATATTGGGTATGAAGGATCTCTCACTAAAACAACCTTTAAGAAACCCTTATTTAGTCCACAATGTAAGTATCTAGTTCATGTTCTACTTCATTGTTTAAGTCCCAAGAGTACTTCATGGGAACAATTTGGTTCAAATATAGCCTCTGCCTTAGTGGGATTAGCTACCAATCAACCCTTTAACTTTTCAAGAATGATTCTAGATGGTATGCTATCTCACATCTCCAATGGTTCACCGTTTTTTAATTTACCCTAGATTTGTTCAATTATTCTTAAACAAACAGCTTAAGGATGAGCCTAAACCTTCTAGCTTGCTACCAGTTGTAGTCCTTCCACCCAAAGTATTTACTTTCATGGCTAGAAAGAGTGACAAGTTTTTTGGGAGGGATACACCATTAACAGCTCACATGATGGAGGTAGTACAAGCTGTTAGAGATGAAGCTGCTAAAAGTGAAGATCAAGAGCCTTATGTTTCGAAGGAAGATACTGCTTTACAACGTACTGCTTCAAAGGAAGGTACTGCATCTCAACCTACTGCATCTTTGCAAGCTAGTGTCCATGGTGATTCAAAACCAGAGGTCAACCCACCATCCTCTCCCAATGATTATACTTCCACATATGGGTCTCAAACATCTGGAGGAGATGAGGGAGATATGGCTTCTGAGGGTAACGTTTTGGATAACTATGCTTTGACAAGGGAACTTTTGAGATTGAAGAAAGATCATGAAGCTCAAGCTGCACAACTGATGAAGTTGACCAACAAGTTTAGAAGATTGAAGAACTTTGTATGGCCATTAGTTTAACATCACAGATTATGGGTCAAGTCTCAAAAGAAGAGAGGTAAGAAGTTTAAGAAGGCTTTTAAAGGCAAGAAGATTCACAAGCATTCTTCATTCGAATTGGGGATGGTTAGGAGCAAGAGAATTTAAATGTAGATGATGAACATTATGAAGAACCAGATGCTGAAACTTATAAAGATTATGAACTTCAAAGTACCGAGCCTCAAGGTATTGATGCTCAAGTTAATATTCAAAGTACTGAGCCTACTGAACCTCAAGGTGCTGGTGTACAATGTACTGGTGATCAAGGTGCTGATGTTCAAAGTGCTGGTGATCAAGGTACTACTCTTCAAGGAACTTATAGGCAAGAGCTCATTAAACCAAAGACCCTAAATTTTGAAGAAGAAGTTGGTCCTTCAACAGTCTTACAAGAAGAGGAAGCTGATACATCCAAAGTAGAACACACTACTAGTGATGATGAGATTGTTGCTCAAATATTGCAAAACATGTCAAGACCAAGAGGGATTAGTATTCCAGGTGCTGAACAACAACAACCTCAAGTCTTGCAATCTTCTCAACCTGTTTTAGATCCTAAAGACGAAGGAAAAGGTAAACTGGTAGAAACAAAGAAAAATAAGAAGCTTACTTTGGCAGAATTAAGAGCTATTGAAGTGGCTAAGAATGAAGAAGCTGCTAAGAAGCTACAAGCTAAATTGAATGGCTGCTATACCGTAAAGCCACCGTTATACCTAGAAGACCTCAGAGTATTGCTAAGGAAAGGAATGTTATGATGGCCTATCTGAAGGGAAGAGGATATACAGGTCTGCATAAATTGAAATATATAGAGATGAAAGATTTGTATGATGTTGCTAGAGAAGCTTATCAAAGGGAAGTAGAAGGTATTATTCCTTTTGATGATGAAAAACAGAATGAGGATGCAAGAAAAAGGAATTTAAAGAGAAAAAGAACAACTGAAGATGAACAACCATCAAGGAAGATACAATTAAGAACAAATACAGTTGATGAGCTGAGGAATTACTTAAGAGTTGTAGACTTTGAGCATTATAATTCTAAAGATGTTGCAGTAAAGAAGTCAAAGATGTCTACTTTTGAAGTTGTAGAATCAAAAGAAGGAGATTACCTTATGTTCCATAGAGAAGATGAAAGTTTTAGAGTATTTAATCTGCTATGGGATATACTGCACATAATAGATAGAGAAGATCTGTTTCACCTGTATCAACTAGTGCAAGAGTATTTTGAGCATTTTCCATCAACTAGAGTTGGCTTAGTCTTGCTGGGAGATCTTATAACTATCTAGGAGACAGAAGAAACAAACACTGATGCAATATGGAATAACCAAGAGGTTTGGGAGATTACCTGCTGGAGATTCTTTGAAGAATCAGGAGTGCATGTTTTGGAATTAGAAGATAGGACCATGATTCACATGCTAGCAGAAAGAAGATATACACTGACAAGAGATCTGATGATCAGAATGCTAGATCATGGTATGCATGTTGAAGAAGAGAATGAAACAGCCCTTATGGTCATTGAATTATTTATCAAATGGACAACTATGGTTGATGACGATGCATAAATACTGGTATGGTTCATAATTATATAAAAATTTTGAAAAATCAAGTACTTTATTCAAAGTACTACTGAACAAACAGTACTTTCTCAAAAGTACTGCTTGCAGCTTAAAACCAGTAAAGTATTTTAATGAAAATAAATAAGCAATTTTTGTAAAGTGCAAAATACTTTTTGAAGCACAAGATAACGACAATAAATGGTTTTTGAGATGGTTATCAGTTCACCATGTTTAAATATAAGGACTGACTAATCCATGAGCAAACGGCTCTGGTAAAGATATCTCAAATCCGTTGGATGGTTGAAAACTTGCCAATAAGTTGTATGGTACTCAACGCACCATGTTCTCATAAATAAAGAGTTGACTAGCCCACAAGAAAATGGCTTGTGGTAAAAAAAAACCATTTATATGGTAATTAGTTCACCATGGTAGTAAGAACTAACTAGTCCAAAAGGCGCTTTTGGTAAAGACTTAATAAATCCGTTGATAGCTGATGATTTGCTAAAAATCATATGGTTATCAATGTACCATGGTTTTACACATCTTAGCATTGGCTACTCCAGAGTTAATGGCTTTGGTAAAGGGACATCAAAATCCATTAAATTTTCAATGATTCACCTCTCACATGAGTTAACACACCTGGAAGTGATGAGAATAGACTGAAACTTTATGATCTGATGTACAATTTGCCATATGTTACTTAGAAGCTGAAAAGATGAAGGTTGCTGATAATTATTGCTAAAAAGGATTGCTTATAAAGACTACTTTGATTATGATGATACAAGCACAAAGAGTACAATACAAATCTGAAGACAAAGACACAATCTTTCCTTGAAGACAAAGATGTTAAAGATAAAGATACAAAGGAACTTGAAACCAAGAAAGTATAATTCAAGTTAGGGGAGGATTGTTGGGATATAAAAGAGAAAGTACTGAAGAAAGTCAAAGTGCCGAAGATAGTCAAAGTACCGTGAAAGTCCGTGCTCGCCAAAGTATCAAAGCTAAAGGATCATATATCGTTTATGGAAACAAGCTTTGTAATTCTAGAATATTCTTAGTTTAGAATTAGGACCCCTAGGGTACTTCTTATGCCTATAAAAGGACCCCTAGGTTGGCATTAGAGATACATGTAACATCAGAGAATATTAGAGATACGACTTACATGCAAATTCAATATTAGAGTTATTAGGGTTATTAGTGAATCTGTACCAAGGTGTTTAAAGTATTAATAAAATCGTTGTAGTTTAAGTTATTCTTCTTAGCTTTATTAAAGTAGTTTCCGCATACTTTGTAAAGTAATATCAGTGTTTCATTGTTAGTATCTTAGGATTTATCCGAGGTTGCTAAGACCTTACAAGCTACATAGTTAGTTTGGTCAGAGTATATCGATCCAACATGTTTCAATTTATCTAGAGTTTAGAGTGTCGAGTCTTGGCTTAGCAACGCCATTCTTCTCATGCTTGTAACATAAAGATTTTTGACTTGCCACCACTAAATCACCTATCCCACCAAACCCTTTGTTTCCCTACTGTAAGCCTAACGTTACAACCCTTTAAAAGAATTCTTGGATAGTTTTTCCTAGGTGATTATGCCAAAGCGATGGAGGTTTGATCTAGTCTCAAGCCTATGGTAATCTATGTACTAGGACCGGTTAATGAGTGTTTATCTTCCATTTACAACTAGATATATTTCATATACACCCGAGAGATGAGAGTATCTAAACACCACTTGTGAGGTGCTAGTATGTAATTTCCGTGATTGTTATGACTTTTGCGGGGCTTATACGTGTTGTGAATTGTTCTAAACTAATGCTTCATGACCCCTAACTTATAAATTAATTGCCTAAAAGCACATTTGCTTGAGGACAAGCAAATATCAAGTGTAGGGATATTTGATAAGAATTTAAAAGGTACACTTTTGAGGGGTCATTTAAGCCCTTAATCACCACTTTTATATCTCATCAGCTTAATTTCGCCTTTCACTTTATAGGTCTCAGGTAAATTGTCGAATGACACTTATTCGGATGAAAAGGCCAATATGAAGAAAATGGCCAAAGTCAAGATCAAGACACTCAAGCTGAATTGAAGGTGGCGTGTGTCACAAACAAAGAGCGACCAAGTTGCAAAATGCTTTGTGACGACTCAAGAGTTTAAATTGCTATTTTGCACTTGACGGAATCAGTTTAAAGAGTAGGGCATCACAATCGACAAACCTAGATTTGGATCTCGACGGCGCCGGAAGATGAAATGACGGCTACAACCATAAGGTGACGCCACAAAGTTGACCGTGGCCAAGACGAAAACCTAATGAAGGCGATCCGACGGCGTCACAAATAAAGAGTGACGCCATCACATGTTGTAACTCTATATATAGAATTCGAATTTTCAGACTTTTAGAGAGGTAGTTTTGTGGAGTAAAACCTAAACCAAACTTTGGCTGTCTTGGGCAGTATCTTAGGGTTCCATACCCTATTTTATAACAAGATAAGTGATTTACTTCATCAATTCAATTATGTCTTCAATTGTTTGTGTGTATGATTGCATGTTGTCCATGTCCGGCTAATTTACTTGTGTGTTTTCTTAGATCTACGAAACCTAGGTATTTAATATTGATTGGTTGTCTCTTATCTTAATTGTGATTGACCTAGTATTGCGATAGGTCATTTGTTGTGTTTTTAATGCTTGAGTAATCTTTGTGAACATTAGTTTATAATCACCTAGAGTTATTGTAGGCTAAACATCCAAAGATAACCTTAGAGTTAGTTTATGAATCCTAGATATTTCGTAGGCAATAACCTTAAGGTAGTCACAAAGATTTAGGGAAAAACACATAACCTACGACCTTAGAAGACACAACGCGTTAAGAATAAGGACGTGACAATTCAACCATCGATAGGAGATAACTAGGGAGTAGTAGCATCTAGGTAAACAAATTTTTAACTATCATACGAGCACACAACAATAGACATATACTACCCTCACCTTAGCTTAGTTAATTAGATTAGTAGAGTAATCGGTAGAAATACCAGCCCTAAAATCCAATACCCCGAGATTCATAATTTCAATTTTGTAAAAAAATATAAAAAGAATAAAAAATAATCTTCCTTAACCCTAACCTTAGCATAGTAACTTCTCACTAGCATTCCTATTCCCCTAGAGAACGATATCAATTCCCGAGGCTTACCCTAATACTACACTACAATGATTTGGTTCACTGCCTAGGGTGTCGAAAAACTTGCTCGACGAAAAAGAAGTTCCTTTGACCCCGAACGCGCGTTGTATATTATCAATAGAAAGATCCTTTGGATCTGAGGTTAGAGAGTTTACAATACTAAGAGAAAGTATGTGTAGAAGTGGCAAGTTGTAATGAAAAAATGGCTCACTATTTATAGTCAAAACATGCTAATGTTCCACGGATCCCACAGATCCCTTGCTTGAGGGATCCCACGGATCCCTTGTTTCAGGGATCCGTCCAGTGTATTTCTGGGGATCCGTAGGAAGTTCCTTCCTACTTGGGATATGGGTCACCCTAGTTGGTTTATGGGTAATGGATCATGGGTATGGAACATGTATATGAGCTTTGAGTGCCCTCCAAGGTGCAATGTACCTAGACATGACATCAAGTTATGGGTATGGTTCATGGGTTATGGATAATACCCAATATGACTCCATGCATGATGTCATGCAATGGGTCATGGGTTATGGATCAAGCTCCATGGGTATGGGTTATGGACTTTGGGTTTTACCCAACTACATTCAATGTATCTAGTCAATGGGTTAACTAAGATTTTTACCCATTATATTACCCATTACAATATATACTTAAGTATGTGTAAGTATATGTCCATATGTAAACACTAGTTGTTATACATATAAATTTCTATAACATGAAGATACTATTACTTGTTTAGTGTTTTATATGAAAACGTAAGTGTGTTAGTAAAATATTGGCTCAAACCATTTACGTATTTTATTTGTTTCGTTAAAATGATTTTACATTTGTTATCGACAAAACATTAGAATATCATAATGTATAAATAAATGTTTTAAGGATTATTTGTATTAACAATCTCCCCCTTTTTTTTGATGACAAAACATAAAATTATTTCAAGGAAAAACTAAAAATTCATAAAAGTTTGAATTGGAGTTTTCACTCTCTTCTCTCCCTTTTTGTCGAAACAAAAAGAGCGTCAAAAAGAAACTAACACATTGTTTTAAGAAAAACATGTGAAAAGTAAAAAAAATAGAGAGTAAGGGAAGAGAAGGATTCTCGTCTTAGCTCCCCCTTGACCGGTCCATTCCTTTGTGAGGGAGTCAAGTAATTAGAGACACTAAGCGAGTGCTTTTGCAATTTTGTTTGCAAATGGTTTCGTCTTTGTGACGAATATGCTCCCCGTTGATGATTGCACCTTTGCAAGGAGGACATCAAGTAATGTAATCATATGTGAAAGTATTGCAAATGATTTTGCAATCTTTTTACTTTGACAAGAAGCTCCCCCTAGCTAAGGGTGTCAAAGTCTTCATGTGTATATTGAAAATCTACAAAACAAATGTTAGAAAACAAGTATATGATGCATAAATTCTTGGAAATAAGACTCAAGTTAGTGATAAAAAGTCCTCTGATGCACGGATCCCATGGTTCCTTCCTTGGAGGGATCCATCTATGCTAATATGAGGGATCCGTCTGCCTGTACACTTAAGATAGAAATGGTGAAGTAAAATGTGATGTTTAACATCAAAATGAGTTTTTTACAAAGGAACCAAACATATACATAAGATCATATGGCATATAACATGTAATTTCATTTAATAAAAATGCGAGAAATGATATACATATCTCTAAAACTAAGAGAATGACTAAAACATGTAATACATTTTTTAATAATTCTAAAACTAACGAAAACTTAAAAAGTATCAAAGTGCTTGAGTGCTAAGAACGAGTAGACTTGTTGATTTGGTCCAATCGTTCGAGGAGATGATTAAAAATGAAGTGAAACTCTTTTTGTACTTGTTGAACAAGTCATTGGGTGATTTGACAATTAGAGCAATTATTGTCATGACTAGGAACCGGAGGAGGTGGAATGTTTTGAGGAGGCTCAACAAAGGAGGGTGAGTTGAGTGACGTAGGGCGTGGTTCAACTAGAAGTGTGGGTGATGGTGCATGAGTTGGTGGAGGAGATGCGAAGTCCTCTATATGGTTAGATCTTTGGTGATTCCTTGTCTCTAAAGATGGACTATTTGGCGATGAAGGTGGTTCTCTATTTAACGAAAAAGTTGGTGAGTGGGAAGTCCTTGGTAAATCTTTGATTCGCAGCGAAAGAGACACGCCAAGCTTTGCTCACACAAGCTAACCACTTGTGAATGGCTAACCGTGAGAAGCTTAAAACGGCTCGCATTAATCGATCAATAATAGAAGTGTAGTATGGGTAACTCAAACGCATAGGTCCGAAAGCACCTAGATCGCTTGTAATCCAGGTAGGTTGAATGGAATTTCCAACTCACGCCCCCAATAATCGGATTTTAGCCAATATAAGGCATAAGATGATATTATCTAAAACTAC
>OU343217.1:130402430-130464657 GCA_910596185.1 Chrysanthemum makinoi | reverse complement strand
TATTTCCAAAGCATTTCAACTGCTTATTGGTAACCGTCATGTTTGCTACTCGTTATGCTTGTGCCATGAGTTGCATTAAAAGTTGTTCAAATTAACCCTCGCCTAACTAACATGCTCTTGTACACTCGTGGTTGTCAAGTGGTGCTCTACATAAATTTCCAATGGCAAACAAAACTTCATCCGAGAACCTTGCTACCTCTATTCCATCCATAGTTCTTACAGACAATGAAATTCTTCCAGAAGATAAATGGGTAGAGATAGGAAAAAGCAAATCGCTATGGACATGGAAAGATCAACAAAATCCAATCTTCAAATTGGCAATTGATATTCTTAAAAACACTTATTTCTCAAGTGCCATGACCAAGCAATGCACGATCCCTTCCATTTACTTGCAACAATTTTGGAACACCATCACATGGGACAAGATCACTGCCACTTATTCTTGCAAGCTTGATGATAAGGAATTTGATATCACATCTGACTTCTCAGTAAGGCCCTAGGAATCACACCCTGTGACCCTACCATACAATCTGTCCCTCCACCTAATGCTGAAGAGCTAATAGTCTTTCTGATTGGTTTAGGTTATCAAGTTGGCATAACAAGGGCTTCGGATATGATCACTGGACACATGTATCAACCTTGGAGAGCCATAACTACCATTCTCAACTTATGCTTATCTGAAAACCTCGTGGTTCGATAAAGTAAGGATACCTATTCTAAATCATGTGGGTCTCGTCAATGGGTGAACATTAATGTCTCGTGAACGATTTGGGAAGAATTCGTTGTCAATGCACAAATTCATCACCGATAGAACAAATGTTCAGAATCAAGCTCAAGGAAGAAAGAAAGTACACAAATTTGTGATTCCTAGCATCGATTCGAAGCTTGTCATCCAAGACTTGCAAATGCACTCATAACTTCAATCTTAGGAGTGAATCAGTCCTCCATAATGCTAAGGATGAATTTGTTCTGGGTAACCTCAAATATGTTGCTAGAGGTGTCAATAAAGAGATCTTTGGATTGCCAATTCCTGATTTTCTTCTCACTGACGATATTAAGAAGACTGACCACTTCAAATTATACAAGAAAAGGGCATCCATATCCAATGTTGATGACTCTCCCATTCCATCACAACCCAAAGCTACAAAGTCCGCTTCCAGTACAAAGACCTCATATGCTGTCCTTCCCAAAAAGAGACTTCACAGATCACAACCTACTGACACTTTAGCACAGAAGCAGAAAAGGAAAAAGAAAGATGTTGGAAAGGGGAACGTTGAAGGAACTGTGGTTTCAAGGGGTGATATGAATTTGATTGATGAAAATGAGGTTGCGTTGCAACTGGGAATTAAACAAAGCCTTGAAAGCCAGAACATGAGACCACCAATGAGAGGAGTTGTATTAAGAGAACCTGAGCCTGCGACATGATAAACAACTCCTTCCACTCAAGACAAAGGAAAAGGGATTGTTGGTGTAGATGCTTAACAAGACGCCAAGCATGCTTCTGACCATCTCTTCTTCACCATCAAGAACTACCAACCAATTTGAGCTGAAGAAAAGAAGCATTGAATCATCTTCAGAATCTAATCGAACTAAAAGGAGGTATCCAAACACGTGAAGATACACTTGCATCAAGTGATACCCAATCGATAAGAATGATGAAGAAGAATTGCCGAAGACTCACAAGAGAACCTTTGAGTCAAAAGATCTGATGAACACTCGCACTGGAAGAACCGAACATGTCTATGGTTCTCTATCCTCATTGAAGAACCTAGATACGCTTCTCTTTCAAAGGATCAATTCTAAATGACAAACCCGCAGACACATAGTCTTTTAAGCAAGGTGATGAGAAAGAAGAAGCTGATTCCATGTATACATTCAACATTTAGCAAGCCACATCAACCATTCCTCCGATGTCAGCACCTACTCATGCAACCGCACTTCCACCGCCCATACCTGCTCAAACAACCGCACTTCCACCACCTAAACCGACTAAAGATCTATCTCTCGATCCAGTGGTTACAATCAATGACAAGGACGCTCTACCTGGTTCACCACCTCAAATTCTTACATCCGACAATCACCGACAAAGCAAGAAACGAATCAAAGCTCTTGAGAGGCAACTACTTAAACTGCCAATGCCCTCGAGCAACGGTCTACAAGTTAGAGAATCTTAACTTCGATCAAGGTGTTGCGATGCAATTGATGAGAGGTAAAGATGCAGCTTGAATAGGAAAATCGCAGCTCCAATCTGCTTCAACAATTCAAGGACTTACCCATTGCCTATAATGAGATGTTCTCAAGGATAAGATGTACGATGTTAATGAGCACCAGGACGTGGTTCATAAGAAGCTATATGAAGCACTTGAAGAATAGATAAAGCACGATAATCATGTACAGTATCTAGAGGACATTCGAGAAAAGGATGCTAAGAAGAAAAGGAGGATGTTGGTATTGGAGACATTGCGTAAAGGTCCTAAAGATCCTCCTCCTCCTCCCTCGCCACCAACTGGTGGAACTGGAACTTTTGGTACTGGTGGATCTTCTGGAACTACCACTACACCTCCACCACAACCACCATCATCCCCACCAAAACCTTCCAATCAATCTAGTTCATCCGGAGATCAGGGAACTCATAAGAAATCTGCAGTTTGGACAACGGTTGATTCAAGGTTTACACCCACATTCTCCACTATTCTAGAAGACCAGGTGTTACATGAAGAATCTTATGTCATGGCAGAGTCAGAATTCGATTACGATGATGCATCCACCAAACATATCTGTAAGATATAGGATTTCACAAACACACTAAACCATAATCACCATGGGGCGTTCAAGATGTTTAGAGAGAAAGTTCTAGAGAGAGAAAGAGAAGAGAGTTGGGAACTATGTGAAACCAAGAAAAATATTATTATGAGCTCCAACTTTTTACCTTGGGAGGTAGAGAGTATTTATAGTCTTACAAACAAACGCCACCTACGGGCGTGGATCGTGCATACAATGGGTAAAGACCCGTCCATCCTCCACGGTGTTACATAACAAACTACTTAATAATATAACTTGTCTATGACTACGAGCTTTCTAACGATTACATATACTTGAGGTGACCGACTCTTTAACGATCGAATTTCTAATTCCTAACAATCTCCCCTAAGGAGGTCACCAATTTATAATGAATACAAAATGAGATATTACATTAGATTGCTCGAAGATTCTTGATTAAGTCCTTGCTCAAGAGCATGTAGTCTTTTGATTCTTCATGTTTGCATGTTTGGATAATTCAAGTGGAGGTCTTTAACCCATCCATTATGATGATGAAGCTTTGAAATAAAGATGAGATCATCACTAACATAAATCTTTGACTCTCCCATTGTGGTGTTGGTATTATGTGATCACCAGAACGTCACGCATCAAGATACAAATTGGGCCAGCAATAAAGTGTACAAAAGTATCTTTGATCACTTTCGTTGAATTGAGGTACACGGCCCATGGTTCCCCTTGATCGTACAAGTACCGCCAGATCGGTATAATTTCAAGAATTTCCTTGACAGTGGTTTCGCAGTCCGCTTCTAGCTTTTCTCAAACCGGAACGTCTCAAAGAAGACAACACGGAGTGAGTGAACCAGCGAATTGAGATTCATCGATCGATGAAAAGAGATTTGAATAACAATCATGTATTGCTCAATAGAAATTGTTTTTGCAATACAACGAAGGTTTTAATGAAAATCAATTATCAATCATAAACACCTTTTGATTTGAAATATTAGTACACAATCGATGTGCTAAAGAAAAGAGTTTTAAGCACAAATGACCGTTTTTCAAAGGTATCCGCAATCCATAACTCGAACCGTGATTGATTCAAAAGATTGAATCGCCCCATTGTTTTCGCTCGCTTGTCACATGGTTGATCTATTAATAGATCTCACATGCCACCCACCAGAGCTTGTTTGATGTTGGCTCTAGAAGGCTTTCCATCTTCATTATGAATATGTTTGCATATCACTCAGATGTTCTCGCAATACCACAAGGATAATGCGTAGGACTCAAGATATAATCTCTCTTTCCACATTGTGTGAAATGGAGAGTCTTCATTGAAAGTGTCCTAATGAGATTTATTGATGATCTCATGGCTCTAGACTCAATTTGTGCATATTTGGATCCTATTAGACTAGGAGAGGGTCTCCTATTTCAATATCAACAATCTCTAAGAGAAAGTCGATAGATAATGTCGGTTCCCCGTGAGAATGAAACAAGTCCTTTTAAGAGGAACTTGAGTGGTTTGGAAAGTTAGTGCAAATAGGCCACCGGGTCCATGACGCCTTGTCTTCAATACCGATGTTACCTTAGTAACCACCAAGAGTATATGAATTGAACCCGTTTCTCGCTCTAAGGTTGAATTATTGAAGGGCTATTTGTTTTCACCCTTTTCTCATTCAATTCTTTTTCATTCTTCAACCTCTTCAGTGCTTACCGAGACTTCATAACTAGAACCTTGTTGGGTTTATTCCAAGACTAGCTCAGCCTCACCGCACTCTTCCCATATCTCATTTTTCTTTTTTCATCATACCTAAGGACTCTACACTATAGTGGATTGTCCTCGGTAGATCCCTCCGGAACTGGCGGATCATGGGAACAAATACCTAACCTTATCATCCTTATATCACCATACATAAAGTAAAGTTGGTCGGTCTATTTGGTATTGTTCATCCGCCATTGGAACCAATTGAAAACCATTTGAAAATCAATCCAGATACTTGTGATATATTATCAAAGCATTTTGTACTTGAATTGTTTTGATATTTTTAGAAAAAGCTCCTCAACATGTGAATCATGTATTTGAAATCGTTTTGCACACTGAGGAAAGAGAAAGAATTAACTTCTTTGATTACCATTTTCTAAAAGATATCAACATCACTTCCCTAATAGAATCAAGTAGATAAAGCATTTTGGGGAAGGATGAGGTTTTTAACATTTTGCTCCCCTCAATATGTGCATAGATATTTGAAAATGTTTTGCACATATTATGAAAAGACTGCACATTGAGATAAATTGATCACGTTTCAAATATTAATGGTTTAAGATAGATGCTCCCCCTCAACGTGTGCATGGAAAATTTGAAATCGCTTGGCACATGCGGAAGGAGAGCTTGTACACCTTATAAAACCATTTACCAATTATCAGCTTTAATCCAATTTAAATCACAAATTCTCCCCGATCACAATTATCAAATCATTTGAGATTTGTGATCTCTTATAGATTTAAATTGATTTTGAAAGCTTTTAAGGAGAATTGTGACTTGATTATGAAAAGCTTTTAACTGATAAGGATCGATTTGAGACTTTAAACTCCCATTGATTAAACATGCATGATTGTCTTTTGAAAACATAATATTAGCAAAGGTTTTGAATCAACTGTATAAAACATATTTGATTTTTCAACAATAACTTGCTCATTTAATTTATTGTTTGAAAATAATCTTATTCAATAAAATCATTTCCCTCAATCAATGACATAAGTTGTTGATTGAGAGATGAGATTTTGACATGATAAGCACAAATGATTTACAGAATAGTAGAGTAATGGTATTTTCAAAGCAATTTAGTTTTCATTAGATGGCAATATTTTTAGAAGAATCAGAGCGAAAAATGTTTGGAAGGATAAGCATTTGTCTTTATATGACAAACCTTTGTTTTAAGAATCGAGCATGAGATTTAAAAATAAGATAAAGCATGGCTCGTTCTTTACTTTTTAAAACGGGTTTACCGCTGAAAAGACAATAAACCACCATTTTCCCCATCTCTTTTTTTTTTTTTTTTTTTAACAAAAAAACTATGTGCATTCGAAGAACATCTAAAAACCCGTGACATTCTTTGAATGTCAAAACAAGGTCCGTAGATGATATCAAATAAGGAAAAACATGACAAAATAACAATATTTTTGGAAATTTTCAAAATTTTCTAATTTTTATGGATTTTGAGAATTTTGTATTTTTATATTTTCTTTTTGAGGGTTTTTCAAGTTTTGTATTTTGCTTTTTGAATAAATATATACAAGAGATAGATGAATAAAGACCTATACTCCTCGTCTTCCTCTTGAAGACGCTTGAGTGTATCTGGTTGTAGACTCTTTAAACCAAGACGTGGAAGAATGAAACTCAAAACGCTTCTCTAGGAAGAGCTTTGGTGAAGATGTCGCTAATTGGTATTCAGTCCTCACAAAATAGAGTTCCACCACACCTTTTCCACTTGTTCCCTGATGAAATGATGTCGAATGTCGATATGCTTTGCTCTTGAGTGTTGACCGTTGTTGCATGAGAGAGCAATAGCACTTTTATTATCACAAGATCGAGAGGGATTTTGTTAAAGTCAAAGCCATAGTCAGATAATTGAGATCTCATCCATAGGATTTGAGCACAACAAGATGACATGGCTATGTATTCACCTCTGTAGAGGAAATAGAAGTACTCATTTGCTTCTTTGAAGACCCACTCACAAGCTTATCACCCAAAAACTGAGCACCTCCTGACGTACTTCGACGAGTATCTTGACATCCATGATCGGCATGCTATCTTTGTTAGTGACATACCAATGTCCTTCGGGTACCAAAGTCCCATATTGATGGTTCCTTGGAGATACCGAAAGACCCGCTTAACCGCTTCAAGGTGCTTTTTGGTAGGCTTAGCCTGGTATCTAGCACACATGCATACAACGAAAAGAATATCGTGTCTACTAGCTATGAGATACATCAGGGATCCAATCATACTACGATATTTCGTTTGGTCTACCATGATCCCCGAGTGGTCCTCATCCAGTTTAGTTCGCCAATCATGGGAGTGTCAACAAGGTCACTAGAATCAAATCCAAATTTCTTTAAAATCTCATTTGCATATTTAGATTGATTTATAAAAATGCCTCCGGGACTTTGTGAAATTTGTAATCCCAAGAAAAATGACATTTGTCCCATCATTGACATTTGAAATTTAGAACTCATTTCATTTGAAAAATGGTCACATTCATTGGGGTCAATCGAGGCAAAGATAATATCATCAACATAAATTTGAATGTGAATTAAATGTTTGCACGACTTTCACGGTGAACAATGTTGGATCAACTGCTCCTTTGCTGAATCCGGTAGATAGAAGAAACTTTGATAACGTATCATACCATGCCCTTGGAGCTTGCTTTAAATCGTAAAGAGCCTTCTTCAAATGATAAACGTGAGTAGGATGCTATAGATTCACAAAGCCTTTAGGTTGGCTGACGTAGACGACTTCTTTAAGATCTCCATTAAGAAACGTTGTCTTTACATCCATCTGATAGACTACCATGTTCTTACTTGTAGCATTAGCCAAGAAGATTCTGATTGCCTCGATATGAGCAACAAGAGCAAATGATTCTTCAAAGTCAATACCCTCCTCTTGATGGTATCCTTTAGCAACCAATCGAGCCTTGTTCTTTAAGACATCACCATGCTCATCAAGTTTCACTTTGAAGATCCATTTTAGAGCAATGATCATAGCACAATCCGGAGCAGGTACTAATTCCCATACATCAAGTCGATCAAACTCATGAATTTCTTCTTGCATGGCATTGAACCACATTGCTTCATTCATGGCGGTATTAACATCTTTTGGTTCGACCTTAGAGAGTACGGAGTTGAAGAAGCACCATAAGGCATCGGTTGCAAGTTGTTTTCATGTGGATCTTGGGCGAGAGGATTTCCA
The DNA here is from genome assembly GCA_910596185.1 of Chrysanthemum makinoi. Lineage (NCBI taxonomy): Eukaryota > Viridiplantae > Streptophyta > Magnoliopsida > Asterales > Asteraceae > Chrysanthemum > Chrysanthemum makinoi. Next base: position 130,456,937 of record OU343217.1, on the reverse strand, counting down.
ATGATGCTGTCTAATGGATGATCATGAGTCCATTTTCTGAGGTGTTCATGTGGTTGTTGTTGAGGAATGAAGTAGCGAGTCGATGTCTCCTCATGAAGATGGTTCTAATGATGATTCAGGAGCAAATATGTTTTCAAATGGAGCATCTTTAGGAATAGCAAAGGGATTAACTTCATCATTGATGCCAGAAACAATTCCATGATGTACATTGATGATTGATGATTTGTTGATGAGATGAAAGTGATCGCAGCTGCGCGCTTGACTTAATGATATAGAAACTGAAGGGTTAACTTCATTGACAGGGATAGAAGCAGTCTCTGATGATGGAATTGATAGATCATTTACGGTTGTCTCATAGTGTTCATCAAACATTGGATCAAACAAACAAAATCATCTGATGGAGGTACATATGAGTTGCTTGAGAGAGTTTGGAAACAAGAGTAGAACTGATGGGACTACATGATGATGCGGGTCCAGAACTGGGTTGTCCTGGAGACATTGGACCGGTTGGCTCATCAAACATAACGTAAATTGTTTTCATGATATTTCGGGTTTTTTTGTTGTAGATTCGGTATCCCTTTTTGTTTGGTGCATATCCTACAAATACTCCAATGTCCGCTTTAGCTTTAAGTGTGCCTAAGTCTTGGGCCTCATTAGTTGGATAACACAATGCACCAAACACACGAAGGAATGAGAGATTAGGTTTCCTGTTGTGTACAAGTTCATATGGAGTTTTTCCATGAACAGTGTGAATCGAGGATCGATTTTGTATGTAGCATGCGGGCAATGGCTTGAGCCCGAGAAACATTGGAACCTTTGAGTAAATCAAAGATTGTTCTTGCGCTTTCACAAGAGTTCGATTTTGTCTTTCAACTACACCGTTCTGTTGAGGAGTTCGTGGAACACTTCTTTGATGACTGATTCCAACTCTTTCATAAAACTCACTAAGTTCTTTGTTAACAAACTCAGCCCATTGTCATTCGGATGATTCCGACGGCTTTGTTAAGTCAAACTCATCTGTTTGATGAGTTTGATGATGATATCAGGAGTTTCATCTTTTGTCCTTAAGAACTTGACCCAGGTGAATCTAGAGTAATCATCAACCACAACTAACACATATTTCTTCCCAAAGATATTCTGCACTCTCATTGGTCCACATAAATCCATGTGAATTGTATGAAGAACTTCTATAATTGAGTTTGTAGGTTTGGGTTTATGGGCATACTTCTTGTTTTTTCCCAATTGACATGTTGAACAAAGATGATCCTTTACATACTTAATTCTAGTTAAACCTACAACTAAGTCTTTTTTGGAGAGATCATTGATGGTGCCGAAGTTCAAGTGATTGAGACGACGATGCCATAACCATGACTCTGTTTTCGAAGCCTTTGACAACAAGCAAATTAGAGAAGACTTCATCATATCTTCGATAGAGATGGTGTATAGATTTGAACCACGTGTTCCACTTAAAAGTTCCTTACCATCAAGTTCTCTAACAAAACAAGTATGTTTTCTGAAGGCCACTTCTAGATCGAGTCACGTAATGGCCAATGAAAATAAGTTATGAACAAGACCTTCTACGTAATATACCCTGGAGATAACACTATCACCGACAACATAATCTACGTAATATACCCTGGCTAATACTAGAATCAACACGATTTGTTTTATTCAACTCAAACTTAAAGTTCCTAGGTTGGTCTTCTACTCTCTTCCAATGTGCATTCTTAGCTTGCGAGGTCCTATCTTGCTTAGTATTGCCTAGAGGCTTTGACCCACTTTAATGTCACTGATTACTCCTGTAGAGGGAATTATGGGAACATTAGTTGGTTGATCCACCTTTTGCATTCCTGAACTAGATGTGCAAGGATCTGAACTACTAGAAGGCACATTAGTGTTCACTTTCTTAAAACTGGGTATGGAATGGTTTGTATTCTTGGCACTAGGCATAGAACAAGGCATCATAGCTTTACCTTTCGCACCTAAGGATTTAGGACATGTTGCAATTAAACATTCTAGCAGTTCCTGAGATCATTTGGCCTGAATGCAAGCAAACCTAATTTCTCTATCAAGAGGCTTATTTATGAAATCCTCTTCCACAATCTCACGGAGACATTCTAGACTATCCTTAAAGTGAGCACAATAGTTATTAAACACAATTTCATTATTCCTAAGATGAGGAGGAATGTATTTAATTGAAATACAGTATATTTGCGGTCGAGGATGACTTTGAAGCAACATTCTCATTAAAAACAAGTGGCGGTTTCCCTTTTCTGACCCTGATTCTCAATTTCTTTTGTAAAGAAGTTATTTTTTTGTTGTTTTGGTCACGAGTGACTTTCATTGAATCATATAACTCTTTAAAGTGTCGTTTAACTTTTTCATTTTCTTCTAGAAAACTTTCATTTTCCTTTTGTAAAGCATTAACCAAGTTTTGAAGATGAAAAGTTTGAGAATCTTACGAGAATCTAAAGGAGGAGGCATTTGGGAGCCAGTCACATTGTTTTTTCACCCTTTAATTGAGAGATTTGGGCTTTCAATTTTCTGATCGTGCAACAATGAGCTTGAATATGTTCGTCACGTTTATTTATCTGAAAAAATGCATCAAACTCTGGAGCATTTGAAGATGTCTTGATATTTGAGGTTTTGACAACTTCTAGTTTAGAAAGATGTTTTACCAAATTGTCGTGATCATCCAGATCAATTTTCTCATTTAGTTTAGAATTAGTCTTTTCAAGCTCAATGACACGATCCTGGGAGACTTTCAGAGCAACAGATAATTCATGAAATTGAGAAGCATTAATGGAACAATTTATAGCAGTGAAAAACACATCTTGTGCAATACATTCAGAAATCAGATTCTCATTCAGTGTATGCAAGTTCTTCCTCTCAATCTCATTATATTTTAATTCTCTCTCATAGTCACTAACCTCAATAATCATTGCATCAAATTCCTTTTCCATTTCTTTAATATCTAAATTCATCCCCTTTTTAGACTTTCAAATTGATCTTTTAGTTGTTTAAAGAAAGGCATGACTTCGATTAAATAGGACATTCTTTAGTTTGCTCAAAACCCTTTCCCCTTCATTATACCGTGGGTGTGATCCTTTCCTTACAAGTTTTCTCAAAATCAACAAATAATTGAAAGATAACATATTGGCTGATTAAGGTCTTGCTTTTAGTGGCAATAGTTCTAGGGACTAAATTCATTGGTGTATTTGGAGGATACACCGTAGCTGAAGGCATTTTCCTAAAGGGGGGGTTTGTTACAACAAGATTCTATGCTTTTTGCTTGTCTAAATCCTTCTTCCAGAACACTTGTTCGGGTGTTAACAACATTTGAGGCTTAAACTTGTTCAGGGAAATCTAATTTTCCTTTTTGTAATCATGGGGTTTGATAGTTATTTTCTTCTCTTTACATTTAGGATCATCTAGTTTCTTGTTCATCTTCTCCCTAGTGACTTCATCTGATTTCTTATCTTCCTCAGTGCACTCAAGCAACTAGGTTTCTGTCCAGGCTTAAGGATTTCATTGCCATCATAAAGTACCTTATGAGCATTTCTAGCTTTTTTAATGACCTCAGGATTTGGCTCCTCAACAAGGGGAATGCTATGCTTATCGCTTAAGACTCTATGCTTAGTGATCAAGTGAGAAGTCTGAATGGTATTCCCTTGTACGTACAACTTATTTTCAAGCTTGTTTTTCAAAGTTTTTAGATTGGAAAAATCATTCAAAAGTTTTGATTCCTTAGCATTGAATTCTTGCTTAAGCATTTTAACATTTTCTTGAAGTTCTTGTTTTTGCTTAGCGGTTTTAGAAAGCTTTTCTTGTAAGGAGTTTAACTCTTGTTTTAATACTTCTTCTCTAAAATTAATTTTCCAAATAATTGTACGCATTTGGTCATCCATTTTCTGCTCACGTGTGGTTAACTCAAACTTAGCACGTTGTTCATAAATAGTAACTTGTTCTTTATAGGCATTTAGTTCAGAGATAATAGAATCATCAAGGGTACATGCAGTGAATTTATCAAAAACATAGTCATCATTGACTGTAGAAGATTCATTACTAGGTACAACCTCACTTTCACTTTGCTTAACATATTGATCATATGGGACAATATTGCTATTACCCTCATCATCAATATCTGATTCATTAGTCTCAAGAGATTGTACGTCATTATGCATCTTTCGCTCATCAACTTCATCATATAGTTTTAATACCTCTGAAATGATTTTGTCTTTGGATGGACCATCTTGTTGTGGTGGAGATACTTTTGGAGAAGCCATAGGTGAGATGCTAGCCATGAATATTGTTTGAGCAGTAGGTTCATCATCTACATCAGAATTAAATGCATCACAATCAGCTACTTGAAAGACATTCTGATGATTATAACCTATCTCCTGAATTGGCTGTTCATCAACATCAGCATCATAAGTCTTGGCATTCCCTTCAGTGAGAAACAATAACTCCTCTTCATCCAATGCAACTCCATTATCCTGAGCTTGAACAAGTAACATCTTATCCCTGAAGTACTCGGCATTCTGTGGACGTTTTGGAGATATACAATTCCTTGCAATGTGTCCCTCACCACCACAGTTGTAGCATTTGAAAGTCTTTGCTTGTCCTTGATTTCTGATCCTTCCCTGATTCTGTTTCCACCATAGCCTCCACCTACTCCACCTCTTCTCTTGATCATCGCCTTTCTTGAACTGGTTGTGCCATAACCTTTCCATCTCTGATCATAGCATGATTGTGAAGATTGGATGCAGTTCTGATTTCATTGCTAGTGTGAAGACTATTAGTATGAGGTGAAAGCGTCAAGTTCTGTTTAACCATGAGAACCAGTTGATTAATGAAATGTCCCATGACAGCATCAGCATCTGGTTGCTTGAACCTTGGATCAGGAATGAGTTTGTGATTGCCATCTCTCGTAGGAATGACTTGAGAAGCTTTGGTGGTACTTCCAACGTTGGTGTAGAAGGCAGTTGAATCATTTGATGAGCCTGTTTCTCCCTGATTGGTTTTGAACTGATCAAGAATCTTTTTTTCAAACATTGCATGTCTCTCATTCTGAAGAAGAAAAGCATACAGTTGCTCATAGTTGGTGTTCTTCAAACCTTTAGTTAGCTTCACAGACGTGACGAACTTGTGCCATTCGGGATTCATGTTGTTCACAAACTTTGAGTTCAGCTGAATGTTTGGCATGGCCATTTTGATGTTGCTCATGTCATTCACAAGCTTATGGAATCTCACGTAGTATTTATAGACACTCTCATCTGGTTTCATCTTGAAGTGCTCAAACTCATCATATAGTTGTGATTCTCTGTCTTCAAGTTAATTGAGAACCTTGAGAAGCATCTTGACATTATCCCATACGCCTTTGCTTCGTGTTGTGATTGATAAGCTTGTAGATGTCTTTTGGAAGACCTTGGAGTATAATGTTATAAGCCCGGATATCTGCATCGAATCACTTTTTCTCCTTATCATTGAGCTCATCATAAGTCTTTGGTCTGTCTATTCCATAGATCCTTGTTCCATCTGCAGCTGTATCAATTAAGTCTCTAGTAGTCACAACTCGATAAGGTCCTTCATCGATTGACTTGAGAATGTTGACTCTATTTTCTTTTCCCAAAGCACAATCCATTCGTTGTGCCCATGAATCATAATCAGTTCTGTCAAGCATAGGTGGACGTGTATCTGACCCTGCTGCTTGAACGTCCTCATCTATGGAAGAAACAATAGTAGGAACGATGTTTGCCATGATTACAAGTTCTACGAGATTTTACTATTCTTTGATTAAATCGGGAAATTGATTCTTTCACGGGATTTTACTAAACCAAAAGAACAACCATAAGAATGTATCACGAAGAAGTAACAAGTCTCAATTAGACAAGTAGCTAAACACTCAACTAAACAGTTATCAACTCGCTAAACAACCAACTCGCCAAAGAAACAAGTCGCTACGGAATCAACTCGCTAAATAGCCAAGTCGATTAATTATTAGTATTAACTTCAAGAACTCAATCAACTCGCTTAAATAGACAAGTCGCTAAATAGCCAACTCGCTTTAGTATCAACTCGCAACACAATCAACTCGCTTAATGAAACAAGTCGCTTAAGAATCAACTCGCTAATAGCAAGTCGCAAAGCAGCACAACTCGCTTAACCACCAAGTCGCTTAAAATCTAAACTCGCTAAATAGCCAAGTCGCATATAACAACTCGCATCCAGTAACAAAGCAACTCGCTTCGAAGAAATAGATATCCGAGACTCAACTCGCTTTGTATAAAGTTCAAAAATAACCACTTTATCAATCAAAAACAACCAAACCACAATGATTTAAGCATTCCAATTCAAAACTTAAACACATCTGATGATCCTAAACACAAAAGTACAAGCAAAATTCAAACTTTAGCACTAGAATTTGTCCAAATGAATCAAACTCTTCAAAACACTTAATACCCCAAAAACCTTATCAAATCCACAAAAACAAAGAGCATGAAAAATGAGTGATCAAACCATGACTCTGATACCAATTGTAAGATATAGGATTTCACAAACACACTAAACCATAATCACTATGGGGTGTTCAAGATGTTTAGAGAGAGAAAGTTCTAGAGAGAGAAAGAGAAGAGAGTTGGGAACTATGTGAAACAAAGAAAAATGGTATTGAAGCTCCAACCCTCTACCTTGGGAGGTAGAGGGTATTTATAGTTTCTTACAAACAAACGCCACCTACGGGCTATAGATCAGGCATACAGTGGGTAAAGACCCGTCCGTCCTCCACGGTGTTACATAACAAACTACTTAATAATATAAGTTGACTACGACTACGAGCTTTCTAACATATACATATACTTGAGGTGACCGACTCTTTAACGACTGAATTTTCTAATTCCTAACAATATCCCCAAGCCATCTGAAGATGATTGGTTTAATGCATACGTGTCAGGTGAACGCTCTAATACCTCTAGAGTTGCACCTTCAAAAGACACAATTCAAAGCTGGCTCACCGAAGAGAGACCTCAAACTCCAGAACCTTCATGGTCCATACCAGAGTCTGACACAATGATTCCTGACAACAAATGGGCTTCAACAATAACTGGCAACTATGAAGCCTCAGCTGAAGATTCTTTTCTTCACATCATAGGAGAAATGGGCAGCTTTGTTAAGTGGTTTTGTGAACAGAAGGGAATCCCTTCCATCACTCCAAAGGATCTTGAAGGACTAGCATTTGAAATCGTCAAAGTCTTTCACTCAGATGCCAATCAGCTTCAATACCATATGGAAGAATGTCATAAGATGCTGAGTGATCAAGTCAGTGAGCAGATCAGCCGTTTCGATGTGAACAAGCCTCTTCCTCTTGGTGGTGAACCTAGACAAATGACCATTCAGTCTGAGTTCTTCTTCAACCATGACCTGGACTATCTATGTGCTCGTACTTCTTAAAGAAGACCAACTTTATCGATTTCGAATATGAAAGCTGCTGCCTACTCTAATCAGGGTCTTGAACAGATGGTTCCGGATCAATTCTGGGCAGATAAAGAACAAGAGTATGACATCGGTGCCTCATACGGCATTTCTCATTGGTGGTTCAAGAAGAAGAAATTCTAAATTGATAGACATGCTGCTAAAAGTAGTCGCAAAGCTGTTCGATCCAAGCTGCGAATTCTTAGTGTTGTCAGTATAGAGATCTTTTCAATCTACCGCTATGATTATCTAAAGAAGATCGTTCTTAGAAGAGCTGACATGAAAGATCATGTTGTAGAAGAAAACGACTTCAAACATCTGCTGCCAAGTGACTTTGAAGATCTTTATCTTCTGAACCTCCAAGGACATCTCAACCATCTACCTGTTCGTGAGAAGAAAGCTCTCTCAAATTTGTCAAATCCTGGATCAGAGGCATGGTCATTCGTCAAAGAGTTGGGGATTTTCAGCTTGGAATAGAAAGCTATCAGACTCGGTTCAACCTTATCAGACCACAATAGGAAGCCTCAGAACTTGAATTTCATCACGAATATAAAGTGATTGACACCCCTAGAGCTATCATCTTCACCGACAGAATGGTCCGTAACATGCTAATGAGATTGTGCGAGCTTTTCAAGTTCAGTGATGGAACTCTAAAGATGGTCGAAAGAGAATTGAACTCTAGACTAAAGGAAATCAGACTTGATCTGAAGCCATGGAACAAAACAAGATTCTGGTCTGAACATGACTTGAAGATGTGTGAAGATTTCATTGCTGCGATCAGACGAAGATTAAGGACTAGAAAGATTTATCGCAGCCTTGAAAGTTTTGTGGGTGTTAGACTTCGTGAAGGTCATTACAAGCTATTCCAATGAACTGAATGAAGACATCTTCCGGAAGTAGTTTCTGTTTTGAAGTTTTGATGTATATAATGTGGTGTATGTAATATGAACAACTATAATGTATGTTGTAGTGATAGGTTATGTATTGTGGTTTCCTTTTTACCTAAAAGGGAACTTCAGTGTAGTCCACTTCAGTTCATATAAAACCGGACACATTTTTCTCCTACAAAGTTTTATTTCATACATATTTAAATCACTTGAGATCCAAAATCTCAAAGGATTTGAAATTTTTGATCGGGGAGAAAATGTGATATAAATATGAAAGATGATAAAAGGTGACCATTTCTGTCTCAAAGTGCATACGCTTCTAATATGTGCTAAACTCTTTTCGAATCTCGAAGCATATATTGAGGGGGAGAATTTCAAAAAAAATAAAAACCTTCAAGGTACAAAAACTTCTATGTTTTTACATAATGTACCTTGATTGTGTGTTAAATGGTTTCTAAATGTTGGTAATCGTGGTTGTAATTCAAAAGATCTCTTACCTCTATGTGATAAAATGTTTTCAAATATCCTATGCACATATTGAGGGGGAGAATTTACCAATGAAAATCAAATGGCTTTTTCCATGGAAATTGTGGTCAAGAATATATTTCAAAGAACTCTTGCCTCCATGTGCTAAACAATTTCCAAATCATATGCACATGTTGAGGGGGAGCATTTCTAAATGATCAAAACTATTAAGGTACAAAATGCTTTGATCTCGTATCACAAGTACCTTGGTTGTTTTTCTAAATGATTTTTCAATTGGTTTTAGAATGGAAAGAACAATACCCAAAGACCGACCAATTTACTTTATGCATGGTGTTATAAGGATGATTAGGTTAGGTATTTGTTCCCATGATCCGCCAGAACCGGAAGGATCTACCCAGGGACAATCCACTAGATAGTGTAGAGTCCTTAGGTATGATGAAAAAAGGAGAAAAGTGAGATATGTGAAGAGTGCGGACTAAGATAGAGCTAGAACTAGAATAAACCCAACAAGGTTCTAGTTATGAAATCTCGGTAAGCACTGAAGGGGTTGAAGAATGAAAAAGAAATGAAACGAGAAAAGGGTGAAAAGAAATAGCCCTCCATTTATTCAACCTTAGGTCAGAAACCGGGTTCAATACATATGCTACTGGTGGTTACTAAGGTAACACTGGTATTGAAGACAAGACGTCATGGACCCAGTGACACACTGCACTAAACTTCCCAAGCTACTCAAGTTCCTCTTAAAAGGGCTTGTTTCATTCTTACGGGAAACCCACATAATCTATCGACTCTCTCTTAGAGATTGTTGATATTGAAGAAGGAGACCCTCTCCCTAGTCTCCGATATAGGAAACCAAATGTGCACTTTTGAGTCTAGATCCACGAGATCATCAAATAAATATCATTAGGACACTGTCTATGAAGACTCTCTGTTTCACATAATGTGGAAAGAGAGATTATATCTTATGAGTCCTACGCATTATCCTTGTGATTTTCCCAGAACATCTGAGTGATATGCAAACATATTCACAATGAAGATGGAAAGCCTTCAGAGCCAACATCAAACAAGCTCCTGGTGGGTGGCATATGAGATCTATCCAATTGATCAACCGTGTGACAACTGAACAGAAACAATGGGGCGATTCATAATTATGATTCAATCCGGGTTCAGGTTATGGGTTGACGGATTCCTTTGAAAAACTGGTCGTTGTGTTAAAAATATTTTCTCTTGCACATCGACTGTGTATTAATGTTTAAAAATTAAAAGGTGTTTATGATTGATAATTGATTTTTCTTGAAAACTTCGTTGTATTGCAAAAACACTTTATTGAGCATTACATGAGTGTTTTTCAAATCTCTTTTCATCAATCAGTGAATCTCAAATTCGCTGGTTCACTCACTCCATGTTGTCTTCTTTGAGACGTTCCAGTTTGAGAACGGCTAGAGCATCTACAAAACCTCCAAGGAGATTCTTCGGAATTATACCTGATCATAGGCAGTACTTGTAGTGATCAATGGGGAACCGTGGGCCGTGTACCTCAATTCAACGAAAGTGGTCAAAGACACTTTCGTGTGCTTTATTGCTAACTGTTGTATGCAGGTACACTCGACGTTTGCAGCTGATCAGAATGGAGAGGTTAATCCATAGCCACATGCTCACACTACACATTCATCTCTAAAGAAATCATGATAAGCGCATCAACGATTCTGATATTTTCACTCCATGCTTCTGCTACGCTGCTACAAATATATCATGAATCAACTAAAGCTTCCACTACTCTGATAAGAAGAAATCATGATCCAGAATGTGAGCATGTTGGTCCAAATGTCACAACATCATATGAGGGCAATACAACAATGGGTGATGCTGAGAGTAACTATGGCTAATGATCTCAAATAATGCTCGAAGGTCATCATAATGTGGATCAGCTCTTTAACCTCCACTCCATGTACATTAGTGTTGGATTATGATTACTTCACCATGAAAGCACGAAGTTTGAATATTGTGATGAAGTGAAGTCTACAAGCTCAAGACTGAAGTTCAATTTGGATGCTAGTGTGCTAAACTGTTAATCATGGGGTGACCTCCCTTAGGGGGAGATTGTTAGAAATTGGAAATTCTATTGTGAAGCATCGGTCACCCCAAATATAATATAGCTTAAGTTAGCTCATAGACATATCGTTTATTATGTTATTTGTTAGTCAGTTATTAGCTTAGTTTAGTCTAGTGCAACACCGTGGAGGAAGGACGGGTCTTTACCCATTGTATGCCTGATCCACAGCCCGAAGGAGGGTGTATTACTTTGTATAAATAGCCCTCTCCCAAAAAGGGAGAGGGTTGGATGTTCATTTGGAAACTAACCTTCCATGTGTTTCTCTCACTAGAATATCCCACTTTCTCTCTCTATAAAATCATATAATCGCCCAAATTTGTGAATGTTTGTGTGTTTGTGAAATCCAATGTGTAACAAGCTTGCACACCTTTTGTGAAGTGGATCGAAGATTACCCTCTAGCTGACGGTGTAAAGATGCCCACTCACATAGGCACCTATGATGGGAAAGGCGACCCGGATAACTTCCTACACTTGTTCGAAGGCGCTATCAAGATGCATAAGTGGGTCATGCCTGTAGCATGCCACATGTTCACATACACACTCCAAGACTCTGCAAGAATATGGTAGAATGGACAGAAGTTGGGGAGCATTGTAAGTCCAGAAGACCTTAAGGCTAAGTTTCTATCACACTTTAGCCAACAGAAGAAGTACATCAAGACCCATCTAGCCATGCATACCATCAAGCAAAGGGACAATGAAAGTAAAAGGGCCTTCGTTACAAGGTACACCGATGAAACTTTGCAAATCCTGGGTTTGCATGAGGATTAGAGGATCTCTGGTTTTGTACATGGCCTTCGGACTCGAAGCTTGGTGGAATTCCTGTCCACCGATCTTCCTACCACTTACAAGGCACTGATGGAGGAAACTTACACTTGGATTAAGTCTAAAGAAGTAGCAGCAAATGGAGCTCTGATAGAGCAAAAGGAAGCCTCTGACAAGTTCTCCAGAGGATCCTCCTGGGAAGGATCCAAGAATAGGAAGAAGAACAGAGACCACTTCACCTCATACAACAAAGGCTTGAATCATGGACTCTTGATGAACTTGGTCAAATCTCCCAGGGAGATTATGGCTACCGAGAAAGCCGCAAAGTCCTTTGATCCACCACCTCGGATGTCAGCGCGAAGCAAAGCCAGGGACATGTCAAAGTATTTCCATTTTCACGAAGACCATGGGCACGGTACTAACAGCTGCAGAGAGCTAAAGAAGCAGATCGAATAGGCGGTATGATCCAGACAATTAGCACACCTGGTTAAAGGCATCAAGAAGGGAAAAGACAAGTTTTCCGACACCCAACTCGGTGAATGGTAAGGAAACAAGAAAGAGGCTACCCCTAGAGAGGCTCTGATACTAATGGTGCACAGGCATTATCCAACCTTGAAATGGAAAGAAGCAAATGGGGAGCTAGAAATCGTATGAGAGATAACATTCCCTTCCATCCTGGGGCAGACACCTTCGACTGACCCCGTGGTCATCAAGGTACGGGTCTCAAACAGGGAAGTAAACAGAGCGTACATGGATTGTGAAAGCTCCCGCGAGATCATTTATGAGCATTGTTTCCTAAAGCTCAAGTCATCTATACGTTCACGAAGGGTAGACTCAAAAACACCTCTGGTAGGGTTCTCCGGCGAGCACTCATGGCCTCTTGGAGAAGTACCATTGGAAATCACCATAAGCGAAGACCCCTTATCCAGCACGGAGACACTCACCTTCGTCATAGTCAGATCAGATTCTCCTTGTAATTTGTTAATAAAGAGAGCAGCTATGCAAAATATGGGCATTGTTGTTTCCAAACCCCCTTCGGAGTAGGAACTGTTCATTCTAATTATGGGGCGGATAAGGGTGTATATGGCAAGGTTGTCAAAATCGCGATCCTGCTCGTAGGATCGTACGATCCTACACACAAAAAACGATCAGGATCTTAACAAGATCGTAATCCAGGTAGGATCGCAGCAGGATCGTAGGATCGCACGTAAGATCGTAGGATCGGATCGGATCGGATTGTACAGGATCACCTATTATTAGTTTTTGGTATAGGTATATTAACTTATTAAATATAAGCTCATGTCTTAAAGCCCAACGACTAACAATTTTTCAAAAAATAAATTATTTTGGTACTGTTAATTAATTGTCTTTTTCAAGATTAATGAGTGTAAAATCATTATATTTTTATGGACTATTTAGAAATAGTTTAGATGTGACTTTTTGGGTTTATTATGAAAAATGATTTCGTGCTTTGTAAAATGTCAAAAGCTTGTTTTTTAAGTAAACTATCTGCCTACTTAACCCAATTTTGTTCATATTTTATTTTATGTTACTTATAAAAGCATGAATATTCTAATTTAATTTATTTGGTCATCAAGAAAAAAAATCATTAATATTATCCTAATATTCTAATTTAATTTATTTGGTCATCAAGAAGAAAAAAAATGTGTTGCCCTCTATTATAAATTATGTAGTTTCATTTTGAGATACAATCCTTTTATCTTTTTGCATTAATCTATATATTGTAACAAAAAAGTTACAAAATCATGTGCTAGTAAATTAACCTTATCTTTATGCATAAGTATTATCACGAAAAACCTATAATAAAAAAAATTAAAACAAGAAATAGGTGCACCGTGCACGTATATAGTAACTTTGTGCAAGTACGCATTGCAATATATCTAATATTCTACTACCACGTATACTTGAACATATAATCTTTTCTTTTATCATCCATTTTTATTCATTTATTATATGAAATATTATATAGAAATAAAAAATTACAACCCATATACAAAAATATATATATTTTCATAGGATCTTACGATCCCGATCCGATCCTACGATTACGATCTTGCAAAGCCGAAAACGATCCTAGGTAGGATCCCGATCCTGACAACCTTGGTATATGGTGTCAAGAGGATCAAAGAAGAGTCGGAGGAGTCTCCGATAGCAATTCTAAGCTGCACAAATGCAGAAGAGCGAGTTGTAGTTAACCCTAGGTACCCTGAATAAACGGTGGTAATAGGAAAGAAACTCGCGGCAAATTTCAAGGCGAAGCTCACAGATCTGTTGCGGACTAACCTTGATATTTTTGCTTGGAAATATTCTGACATGACAGGGGTCCCAAGAACATTGCTGATAGACGGACAACCCTTTGGCACAGAGCATAAACTCAATGAATACAAACATATTGATCCAATAAAACATAAAAGAAGGAGCCTAGCCCCCGAAAGAAACGCTTTTGCGCACAAGAAGTTAATGAACCCGACCAAGCGGGCATTCTAAGGGAAGTTAAATACCAAACCTGGGTGGCCAACCCAGTAATGGTTAAAAAGAACGACGGAGGGTGGCACATGTGCGTTGACTTAACTGACATCAACAAAGCATGCCCAAAGGATTGCTACCCCCTACTAGAAATTGACTGGAAGGTAGAATCCTTGGCAGGCTTCCAGCTAAAATGCTTCCTAGATGCCTATAAAGGGTATCATCAGATACAGATGGCAAAGGAGGACGCGGAAAAGACAGCCTTCTACACAAGTAAAGGTGTCTACTGTTACAGAAAGATGCCCTTTGGATTGAAGAACACAAGGGCAACATACCAACATCTCGTGGACAAAGCCGTCAACAAACAGATAGGCAGAAATCTCGAAGCATACGTTGATGACATGCTTATTAAAAGCAAGACGGAGGAGGACCTACTCCTCGATGTGCAAGAAACCTTCGACCAGCTTCGGGCGATTAACATGAAGCTGAATCCAAAAAAATGTTCCTTCGGTGTCGAAAAGGGACAGTTTCTAGGGCATTTGATCACTAAGCAGGGGATAAAGGCTAATCCCTCCAAGGTCAAGGAAATTACAGATCTCCAAGCTCCAAAATGTTTAAAAGATGTGCAGAGTCTGAATGGGAAGCTAGCTGCTCTAAGTCGATTTTTGTCGAAGGGGTCTGACAGATCCCAACCGTTCTTCAAAACACTTAAAGGATGCGTTGATAAGAAGACTTTTCAGTGGAGTCAGGATGAAGAAGCTACTTTTCAGAAGAGGAAGGAGTTCATTAAAATCCTTCCAACACTTACAGCCCCAATCAAAGGCGAGGTGTTGTTCATGTACTTGGCATCCTCAATGGAGAGCATTAGTGCAGTCCTTATGGCAGAACGAGACAAGCGACAAATCCCCATTTACTTTGTCAGCAGGGTCTTGCAGGAGGCAGAGATCAACTATCCAACATTGGAGAAGTTAATAATAGCTCTAATCTACGCAGCAAAAAGGCTCTGGCGATACTTCGAAGCCTATCCAATCACAGTCTTAACCGAAAAGCCACTCAAACAGATCTTGTCGAAGCCTGAAAAGTCTGGAAGGGTGACTAAATGGGCTATCAAACTTGGGTAGCATGAAATAGATTTCAAAGGTCGAAACTCTATTAAGGGGCAAATTCTCGCAGACTTCTTGGCAGAGACGCATTCCGAGCCAGGCACAGAAAAGGAAGAGCCCAAAGCTAAACTCCCTGAAGCACGAGATGACTAGAAACTTTACACAGATGGAGCATCAAGCTCTGATGGTTCTGGAGCAGGTCTAATGCTGGTCAGCCCTGACGGGAAGGAGCGTACATATGCTCTTCGTTTCGAGTTTGAAGCCACAAACAATGAAGCAGAGTACGAAGCCCTATTAGCAGGCCTCCAATTAGCTAAATGAATGAAGGTCAAAGCTCTTTCTGTTTTTGTAGATTCTCATTGGTCGCTAACCAAGTGACAGGCTCTTATGAAGCAAGACAACCCGTCATCAAACAGTATTTGGAAAAAACAAAGGAGATTTTGGAGAGCTTCGATTCCTACACCATCCAATATGTCTGTAGAAATCAGAACAAGAAGGTAGATGCACTGAGCAAGCTAGCCTCTATGGCCTTCGCTCATCTCACCAAAGAAGTACTTGTCGAAGTCCTACCTGAAAGGTACATCATTCGCAAGGAAGTTACGGACATGGTTCATGAAGAAGGAGAGACATGGATGACTCCCATCAGGGAGTATTTGATAAGTGGTCTTCTCCTTGAAGATCCCAAACTAGCAAGGAAAATACGGGTTAAGTCTCCACAGTACCGGCTAATGGGGGAAACCCTATATAGAAGGTCATTTCTATCACCTTGGCTAAGATGTGTGGGACCCAAATAGGCTACGAGCATTATCGCTAAAGTCCACGAAGGATCCTGTGGCCTCCATGCAGGGCCACGCTCAGTTGTCTCAAATATAATGAACTTGGGCTATTACTGGCCTTTGATGCACAGGGATGCGACATAAATCATTCTCAAATGTGAAGCTTGTCAGATACACTCAAACGTTCCCAAGATGCCAGTGGGGAATTGATATCGTAGGACCTATGCCTGTGGCTCCTGGAGGCGTCAAATTCTTGCTGGTGGCAATCAATTACCTTACTAAGTGGGTAAAGGCTAAACCTTTAGCCTCCATTACGGGGAGACAGATCGAGAAGTTTTTGTGGGAGCACATTGTGTGCAGATTCGGAGTGCCCCACATCATCATATCCGACAATGGAAAACAATTTGCTGAAGGAGTCTTCTACGACTTCTGTCAAGGGCTCAACATAAAGCAGTCTTGGACATCCGTCTACCATCCACAAGGTAACGGACAGTGGAGGTTACAAACAGATACATCATCAAAGGGATTGAGAAAATGCTGGGACGAACTCATCATGGGTGGGTAGACGAGCTTCCTCAAGTACTGTGTGCTCACAAGACGCACCCTAAGTCAATCAATGGTGAAACCCGCTTTAGCCTAACATACGGAACATAAGCGGTCATCTCTACGGAACTAAATGTACACACGGAGCGTGTGGCAATGTATGATGCCTCCCAAAATGATGAAAGGATCAGGGAGAACCTTGATCTACTAGAAGAAAGAATAGATATAGCCTCCATCCGAGAAGCCATGCACAAGCATAAGATCGAAGGCTACTACAAAAAAAAGGGTTAGGCCTTCCACCTTCAAGCTTGGGGAATATTGTCACACCCCCAAATTACCTGTTTTGCAGCGGAATGGAATTCCTGGGGATTGACTGTCATAGCATCACAATCACAGTTATATTGAACGACCTAAAGTGTCGTTTGGAAAATACATCGTTTGATTTAATAAAATAATCAGAGTTTACAAAGTATAGGTCCCAAATGAAAATCAACTTGTGCGGAAAATAAGTTTGGTACAAGTCAAACGATGTTTTAAAGTATATAAATCTCGTGTGAGACGTGTCGTCACCGCGACTCTATGATATGTCCACATGCATGCCATGAAGTGAATGCCTTAATAACCTGAAAATACATTGGTAAAAGTGTCAACACAATGGTTGAGTGAGTTCATAGAGTTTATGTAAATGTTTAATACGACTACCACAAGTATAAATTATGTATGACAAATATGTCACAAAAATGGTACAATTGCTTAAGCACATGACACCGAAGCTCTGACTGATGTTCGCCCCAACAGAGTGTTTTGCCAAACAACTCAATAATGATAAATAAATGAAATGCATCCGTCCGGTTGGAATCCGCCAACCCGGATGGAGGTGTCACCCTCGATAGATCTATCCACTCACCCTCGCTTCTATGAAGTTAACGGTTCATGCTTATGAAATGGGGACATTTAACTGGCAATGAGGTAACTTAAGCAATGTAATGAATTTGATATACTTGGCATCAAAATAAAAATGATGTGCAATGTATTCTCCCCCGTAGGTTTGAAATAAAGTAAAAACTTGAATAAATCGGGGCTATGAAAACTCACCTGTTGCAATGATTATGATGACAAAAGTGGATACACTGAAATGTAGCGTAAATCTCGAAACTTACCTATTATGAATGATATGATATGTAATAAGTCATGATGTAATGCTATGCATGCAATTCGGATGATATTTATACCACTTATGAATTTTTGAAAACAATACTTCTCGTCGAAAATATAATCTTTTAACGTATTAACCATTTTTAAATTACTTCACATGTATTTACGTTGAAATGATATCCGACGATAATCATTTAGTGATTTATTGTGAAATTATAACTTTTCGTCGTAAAATAATGTTATTGAAATTTCCATGAAAGTGACAAAAACGGCCTCGAAAAGCTAGTCGTAAAATGGTGTACGTCGAGCGTTAGGAAACGAACTCAACAGTTTTTGGAAGTTTGTATCATTATCTCAAAGTTTTAGCATTTAAGTTTTCATCCTAGAGGTCTCGATCATAGAGAAAAATATAGGTTAAGTATGGTACTTGTGTCCAAAATATCGTTTAAGGGTGGTTTTCGGCAAAGTTTAAGTGACCGTATTTTATTCATTACAACTCCGCTTGACGAACGGTTGGACATTTTGGAAATTAGGCTAGGCGAACTCACTTTTACTGGAAGAGATCGTTTTCTCAAATGTATTCTATCGATATGAAAAATGGCTCCAAACATGGTCACTTGCGATAACCACTTTGGTCTAGTAGAAAATATATAAGTGTTAATACTTGTGAAAATAAGTACAATAGTCATAATTTATCCCAATTACTATTACACATTCAAAAATATTAATCCGGTTCGTTAAGCCACAACAAGCTATCCTTAGGATTAGCCTCGTGTGCTAAAACAACACCGATCCAAACGCTCCTTTATGGACTCTAAAATGGGTAATTTAAGTAAGCAATCCAAACACTCCATTATATTTTAATAAACCCTTGTGCTTATAAAATATCGTTTTTATAAGGTTTCTAACGTTCCCTAATAGTTTATAGATGATACAATAGCATTTGGTAAAGTTTTCAAATCTCAAACGGACTCGAAAACGCTTAAAAACACCAGTTTTATTTCCCATCAGCAATGGGTACATTGACTTTTTCAGAAAAATCGTCCGTCTTTGACCATGCTTAAATCTCTCAGTTTACACTTTTAAGCTTAAAAATCTTGCGATTTACAGTAAAACATCATTTCGGACAACTTTCGTGTTTTACACTTAAGCCAATTCGGACCCGAAAGGGGTCAAAACCTCGATTTAAAATCATATCAGCATGTATATTTTTACAAGTTGCTGTCAAAAATATAAGTTTCGTTAAACTTTAATTGGCCACAATTTTTCGTTTTAAATCCGTTTTCTACGTTCTTTATATCCACGGTTTCGTATTAACATATACTAATATATTTTTGATAATTCGACACATTTAATAACGCTTAAGACCCATTTTTGACTCGTAAAAAGTTGAGAATACATGCTGAATTTTCTGAAGCAAATAGTTTTCGTCGCCAAACTTGAAAAATTCATATCTTCTTCGTTATAGCTCCGTTTTAATCCGTTCAAGCGGCCACGTTTTCGTTTTAAAGCATATTTTCTAAATATCTAGTCCAAAAATTTTTACCTACTGTCGAAAATTCCAGAACTTCCAAATAAGATCAGACCTTCAACTAAAGTTGTCGAAATGAGTTTTTCTCGCGCAAAACCTATTCTAACCAATTCAAAACAACTCCGAAGCTATTCTAATCCTACCATACACCTTCTTAGGGTGTCATGGGTTCATAGACATCACCAAAAGTGATACGTTTCAAGGAGTAATTATAGGATGATAATTATATATATATAACACTTAAAAACAATAAAAAGTGGTATAAACATCAATATGACTTGCATGTTTTTTCTTAAATATGATGAAATGAACACAAAATAAATATGAAAGATGAACATGAATATGAGATGCTTACTTGAATGATTTATGAATTTTTTGAACAAAGTATGCTTAATAATCTTGAGGTTTTTATTTCAAAACCTTAACAAGATCACTAATGAAACTAAACAAACACTTGAACTTCAGAAATTAATGGTTTCTCCTTTGATCTTGATATGGCCGAATTTTTGAAGAGGAAAAGGAGAGGATTTTGATCTAGTTACACCTTGTATTGTGTGTTATGTATGTGTAAGTGAGATAATATCTAGACTTAGTAGCAAAACTCAATTTTGTAACTTATGGTGACTAGGGGGGAAGGGTTAAGTGGCCGGTTATGGGTTAAAATGGGTAAGGATTGAGTAGTTTTGTTAATTGTATGTATTATTTGATAAGTGTAGTGTATAATTTGTAAGTATAAATAGGTATTAGTTGTAACGTTAACCAAAAATAAATTTTAACGGAACAAGATAAAATGTATTGAAGTCATAAAAATTATAAAAAAAATGCATTTCTTACATGAATTGAGTGAAATAAATATTTATTGAGTTGATTTTACAAAAACCGTCGTAAATATTTATACATAACAATTTATATACAAAATTAATTGAAAACATCGGGTAAAATAATAATATAATTTTTATAGTCTTACAATGAGTATAAAAATATATTAGGAATATTTTTGGAAGTGACGGATCAATATTCAAAATAAATGATTACGCGATAGCGTTTATTTAATAAGAAATTATGCGTTTAATGAAAAATGCAAATTCATGTATGAACTAATATGATGATCATGTTGCTAATGATATGTAAACTAAATCTAGTCTATATGAAATGTCCTCAATGATTTTCCATGAATACGCAGCTTAACCCTCCAGGTTACGCGTATTTGATATTCGTAAACCTAGTTTACGAAAAAATGATGAAATAGTGAATTTTTCAAAGTTTGCAAAATGACCTGAAATTACGAGTTGTCACATTCGCCCATCCAAAAAGGAATTCAGTCCCTGAATTCAGTCTATGTTAGGTTCTACGGTGTTATCAGTGAAAGGTGAGGATATTTGAGTCGCATAAGTCCGTCCAATGTTTTCTGAATCGTACCACGCCTTTCCAAGACGAGACTTTGAACATAATTCTGTTGCCAACTTGAAATTCTAATGGTTTGCGACTTATGGAACATACTTCCAATATTTTGCGTCGTATATCGACGTAGCTTATCTAGCTATATGTTGTTACTTGTAACTGATTCTTGATTTGTATGATTTCTTTGTTTGTTTCATGAATGAGTTATGGACTAATGAATTGGACTTTCCTGATTTTAACCCGTGAATAAGTGATTGATACCTCAATCTTAGAGTGCCTCAAATGGTGTAGTCAATATGTTCATGAGCTAACTATTTTTGTAAAGAAACTTGTCGATGAAGAATGATTTTCCTAACCATTTCTAGAAAGTCACACTTGCTTGAGCATATTATCTAATGTGGGAATTGTTCTCTCGCTCTAACCATTGAGCTGAGGATAGTAGGCGGTAATCATGTCCTAGTAGGTTCCATGGAAATCCTGAAATGACTGTCAGCAGTCTAAGGTGAATCGAATAGCTTATATAGGTACAGCTGGAATTGATAACACGTGTCTCATGCCAAATTTCAAAATGTTAAGTCTGTCGAAAAGGACCTTATTGAAAAGAATAGATTTTGGGTAACAGTTGTGATTCCTCACATTTCTAGTTCTAGCGAACGTCATTAATTGAGTCTTACTTGTCTAAGGTGTTTAGTCTCCATGACTAAAATATTTATGATTTGATTGTCGAAGTGTTTCCATGCTATATGTTGTCAAGTCACAAAACCTCAAATATTTAAGTGATGTGGTATAGTGGTTGTTTTTCAAGATTTGTTCCGATATTGAGTGCTTCTAAAATAGTTCATCACTAGATGGTTATCATGTCCACAAAACATAGATATCAGCTTATACTATTCCGAAGAATGTTTGTTTTAATTTCACTTGTAAATAGGGAGTCATTGTTTGTCCGATATGTTCAAACCTGTTGCATCTCTTGATATGAAAGTGGGGTTATCCGTAATTTCTAGAGAACACAAGGCCTTAGGGGAAGTTTATATCAATAACCTTAACTTAACCAAATTTTCCTTCAAGGGAAACTCATGGTAGGGAAGTTCACATATTGTTGAAGCCATGTTTAGTGAAATGTTCTGTAGTCTCATTTAGAAGACTTGGTTTATCCCTATAGTGTTGTTTAGTGGGTATTCGCTTCGTATTAAATCTCGTAACTCAGTCTAGCTAGTACTTTTGAAATGATAGAGTTTGGATTCTAATCCAAAATAGTGGTTCGGAATGTCTCGTGATGTCTTAAGATTTTTGTTGAGTTTTGAAACATCTTACTATATACTTCTAGTCCTTGTGGGAAATTCTGAAATCCTTTCATTGTTTTCTCGTATCGAGGAATCCTCCTCATAGATGGTATAGAAAGTCTTTCCTAAAAAGGTCGCTCGTCAAATTCTAACTTATCGGTTGAGTGAGGGATGAATGGCGTAGGCATCTGTAGAGTGTTAACAAAATAAATGTTTATGAACAATTTATTTGATTTCAAAGTTTTGCTTTTGAGTGAAGATTGTTTTAGGAAGTTTGAAAAGATGCTTGTTACTTTCATGACATAATTCTTCCTTAATTATACATAGGTGATCAGGCCATGTATAATCGAGGACAAATGATGTGATGCTTGGTTTTGTTGAAATGGTGTTATGTTTATCCGAAGTTTTAGATGGTATTCAACGTGTTGTTTTGTAAAATAATGGCTAAAAAAAAATTTTTTTTTAGAGTAACATGGAAATCGTTTCGCGTAATGATGGTAAATAGTTGATAAAATGACTGAAAAACCAATTGATAGGGTGGTAACAAAACAGCTTGTTGTAGAACTTTGTGAAATAATTTTTCTAAGATGATAATAAGACGGCTTGAAATAAAATTTTGTTGGATGGTTGTGATTCACATGAAGTTATCAAGGGATAAAGACTATCGTGTTTCAAGTGTAGGAGCAGTAGGCGATCTAGCAGCAATAACTCTAGAAATATCACAGTCCTCAAACCTATGAGATGGTGTAGTGTCTATAGTTTTAGTGATAGATGATAATGGTGTGTTAAATCATGCACGCTTCCCAAGCTGCAAGTCAGATGTATGACTAATAGGTCCACTAGGACTAAGCTTGTAAGTCCTACCAAGTGGTATAATCTGTCCCAGCCGAATAATAAAACTGTCCTGATCCTACAGTGAATCAATAGTGATCGTGATGGTGTAGGTGCAACTTTGCCCTCCTCAAAGGGTTCAGTCTCATCATCTGATGTTATCGGTGTTGAATAAACTGATGTAAAAATTGTGATAGGGAATGACAGGGCATTCTCCATGTCAAAGTTTGATGTGAGTATGATGGGATGGGTATCTGAAGGCATCAATGTGACAATCGATTTTGAAATGAAAGTAACTAACTCGCAAAAAGTGCGTATGAAACCGCATGTATAGTGAATATGCACTTATGATGAAATGATGAGATGCTATGATGATATAGTTATAGTCTAGGGTCAATGATGCAACCTAGTTCTCTATAACCGAAGCTCTGATGCCAATCTGTCACACCCCCAAATTACCTGTTTTGCAGCGGAATGGAATTCCTGGGGATTGACTGTCATAGCATCACAATCACAGTTATATTGAACGACCTAAAGTGTCGTTTGGAAAATACATCGTTTGATTTAATAAAATAATCAGAGTTTACAAAGTATAGGTCCCAAATGAAAATCAACTTGTGCGGAAAATAAGTTTGGTACAAGTCAAACGATGTTTTAAAGTATATAAATCTCGTGTGAGACGTGTCGTCACCGCGACTCTATGATATGTCCACATGCATGCCATGAAGTGAATGCCTTAATAACCTGAAAATACATTGCTAAAAGTGTCAACACAATGGTTGAGTGAGTTCATAGAGTTTATGTAATTTTTTAATACGACTACCACAAGTATAAATTATGTATGACAAATATGTCACAAAAATGGTACAATTGCTTAAGCACATGACACCGAAGCTCTGACTGATGTTCGCCCCAACAGAGTGTTTTGCCAAACAACTCAATAATGATAAAGAAATGAAATGCATCCGTCCGGTTGGAATCCGCCAACCCGGATGGAGGTGTCACCCTCGATAGATCTATCCACTCACCCTCGCTTCTATGAAATTAACGGTTCATGCTTATGAAATGGGGACATTTAACTGGCAATGAGGTAACTTAAGCAATGTAATGAATTTGATATACTTGGCATCGTAATAAAAATGATGTATAATGTATTCTCCCCCGTAGGCTATGAAAACTCACCTGTTGCAATGATTATGATGACAAAAGTGGATACACTGAAATGTAGCATGAATCTCGAAACTGACCTATGAATGATATGATATGTAATAAGTCATGATGTAATGCTATGCATGCAATTCGGATGATATTTATACCACTTATGAATTTTTGAAAACAATACTTCTCGTCGAAAATATAATCTTTTAACGTATTGACCATTTTTAAATTACTTCACATGTATTTACGTTGAAATGATATCCGACGATAATCATTTAGTGATTTATTGTGAAATTATAACTTTTCGTCGTAAAATAATGTTATTGAAATTTCCATGAAAGTGACAAAAACGGCCTCGAAAAGCTAGTCGTAAAATGGTGTACGTCGAGCGTTAGGAAACGAACTCAACAGTTTTTGGAAGTTTGTATCATTATCTCAAAGTTTTAGCATTTAACTTTTCATCCTAGAGGTCTCTATCATAGAGAAAAATAAAGGTTAAGTATGGTACTTGTGTCCAAAATATCGTTTAAGGGTGGTTTTCGGCAAAGTTTAAGTGACCGTATTTTATTCATTACAACTCCGCTTGACGAACGGTCGGACATTTTGGAAAATAGGCTAGGCGAAATCACTTTTACTAGAAGAGATTGTTTTCTCAAATGTATTCTATCGATATGAAAAATGGCTCCAAACATGGTCACTTGCGATAACCACTTTGGTCTAGTAGAAAATATATAAGTGTTAATACTTGTGAAAATAAGTACAATAGTCATAATTTATCCCAATTACAATTACACATTCAAAAATATTAATCCGGTTCGTTAAGCCACAACAAGCTATCCTTAGGATTAGCCTCGTGTGCTAAAACAACACCGATCCAAACGCTCCTTTATGGACTCTAAAGTGGGTAATTTAAGTAAGCAATCCAAACACTCCATTATATTTTAATAAACCCTTGTGCTTATAAAATATCGTTTTTATAAGGTTTCTAACGTTCC
Source organism: Chrysanthemum makinoi (assembly GCA_910596185.1). NCBI lineage: Eukaryota > Viridiplantae > Streptophyta > Magnoliopsida > Asterales > Asteraceae > Chrysanthemum > Chrysanthemum makinoi. The sequence goes on along the minus strand of OU343217.1, from coordinate 130,431,956 downwards.
CTAATAGTTTATAGATGATACAATAGCATTTGGTAAAGTTTTCAAAGCTCAAACGGACTCGAAAACGCTTAAAAACACCAATTTTATTTCCCATCAGCAATGGGTACATTGACTTTTTCAGAAAAATCGTCCGTCTTTGACCATGCTTAAATCTCTCAGTTTACACTTTTAAGCTTAAAAATCTCGCGAGTTATAGTAAAACATCATTTCGGACAACTTTCGTGTTTTACACTTAAGCCAATTCGGACCTGAAAGGGGTCAAAACCTCGATTTAAAATCATATCAGAATGTATATTTTTACAAGTTGCTGTCAAAAATATAAGTTTCGTTAAACTTTAATTGGCCACAATTTCTTCGTTTTAAGTCCGTTTTCTACGTTCTTTATATCCACGGTTTCGTATTAACATATACTAATATATTTTTGATAATTCGACACATTTAATAACGCTTAAGACCCATTTTTGACTCGTAAAAAGTTGAGAATACATGCTGAATTTTCTGAAACAAATAGTTTTCGTCGCCAAACTTGAAAAATTCATATCTTCTTCATTATAGCTCCGTTTTAATCCGTTCAAGCGGCCACGTTTTCGTTTTAAAGTATATTTTCTAAATATCTAGTCCAAAAATTTTACCTACTGTCGAAAATTCCAGAACTTCCAAATAAGATCAGACCTTCAACTAAAGTTGTCGAAATGAGTTTTTCTCGCGCAAAACCTATTCTAACCAATTCAAAACAACTCCGAAGCTATTCTAATCCTATCATACACATTCTTAGGGTGTTATGGGTTCCTAGACATCACCAAAAGTGATATGTTTCAAGGAGTAATTATAGGATGATAATTATATATATATATATATATATATAACACTTAAAAACAATAAAAAGTGGTATAAACATCAATATGACTTGCATGTTTTTTCTTAAATATGATGAAATGAACACAAAATAAATATGAAAGATGAACATGAATATGAGATGCTTACTTGAATGATTTATGAATTTTTTGAACAAAGTATGCTTAATAATCTTGAGGTTTTTATTTCAAAACCTTAACAAGATCACTAATGGAACTAAACAAACACTTGAACCTCAAAAATTAATGGTTTCTCCTTTGATCTTGATATGGCCGAATTTTTGAAGAGGAAAAGGAGAGGATTTTGATCTAGTTACACCTTGTATTGTGTGTTATGTATGTGTGATGAGTGCTTATTCACTCATCATTTTTACCCGCCTAAGACCACAAAAACGACTAAAAACACCCAAATACGATCAAAATGTGTTAAAAATATCCTCGGAGTGTGTTTTATGTCTTGCAGGTACAAAAGGACTGAAAACAAAGCAAAAACGAGCAAAAACGCGTCGAAATCAGAAAATGGCGAGTTTAGTCCCTGAAGACTTCAAAAATTGGCAGATGACACCCTCAAGTTTCAAAGACGGCAAAAATGGTCCTTATACTATCAGAGATTGTCAAAACCAACCCATGAACACATTTTCTGAAATTACAGCTTTTTGTCCCTAGAGTTTCAGTTTGTACAAGTTCAGTCCCTTAAATGATTTATGAATCCAAAACTAATCCTAAATCCAATTTTAATCCTAGTCCAATAAATGCCTTAACCCAAAACTACTTGAGTCCAATAATCCCCACAAGCCCAATCCATTTATCCTTACCCGGTCCAAACCCAATTCCAACCCTAACCCTACCCGTTCAAGAAGTTAACTCCCCACCCTCTTCTTCTTCGCTTATCTGTTTTCCCGCTCACACCAACACACCACACCCAACTCCCAAGAACCCAGACACAAACGCAAGTTGATAAAAAGAAACCTTCATCCCATTCCTCCCCCATCCTGTCTCGTACTCGTATCCACCTTGGGAAGCTTTTGTTCCCCACACCAAGAATGAAGATAAAGATGATAGTGCTGCCTCTCCCAAGACAAAGTAAGAAGAAAAGCACAAGTGGGTTTTGTTTTATCTGAAGGAGGACAGAGAAGAGAGAGGATGATGGAAGACCTGTTTGAGAGTTTAGCATAAATAGCTTATGTATGCCAAATTTATGAGGCACATAGGGAGAGAGTTAGTTAGTTAAGTTTTAGACTCTAATACTTTTTTTTGTTTTGGATATTAGTTTTCAGTTTTAACTTCTCTGTAATTTCTTTTTAGTTAATGAAATGATTAAACTTTTCTTCCTGCTTCGTTTTCCATAAGTATTCAGTGTTTATTTAAAAGTTATTAAGTTTTCAAAATAGTTTTAATTGAGTGGTCTCTTAGCTTTCATCATAGAAATTCCAAGATCCAAGTTATTTATGAAATCTGTTTCAAGCTTGTACGAGAGAAGGGGTGTTTGGTTATTGCACTTTTGAGGTTCAAAACCAGTTTTTATCCACTTTGACTTTCAAGGTCAAAGTCATTTGTATGGTCTAAGTAAGTTAAGTGATTTAGAATTGGTCTAACTGGGTCCTTTGCAAAAACTTGGATAACAAAAATAGGGGCGTTCATTGTTTTCTTAACCACACAGGACAGCAGCATAGCTGATGTTCTTGAGCTTATTTAACACCTTTTTGAAAGTCCAATTTTTGTTAAAGTTAGTTCTCTCAAGTCTTTGTACTTCAATCTTAGGCTGTGTCTAATTTTGTGCATCAAAGAAACCTATAGCATAGTCAAAAGTTCAGTTCAAAGTCTTTATTTTCACAGTTTTTTTTTATTCTGCACCAGCAGCCTAATCAGCCCCACAACAACTGATCTCAGCTTATTTTTAAGCTGTCAAAGTTTGTTTTTGGGTTCCACTTTGTCTCTCTTGAATATCCATCACCCTAACTGTGTTTTTGCAGCTTTTATTGGCCTTGGAAACCACCCATTTAGCTTTGAAATAAGCTGAAATCAGCACCCCTTGCTGTTGTTTTTAGGCCTACACACTAGCAGCACGTACAACAACTGCTCCTTTTATTAGCTTATCAGGTGTTTTCTCTCAGCTTATTTAGGCTTGTGCTCTTTAGTATAAATAGATTAGGTTATCTTTTGGTTTATTAGTGCTTATTTCTAGGCTTTAAATGCTTATTTTACGATTTTAGTAGATTTAGGATTTCCCTAGTAAGTTAATTTGCCAACTGTTCCTCCCCTTATTAAGTTGTTTGCAGCTTATCTCGGATAGATGTGCACATGATCTAGCTTATTCGCTTACCCACTTTGCTTATCCACTGCTTCGTCATAGTTGTTTTGTTTTAAAATTGCACAAAAGTCATTAAAGGAGTGTTTGGTTGTTATTATTTGCTTACTGTTGAAATAAGCTGTTTCTAACAGCTTATTTCAGGCATTTCACAAGGAAAGTTTTTCACAAAAATTACTTAATTTGATGGCCTCTTTGATTTTCAGAAAGAAATTTTGAAAAAAAAAAATTAGTTGCAAAAAAAAGTAACCTGTGGGATTCGAACCCAGGTTACTCTCCTCACTCAGAAACCAAACACAACACCTCTTAACCAGTCGCCCTTGGGTCTTTTATTGGTTACATCTTACCTCATTTAATATATAAGGGTACCTTGGCAGTTTTCACTATAAGCACTTCTAGGCTTAATTCCAGCTTATTTTCAAAAGCAAAGTAGTGGTTTCTCATTTTTCCTAGAATCAGTACTGTTCAAAATAGTTTTAGTGATTTTTCCAGAATTCTCTTAATTAGTTTAATATGTTTAATCATTTAATTAGTGTTTTCTAGTTTTTAATTCGTAATAAATAAAATAAAAGTCGAAAAAATATTCCGCTTTTTCCTAAATTTATTTTTAGTCATGTAGGACGTAGGAAAATTGTTTTAATACAAGTAGGACTTAAATTGCATAATTTTCACGTTTATGGCTCGGTTTGTTTTCCCGTTTTTACGTTTTTGCGTTTTAGCACCCTAGGACTTAGTGTAGCTTAGTTTTATCATTTCTTAGGCTTAGTAGTAGTTTATTTTTAGTTATTTAGGGTTCCCTTGCCTTAATCACCTTCCCGTTAGTTAATTCGTAGAAATCGTAATTCAAACCAACAAATCATCGAAACCAATTCAAATCCATAATCATGAAACTAAACGATCACGTCAATTTCACACCTCGTTGGGACACGACCCGGGGAAACCACTTTCCCGGTATCACTTTTATCACACCCGTGAGATTCGATAGGTTAACCTTTTTCCTAAGGGGTGAGTTTGTCGAGTTTTACGGTTATTTTGATATCTTGATATTGTGTTTGTTTTTCACACACACTTCCACACGAATTAAATTTTGGCGCCGCTGCCGGGGAGGCGTGTTGCGACATTATCGTGAAGTTTTTGGCAATTAGTGCTTGGAGATCCTTCTTCGTGAAGTTGTCGTTTTTATTAAAAATAAAAAAATACAAAAATATTTTTTCTTTTGTTTCTATATCTATATCAGATAAAAAAAAATACAAAAAGATTCGTCGTTTTCTTTGTTTAAATAAATAATAACAACATAAAAGATTACCACCGAAAACCAAGGCAGTGTACTACCTAACTGGGAGTACGACCATAATAAGTTCCCGAACCAGAGATTAACAAGAATACTTGCCTTTGTGTCCTTGTGAGTGGTGTACCTTTTTCAAAGAAGCCATTCATCTTGTGATTATTGGTTTAAGCTCATTGTGTTTTGCCTCGATTTTGTTTTAATTGGATTTGTTGTTATATAGACGTTTCAAAAGCATAAAACCCAAAAAGATTCTTCTTACCCCATTTTCATAATTCTTTTGTTTCCTCGAGTTACATCTAGTGTATGCGCACTCGTTCTTCTAGATCATTGAGTCCTTTTCGTTATCTATCAGAAATTCCTAGAAGACGTTCTCGTGGACGTATTGCCCGAATAGTCGAACCCGAGATTCGTACTATTCCTAACAACACTATGGCAGACGAACGAACTATGGCGGGGATGCTCCAGGCACCCACCGAGGGTTATGGAGATGCCATTGTTTTACCACCCATCAATTCTGATCACTTTGAATTGAGGACACAGTTGATCCAACTTGTGTCTACAAATCAATTCCGCGGGTCTGATCGTGAAGACCCGTATGCACACATCCGTTGGTTCAACCATTTGACCTCAACGATCAATTACAAGGATGTTCCACAAAAAGTGATCAAATTGATGCTCTTTCCATTCTCACTTGAGGGGGCAGCCCGGATTTGGCTGGAAAAAGAACCCCCTCGATCCATCGAAACTTGGGAGGATCTTGTTCAAAAATTTGTCAATTATTTCTTTCCTCCATCAAAGACGACTAATCTTAAAAACGAAATATCTGGATTTCGTCAAAATTTCAGTGAAAACTTTGGAGAGGCATGGGAGAGATTCAAAGATCTCCTTAGGAAATGCCCCCATCATGAATTCACGGAGCTTCAACAAGTCAATATCTTCTATAATGGGTTTAACGGTAACGATCAAGATTCCTTGAACGCATCCGCGGGTGGCAATATCTTGAATCGTAGACCTAAATATGTGCTTGAAATTTGTGAGAATAAATCAAAAGTTCCCTTCTCTCGAAACAAAGTCAATGTTCCGAACACTCCTACTTCTTCATCCGATAACTCTTCCTAGTTAGCAGCTCCGATAGCCGCTCTAACGGACATCATCCGTTGTATGATGAAAGAAGTGAAGGAAATCAAAAGCGAAATTCATAAACCGGAACCAATCAAAGCTGTGAACAAGGTGTGTGAAACTTGTAGTGGTCCACACGCGTATTACGATTGTCAAGCAACCGATGCTTCGTTTTTTCAAGCTCCCGTAGCTTCTATAAACCACAATCAATACCGACCACATGCTGATCCTCACTACCGTGCACCTAGCGGTATGACACCACCTGGTTTTCCTCCTGTGCAAAACCATGGCAATCAAAATCGCTTTATTCCGAATCAAGGACAGAACTTCAATAACTCTCAAAATCCTAATCAGAACCGGAACAATTTCAGCCCACCATATCAAGCTCCAAATCATCCAAACCACCAAAGTTATCAGGGTTATCAACAACCTTCTCCAGCTCCTCTCCCAAATGACTTCGTGAAAAGTACTGAGTCAAGCATTCGTTCAATGCAAACTCAGATCAATAACATGAGAGTTGAGCTGAAAAGGGAAATTGATACCACCATGTCTTGGTAGACAAATGAGTTGAAGAGTATGATGAGCAGTTTCTTGAACATGAATCTGAACAAAGCTTCATCATCTTCTGGAGGACTCCCTAGCAATACAATTACAAATCCAAATGCCGAGTTGAAAGCCGTCACCACTCGTGGTGGTAAGACGCACAATGGACCTTCGACTCCAATACCTCCTCCACCGGGAGCTATGAGTCAATTTACCAAGGAGACAACGGACAAGGTGCATTTTTCAAGCCCACGAAGTACCGCACACGTCCAACCTTCGGTAGTCCAAGTTTTAAGTCCGGAACCCGAAAATCCAAAAACAAATTCTGAGCCAGAAAAGACTTCTGTCCCGGCTCAAAAGTCTAGTCAACTTCCTTACCCATCAAGATTGAATGATGAGAAGCTCAAAGACAAGAACAAAGAGCAAATGGAAAAATTTTTCCAAATTTTCAGTGAATTGCACTTTGATATAAGCTTCGTCGATGCTCTCGTTCTAATGCCTAAATTTGCATCCACGCTTAAAGGCTTACTGAGCAACAAAGATAAGTTATCTGAGATGGCTAAAACCCCTCTAAATGAGCAATGCTCAGCTGCCATTCTTAATAAGCTTCCCGAAAAGCTTGAAGACCCTGGCAGGTTCTTAATCCCGTGTGATTTCTTGGGGATGTTTCAATGCTCCGCCTTGGCTGATCTTGGCGCTAGCATTAACCTCATGCCACTCTCAGTATGGAAGAAACTTTCTCTTCCTAAACTTACATCCACTTGCATGACACTCGAGCTAGCTGACCGTACCAAAACTACTCCACTTGGGATAGCCGAGGATGTCGTGGTGAAAGTAGGAAAGTTTCACTTTCCTATTGACTTTGTTGTAGTAGAGTTTGATGCAGATCCTAGAGTTCCCCTCATTTTAGGGAGAGCTTTCTTGAGAACGAGTCGTGCTCTCATTGATGTGTTCGCTGAAGAGTTGACCATACGGGTTGATAACGAAGAACTCACGTTTAATATCAATCAGAACTCCAAACCTCTATCTAAGCATAGTGTTGCCACAATCGACCAAAAAAGAATCAAGGCAACACTCTCAAATTTCAATGTTAAGAGGAGTCACCAAAAACGTGCTGAGCTAAATGCTTTAAAAATCAACCCTGGTACAAACAAATGGTTTGAGAGTTGTACCAAGGAAGTCAAGAGTATTCTTGATGATGATGATCTAGAATCGGAGACTTTAACGGAAGTGGTGGAACTTGCTAGCTCTAAGAGCACACCACTTGTCCCACCTCCGCATTCAGTTTATCGTATCGAGTTTATTAACTCTGTGAATGAAACCAAACTCTCTTCTGTTTCATCTGGATTGGATGATGATGTTTGTGATCCAATGGGAGACATTCTTCCCGTTGAAGAATTGCTCAAAAATGATCCATCATCTCCTAGTCTTATTTCCGACTCTTCCATCCCTTCTCTCACTCCGGATGAGGAAGATGACAACTTTTGGAATGAAGTCGATGCCTTTCTTAGTGATGAGTCGATTCCAATAGGAATTCATAATACTTACTTTGATTCGGAGGGGGACATCCTTTTTCTAGAAAATCTGTTGAATGAAGAACCGTTCCCTACCCTCCCTTCCGGAAAGTCTTTTGACGATCACCATACAAACTTCAAGGCTAAGCCTAAAAATGTCAAAATTGGTGATTTGCTTCTTACTGATGAAGAATGGACTTGCATTGTCATACACATCTTTATTCCATTCTTCATAGATGGTGTGGTTGCTCTTTCCCTTTTCTCTTTCGGGAATGAGGACACCATCTTTGACCCCGGTATCATCCTTCATAGTTTCTACTATTAACAATACCGCGGTTGTATCTCGTCAGGGTGGAACTTTCTGATGTTCATATGTTCATTGACACTGTGAACGAAAGTCCGATCGAGATTGGTTTCCACGTTGCTTCCCCAAGGACAAATGAATGCGGGGTCGAGTCAAGCTAGCGACTCGGAAAACAAAAACAGTAGGATACAATATGGGTTTTCACCCATATTTCTGACTTCTTTCTATTTTCTACCACCCTAGTGTGGGGAGTTGTTCACAATGCTTTTTTTAAACAAAAAAAAAGAATAATCAAGTTGTGTTTCCACACTTGGCTAGTAATATTATCTTTTACGTTCGAGATTCGCATAATAGCCGACTTTGAATATTGAGGACAATATTCATTTCTAAGTGTAGGGGGAAATTCTGGCGAATTTGATCATAAATGTACCCTTTTAGTCCCTTTTTCCCCAAAATGGCCAAATTTTAAAAAATTTTTTAGAAACACAACAAATGGTAATCAGTCCACCATGTCTAACTCACATAAGGATTGGCTAATCCAGGAGCAAACGGTTCTTGGTAAAGATATCTCAAATCCGTTGACGGCTTGCAATTTGCCCAAAATTGTATGGTAATCAACTCCCCATATCTTTAATTAGTTAAGAGTTGGCTAGTCCAGAAGCAAACGGCTTCTGGTAAAGACAAATCAAAACCGTTTGGTGATGATTTGCTCAAAAATCATTTGGTTATCATTGTACCAAGGTTCTTACTTGAACTGAAAAAATTGGCTACTCCAGAAGTAATGGCTTTTGGTAAAGAGTTCTTTAAAATCCATTAAAACTTCATAAATATTGCTAGGGACTAGCAATGTTTTAGTGTGGGGGGATTTGATGAGTGCTTATTCACTCATCATTTTTACCCGCCTAAGACCACAAAGACGACTAAAAACACCCAAATACGATCAAAATATGTTAAAAATATCCTCGGAGTGTGTTTTATGTCTTGCAGGTACAAAAGGACTGAAAACAGAGCGAAAACGAGCAAAAACGCGTCGAAATCAGAAAATGGCAAGTTCAGTCCCTGAAGACTTCAAAAATTGGCAGATGACACCCTCAAGTTTCAAAGACGGCAAAAATGGTCCTTATACTATCAGAGATTGTCAAAACCAACCCATGAACACATTTTCTGAAATTACAGCTTTTTGTCCCTAGAGTTTCAGTTTGTACAAGTTCAGTCCCTTAAATGATTTATGAATCCAAAACTAATCCTAAATCCAATTTTAATCCTAGTCCAATAAATGCCTTAACCCAAAACTACTTGAGTCCAATAATCCCCACAAGCCCAATCCATTTATCCTTACCCGGTCCAAACCCAATTCCAACCCTAACCCTACCCGTTCAAGAAGTTAACTCCCCACCCTCTTCTTCTCTTCGGCTTATCTGTTTTCCGCTCACACCAACACACCACACCCAACTCCCAAGAACCCACACAAACGAAGTTGATAAAGAAACCTTCATCCCATTCCTCCCCCATCCTGTCTCGTACTCGTATCCACCTTGGGAAGCTTTTGTTCCCCACACCAAGAATGAAGATAAAGATGATAGTGCTGCCTCTCCCAAGACAAAGTAAGAAGAAAAGCACAAGTGGGTTTTTGTTTATCTGAAGGAGGACAGAGAAGAGAGAGGATGATGGAAGACCTGTTTGAGAGTTTAGCATAAATAGCTTATGTATGCCAAATTTATGAGGCATATAGGAGAGAGTTAGTTAGTTAAGTTTTAGACTCTAATACTTTTTTTTGTTTTGGATATTAGTTTTCAGTTTTAACTTCTCTGTAATTTCTTTTTAGTTAATGAAATGATTAAACTTTTCTTCTCGCTTGTTTTCCATAAGTATTCAGTGTTTATTTAAAAGTTATTAAGTTTTCAAAATAGTTTTAATTGAGTGGTCTCTTAGCTTTCATCATAGAAATTCCAAGATCCAAGTTATTTATGAAATCTGTTTCAAGCTTGTAATGAGAGAAGGGTGTTTGGTTATTGCACTTTTGGTTCAAAACCGTTTTTATCCACTTTGACTTTCAAGGTCAAAGTCATTTGTATGGTCTAAGTAAGTTAAGTGATTTAGAATTGGTCTAACTGGGTCCTTTGCAAAAACTTGGATAACAAAAATAGGGGCGTTCATTGTTTTCTTAACCACACGGAGAAAGCACATAGGTGATGTTCTTGAGCTTATTTAACACCTTTTTGAAAGTCCAATTTTTGTTAAAGTTAGTTCTCTCAAGTCTTTGTACTTCAATCTTAGGTCGTGTCTAATTTTGTGCATCAAAGAAACCTATAGCATAGTCAAAGTTCGGTTCAAAGTCTTTATTTTCACAGTTTTTTTTATTCGCACTGTTCCTAATCACCCCACAACAATCGATCTCGGCTTATTTTAAGCTGTCAAAGTTTGTTTTTGGGTTCCACTTTGTCTCTCTTGAATATCCATCACCCTAACGTGTTTTTGCGGCTTTTATTGGCCTTACCCATTCAGCTTTGAAATAAGCCAAATCAAAGACCCTGTTGTTGTTTTAGGCTGACACTAGCAGCACGTACAACAACTGCTCCTTTTATTAGCTTATCAGGTGTTTTCTCTCAGCTTATTTAGGCTTGTGCTCTTTAGTATAAATAGATTAGGTTATCTTTTGGTTTATTAGTGCTTATTTCTAGGCTTTAAATGCTTATTTTACGATTTTAGTAGATTTAGGATTTCCCTAGTAAGTTAATTTGCCAACTGTTCCTCCCCTTATTAAGTTGTTTGCAGCTTATCTCGGATAGATGTGCACATGATCTAGCTTATTCGCTTACCCACTTTGCTTATCCAATCGCCGTCATAGTTGTTTTGTTTTAAAATTGCACAAAAGTCATTAAAGGAGTGTTTGGTTGTTATTATTTGCTTACTGTTGAAATAAGTCGTTTCTAACATTTTATTTCGGCATTTCACAAGGAAAGTTTTTCACAAAAATTACTTAATTTGATGGCCTCTTTGATTTTCAGAAAGAAATTTTGAAAAAAAAAAAATTAGTTGCAAAAAAAGTACCCTGTGGGATTCGAACCCGGTTACTCTCCTCACTCAGAAACCAAACACAACACCTCTTAACCGATTTTTGGGTCTTTATTGGTTACATCTTACCTCATTTAATATATAAGGGTACCTTGGCAGTTTTCACTATAAGCACTTCTAGGCTTAATTCCAGCTTATTTTCAAAAGCAAAGTAGTGGTTTCTCATTTTTCCTAGAATCATCGTTCAAAATAGTTTTAGTGATTTTTCCAGAATTCTCTTAATTAGTTTAATATTTTTAATCATTTAATTAGTGTTTTCTAGTTTTTAATTCGTAATAAATAAAATAAAAGTCGAAAAAATATTCCGCTTTTTCCTAAATTTATTTTTAGTCATGTAGGACGTAGGAAAATTGTTTTCATACCAGTAGGACTTAAATTGCATAATTTTCACGTTTATGGCTCGGTTTGTTTTCCCGTTTTTACGTTTTTGCGTTTTAGCACCCTAGGACTTAGTGTAGCTTAGTTTTATCATTTCTTAGGCTTAGTAGTAGTTTATTTTTATTTATTTAGGGTTCCCTTGCCTTAATTACCTTCCCGTTAGTTAATTCGTAGAAATCGTAATTCAAACCAACAAATCATCGAAACCAATTCAAATCCATAATCACGAAACTAAACGATCACGTCAATTTCACACCTCGTTGGGACACGACCCGGGGAAACCACTTTCCCGGTATCACTTTTATCACACCCGTGAGATTCGATAGGTTAACCTTTTTCCTAAGGGGTGAATTTGTCGAGTTTTACGGTTATTTTGATATCTTGATATTGTGTTTGTTTTTCACACACACTTCCACACGAATCAATGTGTAAGTGAGATAATATCTAGACTTAGTAGCAAAACTCAATTTTGTAACTTATGGTGACTAGGGGGGAAGGGTTAAGTGGCCGGTTATGGGTTAAAATGGGTAAGGATTGAGTAGTTTTGTTAATTGTATGTATTATTTGATAAGTGTAGTGTATAATTTGTAAGTATAAATAGGTATTAGTTGTAGCGTTAACTAAAAATAAATTTTAACGGAACAAGATAAAATGTATTGAAGTCATAAAAATTATAAAAAAATGCATTTCTTACATGAATTGAGTGAAATAAATATTTATTGAGTCGATTTTACAAAAACCGTCGTAAATATTTATACATAACAATTTATATACAAAATTAATTGAAAACATCGGGTAAAATAATAATATAATTTTTATAATCTTTAAATGAGTATAAAAATATATTAGGAATATTTTTGGAAGTGACGGATCAATATTCAAAATAAATGATTACGCGATAGCGTTTATTTAATAAGAAATTATGCGTTTAATGAAAAATGCAAATTCATGTATGAACTAATATGATGATCATGTTGCTAATGATATGTAGACTAAATCTAGTCTATATGAAATGTTCTTAGTGATTTTCCATGAATACGCAGCTTAACCCTCCAGGTTACGCGTATTTGATATTCGTAAACCTAGTTTACGAAAAAATGATGAAATAGTGAATTTTTCAAAGTTTGCAAAATGACTTGAAATTACGAGTTGTCAAAAATATGTGCTACGCCTCAACAGTGCAAGCAAAGCATAATATCAGGGAAAGCTAGGACCTACTTGGGAAGGACCCTACGTGTTAGCTGATGCCTACAACAGAGCCTACAAATTGCCCACTCTTCTCGGAGAACCCTTCGGCAGGACATGGAATGGTACGAACCTTCGAAAGTTCTATGTTTAAGAAGTACTTTTACTTTTTCATTCTTGTAATTAGAAGCTTTTCAAGGGAAAGCAAACATTATTAGTAGTTGTCTTAGTTTTCATTTCAATAATGACGTAATCCTCTCTACCAATTCAATGATCAATAAGACGTTTCCCACAAATCTCTTGCTTCATTTCTTAAACACAAAGATTTGTTCAACCAAGTCGTTTATGAGTTTCAATGTCGAATCAAAAGGGCACACGGCGTAACAAACGCCATCATTTAAGACTATTAAAACATTCACATTAACTCTCCTAGTAGTTTATTGCACTTGTGAAAATATAAACAAAGTCATACTACCTAAAGGATCTAAGATAGAGTAGGTCGCGACCCTCTGTCAATGATCAAATTTGGTCATTATATTCTTGGTGTTGAAATTTACATACAATGAGGTTGTTTAACCTTAGGATGTAAAAGTTAAGCGTCGAAAAAACGGCGTACGAGAAGTTCACAAGACAAAAAGCAAATAATAGCTAAGTGTGTAGAGGTACTCCCCCACACTATGTCATTCAAAATGAGGGCTAGTGCCCTTGTACCTGCATAAGGAGCCTAAGCCCCATTTAAGTTGTCTTTGGTCTATGCCATACATCACAAATATTAAAGTTGTTTGAGGAACCAGACAAGCATCATAAATTAACATAAAATTGTCTAAGAAAGGGTACATGCCACCCTTGAAACCAAATCACTGCCAACATGGCAGCCTTCACTTTTTCTTCTTGGGAGATGGATTTGGAGATGGTTGAACTGAGGCAGGCTTGGTAGAAACCGTCTTCTTGGTAGGAGTCGCAGGCTTGATCTTGCGGAGCTTCTTTGAGAGGAGGTCTTCCAGAGGTGCCATAGGATCTTTGGTAGCTTCAGCTAGGAAGGGGTCCTCTGCAGTTGCAAATGCATTTTCCGCATCTTCGTATTCTGCCTTTGACGAGGGACAATAGCACTCAATCTTGGAGAGGTCAATGGGTTTACCCGTTTCAGCAGCCTCCTTCAAAGCTAAGCACCGTCCCATCGTTATATATGGCACCACCTTAGATACGAACTCCGCACGGTCCTTTTGTAGCATCTTGCACCTACTCTGCAAGCCATCAACCTCCTCCCTTAATTTCACTTCCACCTCTCCAAGCCTATCCCTCTCACTCTCCAAATACACACTTCGCTTCGAGCACAGCATTTTGACCTGTTAGGCTGATAACCTTAGCCTCTTCCAACTTGAGCTTGCCATATTCAGCTGTCAGTTGGGCTATCTTTTCACGAAGGTCTTGGACGAGAGGATTCTTCTCAACATCCCTCTCAATCTCGTCACATTTAGCCTTCGGCATACTCTCGGTCCTTGTGCTTCTCTCTTTCAAGCATGACATCCATCTCTTGTCTCGCCTTGGTAACTGCCCTAAGTAGTTCCCTGGTTCGACCATTTAGATGGTTGTCCAACACTGCCTGCCTAGCAACACACTTGTCATGTAGATCACAAACCCCTTCAATGGACATGTTGTCCAGCAATCCTTTCCGCTTAGAAGGAGTAACATGATCCACGATACGGTGGCATGACAAAGCATTAGGAAGCTCCTTTGTATCTGGAAGGCTGGTTCGCTCCCGAACAGTCAAGTTTTCTCACTCAAGCGTAAAGAAACTTAAAATGGTTCGGAAGCAAATGCAATTAAGATCTGGAGAAGTATAGTGTTTCCCCGGGTCGTTAAGTCCCAACAAGCTGTGCGAGAATAGGCAAACGTGTAGTGATCGAGTGATATTGAATGGGAAAGAGATTTGATTTGTCTTGGTTTTGATTATGATCTAAATTACTGAATTGGGGAAGCATAAAATGGGAAATTACACTACGGGGAATCCTAAGTACGAAAATGAATCTAAACGTAATTACTAGCGACTTAAATACAAATTAAAGGAAATTAAAAACTAATTTATATTAAATAAACGCTATCACTATTTTAAAAATGATGTTTTGTTTTTATGTTTTTATGTATGTAAAGGAAACTAAAAATGAGTTTACGTAAACGTTAATTAAATTATACGTAAATAATGAAACGCGAATTAAATACAAAAATAACAAATCTAAGTCCTAAAAATGATCAAAAATTATTTCTAAACTAAAAATGATATTTAAAAACTATTTATGAATATAAACTAATTTTTAGGATTTTTCTTGATTTATTTTTAATTAAAACCTAATTTCTAACTCTTAAAACTAATTTAAAATACTAAAAATTAGGAAAATAAATGAGAAAATTATGAAGCTATTTTTCAAAAAATCTAAAATAACAAAAGAGAATTTTAAAAACTATTTTTGTATTTTTCTGATTATTTTTCTATTTTCTATGAATTTAAAACTATTAAAAACTAATTAAATTATTTAAAAATACAAATTTGACTAAGAAAAATCTGGAAAAATATTTTTTTATCTTTTTATATTTATCTTAATTTAAGAAAAATGAAAAATTATTTTTTTGAGGTTTTTCTGATTTAATTGAATTCAAAGCTATTTAAAAATGCCTAAAAACTAATTTAAATTAAGAAAAATAGAAAACAGTGCTGGAAAAATATGAGAAATTCAAGGAAATACTAAAATAAACTTCTGAATCTAGGAACATTATCAAAACAGGTGCTTGTGTATAAGAATCTAGTTCTACAGTGAAGTAGCTTATAAATAAGCACTTCAAATTAAGCTAAAGGCTACCTAATTGAACCAATTGATCACAGGACTTATTTTAAGCTAAAGCTACCTCAATGCGACCTAATTTAGCTACTCTAGGCTTCTGGAAGCTAGGAAACAAGCATTCGGTATCAATGGTTCTTAAAAACCAATTCAGTTTCTATACCCCAACTTGCAGCCTATCAACAAGCTACTGAAAAGGCCAAAATCCTAAAAACAGATATCATAACCTCAAGAAGACCTAGCAAGGGGCTTGTGAACCAAATTTCAGCTACTCTCAAGCTCTTATGAGCTTGTGGGAAGCTCTGCAATTTCCTAAGAAAATCCTATGGAAACATGTACTCTGTCTCATAAGCTAAACGGCTTTCTGGTTGCCTACTTTGGGCATAAGCTCAAGCTACTAGATTAGCTGAAAATGAAAACTACAATTTGGAACCTATCCTAGACCTGGGTGAGAGCTTGTAAACCAAAAAGGAGACCTAGAGGAGCTATAATAAGCTCTGTGCAAGAGCTGCAAGATCTGCTCAAGAACTGTGCAGCCCAATTGCTCTGCACAGGGCATTTACGCTCTTAATCATTGGACTTTTTAAGGCTTTTAAGAATTTAACAAAATTCTACAAAAATGCTAATAAGATTTTAGACCAGCTTAAGTTTTAAATTACCAAGTTACCCTTGATTTGGCTCAGAAGTGAGCTAATGAAAATTCGTCTTAGCTTGGCTCAGAAACTGACGTTGCAAATTTGACTTTTGAAAAAGAATTAGAAAGTTGACTTATTTGAGATTTGGACTAAATTTGTTGACTGACCTAGGTGTATTATGTTGAAATGAAGTTAGAACAACCCATGTTCATGACATCTCGCAAAACCAGATCATGCTTTTCCAAAATTGCAACAGGCAAGACAGTGAGATAGAAATTATGCAATGTTGACTATCAGTGTTTGCAGGCACAAGTTTAAGACCACAATGAGTCAAATTAAGATGAACAAGCCTAGGAGTACTAGTTTTAACCTCTGCACAGGCCTTGAACACAGATAAAGCAATAGATCCAAACACCTATTATCTAACTAATATGAACTAAAAATTTAACAGACTACTGAACCAACATGCCTTCTTGATCACACTAAGTCTAAATACCTTACTTAACCCTAAATAAACAAGTAGGAACTAGATTTAAACACAGGTACAGATATAAGCTTATAATGCAAAATAGAACAAAAAAATGAGAATGAGACAGTGAATACTCATAAGAGATCCAGCTGGTGTTGCAGGCTAAACCAGTCCCAATCCTAAGCTAACCTATTCTATCTCGACCAATCCAAGCCCCTGCACCTCCTTTTTTCCATTACCAAACCTCCATTGAGCTCCAGTTGACTTTTATTGACCAAGTTACAAAACTGCTTAAAACTGTAAAGCAAGCATACCAAACACTGTAATAAGCTCAAATGAGCTTATTTGATGTTAACCATGAGCTTATTAGAAGCTTTGATATAGAATTTGAAACTACAATATGAGACAGTGAACAATAAACTTGATATTTGATTAAACTTTAAAATTGATACTCAAAATTACAATACAATAATGTTTCCACTTAAATGTAATACCAACAAACTGAAATTACAACGTTTTGAAAAACTAATACATTAAAAAAAAATGACATTAAGATAAAACTAAAAAAAAACTAAAAACTATCTCCTCTTCACAGTGGCTTCTCCCTTTTATAAGCTTGACTCTTCCTCTGTCCTCTCTCTCCCATGTGAGATAAAAGCACGCGTGCTACTTTCTCTCTGTCTTCGATCCACTTTTTCGTTTTTTATTTTTTTCTTTTCTTTCTTGTTTCGCTGGAAAAACTGCTGGGATAGATTAGTGGAGGAAATGGGGTGAGGGAATATGTCAGGGGAGAACGTGGGATTGGGGAATTATTAAATGGGAGAGTTGCAGGGTTTATGTTGGGTTTGAGTTTGGGCGGGAAAATTTGGGGAAGACGAAGGGTAGGGTGTGGTTAACTCAGGTTGGGGGCGGGTCAAAGGTAATGGACCGGGTTAAAAAGGGATGGATTGGGCTTTTGTTTGGGTTTTGGGCTTGGATAGTTTAGTTTAGGTTTAGGATTAATTATAAACCCATTTAAGAGTTTAAGGACTAAAACTGCCAAAGCTGGAAATTCAAGGACCATTCGTGTAAAACCTAAAAATATAAACCAAGGGCCTGTTTTGTTGATCTCCAATATTCCAAGGACCAACCTGCAAATTTCCAATAATCCAGGGACCAAACCTGTCACTTTTGAAACTTAAAGGACCAAACTATAATTTTCCAAAAATTAGTTTAAGGACCAAAAATGACAATTTAGAATTACCAAAGGACTGAAAGTATTATTTTTCCAATCTTAAAATGTCCAAGGGTAAATTCTGTCAATACTTGAAATTACAGGGACTAGAGTTGCCATTTTTGAAACTTGGGGGACTGAAACTGCCAATTATGCAAATTTTGTTCGTTTTTCGTTTGTTTTCAATATTTTTGCATCTGAAACATGTGAAACACAATTTTGAGATATTTTGATGCATTTCGGAGTGTTTTTGACTGTTTTGCAGTTCAGATTCGACCAAAAATGATGAGTGAATAAGCACTCATCAAATCCCCCCACACTAAAGCATTGCTAGTCCCTAGCAATATTTATGAAGTTTAATGGATTTTAAAGAACTCTTTACCAAAAGCCATCACTTCTGGAGTAGCCAATTGTTTCAGTTCAAGTAAGAACCTTGGTACAATGATAACCAAATGATTTTGAGCAAATCATCAGCTGTAAACGGATTTGATTTGTCTTTACCAGAAGCCGTTTGCTTCTGGACTAGCCAACTCTTAACTAATGAAAGATATGGGGAGTTGATTACCATACAATTTTAGGCAAATTGTAAGCCATAAACGGATTTGAGATATCTTTACCAAGAGCCGTTTGCTCCTGGATTAGCCAATCCTTATGTGGGTTAGACATGGTGGACTGATTACCATTTGTTGTGTTTCTAAAAAAAATTTTTTTTAAAATTTGGTCATTTTGGGGGAAAAAGGGACTAAAAGGGTACATTTACGATCAAATTCGCCAGAATTTCCCCCCCACACTTAGAAATGAATATTGTCCTCAATATTCAAAGTCCCGGCTATTAAGCCGAATCCTCGAACGTAAAAAGATAATATTACTAGCCAAGTGTGGAAACACAACAATTATTATTATTATTTTTTTATTTTTTATTTTTTTATTTTTTTTTAAACAGTGTGGGGCAACTCCCCCACACTAGGGTGGTAGAAAGTAGAAAGAAGTCAAAAATATGGGTGAAAACCCATATAGTGCTACTGTTTTTGTTTTCCGAGTCGCTAGCTTGACTCGACCCCGAATTCATTTGTCCTTGGGGAAGCAACGTGGAAAACCAATCTCGATCGGACTTTCGTTCACAGTGTTAATTAACATATGAACATCAGAAAGTTCCACACCGACGAGATACAACCTCGGTATTGTTAATAGTAGAAACTATAAAGGATGATACCGGGGTCAAAGATGGTGTCCTCATTCCCGAAAGAGAAAAGGGAAAGAGCAACCACACCATCTGTGAAGAATGGAATAAAGATGTGCATTACAATGTACGTCCATTCTTCATCAGTAAAAAGCAAATCACCAAATTTGACATTTTTAGACTTGGAGCTTGTATGGTGATTGTTATCAGAATTTCCGGGAGGGAGGGTAGGAAACGGTTCTTCAATCAACAGATTTTCTAGAAAAAGGATGTCTCCCTCTGAATCAAAGTAAGTATTATCAATTCCTATTGGAATCGACTCATCACTAAGAAAGGCATCGACTTCATTCCAAAAGTTGTCATCCTCCTCATCCGGAACGAGAGAAGGGATGGAAGAGTCGGAAATAAGACTAGGAGACGATGGATCATTTTTGAGCAATTCTTCAATGGGAAGAATGCCTCCCATTGGATCACAAACATCATCATCCAATCCAGATGAAACAGAAGAGAGTTTGGTTTCATCCACAGAGTTAACAGTCTCGATACGATAAACTGAATGAGGAGGTGGGACAAGTGGTGTGCTCTTAGAGCTAGCAAGTTCCGCCACTTCCGTTAAAGTCTCCGATTCTAGATCATCGTAATCAAGAACACTCTTGACTTCCTTGGTACAACTCTCAAACCATTTGTTTGTACCAGGGTTGATTTTTAAAGCTTTTAGCTCAGCACGTTTTTGGTGACTCCTCCTAACCGTGAAATTCGAGAGTTTGGCAACACTATATCTGGATAAAGGTTTGGAGTTCTGATTGATATTAAACGTGAGTTCTTCGTTATCAACCCGTATGGTCAACTCTTCAGCGAACACATCAATTAGAGCACGGCTCGTTCTCAAGAAAGCTCTCCCTAAAATGAGGGGAACTCTAGGATCTGCATCGAACTCTACAACAACAAAGTCAATAGGAAAGTGAAACTTTCCTACTTTCACCACAACATCCTCGGCTATCCCAAGTGGAGTATTTTTGGTACGATCAGCTAGCTCGAGTGTCATACAAGTGGGTGTAAGTTTAGGAAGAGACAATTTCTTCCATACTGAGAGTGGCATGAGGTTAATGCTAGCGCCAAGATCGGCCAAGGCGGAGCATCGAAACATCCCCAAGAAATCACACGGGATTAAGAACCCGCCGGGTCTTCAAGCTTTTGGAAGCTTATTAAGAATGGCAGTCTGAGCATTGCTCGTTAGAGGGGTTTTAGCCGTCTCAGATAACTTATCTTTGTTGCTCAGTAAGCCTTTAAGCGTGGATGCAAATTTGGGCATTAGAACGAGAGCATCGACGAAGCTTATGTCAAAGTGCAATTCACTGAAAATTTGGAAGAATTTTTCCATTTGCTCTTTGTTTTTGTCTTTGAACTTCTCATCATGCAATCTTGATGGGTAAGGAAGTTGACTAGACTTTTGGCCGGACGGAAGTCTTTTCTGCCAGAATTTGTTTTTGATTTTCGGTTCCGACTTAAATCTTGGACTACCGGGTTGGACGCGGTGCGTGTACTCGTGGACTTGAGAAATGCACCTTGTCCGTTGTCTCCTTGGTAAATTGACTCATAGCTCCTGGTGGAGGAGGCATTGGAGTCGAAGGTCCATTAGCGTCTTACCACTCACGAGTGGTGACGGATTTCAACTCGGCATTTGGATTTGTAATTGTATTGCCTGGGAGTCCTCCAGAAGATGATGAAGCTTTGTTCAGATTCATGTTCAAGAAACTGCTCATCATACTCTTCAACTCATTTGTCTGCCGAGACATGGTGGTATCAATTTCCCTTTTCAGCTCAACTCTCATGTTATTGATCTGAGTTTGCATTGAACGAATGCTAGACTCAGTACTTTTGACGAAGTCATTTGGGAGAGGAGCTGGAGAAGGTTGTTGATAACTTGGATGATTAGGAGCTTGATATGGAGGGCTGAAATTGTTCCGGTTCTGATTGAAATTCTGAGAGTTATTGAAGTTATGTCCTTGACTCGGAACAAAGCGATTTTGATTGCCATGGTTTTGCACAGGAGGAAAACCAGGTGGTGTCATACCGCTAGGTGTACGGTAGTGAGGATCAGCATGTGGTCGGTATTGATTGTGGTTTATCGAAGCTACGGTAGCTTGATAAAACGAAGAATCGGTTGCTTGACAATCATAATACGCGTGTGGACCACTACAAGTTTCACACACCTTGTTTACGGCTTTGATTGGTTCCGGTTTATGAATTTCGCTTTTGATTTCCTTCACTTCTTTCATCATACAACGGATGATGTCCGTTAGAGCGGCTATCGGAGCGGCTAACTCGGAAGAGTTATCGGATGAAGAAGCAGGAGTGTTCGGAACATTGACTTTGTTTCGAGAGAAAGGAACTTTTGATTTATTCTCGCAAATTTCAAGCACATCTTTAGGTCTATGATTCAAGATATTTCCTCCCGCGGATGCGTTCAAAGAATCTTGATCGTTACCGTTCAACCCATTATAGAAGATATTGACTTGTTGAAGCTTTGTGAATTCATGATGGGGGCATTTCCTGAGGAGATCTTTGAATCTCTCCCATGCCTCTCCAAAGTTTTCACCGAAATTTTGACGAAATCCAGATATTTCATTTTTAAGATTGGTCGTCTTTGATGGAGGAAAGAAATAATTGACAAATTTTTGAACAAGATCCTCCCAAGTTTTCGATGGATCGAGGTTCTTTTTCCACCAAATCCGCCCCCTCAAGTGAGAATGGAAAGAGCATCAATTTGATCACCTTTTGTGGCACATCCTTGTAATTGATCGTTGAGGTCAAATGGTTGAACCAACGGATGTGCATACGGTCTTCACGATCGCACCGCGGAATTGATTTGTAGACACAAGTTGGATCAACTGTGTCCTCATCGGTGATCGTAATTGATGGTGGTAAACGATGGCATCTCCATAACCCTCGGTGTGCTCGAGCATCTCCGCCATAGTTCGTTCGTCTGCCATAGTGTTGTTAGGAATAGTACGAATCTCGGGTTCGACTATTCGGGCAGTACGTCCACGAGAACGTCTTCTAGGAATTTCTGTTAGATGTCGAAAAGGACTCAATGATCTAGAAGAACGAGTGCGCATACACTAGACGTAACAAGAGAATTATGAAAATGGGGAAAGAAGAATTTTTTTTTGGGTTTTATCGTTTTTGAAACGTCGATATAACAACAAATCCAATTAAAACAAAATCGAGGCAAAACACAATGAGCTTAAACCAATAATCCCACGTGAAATGATCACTTCTATAAGTAAAACGCACAAAGGAGCGGAGAAAACGAGGTCGTCCGAAGCTTATTAAAAACCCGTTTCTTTTCAGCCGCAATTTAATGTCAGGCCGTCCTTGTAACCCTCACACAGTTTGTTAAACCGATAGAAATAAACCAAAACACGAGCGACACAAAGGCAAGTATTCTTGTTAATCTTTGGTTCGGGAACTTATTATGGTCGTACCACCAGTTAGGTAGTATACTGCCTTGGTTTTCGGTGGTAATCTTTTAAGTTGTTATTATGTTATTTAAACTGAGAAAACGACGAATCTTTTTTTACTTTTTTATCTTTTTATATTTTTATCTTTGATACATATATAGAAACAAAAGGGAAAATATTTTTGTGTTTTATACGTTTTTGGCTGTTTTTGGGTTTTTGGATTTTTTATAAGAAAATAAATATATATATACGGATGGTATGAACAAAGAGTGAATATTCAAATCACGAATCTGCTAAACGGAAGATTATTACATCAAATTCCCCCGCAGGGCGCCAAATTTGTTCGCCCTAACAGTCAAGTTTTCTCACTCAAGCGTAAAGAAACTTAAAACGGTTCGGAAGCAAATGCAATTAAGATCTGGAGAAGTATAGTGTTTCCCCGGGTCGTTAAGTCCCAACGAGCTGTGCGAGAATAGGCAAACGTGTAGTGATCGAGTGATATTGAATGGGAAAGAGATTTGATTTGTCTTGGTTTTGATTATGATCTAAATTACTGAATTGGGGAAGCATAAAATGGGAAATTACACTACGGGGAATCCTAAGTACGAAAATGAATCTAAACGTAATTACTAGCGACTTAAATACAAATTAAAGGAAATTAAAAACTAATTTATATTAAATAAACGCTATCACTATTTTAAAAATGATGTTTTGTTTTTATGTTTTTATGTATGTAAAGGAAACTAAAATGAGTTTACGAACGCATTAAATTATAATGTAAATAATGAAACGCGAATTAAATACAAAAATAACAAATCTAAGTCCTAAAAATGATCTAAAATTATTTCTAAACTAAAAATGATATTTAAAAACTATTTATGAATTAAAACTAATTTTTAGGATTTTTCTTGATTTATTTTAATTAAAACCTAATTTCTAACTCTTAAAACTAATTTAAAATACTAAAAATTAGGAAAATAAATGAGAAAATTATGAAGCTATTTTTCAAAAATCTAAAATAACAAAAGAGAATTTTAAAAACTATTTTTGTATTTTTCATTATTTTTCTATTTTATAGGAATTAAAAACTATTTAAAACTAATTAAATTATTTAAAAATACAAATTTAACTAAGAAAAATCTGAAAAATATTTTTTATCTTTTTATATTTATCTTAATTTAAGAAAAATGAAAAATTATTTTTTTGAGGTTTTTCTGATTTAATTGAATTAAAAGCTATTTAAAAATGCCTAAAAACTAATTTAAATTAAGAAAAATAGAAAACAAGTGCTTGGAAAAATATGAGAAATTCAAGGAAATACTAAATAAACTTCAATCTAGGAAAATTATCAAAACAAAAGCTTGTGTATAAGAATCTAGTTCACAAAGGAAGTAGCATATAAATAAGCACTTCAAATTAAGCTAAAGGCTACCTAATTGAACCAATTGATCATATGACTTATTTTAAGCTAAAGCTACCTCAATGCAACCTAATTTAGCTACTCTAGGCTTCTGGAAGCTAGGAAACAAGCATTCTAGTATCAATGGTTCTTAAAACCAATTCATTTCTACCCCAACTTGCTCTATCAACAAGCTACCTAAAAGGCCAAAATCCTAAAACAGATATCATAACCTCAAGAAGACCTAGCAAGGGGCTTGTGAACCAAATTTCAGCTACTCTCAAGCTCTTATGAGCTTGTGGGAAGCTCTGCAATTTCCTAAGAAATCCATGGAAACATGTACTCTGTCTCATAAGCTAAACCGGCCGGGTTGCCTACTTTGGGCATAGCTCAAGCTACTAGATTAGCTTGTTGAAAACTACAATTTGGAACCTATCCTAGACCTGGGTGAGAGCTTGTAAACCAAAAAAGGAGACCTAGGAGCTATAATAAGCTCGCAAGAGTCTGAAGATTCTGCCAAGAACTGTGGCAGCTCAATTGCTCGCAGGGCATTTACGCTCTTAATCATTGGACTTTTTAAGGCTTTTAAGAATTTAACAAAATTCTACAAAAATGCTAATAAGATTTTAGACCAGCTTAAGTTTTAAATTACCAAGTTACCCTTGATTTGGCTCAGAAGTGAGCTAATGAAAATTCGTCTTAGCTTGGCTCAGAAACTGACGTTGCAAATTTGACTTTTGAAAAAGAATTAGAAAGTTGACTTATTTGAGATTTGGACTAAATTTGTTGACTGACCTAGGTGTATTATGATGAAATGAAGTTAGAACAACCCATGTTCATGACATCTGAGCACAAAACCAGATCATGCTTTTCCAAAATTGCAACAGGGAAGACAGTGAGATAGAAATTATGCAATGTTGACTATCAGTGTTTGCAGGCACAAGTTTAAAACCACAATGAGTCAAATTAAGATGAACAAGCCTAGGAGTACTAGTTTTAACCTCTGCACAGGCCTTGAACACAGATAAAGCAATAGATCCAAACACCTATTATCTAACTAATATGAACTAAAAATTTAACAGACTACTGAACCAACATGCTTTCTTGATCACACTAAGTCTAAATACCTTACTTAACCCTAAATAAACAAGTAGGAACTAGATTTAAACACAGGTACAGATATAAGCTTATAATGCAAAATAGAACAAAAAAATGAGAATGAGACAGCGAATACTCACAAGAGATCCAGCTGGTGTTGCAGGCTAAACCAGTCCTAATCCTAAGCTAACCTATTCTATCTCAACCAATCCAAGCCCATGCACCTCCCTTTTTCCATTACCAAACCTCCATTGAGCTCCAGTTGACTTTTATTGACCAAGTTACAAAACTGCTTAAAACTGTAAAGCAAGCATACCAAACACTGTAATAAGCTCAAATGAGCTTATTTGATGTTAACCATGAGCTTATTAGAAGCTTTGATATAGAATTTGAAACTGCAATATGAGACAGTGAATAATAAACTTGATATTTGATTAAACTTTAAAATTGATACTCAAAATTACAATACAATAATGTTTCCACTTAAATGTAATACCAACAAACTGAAATTACAACGTTTTGAAAAACTAATACATTAAAAAAAACGACATTAAGATAAAACTAAAAAAAAACTAAAAACTATCTCCTCTTCACAGTGGATTCTCCCTTTTATAAGCTTGACTCCTCCTCTGTCCTCTCTCTCCCATGTGAGATAAAAGCACGCGTGCTACTTTCTCTCTGTCTTCGATCCACTTTTTCTTTTTTTATTTTTTTCTTTTCTTTCTTGTTTCGCTGGAAAAACTGCTGGGATAGATTAGTGGAGGAAATGGGGTGAGGGAATATGTCAGGGGAGAACGTGGGATTGGGGAATTATTAAATGGGAGAGTTGCAGGGTTTATGTTGGGTTTGAGTTTGGGCGGGAAAATTTGGGGAAGACGAAGGGTAGGGTGTGGTTAACTCGGGTTGGGGGCGGGTCAAAGGTAATGGACCGGGTTAAAAAGGGATTGGATTGGGCTTTTGTTTGGGTTTTGGGCTTGGATAGTTTAGTTTAGGTTTAGGATTAATTATAAACCCATTTAAGAGTTTAAGGACTAAAACTGCCAAAGCTGGAAATTCAAGGACCATTCGTGTAAAACCTGAAAATATAAACCAAGGGCCTGTTTTGCTGATCTCCAATATTCCAAGGACCAACCTGCAAATTTCCAATAATCCAGGGACCAAACCTGTCACTTTTGAAACTCAAAGGACCAAACTGTAATTTTCCAAAAATTAGTTTAAGGACCAAAAATGACAATTTAGAATTACCAAAGGACTGAAAGTATTATTTTTCCAATCTTAAAATGTCCAAGGGTAAATTCTGTCAATACTTGAAATTACAGGGACTAGAGTTGCCATTTTTGAAACATGGGGGACTGAAACTGCCAATTATGCAAATTTTGTTCGTTTTTCGTTTGTTTTCGATATTTTTGCATCTGAAACATGTGAAACACAATTTTGAGATATTTTGATGCATTTCGGAGTGTTTTTAACTGTTTTGCAGTTCAGATTCGACCAAAAATGATGAGTGAATAAGCACTCATCAAAGGCCTACAACCATTACAATGCACAAGAATTTAGCTACTTACCATAATTAAAAATTCATGTAATTTAAAAAGGGACATTGCTTACCATGCATCTCCACAGTCTCATCCAGCAGCTCGAAGGCAGATTTCACAAACTTCTTGCCCTTGGCACTCTTCTGCCGCAGTGCCTTGGATCCGGAGGTTGGTAGTGGATTTTTCCTCTTGTTGGTGGACTTGACTGCTTTGCCAGATATTCCTTTCCTGCTCTTCAATCTATCAGCTATCCCAGTGGAGCTTGTGACCTGGACATCCTCCTCTGCAGGATAGTCCAAGTCTGCCACGTTCTCAAAAAGTTGGGAAGGACCCAGCAGCTTGTGGGGGTGCTGAGGCAACAGGCTCCGGCTTCGGAGTATCCACATCATTGTTGTTGATGGACGTGGAAGGAGAGCTAACACCGTAGGACTCTTCGGCCTTCTCAGCGGGCATGAAGCTCAAGTCTTCATCCAAATCTTGGTACATAAAGTTCCTGAATGACATTTCTGCAAAAAAGAAACAAGAAAATAAATATCAGGCTACATTGGTCCTACTTAAATAAAAGTAGAAAAACATACTTTGTCCATGGTATATGATAACAAGCTTGTTGGGAGACCTCTCCCAGCTTTGGGCAATCCCAGCCATGTACAAGATTGGCTCGGGGAACACTTGCACATTTGCAGGATATCTAGCCAAATGCTGATAGCATGGATCCCTTCGCACCTCATATGGCAAGGGGTCATTGTATCATTTTTCATCAAACATGTACTCCTTACTCAATAACTCTGGATAGTTGGGTGGGATAAAAGTGTTTTGCACATAGAAAAACCGCCCTTCCAAGTCTGTATATTGGTATACACCCTCAAACAGATGGCACATCCCCCTCCAGTCTTTTAGCCAAAGTTAACCAGTTATCCCCGGGATACAAATTCAGAAAACCCCTTAAAACCTTTAGACTTGGTTCATAGCCATATGCTTTACACATTACTATGAATGTGGTCAGTTTGGCTAAACCAAATGGGTAGAACCTAAAGATATGCACCTTGTAATACTGCATTAGCTCAAAAATAAGTGGGTGAAGGGGAATCCTAAGGTTGGAATGGCTAAATGCATGAGTGTATAACCTACGAAACCTTTTGGAGCATCAAAGATACCCTGATTAGACTTGGGAAACATGATTTTATACTCTGGTGGGATTGGGTAATCAGCTAGATGGTCGTGTAAGTCTTGTGCAGTTAACGTACATTTTTGTTGTTTAATAATAAACTTTGAATCCATAGCTATTTTAAACAAGGAGAAGTATTTACCTTTGTTTCGAAGCTGGGCCATCAAAGTGTGTTTGCGTGAAAAAGAAGGCGGAGAGAGTAAAATGTTTTAGGGTTTCAACTACCTCCCTTTAAATACTCTTTTTCACCGACTATTAAACCGCACACGTGTCCATGGGATTAACTTTATCCGAATTTCAAACGTTTTCAAAATTTAAAATAGTCTTTTGGTCACGCGTGGGATTTGTGATTCCAGTAGTGGGCGTCTAAAGAGGTTAGTTAGCATTAAATGGTCGGTTAGGCGATAGTATTTCCTAACTGATAAGCTTAGCAGTTGAGAGGATATTTTTGCGGATGAAGTCGAAAGCAATGACTCTTCGCCATATGCATCACTTTTCGACCGGGGTTGATGATGTACCCTTCAACAGGCTCGGGACACTCTTCGAGACGTGCCAAAGACCTTCTATTTTAAGGCCCAAGTTAGGTCTCCAGAATATTTATAGGCGTCAAACCATTCGTAATACAAAGGTTACCTTCGTGGAATTCGCCATTCGAAGCCCTAAGCCCTTCGGGGTACGGTTGACGAAAGAGTAATGGATAGGAGAACCTCCTGACTTGGTCAAACCCACGATCTACCTCTCTTTCCTGGGTTCCCCGCCAAGTTTGAGAACATGGGTTACTAAGCCCTAGCGGTTACCCACAAACATGGGACGCCACCATGTTCTCCTACATTCACGCAGAAGTGCCCCCAACCCTATTTATTCCACTATAAATAGGTTGGACGGGCAATGGATTATGGTAAGCTCATTTCACACTCATCTCTTTACTTACATAATACTTATAAAACCATAACTCATACTACTCAGCTGAGGTGGTCTTGTGTCCAACCTCGTAATCACTTAACGTAGTATCTTCGTATTTCTTATTCTCAGGTGAAAGACAATATTCGATGGAACATACACCCATTATACCTTTGATCATCATCGAAGCCTGGTAGTGCAATTTATTATACAATCATCTATTGCTAGGCCTGATTGGTCCTAAACATCAAAACCACATTGTGGTGTTAATTGTGTAAATAGTATCCTAATGGGATTCATCACAATTTTGCTTGATACATCTTTATTGAATTCAAAAAAATAAGTTTAATTTGTATTAACAATGTTGTTTCTTTGATTTAGATTATCTTAGAAAACAATGTGATAACGAATTGTGATAAACCCACTTGAGCTCAATTTCTTAAGTCGAGATTTGCATTCCTACGAATTAAAGAATGGATATAACAATGTAGTGAAGATTATACTTACGCCAGTGTTTGTTTCCCTTTAAAAGATAATGAATTAACTCCTGTGAACAGTAAATTGGGTTTTATGTTCGTGATTTTTAAGAGAGTAAAGTGAAGAGTGGAACTTCCATAGTAATAATTTATTTCTTATTCTGTCTTCTGTTGCACGGATCCCACAGATCCCTTGTATGAGGGATCCGGGTAGTTCAAGCACAAGGATCCGGCATATAAGCAAATTGACAGCCTAAGTGATCTTTGATAATATTGGTTTGGAAGTTCTAATTCTTTGCTAGGGTTGATGTTTATGCTCTATAACTTATGGTTTGGGGTTTTGACGTGTTTTACTATTCCTATTTGACAAGTTTCCCTTTTTATGAAGAAATCACAATTCTGTGGGAAGTTTTAACGATTATGATAAAATCCCATTTTATCGTAATATGAGGAGTTTCACATGGATACTTATTGGCATAGATGAAATGTCAAT
Organism: Chrysanthemum makinoi; assembly: GCA_910596185.1. Classification (NCBI taxonomy): domain Eukaryota; kingdom Viridiplantae; phylum Streptophyta; class Magnoliopsida; order Asterales; family Asteraceae; genus Chrysanthemum; species Chrysanthemum makinoi. The sequence goes on along the minus strand of OU343217.1, from coordinate 130,402,527 downwards.
AACCTTATGTGAGGAGTGATGATCAAGACTCTCGAATAGCCGATATATCATTATCATTAGCTTGTGGTTTTGTCTATAGTGATAAACGAAGAATACT
>OU343217.1:130314683-130402082 GCA_910596185.1 Chrysanthemum makinoi | reverse complement strand
GGAGATGTTTCATCTTGGTCTTTAGAAAGAATACCCAACAAAATCGCTATAGCCATCATGATAACATGTACAAAAATACTTGTGATCAATGTTCTAACTTGAGTTGGACCAAAAGATCCATATATGAAAATCAAGAGAGTTCAAATAATGCTCACAGAGTAACAACTTTGTATGAGGCTCAGGTTTTGCTTTGTTGCAAAAGCAATTATGATCATTGGTGAAAACTTAGAAGGAAGACCTTCAACAAGACCTAGCTTTGAGAGCTTGTTTATGGTCTTGAAGTTCACATGAGCCATCCTCCTATGCCATTTGTTAGACTCATCTAGGGATGCTTTAGCCACCAAACAAGTTAAGTCACCTTCTGGTTTAACATTGGTTAAGTTGAATGTATATAAATTGTGATTTCGAGGAACTTTTAACAGAATTGATGTTTCTTCTGGGAGTTTGAAGTCTTTAGATAGCACAACACATTCATCCTTTGTGAAGAGTACTTTGTTCTTGGTGTCACATATTTGTGATACTGAGAACAAATTGAAGTGTTGGAGTTCCTTGACATAGTATACATTCTCAAAGTCCAGTTGAGGTGTTTTGATGGTCCCTTTCCCTGTAATTCTTCCATCACTTCCTCCAAAGGTCACATTGCTCCTCCTTTATATGAGTACAAAGTTGTGCATCATCTCCCGTTCCCACACACATTCTCTTGAACAACCACTATCAACAATGCCAACATCTTTATGCTTAAAAGGATGATTCTACAACAACAACAAAAATATACAAAATATTAGTAAGAAGATTATGGAGGCTCAAGTCATTGCACTTGAACTCCGCCAGGATCATATGAGGTATGCCATGCGATTTATAAGATCCACTATTGTTCTGGGTTTCCATTGAAATTGGGTCCCTTTTATTCCAAGAACAACCCTGATGAGGACTTGACACAGATCCAATAACCTTTCCCAAGATTCATTGAGTAAACATATCCAGAAAAATAAACCATTATTAAAATATGAACTTGTTGGTTGAACATATGGTCTAGCAACAATTCTTCCAAGAATAAGGAGAATTGGTATAAGTTGCTTGTGAAACATAAGGTGGTATATTATTAACATTAGTCCACATTGGTCTAGATTTCCTAGAATCATCAAACCTACCCATCCTTTGCTCATGATAATCACAATCCTTAATTAAATGAAATTTACTTCCACACACAAAACATGTCTTATGTTTAGAATATTTATTCAAACCAAAAGATGTTCTATTACAAGGTAAGTATTCAAACCAAAACCATGAAAAGAATTGTTTTAATAAAGTATTATTATGCAAAGAATTAAAAAGCAAGTCTTCAGAGGACAATCGTCTTTGAATTTGGTTCCTTGGCAAAGAACTCTGACATGCTTATTGGTAGTCTTGGGTGCAAGTGGGTGAAGACTTGGGAAGGCAGATTTGTCATTTGAATCACACTATTTAGACCCTTGCTCGGAGGACTTATTAACACCGTTAATACAAGCAGACAAAGTCATAGAATGGATTCCATGGAATGGAATGGAATGGTCATGTGCTCACTAATGGAATGGAACGGAATGTGATTTGCCATCCCTAGCTTCTAACCTTATATTTAAAGCCTAATCCTTAGAAGTATTTGGAGTTTGACTAGCATAGATGTGACTAGCTAACTTATTTCCATTTAAAAACCATTCTTTATGCCTAGCAATTTCCTCATCTAGTTTCTCTTTTAGCTCTAGATTTTCTGACACTACATTTGCTCTTAACTTCTCGATCTTTTAACTCATTCTTAGCACATTCGAGATCACATTCTAACACCCTTAACTTCTCATCATAAGCTATCCATTCTTCTCAAACCAAACCTTTTGTCTTCTAGAGTTTTAAAGCCTATTTATAAGCTTCAACTTCAACATAGCATTCATTATATTTAGGTTTCAAAATATCATGCTTTTTGAGGTCATTATAACGCCACTACAACCAAACAAATAGTTTTGTACCGAGATATGCCCATTAAGGCGGCTGATCATGCCTATCCTCCGGTACAACTTTCAATCGACCAACGTTATCAATAGCGTGACCATCATCATTTTCGCTTCATGTTGCTTCCAGTCCACATGGTGCCGCGAGTGACCAAAGTTGATGATCCCTTTGAAGTTCCAGCCTCCTCCCCGATTCTCATTGTAAGTATCTTCTTGTCTCATCACCAGCTTTCCTATCTTTGCACTCTCCGAGAAGTGACCCACCCTGGACATGTGCACTTGACCTTCCTTTTGTCAAACCTTGCTGATCTCTTCGAAGCCAAACTCCTCTCTTCCATTAAAACTCTTGATATCCATAGATACATAGCTCAAGCCATCTCAGCTTTATCTCTTCCATCCTGATCCACTCTCTCCATAGGCAAGTTCCTACCTGAGGATCATAACAGCAAAGAAGGATCCAAGCACATCTTCCATTATACCTCTAGATTGAGAACTTGATGGAGTGTTAGTATAGGATGATGATGAGTCAGTTGGATTTGGAGCATGAGTCATCTTTGGGGTAGAAGCTCCAATGAATGTTGTGTGACTAGCAGTAGATGATGAACGAAAAGGACTCCTTACATCATGTTCAAGAGCTTTAAGTTTTTCTGTACATACCATCAAAAGTAAGCATATCTAAACCACCTTTAGCTTTTAAAGCAATGCTCACTTTTAGCCGATTAGGTAGAGACCTCAAGAACTTAGAATTACAATCATCATTATCCGGCTTTTCCTTTTAGCCTGATTCAACTGACTTAAGATCTTTGAAACTGTCATAGCCCCGAATTCCTTCTCTTCAGAGATTTGAAAATCTTCAAACTGTTGTCTCAGCATCGACTTTCTCATTCTCCTAGACTCCTCATTCCCTCTGAACTTTGCCTTGATTGCTAACCATATGTTCTAAGCATCATTCATGAAGTGAAAATCACCCAAGTCATCCTTAGGAATAGATTGAAGAAGAATCGTCTTTAACTTTGGTTTCTTTGAATCGCCAATATCTCTTCGCGAGCATTTTGAGAGGAACAAAAGTAAGATTGCCATCAAGATCTGTGTGTTCTCTTCTTCAGACTGTTTCCCTTCCCACGATCTCCCATAGATTCCAATCAATGTTGGAAATCCGGTGCATCTCATCGCTTCAAATATCATATTCCTCCCTTTAAGGTAGGAAACTTAGCATTACTGCTCGAGACCAAGTTGCTAAGTTGGGTGGAGTTTTGGATGTTGGTGATTTCGACATCAACGCTCATCCGGGCATGGTGAGTTTTGTTTTGGTTGTGTGGGTGTTTAGAAAACCTGTTTCTTAGTATCGTAGAGACTCTCACGAGGCTCGATACCACTGTTGAAAACTAAAAGACCTTGATAGATCTTGAGCTTCGTAGATCGTTAGTATTGCTTATGTAATCACAAACAAACTAAAAGAAAATCTCTACAACTTGTATACTTTAGTGGAATATAAATACAAGTATAAAGCACAAATAACTAAGAAATCTTCAATCCTCTATGGATCGTTATATTAATAACTTGTAAACGTCTAGTACATAATTCATTCTATTGTGTTCCTTTTATAGACAAGGAACCCTAACTTCTTCTCTAAGAAACGTAAAACTAAATAAGATATACACAATCACTTCCTAATAAAGCTCTTGCATATCCTAACTAACTATAGAAAATACGGAATAACTATCTCCGCAGAAACAAACTAATAACTTTATAACTTCAGTAGAATTATGTCTTCGGCAGAATCCATACACTTCAGTAGAATCCATTCAGCATAAACTTCAGCATAATTCGTACTTCACATAATTCCCAACAAATAATTACAGGATGATTAAAACTTATAATATGTAATAAAAACAAGTAAAAGTGGTATGAATACATATGATACTTGCATAATAAAAATAGATCAAATATGATTATGAAAGAGTTAAAAAAATTTATATAGAACTTACTTGAGTGATAGAAGAGTTTTTGAAACTAGAAACTTAATTAATCTTTAGGTTTTTATTTCAAAACCTTGAAATAGATTACTAAATGAACTTGTTAAACACTAGGATCTTGAAAAATATATGGTTTCTTGCTTGGTCGATCATCACAAAAAAAATGGAAGAGTTTTTCTCTAGTCTTCAAATTTTAGTATGTTTTTGTAGGTGTTTTATTTTTGTAGAACTCTTGTATAATATACAATATCTAGTCATAAGAAAAATGAGTATGTGTAGTTTTAGTCAATAAAATATCAAGAATTGGTGACTTGTAGGGGGAGGTCGGCAAGGGGGGGTGGAAGTATTTGATGTATTTTTGTTAATTAAGTGTATGCAAAGTTAAGTATATTGCATATTTTATACATATAATTAATTATTAAGTGTAACGTTAGCTACAAATCGATTTTAACGGAACAAAATAAAATATATCAAAGTCATAAATATTATAAAAATGCATTTCTCGCAAGTATTGAGTGAATAAATAATTATCGAATGGAATTTACGAAAACCGTCGTAAATATATACATAACAATTTATATACCAAAATAAATTCAAAACATCGGGTAAACTAATAATATAAATTTATAATCTTAAAATGAGTATGAGAATATATCAGGATATTTTTCGGAAGTACTGGATCAATTGATCAAAATAAATGATCGTGTGATAGCGTTTATTTAATAAATAAATATACGTTAAGAAAATATGCAAGCCCATGCATGAACTAATATGAAAATGATGTTACTGATGATATGTAGACTAACTCTAGTCTATATGAAGTAATCTCAATGATGTTCCATGAATACGTGGCTAAATAACCCTTACGATTCACGAGATTAGATACTCGAAACCTAGTTTACGAAAAAAATGATGAATAAAAATCATGAATATAAATTTTTCTCCGGGAATGAATAGTGTTTTATGAATAGTAAAATTTTAAAATAACCGCTCAGAATATCAAATCGACCAAAAAAATGATGAATAGTAACCGATGAATAGCAAATTCCTTGAGATGAATAGTAAAAATTTCAAAGTTTGTAAAATGACCTGAAATTGAGAATTGTGACATTCTTCTCTTGTTAGAAGAATCACGTCCTCGTGATTCAATTTTTGATACTATAGTCCGAACCTCGACAAGGGTTCTAAAACTTTATGCTCGCGTGCATAGTCTAAGTGATTATGTCAATGCTCATGTATCTGGGTTTCTCATCCAACTATGTACGTTCTTGTGCTATCGTGACTATTTCCCATTCTAAAGATATGATCTCTTATGGTTAGGTTTGATGAGGCAAGCTTTCCCATTCTCGAGCAAAACCCACAAAAGGCTTTTAGATAACCGATTTTTACTTAATCTTACAACTCATCAAACAGAAACTGTCATGAGATTAGGCTAAATTGGTTTGAGTAACAACTTGATTCTAGCTTGATCTTTGCAACTCATCAAACAATAACTGTCACTCAGATCAAACTAGAAACAAGTGGATTGAAGAAAATCTTTTGAAAATTTGGCTCGATTACGGAATTGATTACACATATGAAACTACTACTCCCTTCATTGCATGATTCTTCCAGAATTAGACATAGGTGATCAAGCTATGTATAATTTAGGAGTAACTATGAAATGCTTGGACTAATTGACTCATATGATGTGTGGTGTTGAGTCAACTGATGTTAAAATTGTGATAGGGAATGACAAGGCATTCTCCACATTGGGGCATGAAGAAAGGTAATGGAATGGGTATCTAAAGACATCTATGTGAAATGAAAGTAAATAACTCGCATAATGTGCATATAAAACCGCATGTATAATGAGTATGCACTTATAATGATATGATGAGATGCAATGATGATGTAGTTATAGTCTAGGGTCAATGATGCAACCTAGTTCTCTATAACCGTGTTTCGATACCAATCACACACCCCAAATTACCCGCTTTGCAAATGAATGGAATACCTGGGGCTTGACTGTCATAGCATCAAAGTTACAGTTATATCGAACGACCTAAAGTGTCATTTTGAAAATATCATTTGATTAAGTAAAATAATCATAGTTTACAAAACATAGGTTCCAAAAGATTTCCAATGTACCAAAATGAGTTTGTTACAATCAAACGATAGTTAAGTACATAAAATATATGTGAGACGCGTCGACACCGCGACTCTATGATAAGTCCACATGCATACCATGAAGTGAATGCCTTAGATACCTGAGATAAAACATGCTAAAAAGTGCTAACACAATGGTTGAGTGAGTTCATAGAGTTTGGTTTATCATGAAAAGCCTTTAAAGAACGTTCATGCAGCAAAGGCAAAGTTTTTGGTCATTGAGAATAGTCCACAAAGCAAAGGCGTTGTAAATCCACTCAGTTCCAAATTCCGCAAATACAAAACTTGCAACCTGTGTGTTCACAACCCACTGCCAAAAGTAGTATGTCTAGTATTCAAGTATACGTTGTCATAATAGTTCACCATATAGCACCACGTATATAATAATATATGCGAGGCAAAGCTCCTAGAATAAATAATATGCGTCCTGATTCGCTCCCGAACCGTCAAGTTTTCTCACACAATCTAGCCACTTGTGAATGGCTAACCGTAAGAAACTTAAAACATTTCAGACACAAATGCAATGAAGATCAGGAGAGTATAGTGTTTCCCCAGGTCATTATGTCCCAACGAGCTGTGCGATGAATTACCAAACGAATAGTGATCGAGAGGATTTTAACGGAAAAGAGGTTTTGATTATGAACAATTATACCTAAAGGCAAAGTTTATAAATTACAGGGGCTTAAATGCAAATTAAAGAAAATTAAAAAGATAAAATATATTAAATAAACGCTATCACTATTTGCAAAATGATGTTTTTGATTTTTCTTTTATAAAATTTAAACTAAAAACTACGTAACGTACAAAAGAAAATATGCTACTGAAGCAGTATTAATCCTAAAAATATGAAAATGATATTTTTACAAACCAAATGATAAAAGAAAATTTATAGAAAAAAGAAAATTATTTTTAAAACTATTTATCTAATTATTATTAATTAAAAACTATTTTTAACTATTTAATAATAGCCTAAAATACAAGAAAATATGAAATAAAGCTAGAAAAATTAAATTATTACTTGGAAAAATCTAAAATAACAAAAGAGAATTTTCAAAACTAATTTTGTATTTTTCTGATTATTTTTCTATTTTCTATGAATTAAAATCTATTTAAAACTACTTAAATTGCTTAAAAATACAAATTTAACAAAGAAAAATCTGGAAAAATATTTTTTTGACTTTTTATATTTATCTTAACCTAAGAAAAATGAAAACTTATTTTTTTGAAACTTTTCTGAATTAATTGTATTAAATGCTAATTAAAAAGTACTAAAAATTGATTTAAAATGAAGAAAAATACCAAACAGTACTGGAAAAATATGAAAAATTCAAGATAAGCCTAAAATAATATTATGAATCTAGGAAAAATATAAAAACAGTGGCTTATGTGTGGGATTATTAAACTGCAGTCACAAGTGCTTATAGATAAGCACTTAGAATAAGCCAAAGGCACCAAATGACCACCAAACTTATACAGAAGCTACAATATGCTCAAAATACCCAAATGCAACAAGTTACAACTATCCTTAACCTCTATTGTGCTTAATGAACAAATTTGATTGTTTTGAGTTCAAGTGCTAAAACAGTTTTAGCCTAGTACTTTTAAGCTAGAAAATAAGCTACCTAATAAGCTGAGACTTAAAACCAAGAGTTGGAACCTAAAATAGACCTGGCCAAGAACTTGTAAACCAAAAAATAGACTTGGACAAGCTCTTATGAGCTTATTACAAGCCCTGCACAAAACTGTGCACACTCAGTATTCACTGAGTTTGTGCACAGGGGAAATAAGACCCAAACGACAAGCTGTTTTAGAGCTTATAAGAAATTGACAGAAATCTACAAAAATGATAATATGAAAATAGACCAACTGAAGTTTTTAAACCCCAAGTTTCACTTGATTTGGCCCAGAACTGAAGCTATGAAAAATCATCCCAGTTGGGCTCAAACTGGATTTTTCATGTTTTGACTTTTGAAGCAGTTTTGTAAATTTGACTTTTATGAACTTTAAAACCAATTTATCAACTCAATGTGATGTTAAATGATGAAATGAAGCTACTGCAAGCTATCTCTATGTATTTTAAACACAAAACAAGCTTTTGACTTAACAAAATTCCAACAAGGTGAGATTAGGACAAGTAGAGAGGTGATTTTGACTTTGGCTTATGTAGTGAGTAATATGATGACCAAAATGATTCAAAGGGACTATATTAAAACTGATTAGTCAGATATCAAGCACAGACAAGAGCTCAAGCTCTTGTAAACCACTGATCCAAACACAACTTTTGCAACTAATTTGAACTTTTGACTGAGCTAACCATTGAACTAGTATGTATTATCACTTAAGCTAATTCTAACTATCCTAATTACAACTAAATAGACAGGTTTAAGATACTTAATGGCTACAAATTCCAATCCAAGCACAATATGCAATACTGTATTAAAAATGAAAATGAGATCAAACTCACAAGTGTCCAGCTTGGTAGTGCAACTTAAACCAGAGCCAATCCTACACTAAACTAGTCTAATCCAACCCATCCAAGCTCTGCATCAACCCATATCCAATTCCATAACTGCTTGAACCAATTTTTCTTCTCAGTTTGACTTTTGTTGACTAAATACCAAGGTTGCTTAAAATCTGCTTTCAAAGCTTACCAAAAGCTATAATAAGCTTGAGTAAACTTGTTTGAACTTAAAACAGTGCTATTGGAAGCTTGAATTCAAGAGTTTGAAACTAACTTTTTCAACAGTGAACATGTAAGCATGAAACTTAAATGAAACTTTGAATTAGGACTTGAAATGAAATTACAATGATTTAGTGGCTTAGTTTTAGTACTTAGAAACAGGAAATTACAACTTTTAACTTAAACTAAAACATTGAGACTAAAAACGACATACATAAAATTTTAAAAACTAAGTACTACTTGTCTCTTGCTTCTTCTTCCTCTTTTATACACCAATATGTCTTCTCTGACCTCTCTGTGTGATTCCCACTTGTTTCCAGAACCGTTGGATGACTTGAGTGTATATTAGCCATTTGATCTATTTTTGGCGCCAAAATGGTTTTGCCAGTTGGTGGTTGAGTGAGTTGGAGAGGGATGCATTTAATGCTTCTTGGAGTTTGGTGAGGTGGAGTGATAAGGGGGTGAAGTGGAAGAGCTGGAGGGATGGTTGGGGTCTGAGTTTGCAGACGAGGTGGTTGAAGGAAGAAGAAAACAAGGGCGGTTTTTTATTTTAAACTGTGGGTGACGGGTTGGGTCGGGTTAAAGGGGTTTGGACTGGACCGGGTTTGGATTAATATTGGATTGGGCTTGGGATAGTACAAGGGTCCGTTTGGTTTTTTTATTATCACAAGGACCATTCATGCAAATTCTGAAAAATCAAGGACCAATTCTGCCAATATCTCAAAGTTGTTTCAATGGTCACTTTTGCCAAGTTTCAATAGTACAAGGACCAAAATAGACATTTTCAAATTTCCAAGGACTATTTTTGCCAATTTTTTAAACTTGAAGGACCAAACTTGCAATTTCTCAAAACTTTTGATATTTTTCACCAAAGGACTAATTTTGAAAACTTATGATTTTAAAAGGACCTTTGGTGACTTTTCTTTTGAAATCAGTGCTTCAAGGACTATTTCTGACAAAACTTGGGGGACTGAAACTGCCAATTATGCAAACTTAGCTCATTTTTCATCTGATTTTGAACATTTTGCATCTGAAACATATAAAATGCAATTTTGAGATATTTTCAGTATTTTGATGCATTTCTGAGCATTTTTAAATGTTTTGCAGTTCAGAATTAACCAAAAATGATGAGTATTTACACACTCATCAATCCCCCACACTAAACTATTGCTAGTCCCTAGCAATCTTTTGAGAAAAACTTAATGGATTTGAATCTCTTTACCAAAAGCCATTACTTCTGGAGTAGCCAAATGTTTCAGTTCAAGTAATAACCATGGTACACCGATAACCATGTGATTTTGAGCAAACCACCAGCTTCCAACGGATTTGATTTGTCTTTACCGAATCCGTTTATTCGGACTAGCCAACTCTTTAGATAAATTATCAATATTATCTTTGGTGAGCTGATTACCAATTATGGTTTTCCACTGCCTTTACCACAATCCATAACCTTGCGGGCTAGCCAACTCTTCACTTTTAAGGATATGGTGAGCTGAATACCATACAATTTTGGGCAAATTGCAAGCCGTCAACGGATTTGAGATATCTTTACCAAGAGCCATTTGCTCCTGGATTAGCCAATCCTTTTGTTTATTAGACATGGCGGATTGATAACCATAAGCTGAGTAAGTGCAAAACACTTACTCCAAAAAAAAATTTGGCCAAAAATGGGGGAATTAGGTGGTATAATTACATGATAAAATTCGTGAGAATTCCCCCCCACACTAGAAATGAATATTGCCCTCAATATTCAAAGTACCGGCGGTTATGCCGAAACAAAGAACGTAAAAGGGAAATACTACGGCCATTATTTTGAAAGATTTTTTTTTTTTATCAAACTTTATATACAACAGCGGGGGGCAACTCCCCCACACTAGGGTGGTAGAAAATAGAAAGAAGTCAGAAATACGGGTGAAAACCCATATAGTGTGCTACTGTTTTTGATTCCCGAGTCGCTAGCTTGACTCGATCCCCGCATTCATTGGTTCATGGGGAAAGTTTGTAGATCTGGGACAACCACAGGAGGAATGTCCTCTCCAAAATAGTGCTTCAACCTATGTCCATTCACTTTGAAGTTTGGCCCGTCTGTTTGAGATAATTCAACGGTGCCATATGGAAACACTTTGGCAATGGTGAATGGACCAGTCCAACGGGTCTTAAGTTTCCCCGAGAAGATCTTCAATCTAGAATTGAAAAGAAGGACTCGGTCACCGACGTTGAAAACGCGGTTCTTAATCTTTGAGTCATGGATCTTCTTTGTCTTTTCTTTGTAGATCAAAGAGTTCTCGTAGGCTTGATCACGGAGTTCATTTAATTCGTTGAGTTGAACTTTCCGATGATCACCCGAAGACTTGAGGTCGAAATTTGCATGCTTCAAGGCCCAATAGGCTTTGTGCTCAAGCTCGATCAGGAGATGACACGCCTTTCCATACACTAGCTTGTAAGGAGTACACCCGATGGGTGTTTTGTAAGCGGTACAGAAGGCCCAAAGTGCATCTTCTAATTTGTCCGACCAAGAGGCACGATTTTCACCTATGGTCCTCTCGAAGATTCTTTTCAAACCACGGTTCAAAACTTCCACTTGCCCACTAGTTTGTTGGTGATACGCGGTAGAGAGACGGTGAGTGACACCGTACTTAAGCATCACTTTTGCGAATTGGTCATTACAAAAGTGTGTACCGCGATCACTAATGATGGCACGAGGAGTTCCAAAATGGACAAAGAGAGAATTTAAAAACTTCACAACCACTCGGGCGTCGTTGGTAGGGAGCGCTTTCGCTTCTACCCATTTAGACAAGTAATCGACCGCCACGAGTATATACTTGTTCCCTCGAGAAGACGGGAACGGCCCCATAAAATCGATGCCCCATATGTCAAATATCTCGCACACTTGAATGGAATTTTGAGGCATTTCATCTCTTTTCGAGATGTTACTATGACGTTGGCAAGAGTCGCAAGATTTGACGAGGTCATGGGCATCTTTGTAAATTGTGGGCCAATAGAAACCGGAGTCAAACACCTTCTTGGCGGTGTAGTTCGGGCCATGATGTCCCCCCGTGGGTCCATGATGACAAGCCTTGATAATTTCTGGCTTCTTGGCGTGAACACACCGTCGGATGACTTGATCCGCACAGATTTTAAACAAGTAGGGGTCGTCCCAGAAGTAATGCTTAACATCTTTGAAAAATTTGTTCTTTTGTTGGGACGACATCCCTTTCACAACAAATTTACCCACATGATAGTTTGCAAAGTCGGCAAACCATGGGGTACTAGAATCTCCATGATGAGATACCACATTAAGTGTCTCGAGAGGAAACGTTTCGTTTATCTCCTTTTTCTCGAGCACACTTTGATGAGGATTTTCAAGACGGGAAAGATGGTCAGCCACTAGGTTCTCCGCTCCTTTTTTATCACGGATGGTGATATCAAATTCTTGTAGGAGGAGAACCCATCGAAGCAATCTCGGCTTTGCATCTTGCTTAGCAAATAGATATTTGAGGGCCGAGTGATCCGTATACACTATGCTTTTGGACAAGATCAAATATGGCCGAAACTTCTCGAAAGCATACACCACGGCTAGTAATTCTTTCTCCGTAGTGGTGTAATGTGCTTGAGCTTCGGTCAAAGTTTTGCTAGCATAATGTATAGGCTGGAAATGTTTTGATTTTCGTTGCCCCAAAACTGCACCTATGGCGAAATCACTTGCATCGCACATAAGCTCAAATGGTAGGTCCCAATCGGGGGCAACTAGAATTGGTGCTTCCGTGAGCTTCTTCTTAAGAGTTTGAAACGCTTCAACGCACTCACTAGAGAAGATGAAAGGAGTGTCTTTTTCAAGAATTCGGGTCATAGGCCGGGATATTTTCGAAAAATCTTGAATGAAACGACGATAGAAACCGGCATGACCAAGGAAACTTCTAACTCCTTTAATGGTTGTGGGAGTAGGTAACTTTGAAATGACATCGACTTTAGATTTGTCAACCTCAATCCCGCTCTTAGAAATCTTATGGCCAAGGACAATTCCTTCTTTAACCATAAAGTGACATTTCTCCCAATTTAGACAAAGATTCGTGTTTTCACAGCGTTCAAGCATCTTTTCCAAATGGGATAGACATGTTTGGAAAGAATCCCCAAAGACCGAAAAATCATCCTTAAAGACTTCCATAGTCTTTTCGATCATGTCATGGAAAATGGCCATCATACACCTTTGGAATGTACCGGGAGCATTGCATAAGCCGAAAGGCATGCGTCGGTAAGCAAATGTTCCATAAGGACATGTGAATGTGGTCTTTTCTTGATCTTTTGGATCAATGGGAATTTGAAGTAACCGAAACCATCGAGAAAGCAATAGTATTCGTTTCCCGCTAATCTCTCAAGCATCTGGTCCATGAAGGGTAATGGAAAGTGGTCTTTATGGGTGGCTTCATTTAACTTTCGATAGTCAATGCAAACACGCCATCTCGTAACCAATCGAGTAGGAATCAACTCGTTTTCATCATTTTCAACAACGGTTATACCACCCTTTTTGGGCACAAAATGAACGGGGCTCACCCAAGGACTATCCGAGATAGGGTAAATCAATCTGGCATCGAGAAGTTTGATAACCTCCTGTTTGATAACCTCGTGGATTTTTGGATTTACTCTTCTTTGGTGTTGAACCGCCGGTTTGAAGTCATCTTCCATGAGAATTTTATGAGTACAAAATTCCGGGTTAATACCCTTGATGTCGGAAAGTTTCCAAGCGATGGCTCGCTTGTGTGACTTCAAAACTTTTATGAGAGCGGCTTTTTCATCCTCACTCAAGTCTTTAGCAATGATGACGGGTAATTTATCATCACCCTCAAGAAATGTATACTCGAGATGAGGTGGTAAGTCCTTAAGTTCCACCTCAGGAAATTCTTCAGTTTTCTCAACTGACTTAACTTCCTTATTATGAAGTTCATCTGGAGGGAGTGGAGGAGAAGTGTCCTGATTTAACAACTTCTCAAGAAGAAGAATATCACCATCCATGTCAATTGGAGCGTGATCAATTTCCCATGAAACCGAATCACTAGACAAGTATGCTTCTATTTCTTCCAAGATGAAGTCACTTCCCTCAAAGGGAGTGAGAGAAGGAGTAGAATTGGCAATGATGGGTTGAGATGAATGAGTGAGATTATCACTCGAAGAATTATGAACATAACCGAGAACTTCTTGAGAGTACTCATCAGAAGCAACATCAATGATATCTAATTGGTTAACCGACTCAGAATCATAGTTTGCAGAGTACCTCGAAGTTTGATCAAGGTTAAAGGTGACAGCTTCATTACCCACACGTAGTGTGATTTCTTGCTCAAATACATCAATGAGAGCACGGCCCGTTCTCAGGAATCCTCGTCCAACAATGAGGGGAACCCGATGATCGCATCGAACTCAACAACTACAAAGTCAGCTGGAAAATGGAACTTTCCTACTTTCACGAATACATCCTCGGCGATGCCAATAGGACGCGATATAGAACGATCTGCAAGCTCAAGAGTCATGCAGGTAGGAACAAGTTCGGAAGAGAAAGTTTCTTCCATACTGAATAAGGCATCGATTGATGCTTGCACCAAGATCACGAGGGCAAAGCATTCAATCATTCCTCGAAAAACACAAGGGAGAAGAAATTTTCCAGATCTCCCAGCTTCTCGGGAAGCTTCTTTAACGAATGCGAGCAGTTCTCGTTCAGAGGAGTTTTAGCCATTTCAAACAGTTTTTCCTTGTTGCTTAACAAGTGTTTGAGAGTTGATGCAAATTTGGGCATCAGCATGATAGCATCCGCAAAGCTTATGTCAAAATGTAGTTCTTGGAAAATTTGAAAAAATTTGTCCATTTGATGACTAGCTTTTTCGCGGAGCTTTTGCTCATTTAAACGTGATGGGTAAGGAATAGAAGTTTTGGATTTGGTATTTTCAACGGGAGCTACAGGAGGTTCAAAAACAACTCCTGTTTTGGTTTTGGGTTTTGGGACAACTTGAGGATGGACATGTGCTGTGCTCTGAGAGCTAGTGGGTTGCACTTGGTCCTTTGTCGCCTCAGGTTCACTTTCCACTACCTTCGGAGAGAGAAGAAGAGGGTAGTAGGAATAGCGGTCCATCATATGAAGCACCACTTCGGTTGTGATCGCCTTTGCATCGCCCTCGGATTAGCGATCGTGTTGCTAGGTAAAGTACCTGAGCCCGAGGGTCGATCATTTAAAGACTTCCTAATGTCGAAATCGGCTAACCAACAACCTGTTCATTTCCTCTTGGGATTTCATGAATTGTTTCAACAACTCATCAGATGATGGGCCAGTTGGAACAATGGCTTGATTTTGTGTAGGAAAATTCTGGCCTCTATTGTTTGGATGAGGGCATTGATTTTGGAAATTTCCTTGATTATTTCCATGAAAATACCCTGGATTGAAATTTCCTTGACCTTGGTTTCTATTAAAATTTCCTTGGTTTTGGAAATTTTGACTATGATTTTGAAAACCTTGGTTCGGTGTATTCTGATTTTGATTACGGTTTTGGTTTTGGTTGAAACCAGGCGGTCCATGGTAGTGGTTAGGACGGTGGTTCGGGTCCATAGGAGCATGATATTGGTTGCCTCCTGAATTGGGAATCCCGCCCACAGCGTTTGCTTCAAAAGGGTTACCATCGGTGGCCATACAGTTGTAATAAGCATGGGGGCCACCGCAAGTAACACAGACTTCCACTTTCTTAACTTCAGCAGGAGGTGAAGTTTGTGGAAAAGAAACTTTCTTTTGGTTGGAGAGAACCAAAGCTTGAATTGCTTCCGTGAGTTTGTCAATCTTAGCATCGGTGCTAGATTGACTCACGGGCGATGAAGAAGAAGGGCCAACACTGACTTGGGAAACAACCGGTTTGCTTCGTGCAATGCGGACTTTAGACTTGTTTTCAATGATCGCTAAAGCTTCTTTGACAGTTTTGCTTAAGAAATTTCCTCCATCGGAGGAATTGAGAGAATCTTGATCAGATTGACTCACTCCATTATAGAAAGTATCGAGTTGCATCAACTCGGAGAAACCATGTTGAGGACATTTGCGAAGCAATTCCTTAAAACGATCCCACGATTCACTGATGGATTCATCAAACTTTTGTATTAACTTGATGATTTCATTTTTAAGACTCGTGGTTTTAGAAGGTTGATAGAACTCGTTCACAAATTTTTTCACCAAATCTTCCCATGTTTCAATCGATTTAGGGGGTTGTTTTTCAAGCCAAATCCGGGCTTGTCCCTGTAGAGAAAATGGGAACAGAAGAAGTTTGACAGCATCGGTCGGGACATTTTTGTATTTGATGGTAGATGCAGTTTTGTTAAACCATCGAATATGAGCATGAGGATCATCCCTCTCGAAACCATAGAATTGACTCGAGGTTACAAGATTCAGTAACCTGGTTTTGAGTTCAAAATTTTCAGCCACAATGGCTGGAATGACAATAGCATCTCCATACCCATCGATGGGTGCCTGGAGGAGCTCGCACATAGGACGTTCTTCCGCCATGATGACGGAAGTAGTGCAAGCAGTCCGGATCTCAGATCCGACTGATGGGGCAGAACGTCTACGAGTACGCCTTCTTGGAATCCTGATAAGCTCACGAAGTGGACTTACAGACCTAGAAGAGCGAGTGCGCATGCACTAGACGTAACTTGAGAAAAGAGAATTATGAAAATGGGGCAAGAAGAATCTTTTTGGGTTTTATGGTTTTGAAAAGTCGATATAACAACAAATCCAATTAAAACAAAATCGAGGCAAAACACAGTGAACTTAAACCAATAATCACAAGATGAATGGCTTCTTTGAAAAAGGTACACCACTCACAAGGACACAAAGGCAAGTTTTTTTTTAGGGAACTTGTTATGGTCGTACCCCCAGTTAGGTAGTACACTGCCTTGGTTTGCGGTGGTAATTTTTTATGTTGTTATTATTAAACACAGAAAACGACAAATCTTTTTGTATTTTTATCTTTGATATATATATAGAAACAAAAGGAAAATATTTTAATGTTTTATACGTTTTTGGATGTTTTTGGGTTTTTGGATTTTTTATAAGAAAATATAAATATATATATAAGGATGGTATGAACAAGGAGTGAATATTCAAATCACTAATCTGCTAAACGGAAGATAATTAGCACATGCTCCCCGGCAGCGGCGCCAAAATTTGATTCGCTCCCGAACCGTCAAGTTTTCTCACACAAGCTAGCCACTTGTGAATGGCTAACCGTAAGAAACTTAAAACAGTTCAGACACAAATGCAATGAAGATCAGGAGAGTATAGTGTTTCCCCAGGTCGTTATGTCCCAACGAGCTGTGCGATAAATTACCAAACGAATAGTGATCGAGAGGATTTGAACGGAAAAGAGGTTTTGATTATGAACAATTATACCTAAAGGCAAAGTTTATAAATTACAGGGGCTTAAATGCAAATTAAAGAAAATTAAAAAGATAAAATATATTAAATAAACGCTATCACTATTTTCAAAACGATGTTTTTGATTTTTCTTTTATAAAATTTAAACTAAAAACTACGTAACGTACAAAAGAAAATGTGATACTAAAGCAGTATTAATCCTAAAAATATGAAAATGATATTTTTACAAACCTAATGATAAAAGAAAATTTATAGAAAAAAGAAAATTATTTTTAAAACTATTTATCTAATTATTATTAATTAAAAACTATTTTTAACTATTTAATAATAGCCTAAAATACAAGAAAATATGAAATAAAGCTAGAAAAATGAAATTATTACTTGGAAAAATCTAAAATAACAAAAGAGAATTTTCAAAACTAATTTTGTATTTTTCTGATTATTTTTCTATTTTCTATGAATTAAAAACTATTTAAAACTACTTAAATTGCTTAAAAATACAAATTTAACTAAGAAAAATCTGGAAAAATATTTTTTTGACTTTTTATATTTATCTTAACCTAAGAAAAATGAAAACTTATTTTTTTGAAACTTTTCTGAATTAATTGTTTTAAATGCTAATTAAAAAGTACTAAAAATTGATTTAAAATGAAGAAAAATACCAAACAGTACTGGAAAAATATGAAAAATTCAAGATAAGCATAAAATAATATTATGAATCTAGGAAAAACATAAAAACAGTGGCTTATGTGTGGGATAAGCACTTAGAATAAGCCAAAGGCACCAAATGACCACCAAACTTATACAGAAGCTACAATATGCTCAAAATACCCAAATGCAACAAGTTACAACTATCCTTAACCTCTATTGTGCTTAATGAACAAATTTTATTGTTTTGAGTTCAAGTGCTAAAACAGTTTTAGCCTACTATTTTTAAGCTAGAAAATAAGCTACCTAATAAGCTGAGACTTAAAACCAAGAGTTGGAACCTAAACTAGACCTGGCCAAGAACTTGTAAACCAAAAACTAGACTTGGACAAGCTCTTATGAGCTTATTAAAAGCCCTGTACAAAACTGTGCACACTCAGTATTCACTGAGTTTGTGCACAGGGGAAATAAGACCCAAATGAAAAGCTGTTTTAGAGCTTATAAAAAATTGACAAAAATCTAAAAAAATGATAATACGAAAATAGACCAACTGAAGTCTTTAAACCCCAAGTTTCACTTGATTTGGCCCAGAACTGAAGCTATGAAAAATCATCCCAGTTGGGCTCAAACTGGATTTTTCATGTTTTGACTTTTGAAGCAGTTTTGTAAATTTGACTTTTATGAACTTTAAAACCAATTTATCAACTCAATGTGATGTTAAATGATGAAATGAAGCTACTGCAAGCTATCTCTATGTATTTTAAACACAAAACAAGCTTTTGACTTAACAAAATTCCAACAGTGGTGAGATTAGGACAGTAGAGAGGTGATTTTGACTTTGGCTTATGTAGTGAGTAATATGATGACCAAAATGATTCAAAGGGACTATATTAAAACTGATTAGTCAGATATCAAGCACAGACAAGAGCTCAAGCTCTTGTAAACCACTGATCCAAACACAACTTTTGCAACTAATTTGAACTTTTGACTGAGCTAACCATTGAACTAGTATGTATTATCACTTAAGCTAATTCTAACTATCCTAATTACAACTAAATAGACAGGTTTAAGATACTTAATGACTACAAATTCCAATCCAAGCATAATATGCAATACTGTATTAAAAATGAAAATAAGATAAAACTCACAAGTGCCCAGCTTGGTAGTGCAACTTAAACCAGAGCCAATCCTACACTAAACTAGTCTAATCCAACCCATCCAAGCTCTGCATCAACCCATATCCAATTCCATAACTGCTTGAACCAATTTTTCTTCTCAGTTTGACTTTTGTTGACTAAATACCAAAGTTGCTTAAAACTGTTTTCAAAGCTTACCAAAAGCTATAATAAGCTTGAGTAAACTTGTTTGAACTTAAAAACAGGCTATTGGAAGCTTGAATTCAAGAGTTTGAAACTAACTTTTTCAACAGTGAACATGTAAGCATGAAACTTAAATGAAACTTTGAATTAGGACTTGAAATGAAATTACAATGATTTAGTGGCTTAGTTTTAGTACTTAGAAACAGGAAATTACAACTTTTAACTTAAACTAAAACATTGAGACTAAAAACGACATACATAAAATTTTAAAAACTAAGTACTACTTGTCTCTTGCTTCTTCTTCCTTTTTTATTCACTAATATGTCTTCTCTCACCTCTCTGAGTGATTCCCACTTGTTTCCAGAACCGTTGGATGACTTGAGTGTATATTAGCCATTTGATCTATTTTTGGCGCCAAAATGGTTTCTCCAGTTGGGGGTTGAGTGAGTTGGAGAGGGATGCATTTAATGCTTCTTGGAGTTTGGTGAGGTGGAGTGATAAGGGGGTGAAGTGGAAGAGCTGGAGGGATGGTTGGGGTCTGAGTTTGCAGACGAGGTGGTTGAAGGAAGAAGAAAACAAGGGCGGTTTTTTATTTTAAACTGTGGGTGACGGGTTGGGTCGGGTTAAAGGGGTTTGGACTGGACCGGGTTTGGATTAATATTGGATTGGGCTTGGGATAGTACAAGGGTCCGTTTGGTTTTTTTATTATCACAAGGACCATTCATGCAAATTCTGAAAAATCAAGGACCAATTCTGCCAATATCTCAAAGTTGTTTCAATGGTCACTTTTGCCAAGTTTCAATAGTACAAGGACCAAAATAGACATTTTCAAATTTCCAAGGACTATTTTTGTTAATTTTAAACTTGAAGGACCAAACTTGCAATTTCTCAAAACTTTTGATATTTTTCACCAAAGGACTAATTTTGACAACTTATGATTTTAAAAGGACCTTTGGTGACTTTTCTTTTGAAATAAGTGCTTTAGGGACTATTTCTGACAAAACTTGGGGGACTGAAACTGCCAATTATGCAAACTTAGCTCATTTTTCATCGAATTTTAAACATTTTGCATTTGAAACATATAAAATGCAATTTTGAGATATTTTCAGTATTTTGATGCATTTCTGAGCATTTTTAAATGTTTTGCAGTTCAGAATTAACCAAAAATGATGAGTATTTACACACTCATCAGTCCCGTAACATAGTGAACGAGAGGTTGGCCGACCTCTAATAGCGCTATCCATACTACTTACTGATAGGAGACTAACAATGTGAATGTACGAACGGTACATCATACAACTATTATATACAATTAAGAACCCTCCGAACATGTGAGACTTTGCACGCTCCACCAACAAGGCGAGACTTTATAGTGATGCTCCGAACATGGGAGACTTTATATCTAGAACGCTCCGTAACATAGTGAGACGTTCTGCTCCGGACCCGGGAGGCTTTAGATTGCTCCGAAAAAAGGAGACTTTAGGCTGCTCCGACCAAGGGAGACTTTATGTCAAGGACGTACGGTCCATTAGGTTCAAACAAGTCATAAGCTCATAATTAAGTTCAAGAGTTTAAGTCGAGTTCAAAAGTTCAAAACAGTCAAAGAGCTCAAAACATATCAAAAGGTTTAAAATAGTCAAAGAGTTCAAAATCAAGTCAAACAAGTGCAAAATATATCAAAAGGGTCATTTACAAGTTAAAAGAGTTCAACGATATGTCAAAAGGTTCAAATCAAGTTTAAAGTGTTCAAATATATGTTAAAAGGTCCAGATCAATCTAAAAGAGTTCAAATATATATGTCAAAGGGTTCAAAATCAAGGAAAGTGGTTCAACTAACAGTGTTCAAAGCATAGTAATCAATTTAGTTCAGACATAATCTACTTACGAGCATAAAGAGTGAAACATAAGATTAACAAGTTCATGATAGTTCAAAAAATATAGTTTAAGTCTAGATTCAACGTATAGTTTGCAAATAATTGAAATTGAAATTAAAATAGTTGAGCATGTATCTCCCCCAAAGAGTTTGTAAAATGATTAAACGAGTAAAAGTGGGGTTACGAACTCACCTGATGCAATGATTATGATGACAAAGGTGGATACACTGAAATGAGGTGCAATCTCTATCTGCAACCTAATATGAATGATATGTTCTAATGTAAGTCATGAAACAATGTCGTGCATACAAACTCACATGATATCCATACCACTTGTACATTTTTGAAAATGAAGTTTATTGTCGAAATACATGTTTATGACATTTCGTCATGTTATAAAATGCTTTACAAGTACTTACGTTGAAACGACATCCTACAATAGTTGCTTAGTGATTTATCAAGAAATTATAGTTTATGGGTAGTTTTCGGAAAAGTTTAAGAGATCGTATATTACTCGTTACAACTTCGTTTGACGAACGGTTGAACATTTTGGAAAATAGGCCAGGTGAATTCACTTTTACTTGTAGACATCGTTTTCTCAATAGTACTCTATAGATATGAAAAACGGCTCCAAACATGGTCACTTGCGATAACCATTTTGGTCTAGTAGAAAATATATAAGTGTTATTACTTGTGTACAATAGTTACGATAGCCATATTTAAAACGCGTGTAACTTAGTCATTAAAGCTTGGTTTTCTACGTTTTATATATCCTTAGTTTCGTGTCAATGTATACTAATATATTTTTGATAAATCGACTCATTTAGATAATGCTTAAAACTCATTTTTCCCCCTTAAATAACCCTTGACAGCTTGTATTTTTCAGAAAATTAGTTTTTGTCGTTAAACTTGAAAATAGCGTAACTTCTTCGTTATAAATCCGTTTTAACCCGTTCAAGCGACCACGATTTCATTTTTAAGTTTATTTTCTGAATATCAAGACCAAAATAATCAATGACCTGCCAAAATTTCTAAATTTTACAAAAATGAACTGCCCTTAATTATATGTTGTCGAAAATGATTTTTCTAGTGTAATACTTGTTCTAAACCCTTCCAATCAACACAAACACTATTCTAATCCTACCTTACACCTTCTTAGGGTGTCTTGGGTTCCTAAAAATCTCTAAAAATGATAGAGTTCATGGGAATAATTATAGGTTGATTAAAACTTATAATATGTAATAAAAACAAGTAAAAGTGGTATGAATACATATGATACTTGCATATTTTTGTACTAGCATAATAAAAATAGATCAAATATGATTATGAAAGAGTAGGAAAAATTAATTTAGAACTTACTTGAGTGATTGAAGAGTTTTTGGAACTAGAATCTTAATTAATCTTTAGGTTTTTATTTCAAAACCTTGAAATAGATTACTAAATGAACTTGTTAAACACTAGGATCTTGAAAAATATATGGTTTCTTCTTGGTTTCTTGCTTGGTCGATCATCACAGCAAAAATGGAAGAGTTTTTCTCCAGTCTTTACCTTTTAGTATGTTTTTGTAGGTGTTTTATTTTTGTAGAACTCTTGTATAATATACAATATCTAGTCATAAGAAAAATGAGTATGTGTAGTTTTAGTCAATAAAATATCAAGAATTGGTGACTTGTAGGGGGGAGGTCGGCAGGGGGAGTGGAAGTATTTGATGTATTTTTGTTAATTAAGTGTATGCAAAGTTAAGTATATTGTATATTTTGTACAAATAATTAATTATTAAGTGTAACGTTAGCTACAAATCGATTTTAACGGAAAAAAATAAAATATATCGAAGTCATAAAAATTATAAAAATGCATTTCTCGCAAGTATTGAGTGAATAAATAATTATCAAATGGAATTTACGAAAAACGTCGTAAATATATACATAACAATTTATATACCAAAATAAATTCAAAACATCGGGTAAACTAATAATATAATTTTTATAATCTTAAAATGAGTATAAGAATATATCAGGACATTTTTCGGAAGTGTTGGATCGTGCGATAGCATTTATTTAATAAATAAATATACGTTAAGAAAATATGCAAACCCATGCATGAACTAATATGAAAATAATGTTACTGATGATATGTAGACTAACTCTAGTCTATATGAAGTGATCTCAATGATGTTCCATGAATACGCAGCTTAACCCTCACGGTTACGAGAATTAGATACTTGTAAACCTAGTTTACGAAAAATGATGAATAAAAATCATGAATATAAATTTTTCTCTGGGAATGAATAGTGTTTTGTGAATAGTAAAATTTTAAAATAACCTCTCAGAATATCAAATCGACCTAAAAAATGATGAATATTAAAATGACAAATAGTAACCGATGAATAGTAAATTCCCGAGATGAATAGTAAAATTTTCAAAGTTTGTAAAATGACCTGAAATTGAGAATTGTGACAGAAAACCTTTACACGTCGCTTACACAATATTTCTGACACAAAGCTAAATGTCGAGTCCTTTTACAAGGGTACAACCTGGGACTATCCGTCAATTTCCTGGCTATTACTTATATCATAATATGCGAGTTATTTATTTTCTGACCGTTATAACTCAAAAACGAGAAGTCATCTTGTGTTCCAATATTCCAGCACCACACGCGTACCGACACCATTATAAAATTGGCATGAAATTTATTTTCTAATGTCAAGATAATAATAATACCATAATATTTCAATCGTCAAGACGTTTCCAAAAATATAAAATTTATAAAATACGGCTACTCGAATAATATTATACATAAATAAACGTTATTCTGTACGAAACAAATTATACAGTACATGGTACATATAATACAATAATAAAAATAAACCTACCCTCTTATCCACGCCCCTCCCCTACTTCTTTTCAGAACCTCTTTCTCTTCTTCTCTCCTTGTTGAAAAACACAGGAAGACAATCACAAAAATGGGTGCTCCCCCTCCTCTCAAAAGTCAACCTTCATTCTATCTATATCACCACCCCTAAATGTGCACTCTACCATCCTAGACATCACAAGGAGGCTTGAACGTGGCACACAAAGAGGTGTTATTAGCCAAGAATAGCAATCAAGGTCAAGGGTAAAACTAGTGTTTCATTCATTAAATTCATCTATAGATAGATTGAATTTATCACAGTGCCTTCATCATCCTTCAAAAATCCAAAAATTAGGGTTGAGTAAATCAAAGGGCTTTTCGAAATTTCCATGGGGGTTTTGTAATTAAAGGGGTGAGAAAGCTTGCTCAAGTAACAATTCGTCTCAATTCATCTCAAGTCTCCCTAATCGAAGCATTTCTTGTTCGGTTCTTCTCAGCTCTCGACCCACTAATTACTCTTGTAAGGATAACGTTTGTTATTGTTGAGTTCTGATTTAATTAGTTAGCTAAATATACACATATTTTGTCAATTTAAGTATGGTTATGTCGAATGAAATTAATATTGGTTGATGTTGTTGTTGTTGTGGTACAGCCAAAACACAAGAAAAAGGAAAAAAAATAAACTTGGCTTTTAATAATTTAGAATTAAATTCATTAACTTAAGTTATTAAACAAAAACATGTCATGTGGGTGGTGGTTAAAATAAAATTTGTGTGGCATACTGTTAAAAACATTAGGATTTGGCTGAGGAAGTACTTAATACTAATCTTTGCTCACTTGGCTTTGCGTGGGATTAAATCCCCTAGGCAGTGTTAAAATTGGTACTAGCTACAACGTCTTGCTTTGATTTTCGTTGCTTGATTTCGTCATGAAAAGTATTTATTTAAACATTGGTTTGTGACTCTTGCCGAGTTCTTGTTTTTAGCTTCCCTTTCTCGACGCTCCACACCTAGAGGTCTCAGGTTCGAGCCTCGGTGTGGCCAAGTTAGTCTTCAAATAATTATATTTTTTTTGTAACATCAGTATACCAAATGCAACATTTATTTCTTTTATCAGTGTTATAAGCGGCACCACTGAATTATTACTAAACGTTTATATTTAACTAAATCCGTCTTTTTGGCTTGCACAAGTTAGTTTTATGATTGGGCCTGTGTGTGTCAAGCTCAGCAGGCCATAAGAGGGCATTGAGTACAATATATGAAAAACACATTTTCTTCTAACCATTTTACTTATAGATACAAATGTTAGTCTAAAATATACAAGTGTGAGTCAAGTGGTAAAGCGTAAATTCAAATTCGGATTGTGTTACTAATCGAGTCACAATGATTTCCTCGACTTATTTCACGACTCGTCCACGCCACTCACTCGACTTACTCGATCTTGACATGTTTTCACGACACACTATAATTTACTAACTTGTTCTATAAATGGATTTTAAATTATAACTAGTATTTAAAACTTGATTTTTCACATAATTAAAACCGTGACCACTTATAACTTATTTTCAAATTATTAGTTAATACAGTGATTTATTATACGAAATGAAACTTTTAACATTTGAAATATAATATAACAACGGTTTATTATTGTAACACCCAATCACCACGTACAACTAAAACTTATACATGGTCTATGACCAAAATTTCTAAAAATCATACACTCATAACATATAAGTGTATTTTTTTAATACAAGCTCTTTTAACAAAGCCATTACTTAAAAATGATTATTTACATACTTCTATTTATATTAGTAACTAATATTTTAAGTATAAATAAATACATTTAGTTATATATATACTTTAACATAAATGTCTTATATTCCGACGACGTCTAATATTTATTCTAATTATTTTCCGTACATCGTCTTTCGGTTGCCATCGAACCGAAGATTCTTTCGTCATCGATATTTTCTTATTATGTACTTATGCACTTCCAAGAGCCAAAATCTACAAAAACATTATATTAAACATTGATCATTTCCACACAAGCAACAGCCAAACCTTTATTAAACCTTGTCGAGTCATAATCATGAATAAAGACTAAATTTTCCATACTAATTTAGGTCGCGTGTCAGTGCCATCCAATAATTTTAATTGACTGCTGCTTTAGACTGCATTGCCAAGGTTAGTATTCACAGCCCCCTTTTTACCGTTTTACTTATTTGTGGTGAAATGCATGATTATAAACTTAAATTGTTTTCTTTGAACTATTTGATATATTTTGAACCCTAAGACTTAATTATAAATGTATGACTTGTTTGAACCTGATAGACTGTACGTCCTTGACCTAAAGTCTCCCCTGTTCGGAGCAGTGCCTAGTCTCCCGTGTTCGGAGCAGTCATTATTTAATAGTATATAATAGTTGTTATGATGTATTGTTTGGACATTCGCATTGTTAGCCTCCTATTGGTTTGCCGTTCATACTCCAATTATACGTACCGTTCGTACGGCTCCCTTGTGCCGAGCAGTAGGTAGTATGGTTAGCGCTATTAGAGGTCGGCCAACCCCTCGTTCCCCTGTCTACCAAACGCATATTATTTATTTTAGGGGCTTTGCCGCATACTTTATCATATACGAGGCGTATCGTGACCATATGTGCATTGTTTATTAGACTTAAAATATGGAAGTGTATGCGAGCTTATATGTTACAAGTCTTGTATGGGCGGGATTTGTAACGTAGTAAGATGGCAGGACATTTGCCAAGTAGACTTTCTAAAATGGTTTTAATAAAACCTGTGTACTCACCAACTATTTTTAAAGTTGACCCGTTTTTCTCATGCATTTCAGGTGATCATTGATTATCATATTTTATGAAGAATTTAAATAAAGGAGTCGTTACAAGTCAACTGGGTCGTTATGTATTAAAGTGGCATCTTTCAAATGTCAAACTTTATGTTTCAATTGCCAAGGTCTGCTAGAACCTTGTTGTAATGTTACAATATTTCTTTAAATTTAAATTATGATCTTGTACTATATCTTTTTGCGATGTATATTGATTATGTTGCACCTTGCGTTTCCGCCTCTGGCGGGGTGTGACAGATTGGTATCAGAGCCGAAGGTTATAGTGAATACCGATTTTTATAAAATAAAAATCGCAACTATAACCCAGAAATAAAATTTTCCTTAAAACACGGAACATCATACGAGTCGACTAGCACCAGCATTGCATCGTTACTCCTAAATTATGCGTAGCCTGTACACCTATGCATAATTCAGGAGGAATCATATGATGATGGGATTAGTAGCCTCGGATCATGTTTGGTCGAGTCTTAAAGAGTCTGATCACCTGCAACTGCATTAGTCGCGTGAGTATGCATTACGTGTTTATTATAACTTATATACATTTTATATATGCCTCCTTCTTGCTATATATGATGACCCGTTAGGCTAAGCACGTCCTTGTTCCCATCACATTACACTCATTATCTGTCGTCGTCCCATACACCATCCGCCATTATCCCTATATCACTCACTCAACCAAATGTTTTGGCCCATTGTAGAATCATGACTACAAGGAACACTCGTTCAGGAAGCATTAACAATAAAGCCCCAAGAGACAGTGCTGTTGGATTGGCGGATCTCCTCACTCAGATTGTCGCACACACTGATGCAGGATGAGCCAATGAGGGAGCTGGTACCTCGACCAATGGCTACAGATGCAGCTATAAGACCTTCATCTCATGCAGGCCAAAGGAACTTCACGGCACCGAGGGTGCCATTGGCCTGCTATCATGGTTTGAGAATGTGGAGTCAAAACTTAGCATCACTAAATGTGCTGAAGGAGATAAGGTTGAGTTCTCTGTGGGTCTACTTCAGGGTCGGGCAATGACCTGGTGGAACAACCAGCTACAGACCAGAGGGAGAGAACTACAAATGGATTATCTTGGGAAGAATTTAAGAAGCTACTAACCGAGGAGTACTGCAGGAAGGATGAAGTGCAGAAACTAGAAGCATTTGGGGTTTGATTGATCGATACATTTGGGGTTTGATTCCTGAGATCAGGAGAGATGTCACCTCATCCAACCCAACTACTCTGCAAGCTGCTATGGGAATGGCATACCGCTTGACTAATGACGTGATCAGGTCAGGAGGACTATAAAAAACAAACGACGATAGGCGAAAGCGACATGAGGATCACCAGGGAAGCCGAGACCAGGACCAGCAAGACAAGAGGCAACGAGTGACCAGAAACTATGGAGCGACGACTCAGGAACGCAGAGGGTATGCAGGGCCACATCCTAAGTGCACTCGATGCAACCTCCATCACATAGGGAACTGCCCAAAGTGTAACGTGTGCCAGAAGACGGGCCATCTTAGTCGAAATTGCTTAAACAGAAATGAAAACCAAGGACGAAGGCTAACCTGCTACGAGTGTGGAAGTCCGGACCACCTCCGGAGCACGTGTCCTAAGTTGAATAGGGCACAAAAGTCGGAGGACGGTAACATGACTCTCGCCTTAGCAATTGATGGAGATAACCCAAACCGTGGAGGCAATGTCAGCCCAGCTTGGGGTCGAGCATACTTCTTGGGCACCAAGGAAGCTCGCTAAAACACAAGCACCATGACGGGTACATTCTTTTGATCACCCACTCTATTTCAGTACCTTCTAGTTCTAGTTTATGGCATTGATTAGTGTAGAACCTTGCATCATGAGCCTTAGTTTAATTGTTGCCTTCTCACTAATCTGAGCACCCCACTATTAGTATTGATTGGTTTAAATGATTTCAAACTCGAGCCAAACTTTCAAAAGGTGTCTTGCATATATGGGAAGCCATCTCTTTCTGACAACTTGTTTCCTAGCTTAATCTAGTGACAGTTCTTGTTTGATAAG
This sequence comes from Chrysanthemum makinoi, assembly GCA_910596185.1. NCBI lineage: Eukaryota > Viridiplantae > Streptophyta > Magnoliopsida > Asterales > Asteraceae > Chrysanthemum > Chrysanthemum makinoi. Next base: position 130,373,317 of record OU343217.1, on the reverse strand, counting down.
TTGAGAAAATCATGTTAGAATCAAGTTGTTACTCAACCAACACAACTTAAACAAATGACCGGTCATGTCAAAAAGTTGTGAAAATTCACCAACTAAAAGTCTTTTGAGGGCAAAGTTCAAGAATGAAAAAATTTGAACCATGAGGATGTACGCCTGTAGTGTAGACGGACTGAATCTCGAGGACGAGATTCTTTTTAACGTTGGCAGACTGTGACAATCCGTCAATTTCCCGGCTATTACTTATATCAGAATATGCAAGTTATTTATGATCATTATAACTAAAAAACGAGAAGTCATATTGTGTTCCGATATTCTGACACCACACGCGTACCGACACCATAATAAAATTGGCACGAAACTTATTTTCTAATGTCAAGATAATAATAATGCCATAATTTTTCACTCATCAAGACGTTTCCAAAAATATAAAATTTATAAAATACGGCTACCCGAATAATAGTCTACATAAATAAACGTTATTCTATATGGAACAAATTATACAATACAGGTTACATATAATACAATAATAAAAATACACCTACCCTCTTATCCGCGCCCCTCCCCTACTTCTTTTTCAGAACCTCTTTCTCTTCTTCTCTCCTTGTCGACAAACACAGGAAGACAATCACAAAAATGGGTGCTCCCTCCTCCTCTCAAAATCAACATTCATTCTATCTATATCACCACCCCTAAATGTGTACTCAACCATCCTAGACATCACAAGGAAGCTTGAATGTGGCAAACAAAGAGGTGTTATTAGCCAAGAATAGCAATCAAGGTCAAGGGTAAAACTAGTGTTTCATTCCTTAAATTCATCTATAGATAGACTGAATTTATCACAATGCCTTCATCATCCTTCACAAATCCAAAAATCAGGGTTGAGTAAATCAAAGGGATTTTCAAAATTTCCATGGGGGTTTTTTAATTAAAGGGGTGAGGAAGCATCCTCAAGTAACAATTCGTCTCAATTCATCTCAAGTCTCCCTAATCGAAGCATTTCTTGTTCGGTTCTTCTCTGCTCTCGACCCACTAATTATTCTTGTAAGGATAACATTTGTTATTGTTGAGTTCTGATGTAATTAGTTAGCTAAATATACACATATTATGTCAATTTATATATGGTTAGGTCGAATGAAAGTTTTGGGATGAAATTAATATTGGTTGATGTTGTTGTTGTGGTACTGCCGAAACACAAGAAAAAGGGAAAAAAAATAAACTTAGCTTTTGATAATTTAGAATTAAATTCATTAACTTAAGTTATTAGACTAAAACATGTCATGTGTGTGGTGGTTAAAATAAAATTTGTGTGGCACATTGTTAAAAACATTTGGATTTGGATGAGGAAGTACTTAATACTCATCTTTGCTCACTTGGTTTTGCGTGGGATTAAATCCCCCTGGCAGTGTTAAAATTGGTACTAGCTATAACGTCTTGCTTTGATTTTTGTTGTTGAATTCATCATGAAAAGTACTTATTTAAACATTGGTTTGTGACTCTTGCCGATTTCTTGTTTTTTTTAGCTCCCCCTTCTCGACGTTCCACACCGAGAGGTCTCAGGTTCGAGCCTCGGTGTGGCCAAGTTGGTCTTCAAATAATTGTATATATATATATATATACTTTTTTTGATAACATCAGTATACCAATGCAACATTTATTTCTTTTATCAGTGTTATAAGCGGCACCACTGAATTATTACTAAACGTTTTTTTTAACTGAATCTGTCTTTTGGGCATGCACAAGTTAGTTTTATGATTGGGCCTGTGTGTGTCATGCTCAGCAGGCCATAAGATGGCGTTGAGTACAGTATATGAAAAACACATTTTCTTCTAACCATTTTACTTATAGATACAAATGTTAGTTTAAAATATACAAGTGTGAGTCAAGTGGTGAAGCGTATATGCATATTTGGATTGTATTACTAACCGAGTCACAATTGCTTTTTTTCCTCGACTTATTTCACGACTCGTCCACACCTCTCACTCAACTTACTCGATCTTGACATGTTTTCACGACATACTATAATCTACTAAACTTGTTTTATAAATGGATTCTAAATTATAACTGGTAATTAAAACTTGAATTTTCACATAATTAAAACCATGACTGTTGGGATATGAAAGTGCTGAAAGGTTAAAGTACTGAAGATTTACAAAGTACTTCAGATTGTTAAAGTACTGGAGAAAGTCAACAAGTCAAAGTACTGCTAAAGATAAAGTCAAAGTACTGCACATGAAGGTCAAAGTACTGCAAGAGCCAAAGAACTGTTTATTCATTTATGGAAAGTATTAGATTAGATTACTTGTTGTACAAGGATACAATTGTAAACCGACTAGGGTTATCCTTGAGCCTATAAAAGGACCCCTAGATTGGCATTAGAGGTATGAATTCACAAGTATTAGAGTTTTACAATTACAAAGTTGTTTAGAGTTTAGAGAGTTCGATATTGTTAGTATTGTTGAAGTATCTGCATAAAGAGCAGATTTAGAGTTAATAAAAAGTTATTCTTCTTATATTTATTGAGTAAATTCCGCATACTTAATAAAGATTGTTCAGTGTTTCATTGTTAATAACTTAGGATTTATCCGAGGTTATTAAACCTTAAACAAGCTAGTTAAGTTAGTTTGGTTAGAGTACATCGATCCAACAAGTGGTATCAGAGCTTGTGTGGAAACTCTGACTAAGAAGAAACCCTACTACAACATACTTTAAGATGTCGACTGAAGCTGTTCCACCACCATCTATCACCTCACTAAGGATTCCAATCATCAAGAAGGGAGAATATGACCTCTGGTGTATGAAGATGAGGCAGTACATTGCCATTACAGACCATGCTTTATGGAATGTAATTGTCAATGGTAATGAAGTTGTTCCAGAACCTGTAGCTATTGAAGGACAACCAAAACCACCCAAAGCTGTTTTACCAGTTGCTACAATAAGGTATCAAGAGAAGGCTCTTAATATACTCTTGTCTGCTATACCTGACGGCCATCTCTTGAAGTTTCATGATGCTAAAGATGCAAAGCAACTCTGGGCTGCTCTCAAGACAAGATTTGGAGGGAATGAAGCCTCTAAGAAGATGCACAGAAATCTTCTTAAGCAACAGTTTGAAACTTTCACATTTGGTGAAAGAGAAAGTCTTGATGCTGCATATGATAGGTTTCAGAATCTTCTCAACATGCTGGAGCTTTACAAGGCAAAAGTATCAGTTGAAGATGTTAATCTGAAGTTTCTAAGGAGTTTGTCATCTTCATGGCATGTTATTGCTACAATGATCAGAGGACAACCTGGTTTAGATGTCATGGACTTTGACGATCTCTACAATCATCTAAAAGTTTATGAACATGAGTGAATGGTCAAACGAGTTCTAAGTCTCACAGTATTGCTTTTCTATCATCTAAAAAGAGGGGCAGTACTTCAACCAAAAGCAATGCTTCTCCTACTCAAAGTACTGTGACTCAAAGTACTGTTTCATATACTACTCCCACTCATGCTCAACAAGCACTACCATCTACTACTATGCACTCGGATGAAGTTGTGTGTTCCTTCTTTGCACAACAGGCTTCTTTACCTGTCATCTATAAAGAAGATCTCTTACAGATTGAAGAGGATTCTTTGGAAGAAATTGATATAAGGTGGCAAGTAGCAATGATTACTGCAAGGATTAAGAAGTACATGAAGAAAACAGGGAAGAACAATGATTTCAAGCCAAAACAGGGAATCACTTTTGACAAATCAAAGATTGAGTGCTTCAATTGTCAAAAGACTGGACACTTTGCAAGGGAGTGCAGGTTTGCTAAGTATCAAGCAAATAGGATGACTAAAAAACCAAAGCTGGAACTCAAAGAAATCCCTATCACTGAAACCAAGGCTCTGGTTGCTCAAGAAAGTCTATCAGATGTTTACTGGAGTGCTGAGTTTGATGATGAACCAGTAACCTACTGTAGGGTTGCTATGGAGGAAGAAGGCAAAGATTCTGTGGAAGAACTGGATTGGAGCACTGCTTTTGATGAGGAACCTGAATATGCTGCTTTGGAACCCAGAGACTGTCTAGGAGGATTTGATTGGAGCTTGGAGTCTGAAGATGATCCTGTACTACTTGCTATGGTAGCTACATCACCAAGTTCATCTCATATCTCTGAGGTATGCTCAAATTGTCATGATTTCTATCAAAAACTGTTAAGTAGTTATGTAATTGAAAGAGATAATTGCATTAGGGCTAGGTCTGAGGTAGCTGGTTATCAAATCACTTTAGAGTCTATGGAAGCCAAAATACTAACCCATGAAAATAATGAAATGGCTTGGGCTGAAAAATATGAACAACAGGATTACCAGTTAAAACTTAGTGAATGGAAGCTAAACTGTAAAATTGCTGAAATTGAAAAACTCACTAAGGAAAGAGATACATTGTTAGCTAAGTTTGATGCCTGGAATGAATCTGGCCTGTCACATGTTTCTTATGTTGAAAAACAGAGAAGGGCTTACATTAGAACTGGCCTAGGTTTTGGTATGGACTTTACTAACATGGAAGAAAACACCACTAGGGATCTGGATGATTTAGAAGACATAACCACTAGTGATGATGAACTCATTAACTATGTAGACTCATCTAGTAATGAGGATTCAATTGGTGATTTACCTCCTGAGCCTAAGAAAGATACTGGTTATCATGCAGTTCCTCATCCCACTGGTATTCATCAACCCCTCAGGCCTGATGTTTCTAGATTTGGTATAGATAGTCTTGAGTTTAGGAAAAAGCTAATTGGTCAATCTAGGTCTGATATCCCAAAAGAAACTGTTAAAACAAATGTTCAAAGTCAAGCAGTACCTTCACCTCAAAGTACTGCTCCACAAGCAGTACCTTCAGAAAAACCTTTTCAAAATAATACTGCTAAACCTTTTTGGGATAACTTTGGTCAAAATAGGTCCTACCATTCACCTAGAAGTCACAATAGTTTTGGTCACAGACATAGGAGTAGACACTTTGGATGGGTGAAAAATTGTGTTTTGTGTGTTATAGTCCTCATCACTTAATCAAAGATTGTGATCGACACTCAGAATACCTTAGCAACTTTCCAAAGCACGGGTCTACCAACCAGAAACCTAGAGAGAACAAACCAGTCTGGAATAATTCAAATAGGATTAATCATAGTAATTTCTTACCAGACCATAGGTACCCTCACCAGAGAAGACCTTTTTCTAGGCAACCAGTACCTTCACAAGCAGTACCTTCTCAAGCAGTACCTTCTCAAAGTACTGCTCAATCCCCACAAGGTACTTCTCACACTACTTGGAATAGGTACCCTAGGAGATCACACTACTCTCAACCTATAAGGTATTACAATACACATAGAGGATCTAGATCACAGGAACCATGTGTTAAAGCTGAATGGGTTAAAAGGGAACATACTGCAATGGGACAAATAGTACGTTCAACAAAAAGTGAATCAGATGTTTTTGTGATACAAGATACTATGAATGATTTTGCAAAAGAGAGTCTTCATAAAAATCCAGAAAGTGTTGAAAATCCACATGTGAAAAACCAAAAGATAATTCTGGATCATGTTTTAAAAGATAGTGGAAATTACATACTCAAGGAATTTGAGTTTGTAACTCCACAAGGGGAACACAAGTCAAGAATGGCTTGGGTTCCTAAAAGAGACTAACTCTCTATATTTTTGTGCAGGGCAACCCAGAGGAGGAGCTTAAAGATCATCTGATTGTTGATAGTGGTTGCTCTGGAAGTATGACAGGAGACAAGGAGATTCGTCGATTTTAGATCTATTAGTGGAGGAAGAGTTGCTTTTGGGAATGATCCCAATGTAGGAAGGATTACTGGGAAAGGAACAATCAAAGCTGGAAGAATTGATTTTGAGAATGTTAGATATGTGAAAGAGCTCAAGTTCAACCTGTTGTCAGTCTCTCAAATTTGTGATAAAAAGCATCCTGTGTTATTCACTGACACAGAATGTCTCATTCTTTCATCTGACTTCAAGCCTGTTGATGAAGACTTGGTAGTACTTAGAGTACCAAGGACAAATGATGTGTATAGTCTGGACATGAAGAGTCTTCACTCTTATGGAAGAGCTACTTGTTTAGTGGCTAAAGCAACAACTAAAGAAGCACATCAATGGCATAGAAGATTGGGCCATGTTAATTTCAAGAATATCAATAAACTGGTCAAAGGCAATTTAGTTAGAGGTTTACCTTCAAAGACTTACAAGAATTATTTCTCATCTTTGGCGTCCAAGAAGGGTAAACAACATAAAGCTTCATGCAAGAAGCTTGAGGAGAGAACTATTAGAGAACCATTGGAGATGTTGCATATGGATCTTTTTGGACCTGTCTCTGTGGCAAGTCTAAACAAGAAGAAGTACTGCTTGGTGGTTACAGATGATTGCAGTAGATTTAGTTGGGTGTTTTTCTTGGGATTTAAGGATGACACTTTTGATGCTATTCAGACTCTAATCATAGCACTGGAAAACCAATTGAGACTCAAGGTTAGAGGTATTAGATGTGACAATGGGACTGAATTCAAGAACAAGCTTATGGATGACTTTTGTGCTAACAAAGGAATCAAGAGGGAGTTCAGTATAGCAAGAACACCACAACAAAATGGTGTTGCAGAGAGGAAGAATAGGACATTGATTGAAGCAGCCAGAACTATGCTTGCAGACTCACATCTACCTATTCAATTCTGGGCTGAAGCTGTAAGTACTGCTTGTTATGTACTTAAGATAGTATCAGTCACCAAACCACAAATGAAGACACCTTATGAGTTGTTGATGGGAAACAAACCCAACATTAGATTCTTGAAGCCTTTTGGATGCCCTCTTACTATTCTGAATACGATTGACAATCTGGGCAAGTTTGATGGCAAGTCTGAAGAAGGTTATTTATTGGGTTATTGTACTAACAGCAAAGGCTTTAGAGTCTACAACAAAGTTACTAAGAAGGTGCAAGATTGTCTTCATGTTGATTTTTTAGAAGATCAAGAGAATCAGAAGGGTAAAGGTCCTGATTGGATGTTTGATCTTGAAGTTTTGACTCCATCCATGAACTATGTACTGTTAGAAGATAACAAACCTGTGTATCATGGAGAAGATTCACAATATGTTGTTCATGGAGTTCATATTAGACCTGATACTGTCACTGATGAAGAACTTAAGAAAAGTACTGATGCTTCAAAGCAAAGTACTGATGATGCACCAAAACAAAGTACTGATGAACCCAAATCCTCATTATCTTCTGAGGATCAAGCTATTCAAGCCACACTTAATCAGATGCTTTCTCAAGATGTTATGGCACATTCTTACACTGATGAGCAAAGAAAGGCTTATGAGGAAGCAAAGAAAAAGAGTAAGAATGCAGAGTTACCTCAAAGTACTTTGGACAGTACTTTCGAACAAAGTACTGATGCACCAGTGGACAGTACTTTAGATGATTTGGATGATCCTACCATGCCTGGATTAGAAGATACTGATGATGAGCTGGATAATGAAGGCATTTTCTCAGATTCTAATGAAGATACTGATTTCACTAATTTGAATGATACTTATGAAGTTTCACAGTCTCCAATCTCAAGAATTCATAAGAATCATCCAACTGATCAAATCATTGGTCCTTCAACTTCTGGAGTTATGACAAGACACAAAGCTAAGAGTTACACTAATCCTCACAATGCTTTGCTTAGCTTTGTGTATAAGCAAAACAGGCTAAATCATAAGGATCATCAAACCTGCTTATTTACATGTTTTATCTCTCAAGAAGAACCCAAGAATATTGCTCAGGCATTAACTAAGGAAAGCTGGGTTGAAGCTATGCAGGAAGAACTTCTTCAGTTTAAACTTCAAGAAGTTTGGGTTTTATGTGATCTTCCAGAAGGGAAGAGAGTCATTGGAACCAGATGGGTTTTTAGATTAAAAAGAGATGAAAGAGGCAATGTAATCAAGAATAAAGCAAGGTTAGTTGCTCAAGGTTACAGACAAGAAGAAGGGGTAGATTATGATGAAGTATTTGCCCCTGTGGCAAGGATCGAGGCAATTAGAATTTTTCTTGCTTTTGCCTCATTTATGGGTTTTCAGGTTTACCAGATGGATGTCAAGAGTGCCTTTCTTTATGGCACTATTTCAGAAGAGGTGTATGTTAAGCAACCTCCAGGTTTTGAAGATCCTACTCATCCCAACAAAGTCTACAAGGTGGTTAAGGCTCTTTATGGTCTTCATCAGGCACCTAGAGCTTGGTATGAAAGGCTCTCCACATTCTTACTACAACATGGTTACAGAAGGGGGGCTATTGACAAGACTTTGTTTATAAAGAGAGACAAGAAGGATATCATGTTAGTTCAAGTTTATGTTGATGATATCATCTTTGGAGCTACCAAACAGTCCATGGTTAAGGAGTTTGAGCAGCTGATGCAGAAGGAATTTCAAATGAGTTCAATGGGTGAGCTAACTTTCTTTTTGGGACTTCAAGTTAAGCAGTCAAAGGAAGGTATTTTCATAAGTCAAGACAAGTATGTATCTGACATACTTAAGAAGTTCAGTTTTGATGCTATGAAGCCTGTCACTACACCCATTAAATCAATCAACTCATTGGGCAAGGATGAAGATGGACAATCTGTTGAAGTCAAGTTATATAGATCTATGATTGGTTGTCTCATGTATCTTACTGCATCAAGGCCTGATATCATGTTTGCAGTCTGTTTATGTGCACGATATCAAGTCTCCCCAAAGTTCTCTCATATGAATGCAGTAAAGAGGATTTTTAGTTATTTGAAGCAACAACCCAAGTTGGGGTTGTAGTATCCTAAGGATTCACCTTTTCACTTGGAAGCTTTTTCAGATAGTGACTATGCAGGTGATAACTATGATAGAAGATCAACCACAGGTGGGTGCCAATATCTTGGAAGAAGATTAGTCTCTTCGTAAAGCAAGAAACAGACAATTGCAGCAACATCATCTACTGAAGCTGAATATGTGGCTGCTGCAAGCTGTTGTGGACAATTGTTGTGGATGCAGAATCAACTCTTGGATTATGGATTTAATTTTAAGAATACTCCTATCAACAAAAATAATGAGAGTACTATTTGTATTGTGAAGAATCCAGTTTACCATTCCAAGACCAAGCACATTCAAATTAGGAATCACTTCATCAGAGATTGTTATGACCATAGGCTTATTAATGTAGTCAAGGTTCACACAGATGATAATGTAGCTGATTTACTAACCAAAGGTTTTGATGTTTCACGATTCAATCACTTGGTCGTGAGCATTGGCATGATTAACTACTAAGCTACATTTGAGGGGAGGACTATAAGGAGTTAGTATAGTCCTGTGCATTGTTTGAGGGGAGGATATGTTATATACTTAGTTTCTACAGAGATATTTAGGAAAGTACTGCTTTTTGAGTTCATGAAAGTACTGCTTGGAAAGTACCGCTTGGAAAGTACTGCTGATGTGGAAGTACTGTTTGTCGTTTTAAAGTCTTTGTTGCAACGGTCATATTGAGGGGTAATTCCAAATAACGGTAACTTTATTATTATGGGCTGTGATTTTTCAAATCTCATCCATAAATAACTACTTTCCGAGTTTCCCTCTATTATTGATCCTTTCGAATACTTTCCTTATTTCTCTTACCATTCACCATCTCTTTATTATTCGATAATATCTTTTCATTGTGCTCACTTATTCATCAATGGCGAATCGTTTAACTATTTCTAAGCACAACATGGTGGCAAATTTAGACAAAACTAAGGCGAATATGGCGTTTCATGACATCATCGATTATCTTACTGGATCGCCAATCAGTTATGTTCTTTTGGTTGAGCCGGATATCATTGAGCCCTGGATTCAAGAGTTTTGGGCTAATGCTGGGGACAACATGGAAGAAGATGAATACTATATCCGATCTACAGTTGCTGGAAGGACTGTAATGATTACCGAGTCCTCTATTCGTGAAGATTTTCTTTTTGGAGATGATGAAGGGGCTGTTCGCTTTGATAAGCAATTGATTTGGGATACGTTTAGAGATATTCGATATGAAGGCTCCTTGACAGAACAAATATTCAGGAAACCACTTTTCTGTCCTCAATGGAAGTTTCTCATTCACACATTGCTCCACTGCATCAGTGCTAAAAGTACTTCTTGGGAGCAATTTGGATCAAACATTGCATCTGCAGTGGTTGGGTTAGCTACAAACAGGGTGTTTAATTTCTCAAGGCTAATTTTGGATGGGATGCTTTCACATATATCTTCTGGGTCAAAATGGTTAATGTACCCAAGGTTTGTACAAGTTTTTCTCAACAAGCAATTGGATGATATACCCAAACCTGCTGATATGTTACCTGTTATTATGCAACAAGCCAAAATATTTACATTTATGGCTAGGAAAAGTGATTTGTTCAGAGGTGGAGATACTCCATTGACTCCTACTATGATGGAAGTTGTTCAGGCTGTGAGAGCTGAAGCTGGAGAGGATGAAGAAAGTGAAGGTACTGACTCTGCCCAAGGTACTGCTTCACAAAGTGCTGCAACACAAAGTACTGCTTCTCAAAAATCTGCATCACCAAGTGTTGGCACACAAGGCACTCAAGGTACTGCTACACAAGGTACTGCCTCTCAGCAAAGTACTGATGCTCAAGAACAAGTTGCTGCTACTCCTCCACATTCTGTTCAAGAATCTCAACAAGAGGCTCACTCACAAGGAGATCAAGTTTCTATGGAAACTGAGGAGGAGGTTCTTAATCAATATGCACTAACCAGGGAATTGACAAGGTTGAAGAAATCCGTTGACGATCAGGATTCAGAAATTCACAAATTAAAGGCCAAGTTTAGGAGACTCAAGAAGTTTGTCTGGCCTTTGGTTCAACATCATCGTTTATGGGTCAAATCTCAGAAAAGGCTAGGACAACCTATTAGGGAGTTTAAGAAAAAGACCAAAGGTAAACAGGTTCCAAAATCATCTTTTGTCCATTTCGGGAGGAAATTAGAAGAACAGAAATTAAAAGAAGATGATAAGGAGAAGGAAGATGGATCACAAGGTACTGAGGAACTGGTCGATATTGAAGGTACTGATGAAGAGACTGCAGAACCTCAAAGTACTGAAGAATTAGTTATTGAAGATCAAGGTACTGAACATCAAAGTACTGTCTTTCATGGAACCTACAGACAAGATTTAATTACTCCTAGAGCTTTGGATTTTGGAGAAGAAGCTGGGCCTTCAACAACTGCTATACCAGAAGAGCCTCAAAGGACCGCAAGTGATGATAAGCTAATTGCAACTATTCTACATGACTTATCAAGACCAAAACCTGTCGTTATTACTGAAGTTGCAGAGGAACAAACAAGGCCATCTCAACCTGCTATTGATCCTAAAGACAAAGGAAAGGGTATTTTAGTTGAAGTGAAAAAGAAGAAGTTAACCTTAACAGAAATTAGAGCAATGGAAGTTGCTAAGAATGAAGAAATTGCTAAGAAAGTCCAAGAGGAGCTTAATGCTGAAATAGAGGCTGAAGAGGCACTAAATGAAGAAGTTGCTAGAAAGTTACAAGCAGAGTTGAATGCTGAACCAGATGCTGAACCTTTACAATCACCAACTCCTGTTGCCTTTTTACCTAGAAGACCAAATCTTGCAAAAGAGAGGAATGCAATGATGGCTTACTTGAAAGCTAAAGGGTATAAGGGACTACAGAAACTGAACTACTATAATATGAAGAAGTTGTATGATGCTGAAATTGAAGCTTATAAGAAGAATGTTGAAAGCATCAAAGATTATAAAGAAGAAGCTGCTTGGACTGAAGTTGAAAGGAAAAAGAGTTTGAAAAGAAAAAGAAAACCTTATGATGTACAGTTTTCAAAGAAAGAGAAGATCGAACTGAGAACTGAGACTAATGATGAACTGAAGAACTACCTCAGAGTAGTAGATTTTGATTAGTCAAAAGAAGATGCTGATATGAAGATGAATAGATCTCCAATTATCTCTTTTGAAGTAGTGGAAGCTAAAGAAGGAAGTTATATGATATTCCACAGAGAGGATAAAAGCTTCAAGGTGTTTAAGAGGCTATGGGATATTCTACATGCAGTTGACAGAGTGGACTTATTTCGTTTACATCACTTGTTGAAGGATTATTTCGAACATCATCCTTTAGAAAGAATAGGCTTTGTTTTACTTGGAGATCTTACTATAGCATGGGAAGCTGAAGAACAAAGTAATGATGATGTTTGGAAAGATCAAGAGAGCTGGGAGATTGTCTGTTGGAGATTTTTTGAAGAATCTGGAGTCCATGTTTTGGAGCATGAAAATGGAACCATGATCCATATGTTTGCAGACAGAAGGTATCCTCTCACAGTTGATCTTATGAGAAGAATGTTGGAGCATGGTATGGAAGTAGAAGAAGAGAGTGAAACTGCTCTAATGGTCATCAATCTCTTTATCAACTGGACTGCTATTACTGAGGATGATCAATAACTGGTATAAATTTTATTTAAATACTTTTGATAAAATCAGTACTTTTATTCAAAGTACTGCTGCACAGTCAGTACTTTCATTAAAGTACTGTTTGCTGATATAAGCCAGTTAAATAATTTTTTAGAAGAAATCTTTTGATATATAATAAATATTTTGAAACAAAGGTTTGATAAATGGTTTTTGAGATGATAACATCTATAGGTTATCAATCCACCATGGTTACAAAAGGATTGACTAATCCATGAGCAAACGGCTCTGGTAAAGATATCTCAAATCCATTTTTAGTTGACAACTTGCTAATAAGTTGTATGGTAATCAACTCACTATATCTGTTTAAGTGAAGAGTTGGCTAGCCCACAAGAAAATGGCTTGTGGTAAAGGCTGTGGAAAAACCATTATTGGTAATTAGTTCACCTTTAGATAAAAGAGCTAACTAGTCCAAAAGGGTACAGCTTTTGGTAAAGACAAATCAAATCTGTTGATAGCTGGTGATTTGCTAAAAATCATATGGTTATCAATGTACCATGGTCTTACACACCAAAATATTTGGCTACTCCAAAGTTAATGGCTTTGGTAAAGAGACTAAAATCCATTAATTTTCAATGATTCACCTCTCACAGAAGTTAATACATCTGGAAGTGATGAGAATAGTATGCAACTTAAACTGAATTAATGTACAAATGGTCATATGTTGCTGTGTTGCTGAAAAGATGGAGCTCGCTGAATGATGCTGTCAGAGAATAAAGATGCTTTGATAAAGTGCAGGAACTACAATCCAAAGACAAAGACAATCAATAGTCTGAAGCTGATAGAGTGATACAAATTGTGAAGATTGTTTATAAGCTCAGCTAAGGATCAATAATCATAAAAGGAACTTGAAGTCAATCAAGTAGAATTCAAGTTAGGGGAGGATTGTTGGGATATGAAAGTGCTGAAAGGTTAAAGTACTGAAGATTTACAAAGTACTGCAGATTGTTAAAGTACTGGAGAAAGTCAACAAGTCAAAGTACTGCTAAAGATAAAGTCAAAGTACTGCACATGAAGGTCAAAGTACTGCAAGAGCCAAAGAACTGTTTATTCGTTTATGGAAAGTATTGGATTAGATTACTTGTCGTACAAGGATACAATTGTAAACCGACTAGGGTTATCCTTGAGCCTATAAAAGGACCCCTAGATTGGCATTAGAGGTACGAATTCACAAGTATTAGAGTTTTACGATTACAAAGTTGTTTAGAGTTTAGAGAGTTCGATATTGTTAGTATTGTTGAAGTATCTGCATAAAGAGCAGATTTAGAGTTAATAAAAAGTTATTCTTCTTATATTTATTGAGTAAATTCCGCATACTTAATAAAGATTGTTCAGTGTTTCATTGTTAATAACTTAGGATTTATCCGAGGTTATTAAACCTTAAACAAGCTAGTTAAGTTAGTTTGGTTAGAGTACATCGATCCAACAAGTGGTATCAGAGCTTGTGTGGAATTTGTAACGTAGTAAGTTGGCAGGACATTTTCCAAGCAGACTTTCTAAAATGGTTTTAATAAAACCTGTGTACTCACCAACTATTTTATAGTAGACCCGTTTTTCTCATGCATTTCAGGTGATCGTTGATTAGCATATTTTATGAAGAATTTAAATAAAGGAGTCGTCACTAGTCAACTGGGTCGTTATGTATTAAAGTGGCATCTTTCAAATGTCAAACTTTATGTTTCAATTGACAAGGTCGGCTAGAACCTTGTTGTAATGTTACAATATTTCTATAAGTTTAAATTATGGTATTGTACTATATCTCTTTGCGATGTATATTGATTATGTTGCACCTCGCGTTTTCGCCTCTGGCGGGGTGTGACACAACCACTCCCAACACACTATGTATTTTGAGGACTAAAATACTAACCACTCACACACAGAGGTTTAAGATGGTTTGGTACAATAATGATGTATGAACAATAATAGATCACACAACAACAAAGCAAACAAGCCTTCCAACTAATCGTTGAAGCTTGATTATGCCTTGATCTTCTTTCCTACAAAAGAGTATCACTATAATGAAATGAAAGTGAGTTAGATGTAATAGAATGAGAGAATGTATGTGTTTTATGCTAATGAGGGATGATGAAACAAATTGGGTTGGCTTGCTATTTATAGGCCAATTGTTCTGCAAGACTACGGACTGGACGAAACCAAAAAAAAGGGTTCCGCCCTTGTTATTTTTTGGTTCCGCCAGTCTGACAGTAAATATCACAAAAAATCTTTCCAGGATCACCTAAATCTCTCCAGGATTATGCAAGATATGATGAGTGAATATCTAAACAAAATATTCTATGAAATCTCCTAAAGATTTCCAATGTGATGCAAGCCATGATGTAATATGTTATTTTCCATTTTTATAATTAATATGTTATATAAGCAAATACTTATGTAATGTTATGTTTAAGAAACTTAAACATACTTGTTCTAAAAATGTTGATAATCAATGTTAATTGATACATAGCTAATCAAAATGTGATAAGATGTAAATACTTAAGTGATGAAGAAAAAGCTAGTTTTATTGTTTATTAATCTTGACAAGCTTTATAATTTACAAAAATAAAATTTAGTTTTGTCGTTAACAAGACACGGTAAAGATCATAAAATATAAATAACGTTTTTAGGACGATATTTGTATTAACAATCTCCCCCTTTTTGTTGAGGACAAAACAAAAAATTTATTTTTATCAAAGATTTAAAGATGTACAAGAATTATAAAAATATGAGGTTAATTTGAACTTGAAAGAACTAGTTAGTTAGATAAAGTTGACAATCAGAAGATTATTTTATCTTATGACTAGTTTATCTAATATTTGGTCTTCTTCAATTTTGACTTTTGAAAGTCAAAGCATGTTGTTGACTTTTTGAAAGTCAATGGTCAAGTTCAATAATATTCTCCCTCTTTTTGTCGAAACAAAAAGAAGAGGCGAGGCGGAAAATGCAATGAGCCAGAGCCAAATTCTCCCCCTTAGCTAATGCTCCCCCTTAATTGGGTGCCAATAGAAAGATACATGGATTTTGAAAAGCTACAAAAGAAAGGTTAGTAACATTATCATCACAAGTATACAAGTAATTCCAACCAACAAGTAATTACCAACAAAAATATAATAAACATTATTCATTAGTTAAAATTTTTATGACTTAGAAGTCATAAAATGGAACATAATGGGGATGTTGATACATAAAAGAAATCCTGAAAATTAGAAAAATAACTTAAATAAAAAAAATCCTAGAAAAAAATCTATATATAACTTAGAAATTGAAAAGTCCTAAAAATAAAGCAAGAATCATCCTATTGAGTAGGAGGAAGAGCGTTAATACGCTCAAGGATATGATTGAGGATGAAACTCATCCCATCTTATAATTCGTGGACCATGATTCGGGTCCTTTCACTAAGATGGGCGGTACGCTCACAGTGGGAGCAACCATGTCGAGGTAGGAGAGTAGGATCATTATTAGGTGGGGGAATATTGGTGGAAGTGTTGTTGGTATTTGATGGAGTGGAGGAAAGCAAAGCATTTTGCATTTGCAAAGCCTCATTTAGATGAGAATCCACCATATTTGAAAAGTCATGGAAGTTTTCTAGATGAGCTTGTATCTCTACTTTAGATTGTGGGTGGTCTTCCCACATTGACTCATCAATGTCATCAAGATGAGTATAAAAGGATGTAGGTGGTAGAGCATGGTCTCCATATAATGGCCCATGAATTTCATGGTGGATTGGGTGAAAAAGATGAGGTTTCGGTTCCAAAGGGGCGTTTGGTTCAAATGATGCTCTTGGTGGTTCATGAGCGATGCGCTCAATGGTTCCAAATGATGGAAGTGGTGGTGGATTTGCGGGCCTAGGAGGTAGGTCTTCTAAGTCAACTAAGAATGGAATCGGATATGATGGGGGAGTTGAGAAGAGTTCTATAGGTACAAGCTTTAGAGATTTTGGTGGTGATGGTGATTTCGATGATTGTATTGGAGCTGGTGGTGGAGAGGTGACAATTAGTGTTTTAGTAGGTGGTGGAGTGGTGATGATAATGGGTGATTTTGGTGGTGGAGTTGGAGTACTTAGATTGAGGAATTTTTCATCTCTTATTGGGGATGAAATGTTTAGTAGTGATGATTCAGAGGAGGAGCTAAGGTTTATGAAGCAACAATGTCTTACACTTATTCTTGCGGTTTTCTTGAGCGGTTTGGTTGATGGTGATGATGTAGATGAGTTTGTCATTTGTGATTAAGCTTATTCTAATAGAAGAAGGAAGAAATTGTTGAGGTGTGAAAATGATTATCTTTGATGTCTTAATTTATAGGATCATGAGATTATGGAGAATTATGTTTGATTTGATGCTAAGCCATACAAGTGAAGTTGTTCCTAATGATTTGGAAGAGTTTAAATGCATGTCAAATCTCCCTAAGTCAATCCATACAAGTATTGTTGAGTAAAATGGCCAAGATATGCAATAAATGGGTTTCAATCATTGCAAAATCTTGAAGATCAGATCATCCACGAATTTCAAGGATCCAAAAATATGGTTCCTTCCTTTATACAAAATACAAAAATGACCCAATTGCTGCTTTCATCTCCATAGGGCTTCGTATCCTCAAGCATCTTCCTCTAGAATGTCATTGTAAGTAATTACACTCATACGTTCTAATCTTCATCGTCCTCATCCTAGGGTTTATGGTTTTCAATTTTTCTTAATCAATTGATGAAATTAGGTTTTGCAAAATTGATCACTAGAAAAGGTTTTCACATAACTAAGATTCCATTGTGCTACAACATTGTTAATACAAATCAAAACCATAAACCCATCTCAACAAATTTTACCTAATTAGAATATTTATTTTTCTAGGACCAACCATGCCTAAAGCTACCCAACAACACCACCATGATACCGTTTACTACCTCACTAAATACTATCGAAAAGAGGGGTTTTCGTAAAATATTCAAAAGACTTGAAAAACAACTTATCCATGAAGGTCGTGTGGTCAAGGAATGTTTCCTTGAAAATACCGACATTCGTCAAGTCTTCTCGGCCATCAACTTTGATTTTCTCCTTGATATTGATGAACAAATTTGTCCGGTTTTCATCTTTGAATTTTACAAAAGCGTTAGGATCATTCGAAATAGTGATGATAACATCTCAATCGCTTTTATCATCAATAAACAAAAATTTACTCTACCCCTCAACACATTTGCACAAATCCTCCTCATTCCTTCTAAAGGAATTTGTATGTACTCCCAAGATTGGGCAATATCCACTCAATCCTTTGCACTAGATTCCAAACCAATCTACCGCACTCCTCTTGATGACCCAGCAATTGTTCGAGACACCATTTTCTAAATTAGAGCCGACTAATCTCGCTTCAACCACAACAAAGAGCTTATTCACCGTGATCCCATTCAAATGGAACTCTTCGAAATGCATCCCATCTATACAAAGTGGGAAGAAATTCTTAGGGAAAATGTCATTAGTTTGGTCGGAAAGAAAGACCATCCAAATGCATGTCTTGTTCAAATGATATATTGCCTCATTCACTAAAGGCCATTTAATGTTACCTATTACATGGTGAAGAGAATGGTCGGTGTATTTAAAGTCGCCAACATGGTACTTCCCTAAGGTATGCTCCTAACACGACTCCATGAGAATGTTAGTGCAATTCAACCTTCTTCAATCAACGATGATCATTTCCTTTCCGATCACGTCATGGTACCACTCACCAAACAACCCTCTAAACGGTTCATGGTCAATGGAAGAAGACCTCGCGCTCTCCCGGACTCCTCGGACGAAGAAGAATTAAATCTTAACCCCGTCGCCAACATCAACTTGGACCCCATAACCTACTGTGAACAACTTCCAAATCTTCTAAACAAGACCGAAGAATTCAAACAATTGAAGGGCATGATCCAATGCCTAGCTAACTACGTCGTGAAATCGGGAAAGAGGAAGAGAAAATATTGACAAAAGAGACATTAGGATTATCGTTGCTTTTAGACATTTTTGTTTATCATTTTACAATGGATGCTTATGTTTGTGTAATGTTTTATTTTGGTTGTTTGGATATTGTCATTACTACTATTATTTTATGATATGGTTTATGAGATATGTTGCTTGTTTTGTTGTTCTTTTAGAGTAGAGACCAATAGCAATTGGTACACATAGTATAGTGCCAAATCTGCATTCTTTTCTATGATGCTTCTGATCTGCAGTTGCCGGATCCCTAAAGATATACTAGACGGGCCCCTCCTTTTAGGGAACCGTGGGATCTTGGGTGACAAATTAACAATGCAGAAACCCACACATCAAAACAGCTCACTAGATCACTTCACACTAGCTAAACATAAGGCCTTAGGACCACTTAAAGTCTTCTTCAAGCTTAGTAAGCTTCACACTCACTCATATCTCATTTAGGATCACACTCAAAGTTCTTTTCAATTTATCATATCACCAAAACTCATCATCCTTCTGCTCCTATACTCACATATCATCTCTCACATGTTAACACAGCTAGTTTTATAAATCTCTCAATTTTAGCAAATTGATTTTAGTCATCTCTACCTCAAAATGGGTCAAAAACTAGTTTTTCAATTCTTATAATTTTTTGAGGAATTTTCAAATTTTATCCCAAGTTGCCATCTGATCTCTAGGATCATTTAACATCACTTGACACTATCAATATTTCTAGTGTCATCCTTGATCACCCATTGGTGGTCATAAAGTCTCATTTTCCTTCCATAAAAGGCAATCATTAGCTACCACCACTCGTTACCCTTGATCATTTAAGTCACACCTCATTTAAAACACTTAAGAAGACTGAGACACTTAAGATGTATAGGTATCAAACTCTACCAACATCATTTTCTTCTTTTCTTGACTGCTGATAGCCGGATCCCTAGGATTAGCCTAGACGGATCCCTCATTGGAGGGAACCGTGGGAACCGGCTAGCAGATTCATCAAATCCTACCTAAAACAATAATTTCAAGCTCTCCTTGCTAACTTGAACACTCCATCTTGCCTTAGTTAAACTCATAGATCAGTGCAAATCTGTAGTTGACCCTTGTGCATGCAAATCATCACTTTTCTAAGGATCTTAGTGGCTTAAGTCTTTAATGCACTTCCCAAATCCTTCCCTTTATAAGTCATCTTGTTAGAACTTTTTAATCATCAACCACAACTTAATTCTCAGCATTTAGAAACCTTTTCCTTAGTCATTTCATCATGAGGAAAGCTCCTAGTGCTAACTAATCCACCAAAGGACCACCCAAGAAACTTGCTCGTGTTGTACACGAAAATTTCCTCAACCAAATCATCTCTCGTTAAATCCACAAATGATAGGATCTCTCCTCCACCAACTCAACCAATCAAACCAATCCCCAAAAGTATTGTTCCCACAAAAATATCATCACCAAACACCACAATTCCTACTAAACCAAACACACCCATTTCCACTCAACCATCATCTTTGGTGTCTAGAGCCATATCATTTACCACGTCACAATCCTCTCCACATCTCTACAACTTAGAGGACTTACCTCCTAGGCTATCCCATCCTCCACCATTGCCGACACTCTCTTCAATAGAAAAGATTGTGCAACAAAACCAAGGTATTGAATCAACACTTGCACCGGTATCCTTTTCTCCATTTCCCTCAAATGGTCCATTTTGGATTATGAGGAATCATCAAAGTCAACCACCCAACCACATGGAAGTTGCCACCTCTCTACCTCCACCATCATCCTTTGTTGAGCCATCATTGAATGTGCCTCCACCAATCCCTCCTTCTTTTGAGGATCCTCAACCCTCTTCACTTGATCCTCCACATCAAGCCGCACCATTTCTACCGCCACCTTTTTTGAGCCATGAGAAGGATTGTTATCATTGCCAACACGTTGAAGGCTTGATACATGAACTATGTGAAGACCAATGTTTCATGTTTTATCACCTCCTCGAACGTTTTGATGATGTCAACAAACCTAAACAACCATAAGCTTAAGGATTCAAGTGGTGTCCTAGTCTTAAGCTTAACCTAGATCGTTTAGGAATCACTTTTCATGTTTAAATCATTCTCTTAGTTTTTAGAGATTTGTAGATCATTTCTCGTATGTTTTATTGAATGAGATTACATGTTATGTGCCATATTGTCTTGAGAGTATATCTTATTTTGATGTTAACATCATTTGTTACATCACCATTGTTGTCTTAAACTTTCAGACAGACGGATCCCTCTGTTTTGCCTAGACGGATCCCTTCAACGAGGGAACCGTGGGATCCGTGCAACAGAAGACCTGTTTACTACTAACTTGAGTCTTATTTGCAGGAAATTATGCATTATATAATTTTTTTTCTAACCTCTGTGTTGTAGATTTTCAATATACACACTAAGACTTTGACACCCTAAGCTACGAGGAGTTTCGTGTCAAAGCAATACATTGCAAAATCATTTGCAATATAATTCACATTAAGATTACATTACATGACGTCTCCTTGCAAAGTTGCAATCATCAAGGGGGAGCATATTCGTCACATAGACAAAATTATTTGCAAACATAGTTGCAATGCATTAGTCTAGTATTTCTTCTTACTTGACGCCCTCACAAAGGGATGGACTCGTCAAGGGGGAGCTAAGTAGAGAATTCTTCTCCTTACTTACTCTCTATTTTTCTTATTTTTCTTTTACAGGTTTTTTAAAAAAAACAAGGTGTTAGTTTCTTTTCGACGCTCTTTTTGTTTCGACAAAAAGGGGGAGAAGAGAGTAAAAACTCCAATTCAAATTTTTAAAAATTTTAGTTTTTCCTTAAAATAATTTTACGTTTTGTCATCAACAAAAGGGGGAGATTGTTAATACAAATAAGCCGTAAAAACGTTTATTTATATTTTACGATCTTCTAATGTTTTGTCGATAACAAATGCAAAATCATTTTAACGAAACAAATAAAATACGTAATTGGTTTGAGTCAATAGTTTATTAACACACTTACGTTTCACATAAAACACCAAACAAGTAATAGTGTTTTCATGATTTAGAAATATAGTTGTACAACAACTAGTGTTTACATATTGGGTAATATAATGTGTAGAAGTTTAAGTATTTGACCCATTGGCCAAATACATTGAATGTAGTTGGGTTTAACCCAAAGTCCATGACCCATACCCATGGTGCATAACCCATAACCCATTGCATGACATCATGCATAAGTCATAAATGGGTATTATCCATGACCCATGGATTTAACCCATAACCCGTGGACTAGATGCATTGCACCTACTAGATACATTGTATCTATTTGGATACATATGGTCCAAAGTCTAGGACCCATGACCCATGACCCATGACCCAAAACCCATGGGCAAAGAGGAGCGTCCCACTATTCCCCTAGTTTGCACTAGACGAATCCCTCAAGTAAGGGATCCGTGGGATCTGTGGAACAGTAGCTTATTTTCCTCTATAAATAGTGTGCCATTTCTTCATTTTGGGGAACCACTTCTACACATACTTTCTCCTAGTATTTTAAACCTTCTAACCTCAGATCCTAAGGATCCCTCTATGTAGTTTATGTTTGTTTTTGTGTGATTCTCTAGGTTTCTCTTATAGGCAAGATCACCACATCTTGAAGTCGAGCAAGCTCAAGTCCATGAGTTGTCATGCTTCGTCATCATCAAGACTACTGAGGTTCTCTAGTTGATAATTCTTTCTTCCTCCCTAGAGGTGTTGTATCAAAGGCATTAGTGAAGGATGCCGAAAGAGTCAAGATGAAGGCATTAGTGAAAGGTGATTAACATCCGTGTCAAAGGCATTAGTGAAGGATGCCAAAAGAGTCGAGACGAAGGCATTAGTGAAAGGTTCCGAATGTTCGTGTCAAAGGCATTAGTGAAGGATGCCAAAAGGGTCAAGTCAAAGGCATTAGTGAAAGATGCCAAGGGTGTACAATCGATATGGTGTATCGATGTACAAATAGAGATATGTTGTATCCAAGGATATTGATATCCTTGATGATGTTGTAATAAGGAGTGGGCCTCTTTTGTAGTTCCTCCTTTGTAATGGAACTCGGTATCCAGCCTTGTACCGGATAAAGTTTAGGCGACGTTGTGATAGGTGTGGTTCTACCTTGTGGAAGAACTCGGTATCTAGCCTTGTACCGGATAAAGTGTAGGTGACGCTGTGATAGGTGTGGTTCTACCTTGTGGAAGAACTCGGTGTCTAGCCTTGTACCAAAAAAAGAGTAGGTGGCATTGTGAAAGCTTCTCAGCCATAAGGAGTTGTGTCGTGTAGTGATTACGAACTCTCGAGTAGATGACTCGGGGAGTGGAGTAGGGCAAGGAAGGTGTCCTTGTAGCAGAACCACTATAATTACTTGTGTCGTGATTTTATATTTCTTACTCTTTACCTTTACATTACATACTTTCATATCTATCTATCATCGTCCAACATACACATCTAAATATATTGACATAAGTCAATCTAAATATTTTAAAACAAAGTTTTAATCGGTAAAACTATTCAACCCCAACCCCCCCCCCTTTTAGTTTTCCTTTGATGGAGGGGGTGGTGTTAGGTCTGGTTTTTAGAGGATAAAGGGGGCAAGGATATGAATTATAATGTATTATTTTGTATATAATGTGTATTATCAGTTGTATAATGTATTATGTAAGTTGTATTTTTGGGAAGTGTTAATATGTAATGTAAAGACTAGTAAAAGGGTAATTTTTGAAGTGAAATGTACAATAAACTTATTTTCAATTGTTAATGGCTCTAGTAGTTAAATAATATTTGTATATGTGTATGTATAATTTGTAAAAAGTTATAAGTATAAAACATAAGAGATTTACAAGATTTTTGGGTTTATCGGGGAACGTAAAAGTTGTAAATTATAAAATTTCATAAGTTTATAATTTTGAGTAACTTATATATACTTTACCTAGACTTGAGCATATCGTGATTTTTAAAAGACGTTTAAATAACAACATATGTCATAGACACTTTCGTTGACACATGTTCCTAATAAATTAGACGTAAACCATAAAATGACACGCCAAGTATAAAACTAACTTGTTGACATAAAAAAATAGTTGTATAACGACAATAATGGTTAACGGTCATTAGCCAGACATTGACGGTTATCACAAATGTATTCACGCCCCTAACGTTTTCCACACATCTAACTAGTTATCTCCTCCTTCTCTCTAGATTTAGCTAGTTCCTTCCTCTCTCTAAGTTTCTTTCTTTCTCTCTCCAAAACCTCACTTCTATGATTCTTATATGTGTGAAATAATATTTTTTTAGAGTAAATTACACCGTTCGTCCTTGTGGTTTGCGTTGACCGCAGGATTTCATCCTTTGACCAAAAAAGTTGCACCGTCCATCCTTAAGTGGCAAACGTTATGCGCCATTAGTCCCTTGACCAAAAAATGTTAAGTTTGATTGTTAAAAACCCATCATGTGACTTGCACATGAGGGTAAATTCGTCATTTTATATTTTTTAGCAAGGACGAACGGTGTAGTTTATGTGGATAAGACCACACACAAACACACATATAAACACAACCATTCATCATCCTCACCACTTTTCTCTCTCTTCCTCTCTTGAAATCCCTAGCCGACCGGGAAAACACACCACCGCCGCTCCACCGCCGGCACCCACCTCTCACCGCCTACTCCAAAAGACTCCCCACCACTTCCTCTTTTTGATCTACTACATCACACGCCCCAAAACCACCCCCACCCTCGTTTCTTTTACCCCGCGCGCCACCCTAACCCCACCATAGCACCACCACTGGTTCATATTCATGAAAAAGATAAAGGTAGGGTCACACACGCAAGTTTTAGCTCGTTATTCTTGTAACTCTTGACATGAGTCACAAGTTGATTCGTTTTGAGTCGGGTTTTGGCTAGAAAAACATGGGAAAAAACTTTTTAATAATAAAAATGTGGTTAAAAACATGTTGGTATCCGTGGTCTTGGTCATGTGTGTGCGTGTCGAGTCGGCAGCCGAGAGCTTTAGCTCTCGATGTGGCCTTGTTGTGTGCTTGATATTATTCTTGTTGTTATTGCCGTTATTATTCGTGTTTGTTTTGGTTTCAGATGAACTCATAGTGTCGGAGGTTTGATTGATAGTCTTGATGTTGAAAATGGTTTGGTTATTGTTGTTGTCGAAAGGGAAAGACCCTCGTGTAGGGTCGTTGGTGTTGCGTAGGCGAGGGGAAAGGCTAGGCCGAGACCCACATGGTCTCGGCAAGATATTTGGAGGTTTTGGATTATTGGGTGTTTGATTGAGGTGGTCAGAATTTGATGTAGGTGGCCGGAAAAATTAACGGCAGAAAATAATGATTATGGGAGTGGGGTGTTTGTGGGAGTGGTAGTGGTGAGAAATTTGTTAAATATGAATAGGGTAGTGGTGGTGGGATAAAAAATATAAAATGACGAATTTACCCTCATGTGCAAGTCACATGATGGGTTTTTAACAGTCAAACTTAACATTTTTTGGTCAAGGGACTAATGGCGCATAACGTTTGCCACTTAAGGATGGACGGTGCAATATTTTTTGGTCAAAGGACGAACTCCTGCGGTCAACGCAAACCACAAGGACGAACGGTGTAATTTACTCTATATTTTATGACCTAACAATGTTAATGGTGTTGTGTTAGAAGAATGCTCATGGATTGGTATGAAGGTGCTTGTAGTTTCTGTATTTGTAGTTGAATTGGATGTGAAAGTGGTGGATGTTGCAGGGGAGCTTTGGTATGAGTTACTGTGAAATGGGAATTTGTTCTCCCGAAAGGTATCAATTCGACTAGTGAAATTTTTTGAGTGGTGAAGCCACAAAGGATATATACTTTTTGTGTTTTGGGGTAGCTGACTAGTCCAGATGACATAGCTTTTGGGGAAAAATTGTCAGGAAGGTGTTGGTGAGCAATGTGTGACAACGAATAAATTTGAGATGTTCTAGGTTTGGGGGTGAGCCATAGAAGATTTCATATGGGATTTTGTGATATATGGGTTTAAAGGGAAGTACATTGATGAGGTGTGTGGTTGTGAGTATGCAGTATCCCAAAAAATGTATAGTTAAATTAGCTTGAAATCTTAAGGATTTGGCCTCTTCAAGAATATGTCTGTATTTTCTTTCCATGCTGGCATTCTGTTGTGGTGTGTTAGGGCATGAATTTTAGTGTAAGATATCATGGTGTTGAAAGAAGGTTGTTAAGGTAGTATTGAGGAATTATGTGCCATTATCACTTCTGATAATGTTAATGGTTGTGTTAAAGCAGTTTTTGATGTATGGATGAAATGAATTTCACTTAAATATGGTATGATGTTTTGATGGTAAAAGAAATGTCCATGTTGCCTTAAAATAATCATCTACAATTGTTAGGAAATATTTCCATTTGTTTATGGTTGTGTATTTGTTATTCGATAATAAGTATAGACCCGACCTGTTGGTTTAAGCCCGTTTAAAATTTAGGGTTTAGGTGTCTTTAGTTCTATATATTGTTGTGTAACTTCAGTTGTTTGTTAAATCTGATGAATATTTGTTCATTTTCTCTCTGGTTTCTACATGACATCAGAGCTATGAATATAAGTTTGTTTAGTCGTCTGCTAAGAAAAAGAAAAAAAAAGTAAGGTCGTTCCTTTGTTTAGTTGCTTATTTAAGTTCATGTGTTTTTAAAATATTTATTTGAATTGATATATTCATTGCGGTGTTGTTTGTATTAATCCGTTATCATTGCCGTAAATTGAAAATCCTATCACTTGACCATATTTTGGTTTGATGCAAGTAAGTTTTCTGAATTTATTTATGTATAACGTGATTGATTGCTATTAGTTGATGAGAATGATGGATATGTAGGGTAAAGGAACTCGTGGGACGGCCGAATTAATATTGATGTTGGTGTATGTATATCGAGAGCATTAGGCTTTTATATATACCATCAATATTAATTTATTTGTTTGTATTCTGTTTGATCGCATAAATTTCAAGAAGAATGAGTTTGACTTCTGTTTCTTTCTTATTATATAATAATTCAACTGATTGAATTTGTCTATTATGAAGTGGTTGATGTATAGATTAGTAAATTAGGTTCGTGATTTGTAGTTGGCTTCGAAAATTCGGTTTGATTTAGTATGGCTGAGTTTGGATGTTTTATAGTTTTGTTCGACGTGGTATTGGAATTTGTTTAACTTGGTACTAGTAATGGAATTGGTATTGCTATTGACATCGGTACTCAAAATGGTTTCGCCTATGATATCACATGTCTGTTTCTGCATCTAATTTCGCGTGATTTCGATTATGATTATATGTCTGTTTGATTGTGCTTTGTGTTAATACAAATATCGTCATTAAACGTTATTTATATTTTATCATCTTTACCTAAGTTTTGTTAACGACAAAAGTAAATTTAATTTTTATAAAACTTAAACCTTGTCAAGTTTAATAGATATTAGAACAAGTTTTTCATCAAATAATATCTTCATCACTCAAGCATTTACACTTTGATTAATTATATTATTGATATGCCTCTAAACTATAAAGTATGTTAAGATTTTTAGATCAAGCATGTTTTTGTTTCTTAAAAACAAAACATTACATATGTATTTACATTTAACATATTTCTAAAAATAGAAAACAACACATGACATCATGTAGTGCATCATTGAAATCTTTAGAAGATTTCAGTAGATATTTTATGTAGATTTAGACTCTACATATCTTACACATTCTTGGATAGATATGGTTGACTTTGGTAAGATTTTGGTGATCTTGCTGTCAGACCCCGGCGGCACCAAAATTGTACACGAGCGAAACCCTTTTGTGGGTTTCGTGGTCCGTGGTGCCTGCTGATCATTTTGGCTATAAATAGCAAAGCCAAACTAAGTTGTTTTTCATCCCTTTCGGGCATATTCACATACATTCCTTCTCTCTAACATTTCTAACTCAGTTTCATATCATTATAATGATCCTCTTTTGTAGCAAAGAAGACCAAGGCATATTCAAGCTTCAACAAATAGTTGGAAGTCTTGTTTGTTTATTGTTGTATGATCTAGTCTTGATTCATACATCATTGTTGTACCAAACCATCATAAACTTGTGAGCGTGAGTGATTAGTATTTTAGTCCTTAAAATACATTGTGTGTGGGAGTGGTTGTGCCCTTGAAAAGAACTCGACATCTAGCTTAGTTTCGGAAATAGTGTGTAAGCGAAGTGTAAAGGTTTCTCCGCCGGTGAAAGGAGCTTGTTGACTAGTGAAGTTAAACTGTCGAGTGTGAGACTTAGGGAGTGGAGCAGGGCAAGGAAAAAAAGTCCTTGTAGACCGAACCACTATAAACAACTTATCGTGGTTTGATTGTTTCTTTCCTTATTTACTCTTTATATATATTGCTCGCATATTGATTATCATTCACTAACATATCTAAGATGAATATCAATTAATCTTTCAATAAGTTTCAGAACAAAGTTTTTAATCGGTAAACTATTCAACCCCCCTTCTAGTTTTCCATAATTGGTACCAGAGCCTCCTTGCTCAAGAATTTCTAAAATATATTGTATTTTATAAAATTGAAACGATCCATGGATTCCGAAAAATATAAAGAAAGGCAATCAATGCAAAGACCACCACTCTTTGAAACCAATGGATTTATCTATTGGAAAAACCGTTTTGAAACATATGTAAAATCAAAAAATATAGATCTTTGGTTTGTTATAATTAAAGAAGACTTTAGTTCTACAACAAAAGATATTTCTGTTGATGATCAAAAGAAATTAATAGCTTAAAATAATGAAGCTAAAATGATGATTTATAATGCTTTACCTAGAAAAGAATATGAAAAAAAAAATATGTGTGAAACCGCTAAAGACATTTGAGAATCTTTGATTATTACACATCAAGGAAATTCACAAGTCAATGATAACAAAATCGATCTTCTTGTTCAACAATATGAACAATTTGTTATCCCTAAAGATGAAACCATTGATTGTGGCTTTGCTCGCTTTAATACTATTATTACATCTCTTAAATCACTTGATGAATCTTTTCGTAGTAAAAACTTTGTCTGGAAATTTCTTAGAGCACTCCATCCGAAGTGGAGAGCTAAAGTAACGGCTATTGAGGAATCAAAAGATCTCTCAAAAATGTCACTAGATGAGCTAATCGGAAACCTCAAAGTACACGAAATGGTGATAGAGAAAGATTCGGAAATTATCAAAAGAAAAAGAGAGAAAATCAAATCCGTTGCTCTAAAGGCAAGAACAGAATCAAGTGATGATGACGAATCTTGCTCCGGTAGTGAAGATGAGGAGTATGCTATGGTCGTTAGAGATTTCAAAAAGTTCTTTAGAAGAAAAGGAAAGTTTGTAAGACAACCCTGAGAAGAAAAGAAGCCATTCCGAAAAGCCCGAGATGACAAAAAGGGAAAAGGTGAAAGAAAGTGTTTTAGATGTTGTGATACAAGTCATCTAATAGGAGATTGTCCCAAGTCACCTAAAAGCAAAACTCGACGAGCTCTTGTAAGTGGTGCTTGGAGTGACAGTGAGGATGATGAAGAATCAAGCAAGGATGAGATCGCTCTAATGGCACATGAATCAAACGAGGTACATTCCGACTCATCTTATTCTTCTATTGATGATGACACTTTGCAAAAACAGTATAATCAATTGTGTGATCTAAGTTTAAAAATCATAACTAAAAATAAATTTTTCAAGACTGAAAAGGAATTTTTAGAAAATGAAGTATATGAATTAAAATAAAAGGCAAAACGATTGGAAAAGGGGAAAGCAAATGACGATGATTGCAAATCATGTCAAGAGCTTAGTCTTGAAATAGAAAAACTAAAGCTCACACAAGAAGTTCTCATCGAACATAACTCTAAATTTAAAAGGTTTAACAAAAATATTGCTTGTGCCGATGAAATAGTTAGAATTCAAAAAACACTAGGAAACATGAATGGACTATGATTTAATGAAGTATTAATTCCAAAAAGTCAAACCAAAACGGCAGAAAAAGACAAACAAAATGTCAAAACTGCTGCAGTACAACACGGACCAGACGGACCCAAAAATAGGGTTCCATCCATTGTAAATTTTGGTGCCGTGGGGACTGCAGCAGGACAGAATGTTTGCAATACGGACCGTAGTGAATTTTTCAAAGTAACAAAGAAAACCAAGGATAATATTAAACTAAAACCTGCTGTTACATTAGGAGTAGGACTTGCTAGAAATGAATTTAGATCTAAAACTATTCAACAACGGTCTAAAACACCTATTGCCAAACACCCCTTTCCCAAGAGCAACCACAACATACAACCCAACTATCAACATACCGGTTGGAATAAAAACTTCCCTAGACCATATCAAACTCCAAATTACATGCCATGGAACCCTTACCCATCATTTCCATATATGAACCAAGTAAATGGTATGTTTAACCCAAACGGACCCATGAGATATTGGGGACCAGACGCTTGAGTTATTTGTGTCATAGGTATGCTTGAAAGTTGGATTAGAACATGATAAATGGATAAAAGATAGTGGATGCTCACAACACATGACGGGAAACAAAAGCCTCTTCTCAACATACCAAGAGTATGACGGAGGTAATGTCACTTTAGGTAGCAATCTCAAAAGCAAAATCATTGGCAAAGGTATGATCGCTCAAAACTCCCTAACGATTGAAAATGTTGCTCATGTCGATATGTTAGGATTTAATCTACTTAGTATGTGATACAAAATATAAAGTACTATTTGAAGAAAATGGTAGTAAAATACTAAAAGATGGTATCACCATAGCTAAAGGAGTTAGGAAAAATAACATATACGTCATAAAAATAGATAAAACATCTAATGAAAAACTTTGTCTAACAACCTTAGATGATAACTCTACTCTTTGGCATAGACATTTAGGTCACGCTAATATGAGACTTATCCAAAATTTATCTTCAAAAGAGCTAGTTAGAAATTTACCAAAACTAAAATATGACCAACATTTTTGCGACGCTTGCAAAATTGGTAAACAAACTCATAGTAGCCATAGGGCTAAAAACATGGTGTCCACATATAAATGTCTAGATATTTTGCATATGGACTTATTTGGTCCATCCACTATAAGAAGCTATGGAGGCAACTTATACACTTTGGTTGTAGTAGATGATTACTCAAGGTTTACTTGGACATTATTTTTGAAAATTAAAATGAATCTTTTGATAAATTTGAAATACTTAGCAAGAAAATTCAAAATCAACTTGGTGTTAACATTGTGTAGATCCGACGGATCATGGTCGTGAATTTGACAATGAAACACAATTTGGAAACTTTTGTGATACAAATGGTATAACACATAACTTCTCAGCTCCTCGAACACCTCAATCTAATGGAGTTGTAGAACGTAAAAATAGAACCATTCAAGAAATAAGTAGAACAATTCTTAATGAACAAAACATACCTCAAAAGTTTTGGTGTAACGCTGTTGACACTTCTACATATATTTTTAATAGAGTTTTAATACGTCATTTCTTAAAAAAAACACCATATGAATTATATAAAGGCAAAAAGCCAAATTTAGGATATTTTAGAGTGTTTGGATGTAAATGTTTCATTCTTAATACCAAAGACTATCTCACCAAGTTTGACCCAAAGTCTTATGAATGTGTATTTCTTGGTTACTCACAAACTAGTAAAGCTTACATAGTCTTAAACAAATAAACAATGAGATTCGAGGAATCATTGAACATAACATTCGATGAAAGTCCACCTCCCTCTAAGGCATCACCTTTGGTAGATGATGACTTAGTTGAAAGTCAACATGTAGAAAGTCAAGAAATAATTGAAAATGACAAGGAAGATGAACCATTAAATAATGAAATTATAAACATCAAAGAATCCAAAAGTCATCCTTTAGAAAAGGTCATAGGACAACTAAATCAAAGAACGTTAAAATTACAAGCCCAAAATCAAAGTAATTACTTTTGTTTTGTATCAACCATTGAACCAAAAAATATAAAGGAAGCTATAAAAGATGAATCTTGGGTAATTTCTATGCAAGAAGAGTTAAACCAATTTGTTAGAAATGATGTTTGGAAATTGGTTCCAAAACCTAAAGATCAAACTATAATTGGAACGAAATAGGTTTTTTGAAATAAAATAGATGAAAATGGTATAGTATCTAAAAACAAAGCTAGGCTTGTCACACAAGGTTATAATCAACAAGAAGGGATTGATTACGACAAAACTTATGCACCCGTAGCTAGGCTCGAGTCTATTAGAATCTTACTTGCATATGCATGTGCTTATGGCTTTAAATTATTTCAAATGGATGTTAAGAGTGCATTTCTTAATGGGTTTATTAACAAAGAAGTATATGTCGCTCAACCTTCCGGTTTTACCGACTTTGAGAAACCACATCATGTCTTCAAACTCAAGAAGGCATTATACGAACTTAAGCAAGCACCAAAAGCTTGGTATGATAGACTTAAGACTTTTCTAGTAGAAAAAAACTATACCATGGGATGGGTAGATAAGACTCTTTTTACCAAGAAAAAGGAATCAAACATTATCATAGTTCAAATATACATTGATGACATCATATTCGGATCAACTTGTCAAGAGCTATGTGATGATTTTTCTAAAATCATGCATGACGAGTTTGAGATGAGTATGATGGGTGAGTTAAACTTCTTTCTAGGATTTCAAATTAAACAACTAGAAGATGGCATATTCTTTAACCAATCTAAATACATAAAAGATATGCTTAAGAAATTTGGCCTTGAAGACTCAAAACCAACTAAGACACCCATGTCCTCGGACACTAAACTCACCAAGGATGAGGAAGGTGAATCGGTAGATAACACTAAATATAGAGGAATGATCGGTAGCCTAATCTATCTCACGGCTAGTAGACCCGACATTATGTTTAGTGTATGTCTATGTGCTCGCTTTCAAGAAAATCCCAAAGCTCACACATAGAAGCCTTGAAAAGGATATTTAGATACATTAAGGGAACGACATGTTTAGGATTACGGTATCCCAAAGGAACGGGTGTAGAAACTATAGTGTATGCCGACTCGGACCATGCTGGTGACTATGTCGATAGAAAAAGTACAAGTGGTATTTGTACTTTTGTTGGACATTATCTCACCTCATGGTTTGCAAAGAAACAAACGGCTCTAGCTATCTCAACTACTGAAGCCAAATACGTCTCAGCCAGAAAAGCATGTCAAGAAGCTCTTTGGATGAAGCAAGCTCTCGTGGATTACGGAATTCATCTGAACGATATCTCTATACTTTGCGACAACAAAGGAGATATTGATCTCAGCAAAAATCCCATCCAACATGCTCGTACGAAGCATATTTAAATCCGCCATCACTTTCTTTGCGAAAATGTTCAAAAAGGAAACATCTAAATTGAGAAAGTATTCTCCGAAGACAACGTTGCCGACATCCTAACTAAGCCTCTCAAACGAGAACCATATAATCTTCTTAGACTTGGCTTAGGGTTAATGGAACCAAACATGCAGTTAAAACATAGTCTACACCTTAGAACAAACAAAACAAAACAAACTAGCTTAAATTTGCTACTGTTCCCACGGCACCAAACGACAACACGGACGGAACCAAAAATTTTGTGCCGTCTAGTCCGTGGTGACAATAGTAGCAAAAATACCACTTACAAAACATCTTCTTCCTCAAAACCTACTTTACCAAAACGTATCAACAACACACCTACCTCATTTTTGAGACTTTCTCACCCATTAATCACTGAAGATAACATCATTGTAAGTATCCTAAATACATTACTTCTCTTAATTCTGAGTCTAGGATTCTAATTTGTGCACAAAATCATTACATGGAGATTATGTATATCCTTGTACAAAACATGGATTCAATTGGCAAATTGCATAACTAGTTATCGAAATTAGGTACTACATTGTTACATTGCATAAACTAATCATGTTTCCTACTAATTAAAAGATAATTACTATAAGGCCTTATTCTAATTAAACAAAAACCCCATGTCAAAATTTTGAAAAGCTTCTCACTTGTAGGAAAACAATTTTTCATTGTTAATACAAATAGAAATGTAAATTTTTCATCACTTGCATAATGCTCTTGAATACTAAAGGTAATGCATAACTAATATGCATTCCCGGGTATATTCAAATGAAGCCACAATGAATTAGGAGCGCTTGGGTTATCTCATGCCTTTTGCCAAACACCCCAATTGAAAACCATGTTATGCATAAAATGAGTCGAGATAACCGCAACTCCAAATTGTTTTCATATAGGCACACACTAGAACCAAAACGCTAAGTTTGTTTTTATTTTTAACATGCAAATCTTTGCTCCTAGGAACAACCATGGTAGCCGGAAAAGTCTATGATCACAAGGATACTCTTAGCTACATACCTAAACACCACAAAACCAAGGGTCTCACCAAAGAACAAGTCAAAATCTTTAAGATTCTAGAGCAAAGCTACTTCCATGAAGGACCATTCATTCCTCCTTTGTCAACGGAACTAATCTCCGTCAAGAGCTTGCCATTATCAACTTCGATTGTCTCCTCGACATCGATGAACCCATTTGTCCTAGGTTTGTTTTAGAATTCTATGCTAGTGTTGTATCTTTCACTGATGAGGACAATCAAATGGCTCTTAGGTTTAGGATCAATCAAACTAATTACATCATCTCCCTAGAACAATTTTCTCAAGTGCATGAAATTCCTAACCGTGGTACATGTGTTTACTCGGATAAGTGGTCACTCACTATCCTTGATGCAATCAATGACCGCTCTCTTCTCTACTAAACTCCTTTGGCGGATAAGGACATCATCCGTGAGCACCTTTTTAACGAAAGGGCAGATCCAACCCATGTCACCCGAAAGGGAAAGGAAGTGAACCGAGATCCATATAGTATGGAGCTCAATGAGCTTAAGCCCGAATTCAAAAAATGGGAGGAACTCCTTAGAGCCAATGTCATTATCACTATAGGAAATAGAGACCATATCAATGCTTGTCTTTGTCACATGCTCTACAACTTGTCCACTCGTCAACCATTCAATTTAGCCTACTACATTGCTAGGAGAATGGTAGATATTGCTACTCAAGGATCCGTTGCTCTTCCATACGGGATGCTACTCACCCGGCTCTATAGAGCATTTGCACCCATTCCACCAAGCCCAAAAGGGTTGAAGCTAGATTATGCTCTCATCCCTCACATATTTGTGCCCTTGAGTGACGAGCGAGTGGCTAAGACTAAAGGTAAAAGGGCAAAACCTCCAACTCCTTCATCATCATCATCAAATAGCTCTGAAGACGGTCTCCCCAATTCTCGACTACCACCTGAAGAGTACTATGCATCTCTTCCCGAGATTGAGAATAAATCAGTAGAGTTCAAGCAAACCAAGGGAATGTTCAAGTGCCTTGGAAGGATGATGACAAAGATCTACAAAAGTTGGATAAGTGAGGTTTTTAAAAGAGTGTTTGGAACAAGCTTAAAACAATGATGTATGATATTATTTGGTCGTTTTTACTTTGTAGGATGATAGACTAACTTGAAACAATGTTGTATGCTAACCGGTTGATGCAGGGTGATAGCACAAGTGTGTTATCAAATTTTACCCATGTGAAAATCGTTAGCCCTTGGTCGAAGTCTATGCTCCACTATGTTTGTGCATGTGTTATCGAATTTTCCTAACTAGAAATAATTAATGTCATATGTTTTAAGAAAAAATTCAGGTTTCGGAAAGGTCCTAGATGGTTAAAAAAATGGGTCTGTGATGAAATCTGATCACCACAGACCAGAAGGCACCAATTTTTTGGTTCCGTCCGTTGTTTTTTTGGTACCGCCAAACCTGAACAGGCGGACCAGGCGGCACCAAAATAATCGCCTGTGTAAAAATTTGGTGCCTTCATATCTGCTAGTAAGTTTTTAAATTTCGCTTTTTTTAACATTCCATAGTACCATAATTACCTCTAGGATTTTTCTTACTAGTTTTTACCCATATTAGAACTAGTTTAACACACTTAGGTATCTAAAATACCCATTTCCCACCAAAATTCAAAAATTCCAAAAATCCACCGAAGGAACCCTTTTTCATAAAGGAAGGAACCAAAAATTTGGTTCCTTGCAATCCGTGGGTGATCTGATTCTCAAGATCCTACAATCATTAGAACACATTTATTGCATATCTTTGTCACTTCACTCCATCCTTCTTGTATGACTTGACTTAGGTGATATGATTCCATTAAAAACACTTCCAAATCATTAGAAACCTCATCTCTTCTATGGTTTAACATCAAATCAAACACATTTCTCAATCATTTCATAATCCTATAAATTAAGAGCTTCTAAGATGATCATCCTCACACTTTCTCAAATCTTCTCATCTACTAGCAAAACCTTAAGCAAAAATGACTAAGTCTTCACCATCAAACAAGCCTTGCAAGAGAACGGCTAGAATGAGCGTAAGACCATGTCGGTTTGTCAACATAAGCTCTCTTCCGATTCCTCTCCCTTAACCATCTCATCTCCCATAAGAGATGAGAACTTCCTCACTTTGGCTACTCCTACGCCACCTCCAAAATCACATATCATTGTCACTACTCCACCTCCAACAAAGACTCCTATCACTAGCTCACCACCTCCGGCTCCTATCCAAACATCCAAGTCACCATCACCTCCTAAATCTCCAACTCTCATCCCATTAGAGCTATTCTCTACACCACCTACATCTCCAAACCCATTTTTGGAGGACTTGCCTCCTAGGCCCAATCATCCACCACCACTACCATCCTTTGGTACTATTGAGCGAATAACTCATGAGTCTCCACGTCCATCATTTGACCCAAACGCCCCGTTAGGGCCTAAACCTCTTCTTTTCCATCCTATTCACAAGGAAATTCATGGTCCTTTTTATGGGGATTATCCACTACCTCCAACATCCATGCCTCCTCATATATAGGAAATTGAGGAATCCATGTGGGATGATCACCCAACTAGAGAGGAGATTGAAGCCGAGCTAAATCATCTCCACCAATTATCCAATATGGTGGACTCCCACCTTAGTGAAACCATGCAAATGCAAAGTGCTTTGCTAGCCTCCATAATCACCACTCCAACTACCAACACCAACAACTCCACCATTCCACCACCACAAAATCATGAACCATATTACCCTCCTAGACACGGTTGCTCAAATTGTGAGCGGACCGCCCATATTACCGAAAGGACCCGGGTGATGGTCCATGAGTTTCAAGATGAAATGAGGTTCATCCTCAACCACATCCTAGAGCGAATCAATGCTCTTGCTCATCCACCACCTCAATAGGAGGTTCCTATTCTATCTCTTAAGTATTTTTTTTGTTTTTCTAGGATTTTCTTTGTATTTTTCTAATTTTCTAGGATTATTATTTTATCTTTCTAGTATTTTTCTTTTCATGTACTAACACATCATTGTGTTCCTTTTCATGATTTTCATATCATGAAAATTTTTAACAATTGAATGGTGTTTCTTATATTGTTGTTTGTTACATGATAAATTTAATTTTTATAAAGATTAAAGCTTGTCAATTTTAATAGATATTAAAACAAGCTTTTCATCAAATAATATCTTCATCACTCAAGCATTTACACTTTGATTAATCATATTATTGATATGCCTCTAAACCATAATGTATGTTAACATTTTTAGATCAAGCATGTTTTAGTTTCTTAAAAAAAAAACATTACATATGTATTTACATTTAACATATTTCTAAAAATAGAAAATAACACATGACATCATGTAGTGCATCATTGAAATCTTTAGAAGGTTCACTAGATATTTTGTGTAGATTTAGACTCTACATATCTTACACAATCTTGGATAGATATGGTTGACTTTGGTAAGATTTTGGTGATCTTGCTATCAAACCCAGCGGCACCAAAATTGTACACCGGCAAAACCCTTTTGTGGGTTTCATGGTCCGTGGTGCCAACTGATCATTTTGGCTATAAATAGCAAAGCCAAACCAAGTTGTTTTTCAACCCTTTCTAGCATATTCACATACACTCCTTCTCTCTAACATTTCTAACTCAGTTTCATATCATTATAGTGATCCTCTTTTGTAGCAAAGAAGACCAAGGCATATTCAAGCTTCAACAAATAGTTGGAAGTCTTGTTTGTTTATTATTGTATGATCTAGTCTTGATTCATACATCTTTCTACAAGTTTCAAAACAAAGTTTTTAATCGGTAAACTATTCAACTCTCCTTCTAGTTTTCCAAACTTTGCATCTGTCTGGTTTTC
Source organism: Chrysanthemum makinoi (assembly GCA_910596185.1). Taxonomy (NCBI): domain Eukaryota; kingdom Viridiplantae; phylum Streptophyta; class Magnoliopsida; order Asterales; family Asteraceae; genus Chrysanthemum; species Chrysanthemum makinoi. The sequence goes on along the minus strand of OU343217.1, from coordinate 130,335,568 downwards.
TTTAGTCTGCATCTGCGTGAATCTGCTCCTCATCTACTATGTCTGCATCTGCCTGGCTGAATTTGCTCTTCATCTACTTTTGTTTATAACTACCTGTCTGAATCTACTCTCGTTCACCTCCGTTATTATGTTGCTCTATTGTGATTTTGGTTTCGCAATGAATTTAATCCGTCTGTTTCTGACTTGACTGTTGTCGCTTGTTACAGTTTGGATTGCATCGGGTTGAGACTCCGTCAAGCACCAAGTTTGCACTCTAGGACACTCCACTTTTCGTTTTTTTTCCCCAGTTTTACTTTATTTTCTGTTTAACAAACTCTCAATGTTTACCGCTGCAGCATTTCGAGTTTAAGAGGGGACGTTAAATAATAAAGGCCTATAAGACGGCTTGTTGGTTTAGGCCCGTTTAGCAATTAAGGTTTAGGTGTGTTTAGTTTCTATTTAGGGCTAATAACCTATTAAAACACTATACTTGTCAAAAATGTCAGTTCGGCGTAACGAACTAAAAAAATAACTCTTTTAGACATTAATGTTCACATTTTTGTCTTTCTTTAAATATTATGACCATTTTACCCTTCCAAAATTACATAAATGGTCCCTATGGGTTTGCGAAAATTGCATCCATCGTCCCTTATTTTTCGAAATTTTTGTTCCAAATATTTTTTTTCGAATTTATTTTTTTGAATTCTTTTCAAAACTTTTTTCCAAAATATTTTTTTTGATTTTTTTTCGAAATACTTTTTTTCGAAATTTTTGTTCCAAATTATTTTTTTCTGACTTTTTTTTCGAAATAATTTTTTTTCGATTTTTTTCTTTTGAAATGTGTTTTTTTAGAATTTGTTTTGTGACACGCAAAAAAAAATTGATTTTTTTTTGTAATATTTTTTATCAAAATTTTCGATAAAAAAATCACGTATAAAAAAATTTTCTGAATTTTTATTTCGAAATTAGTTTTTTTTTGAATTTTTTTTCTAAAATAACCTTTTTTTGAAATTAGTTTTATGTAATTTACCCTTAGGATAATGGATGCAATTTTTAAAAATTTAAGGGTAAAATAGTCATCACAATTTTTTTTTATCTTTATTACTCACAAGAAAACAAAAATTTTAACATAAATGTCTGAAATAGTTATTTTTTTAGTTCTTTACGCAAAAGTGTCATTTTTAACAAATATAATGATTTAATAGGTTACTAGCCCTTCTATTTACTGTTGTGCAACCTCACTTGTTTAGAAAATCTGATAGTTCATTGTTTCTATGATTTTTACATTTGTATGGCCCTCAAGTATCAACATGAATTAGTTCAAAGATTCCGAAGGCATGAGATGAACTATTTTGAAATGGTAAAAGCGGTGTCGTTTCCAATAAAAAGACAAAGATAATTATGCATTCATATTTGCCTTCGTGGCTTCGTCATATGAGAACAAATTTGAACCCTGCAGTTTTTATTATTCTATGCGACAATATACGATCCACATAATTTGCTACGAGAATGCTACTTTTGGATTACTAACTTCTGAGACGGGTTTCTACTGTTTCTAATAGAAACACTTTCGAGTTAAATAAAATTTTAAAATAAATTAAAACGAAGCGTGCAGCTTCTATTTCTAGCTAGTACGTATGTTTCTTACCAATATATTATTCCCTATTAATATAAGATATAATTACCGGTCCTAATCCTTTCTATTCGAAGAATATTCTAAACACGTAAATTATGAGATTTATCAAACGAAAATGACATATATTGAACAATATATGCATATTACTATTCCAAACGCATGCATGGACCTTTTCCACCATTATACGCTAACAATTCAATACCAGTTTGTATATATATAGATAAATCATAAATTATATGAATGTGTTCAATAAGAACTTATCAAGCTAAGTTATATACTTCAATGGAAAACCATCTCTCATTCGTTTATTTATGCTGTGTTTTGCTACTTCTGTCGGCCAGTTCAATTCAGGCAGATCCTGATGACAATAGAAATGTATGTTAATAATTGTTTTCTGTTCCGTGTTTAGAATGACTGTGATATATGTCGCCTAAAGTTTTCGATCTTGGCATATTTATGCAGATATATGTGGTTTATATGGGCCACAACACTCAAGATCATTCCTCTGCATCCTCACTGCATTTGAGCATGCTAAAACAAGTCGCTTTATCTTAATCTCTATTTTTACTAGTTCTTCTAATGCAAGTGCCGTTAAGAGAATCTGTTCGTTTAATAAGAAACAACACCAACTAGTTAAATTTCTTGCATACCTCTTTTTTTTTTGCAGGGACGCGGAAAAACATTTGCTTCAAAGACATGGGCGGAGGCACTCGCTACCCCTGAACTTTTATCCGGTAGTGGATTTTTTTTTTTCTTTTTTTTTTACGTTTTTCGTACTATATTTCGTGTTTTGCTACCCCTGAAACAAATTTTCGCTACCCCTAAATAAATTTGACAAGACCCATATCATTCTTTAAAAAAACTCCAAAAAAACTTTAAGGCTCAATCCCACTAAATGTTTAAAAATAACTCCAAGGCCCATTTTTAAACACACCTTAAAAAGTTAAAAGTGATATGTTGATGACAACTTGTTCTCCACCATAAAAAACATACAAAACCTATCAATTTAATAAAATAAAAGTCTACACAACTACACAAGTTACTGAGTTTGAGACCAGAAGAAAAAAAAAAAAAAAAAAAAAACTTAAAAGCTTATGATTCTGCCTTTCGGAGTTCGGCCCTTCCTGCCTTACACGCACACGCTTACAGCCTTACCCCTTAGGTAATTTCAAACTTTCAAGTCTATTTAATAATTTATTAATTTTCATTCTTAGTATTAGGGACTTAGGGTTAATTTTGGTTGTGATTTCAGATTAGTGATTAGATTAGGAATTAAGGGTTGATTTTGCTTCTGCCTTCCCCTTCGCCCTTCCTGCCTTATGTAATTTTATTATATGTAATTGATTTTTGAAAGTCTAGACAAGTTAGTAAGTTACTGATTAGATTGTGGTTCAATTTTATACAGGGACTTAATTTTTGAAAGTTAAAACATGAAAAAACAAGTGCATATTGGCAATTTCTTTAAAAGAAAATTTCAAGAGGATGATGTTGGTTCTAATAATGTTGATGATATTGGTTCAACTCCTTCGGGTTCAATTCCTTCGGGTTCGATTCCAAATGGATTTGATTTGAATGATCTACCTTCGGACCCTTTTGATAGACCACCGATTGCTAGTTATCATCCTAATCAAGTGGATGATATAAGAAGACACTATCTTGTTAAAAAAGCTTTTCAACCACGAATTTGGGAACCGGTTCAATGAGGTACCAACTACATTGATAGAAAATATGTCAGGTTTAAATCCTTGTAATGGGTTTTCTAAGTTTGATATATCTAAGATAGTAGCCTTTTGTGAGATGTATCCGGTTGATTTTAATATGAACGATAGGGGGTGTATTTTGGGTGAGCTTAAAGTCTTTTATCACTCGGTAAAGGAAGATGATAGATTTTTGAATTTGGATGGGATTTGTCACCTAGCTCGGGTAATGGTGGATACGGGAAAAAATCTCTCATTTCCTTTATTTTATCGGATTTTGAAGCTTGCATTGGTTTTACTGCTTCAACCGCAATCGTTGAAAGATGCTTTTCTAAACTGAAGCTTATTAAAACGGATTTGCGGAATCGAATGGGGGATGAATATTTGAACAATGCTATGGTATGTGCTGTTGAAGGAGAGACATTTGACGAAGTAACGAATGAGGATGTAATGGTTCGTTTTCAACCTATGAAAGACCGAAAAGGAGATTTTTGAGATCTATTAGGTATTTGTTTAACTTATTTTATTATTGTGTTTTTTTAATTATTTAAATGCACGGTTAAAAAAAAATTATGGTTAACTTTTTTTTTCCGCTACCCCTGAAGTTTACTACTGGCTCCGCCACTCTTCAAAAATACACTAAAAGCTTTCACGGATTTTCAGCAAGACTGACCGAAGAAGAGGTTAAAATATTAAAAGGTATGCAGATATAGTTTGAAACTTTTAACACAAGCTGTTCATCTGAATTCACCCTAAAATTTAGTATTTAATCTATAGGGATGGATGGGGTTGTTTCCGTGTTTCCAAGTAGAAACAACAAATTGGCAACAACAAGTTCCTGGGATTTCTTAGGGTTCCCACTTACAGTAAACAGATCAACGACCGAAAGTGACATAATCATTGGAGTTATTGACTCCGGAATTTGGCCGGAATCACCTAGTTTCACTGACTTGGGTTATGGTCCTCCTCCACCTACGTGGAAGGGCATATGTCAAGGAAATTTCTCTTGCAACAAGTAATCAATTCTTAACATTTGCTTATATGCATATATTATTATCCATATGTTTTTGTCATTGATCAATTTGTAACTAAATTATTGAAAATCCAAATACAGCAAAATAATTGGAGCGCGATACTTCAAGGCAGATGGAAGATACAATCCTCAAGAATTTCAATCACCAAGAGACTTTAACGGTCACGGGACCCACACGGCATCAACGGCTGCTGGAAACATAGTCAGGAATGCAAATCTACTAGGCCTCCACACGGGAACAGCTCGAGGGGGTGTTCCAAGGGCCAGAATTGCAGTCTATAAGGCATGTTGGGAAAATAGTGGTTGTCAAGATGCTGACATATTGTCAGCTTTTGACGCCGCTATTGCTGATGGTGTCGACATAATATCTGTTTCGGTTGGCGATTTATATGCCACTGAAATTATTGAAAGTGCTTTTGCTATTGGTGACTTTCATGCCGTGAAAAATGGATTATTGAATATACAATTTGCTAGTAACGATGGGCCGATGCCGCAAACTACAAGCAGTATCGCTCCATGGATTCTTTCAGTGGCTGCAGGCAGTAAAAGCACAGAGATGATCACTCCAGTAAGACTAGGAAATGGTCTGGTTATTAATGTGAGTACTGTATATTCAAATTTAGTGTTTGCTGAGAATCTTGGTATAATTAGTATAGTGTTTTAACATAAGAATTAACAAATTTTACTAATTCTTTTTCATTTTATCTCAGGGATTTTCGACAAATCCTTTTGAACTTGACACATTGTATCCAATAATTTACGCTGGAGATGCTCCGAATATCACAGCTGGTTTCAATAGCTCGAGATCAATGTAAAGAAGAATTATCCATATAAAATTTTCAGTCCCTGCTGAGTTTAGCATATATTTGGTTACATCAAGTTCGTTGATTTTTAATCTTTGGAGTTTATATATTTCTCTGTGCATATTGTGGAACATATATCAGATTGTGCATCAAAGACTCGTTGGACAAGAATTTAGTGAAAGGTAAAATAATGTTATGTGAATCGCTGAACACCGGATAAGACGCAATGTTGGCTGGTGCCGTTGGGTGTATAATGACATACACCACGCCCTTTGTTGAATTGATAAATTCTTATACTTTTCCTGTTAGTGCTGTAAACCTTGATCAAGCAAGAAGTATTATCCGATACATACGATCAACAAGGTAAACAACCATGAGTTTCCTTAGTAACACCACTTCTTTATTTATGAATATTCAGAAACTGATGAGAGTGAAACTTCGTTTCAGGAATGCAACCGTGGTTATAATGAAGAGTGAAGATGTCAAGAATGCGTCAGCCCCGTATGTAGCCTCTTTCTCATCAAGAGGTCTGAATCCCATACATAAAAATATCCTCAAGGTAAACCATAATTAGATGTTAAATAATCCGAGCATAATTTTGGCTATAAGGTGATGTAAAAACAAGTCCTAGCACGTCCAATAAATAAGCAATACCCGGTTAGTAACCAGTATTTGTTTGTTGCAGCCGGATCTAACAGCTCCTGGGGTTAAAATTCTAGCAGCATGGCCACCCGTGGCTCCAATTACCCAAGTAGAAGGAGACAGCAGGGTAGTTCCTTTCAATATGAGAACAGGGACATCTATGGCCTGCCCACACGTTAGTAGTATAGCTGCATATATCAAAACATTTAACCCATCATGGTCTCCTGCTGCCATTAAATCAGCTCTCATGACAGCAGGTAACTTATCAGCCTTAAATATATATCGCAATTCTGGAGACGATCAGACATAGAAAAAATAAATAGTACTGTAATCTACACAATGTTAATAATAAGGTGTTTAAATAATGTTTTTACAAAATTGACTACAGCTTCTCCTATGAGTGCCCTGGTCAACACAGACGCGGAATTTGCATATGGAGCTGGATATATAGATCCAATGAAAGCTTTGAGACCTGGTCTAGTATATGATGCTGGCGAGATCGACTATGTATCTTTTCTGTGCCAAGAAGGTTATAGCACCAAAGACATCATTAGCATCTCTGGGGATAACACTAGTAGCTGCTCTCAACTCACGGAGCAAACCAAGGATGCAAATTATCCAACCTTTGTCATTTCTGCTTTTCGTACACAACCCATACGTGTTAGCTTCAATAGGACAGTTTCGAACGTTGGGTCTGCAACATCGACATATAGAGCTATGATAACTCAACCTCGTGTTAGTGGCTTACAAATAGTAGTTGAGCCGGATGTGCTTCAATTTAAAGAAATAGGGCAAAAACTGTCTTTTAAGTTGTCTGTGCAAGCTATTTTTCAGGTGCTAGATGCACCAATTCTTTCAGCTACTTTGACATGGGACGATGGAGTTCATCAGGTGAGAAGCCCCATCGTTGTGCATGTCCCATGATGCTAATGATCAATTGTAATGTATTGCAACTGCAATCCTCCCACAATCTTCAATTTTCTATATATACTTTTAAATTTTATTTGAATTATAAATGTACTACTTTGTTACATCTAAACAAATATATGTATATTCTTTGTGTTTGTATGTAAAGAGATCGGCTAACAGTGTAGTCCCATCTCTGGAATTTGGATTTAGTGTTGGTTTTGGAGAGAGAAATAATATTTATTTAATATAATTTATGATAAAATTAAAAAGTAAAAATGCACAAGATAAAAAGGAAAATAAGATAACATGTGGTTGTCAAATTTTGTAAAATTAAAAATTGCAATTTTTTTTTTTTTTTTTTTTTTGAAAGATTAATTGTACAAATCCCATGGTGAGAGTGAGGTTTTACTATTCTGCATCAATGCCTTGTGTCACATTAAAAATGCATCTAACAAATATTTGATTTGGGAAATGAATCAACCTAACTCTCCCATAACCCGGATACCAAACGAGCCTTCAATTGCATCCAACGTATATCTTTTATTTTTTTCTTTTATTTATTTATTTTCTTCTCAATAACAACAATCAAATTATATCTATAACTACAAAAATGAATATTCATTCCAGGATTTGTATGAACGTCTTAAAATCTTGACAGTGCATCAGTCTCGCTTCTTATCTGTGGCGCTTGAGGTGGCAAAACGGGCGGGCTGGGAGGGCACGGGCCACAGGTCAAACGGGCTCGGGCCCGAAGAAGCACGGGCTTAAACGGACACGGGCCAAACGGGATCATGTTATATGAATCGTTTTAGAAAAGACCCAAAATGAGGAAATAAATTCGTCAAATATAACACCTCATTTATATTTAAAAAATTAAATATATTATATCTATAAATTTTTTTCATTAAAAAAATTATAATGTTCTTCAATTGAGAGAAACTATGTACCCATAATACCCATTTGATTATAAGATGGGAATACATGCCAATTTTATTTTTTATTTTATTTTTTTATTTTTATTTTTTTATTTTTTAAAAGGAGGTTAAATGTGCCCATATCTTTCACCAAGTTGCCAAATTAGCCCATCTTTTTTATTTGGGTACAAATTGCCACCTCTATAGTTGTTTTCATGTTCCCACACAATATTAATCAATCCTTCCAACTCTTGCGTTGAATTGAGCCCACAACGTTTATTAACACTTCCCATCCCACTATAACATGAACACTCGTTGTCCCTCAAATTGACGAGTCTTCACATTCTACCACCACTCTTATCAACAATGGCAAAATTGCTGCTTGGTAGTGTGAAAGGATCAAAAATACCAAACTTGGAGATGCAATTGTAGTGCAGAACTTTTGGTAGACCTTTTGTCAATACACTTGCTGCTTGAAATTTGGTAGGAATGTATGATGGAATGATGAGTTTGCTTTTGATCTTATCCCTCACAAAGTGACAACCAATTTCAATATGATTTGTTCTTGCATGTTGAACAGGATTAGATGCCAAGGCAATTGCAGACTCATTGTCACATAAAATGTTGATAGGTTTAGGAATTGAGACATTTAGGTGGTGTTTGTTTTTCATAAAGAGGCTCTTAACAATCTCTTAATCTGAACCGTTCAGACGCGGTCAGACATTTTGGTCGTTCAGACTGTTTGTTTTTCTTTTCCCCATTCAAACGCGTTCAGAGGCAGTAAGATCTTAATGGTCTAGACTTGAGAGGGGTGTCTGAATGCCTCTTGCTGACAAAAAAAAGTAGTACGAGCAAGCAAATATGCGGTGCAAACATGAGTTTTTTTTCCAGTTCAGATGCGGTCAGATTCAGACATTTACGCTCGATTCAGATTCATATGTGCGGTTCAGATTCAGATTCAGAGCCTCTTAAAAAACAAACACCACCTTAGATCTTTGAGTGCCCTATATTCTGCTTCAGCAGATGATCTTGAGACTACAGTTTGTTTCTTTGAGATTCAGGAGATAAGACAACTGTAGGATCGTTATTTTATGTTGTTCATATGATTCGAGAGGTCTAGGATTATAGAAGAACAAGTTAGCTATTTTAGAGAGAGAAAGAGTAGAGAGGGTAGTTTCTTGGGAGAGAAAACACTATGTGTGTGTTTATTAGAACGAAAACCACCAACCCTTCCCTTGGAGGGAAGGGGTATTTATACAACTTACAACACGCCACCTACGGGCTGTAGATCAGGCATACAGTGGGTAAAGACTCGTCCGTCCTGTACGGTATTGCTAAACTGACTAAATAACTATTAAATAATGTTATGTCTACGAGCTAACTTATGCTAGACTATAGTTGGGGTGACCGAAACTTCAACGTGTATTTTATAAATCCAAACAATCTCCCCTTAAGGGAGGTTACCCCATGAGTTACATTTTGAATCCTAGCATTCTATCTTTAACTTCATGCTCAAGCTCGTAGACTTCAATTCTTCAATTTCCGAAATCTTTGTGCTTTAGCAGTGATTCTTCAAAGTCCGCATACTTTGTACTTTCAGTGGAGGTTTTTAACTGATCCACGACTTGGCGATCTTTGAGCTTTCTTTGAGATCATCAGCTACATCATATATCTAAATCATCCTTTGTTGTATCGCCTTCATGTGATGTTGTGACTTTTGGACCAACATGCTCACACTTTTGGATCATGACATCTTTTCATCAGAGTAGCGGAAGCATTGTTGTACGTCTTTGATTGTCATGATTTTCTTCAATTAGGAGTGTGTCCTGTGAGCATGCGCTTATGAATTGACTTCTTAATATCGATCAGCTGCAACCATCAAATGTTCCTGCAAACAACAATTAGCAATAAAACACACGAAAGTGTCTTTGTTTACTTTCGTTGAATAGGGTTGCAAGAACCATGGTTCCCTGTTGATCAGTATAAATACTGCCTGTGATCAGGTAGAATTCCTAAGAATCTCCTTGATAGGGTTTCACAGCTTAATCTAGCCGTTCTCAAACTGGAGCGTCTCAAAGTAGACAACACGGAGCGAGTGAACCAGCGAATTAAGATTCACTGATTGATGAAAAATGGATCTGAAAAACAATCGCGTATTGCTTAAGAGAAAGAGTTTTGCAATACGACGAAAGTTTTATGCGAAAGATCAATTTTCAATCATAAATACTTTTGTTTGAGAAAATAATGCTCAGTCGATGTGCCATGAGAAAATAATTGTAGAGCACATCGAAAGGTTTTTCAAAAGCATTCGTCAATTCATTTCCTGGACCAAGGTTGATTCAAGAGTGAATCTCCCCATCGTTTCTATCCAGTTGTCACAAGTTTGATCTTTTGAAAGATTTTACATGTCACCCACCAAGAGCTTGTTTGATGTTGGCTCTAGAAGGATTTCCATCTTCATCGTGAATATTTTACATATCATTTGGATGTTCTGGAAATACCACAAGGATAATGCGTAGGACTCTCAATATAAATTCTCACTTTCCACATTGCGTGAATCAGTAAATCTTGATGAATTGTGTGTCCTAATGAGATTTATGGATGATCTATTGGCTCTAGACTTTATAGTGCATTTTTTTTCCTAATCGGAGACTAAGGAGAGGGTCTCCTTCTTTAATATCAACAATCTCTAAGAGAAAGTCGATAGATTATGTAGGTTCCCCGTGAGAATGAAACAAGCCCTTTTAAGAGAACTTGAGTAGCTTGGGAAGTTTAGTGCAGTGCATCACTGGGTCTATGATGTCTTGTCTTCAATACCGGTGTTACGTTAGTAACCACCAGTAGCATATGTATTGAACCCGGTTTCTGCCCTAAGGTTGAATTATTGGAGGGCTATTTCTTTTCACCCTTTTCACTTTTCATTTATTTTTCATTCTTCAACCCCTTCAGTGCTTACCGAGACTTCATCACTAGAACCTTGTTGGGTTTATTCCAGTTCTAGCTCTATCTCATTCGACAATCTTCCCTTGTTCTCACTTTTTCTCCTTTTTTCATTATACCTAAGGACTTCTACACTATCTAGTGGATTGTCCCTGGGTAGATCCCTCCGGATCTGGCGGGATCGTGGAAACGAATACCTAACCTTACCATCCTTCTCCAATGCATAAAGTAAAATGGTCGGTCTTGTGGTATAGTTCTTTCCTCCTTGAAACCAATTGAAAAATCATTACGAAAATCAATCAAGGTACTTGTGATATAATATCAAAGCATTTTGTACCTTAATTATTTTGATCAATTTTATAAATGCTCCCCCGCAACATGTGCTATGTGATTTTGAAATTGTTTAGCACCTAGAGGAAATAGGACTTGAAAGTATTTCCTTGATCACAATTTCCATAGAAAAGCTATTTGATTTTTTTTTGTAAATGCTCCCCCTCAATATGTGCATTGTTTATTTGAAATCATTTAGCACCTAGAGGAAGGAGGTCTTTGAAGTACTTGCACGATCACACTTGCCATAGAGAAATCATTTAAAAATAAATCAAGGTACTTGTTGGGAATTATACGTTTGAGTTGATAAAGACAAAAAGAATGAAACAAGAGGGACTTAATATGACAAGAAGGAAACCTACTAAAAGATGGAAGGGCTTGCTTGCAATGGAAGTTTTATTATTTAGTCCTTATCCTCTAGTATATAAAGAGGACATAGGTGTAGGTTTTTAATTAAGTCTTCCATAATGTAGTCAACTAAATGGTGTGTGTGTCCTAGGCGTATAGTCTTGTAAACGCCTAGGTTATTAGTTTAGTTAGTAGACGTGTTCCTATAAACGTCTAAAATTAGTTAGTGTTAGTGAATGAAAAACCTTGTTCAATAACAAAGTATTGTTTTGATTATTCCGCTGCGTATCATGTTTATTATCCTTGTTATTGATCCTTAGATGAGCTCATAAACGATTTTCACAATTGGTATCAGAGCGGGGAGCTCTTGATATAGGGATCTACAAGATTTTTCGAAGAGAAAGATTGAAAAAATTCGAGTTTGAAAATTTTCGTAAGGCTTCTGCAGCACTGTTTTAAAACGGCGATAACTTTTTCATTAACCGTTGGATCGGGACGAAATTTTAGGTGGATGTTCTGTATATTCAAATCTAATTTTCCACCGGAGGGATTGTCGATCTGAGATTTTATGCAAAAGATATAAAGTGTCGAAGTTGGCTGCAGAGGAAGGTTAAAAAGTCAAATTTTTAAAGGGTATAAATTTTTCTGTGATGACAAAGTATAACAAGGTGTTTTAATTTGACAAAGAAGCAACTCATGTTATGAAGGTCTTTAAGGTTTTCAAGGTAATTTTTATATTTGTCCCATTCATACTTAGAGTTTGCTATAAACAACAAGAATTGTTTGTGGGACAGGGGATTATTATATTCGAATCACACTTATCAGACTTGAAGTATATTCAGTTTGTTTATTTGTTGATTATTTGCAAACGATGCGATAAGCTCGTACCTATTTTGATTATGGGTTGACGTCAGTTTGGGGGATATACTATTTCATCTTAAACATAATGGGTCGGTGCATATGGTTCAATATTCAATATTCGCTTATGTGTTCCTTGTCGTCTTTCGGCTTTGATTGGATTAGCGCAAGTGTATTAATGTGATTGGGTACGATGAGGAGAGCATACATGCGATGGTGATTCTTTTTGGTATGATGGAAATCATTCACGTGGGTTATTTATTTAATATTACAGCATGATAAGGTTTTGTTTCTGTTTGTGATCACGTTGGTTTTTGAATAGAGACGCAAAAGATCAAACGTTGAAAGTACTGCTACTCTTAAACGAAAGTACTGCTTTGCTTCTCATTCAAAGTACTACTGAAGTTGCATGAAAGTACTGCTGCGTCTCGAAGGTACTGCTAGGTTTTTTAAAGTACTGTTCGCACTTTCAAAGTACTGCTGCTCGACATATGGTTACTACTGTTTGTTTATTTTCATGGTGCTACGAGCTACTATGAAAGTAAAACGTGTATTGGTCGAGGGAGTCTGATGTTAATGGTAAAGATAGATACCGGTTTTGGGATTGGAAGAATTGCAAAGTCTTTAGGACGTTGAAGTGTCATGAATCAGTTTGCATTGGTCCTGAGTAGCATCCTTTGGAACAAAGTAAAGTTGCTACGAAGTACATGGGGCGTTGGATAGACTATTATGGAAGTAATACGCTTGTTCTGTGCATTGGAAGAATCTCACATACGTGCTTAAGTATTAAAGGATTTCTTCGATAGTTATAATGGTTACTGTTGTTCGAAGTTGTTGTTGATTTGATGGAGTATTTTGATTGGTCAATATGGCAAGTTTTCTCATTATTACTACTGATTCCGTTTTTAACATCCTCGTATTCATTGGTCAGTGTCTATGCACTATTTATGCACAAGGGTTTGTCAAAGTAACTTGTTCATTACTTGTTTGTGATTGGCTTATGCACATGAGTGGGACGGTGGTATTTGTAGCTTGACACTCTTGACCTTCTTTCAAGTATCTTTGACTTCGTACAATATGAAGAGCATTGGATGGTTTGTTAACTTGGATATATATGCATCATTTATTTAATTGGACCATGCATGGAACTGTAAGGTGCATGAGATTTCGTTTGTGATAACCCTTGTAAAAAGTGAATGCATAAAGTTGGGACCTACTAAATGGTACATATACTATTATAATATAGTCCATGGATTTGGGATTTTATTCGCATTTGCTAGAGTACATGTATTTGGTTCTTAATTGTATTTGAAGATATCGGATTTATTTGTGAAACACGAGGAGATTTGGAGTCAAGGCGAAGTCGAGCGTGATAATTGTTATGGATTTTTGGCGACACACACAGAAGATTGGTTCACACACACAAAGATTTTGGAATTTGTTCTTAAAAGATTCAAAAAGGCTCGAATTTGATTTTTATTGGATTAATTGATTACGAAGAAGGTTAAATATCATTTATTTGATGTTGTAGTTGAGTTTCACAGGTTTGTGTTCTTATCATATCCCAAAGTGGGTGTTACACTTTGGAGATAACTTGTTCGTGCTTAAAGGATGTTGACGAAGACTTGCAAAATCTAGTTTTCATAGGTCAAGAGGGTGGATGGATGAAGACCTAGTTAACTATCACTTAAAGGAGTTACATTGTAGTACTCAGTGTCTCATTAAAGATGAGGATTTTGTCAAGAGGTTACGATCTACTTATATTTTTATTAGCGGTATAAGTTCAACGTCACGTGGATAAACAAGACATAAGATACAAGTTTGGGAAATTCTACTTCTTCATCAAGTTCGTTATATTTGGTTTTCTTCACAAGTAATCATTACATAAAGCCTACCGATTTTGAAGAATCAAGAAGATGGTTAACATATGGGTTATATTTGGTTTTCTTATGATGCATAATGGTGGGTGATTTGAAGCATTGGAAGTCTTAGATTGGAAGTATGATATTGGTTCGTGGTGGTCAAGATCATTATTTGCATATGTTCCCTATTTGAATAATAACAAAAAGGGGAAGAGATGTTTGAGTGGCATGGCATAGATTAAGGGGAAGACAAAGGAAGACATACTTGTTTCATTCATGGTGAGATCCTGATCTCAATTTCTCTACTTCGTCTAGGGAAGTTCGTTCAAGAATGGTTTTGTCATTATCAACTAGGGGAAGATTGTTGGGAATTATACGTTTGAGTTGATAAAGACAAAAAGAATGAAACAAGAGGGACTTAATATGACAAGAAGGAAACCTACTAAAAGATGGAAGGGCTTGCTTGCAATGGAAGTTTTATTATTTAGTCCTTATCCTCTAGTATATAAAGAGGACATAGGTGTAGGTTTTTAATTAAGTCTTCCATAATGTAGTCAACTAAATGGTGTGTGTGTCCTAGGCGTATAGTCTTGTAAACGCCTAGGTTATTAGTTTAATTAGTAGACGTGTTCCTATAAACGTCTAAAATTAGTTAGTGTTAGTGAATGAAAAACCTTGTTCAATAACAAAGTATTGTTTTGATTATTCCGCTGCGTATCATGTTTATTATCCTTGTTATTGATCCCTAGATGAGCTCATAAACGATTTTCACAGTACTTATGTTAAAACATTGAAGCCCTTGTACCTTGATAGTTTATTATCTTTTGAAATGCTCCCCCTCAATATGTGCATTAATTAATGAAAACGTTTAGCACATATGGGAGAGCAGCCTGTAGTTTGAGTCGTAAAAGATCACCTTTTATCTCATATTTAAATCGCATTCTCTCCCCCGATCAAAAACATCAAACCCTTTGAGATTTTGGATCCCAAGTGATTTAAATAGGTTTAGAAAACATGGGATAAAATGTGGCCTGATTTAAATGCTCTTCTGGATTCTTGATAAATGCTCCCCCTCAACATGTGCATCGTGTATTTGGAATCATTTAGCACATGGAGGAAGGAGTGCCTTTAAAAGACTGAAAAAATCACCATTTTATCATATTTGACTTTTAATATCACAATCTCTCCCCCATCAAAAATTTCAAACCTTTTGAGATTTGTGATCCCAATTGATTTAAATCAATTAGAAAATTTTGAGGAAAGACGTGGCTTGATTTTGAAATTAACTGATAAGGAACAATTTTTTGATATTTAAGATTGTTAGTATCAGGTATGATAATTTTAAAAGATCTTTAAATAAAAAAAAATTTCATTTTGAAAGATCTTTGAGTTTAACGAAAAATCATAACCTGACATATAACATCAAAAATTTAGATCACCACTTCATAACATATAAAGGGACTTGTTTGATGAAATATCGTTTGAAAATATTTAATTTAAAATCACTCTCCCCCTCAATCGATGACCGTAGTCGTTGATTGAGTGACACATGTTTTGAGAAATTGAGTCCGATTGATTTTCAAAAGTTTGAGTTCGACTTACTTTCAAACATTATTTTTCCACCATGAGAAATACAAACATGGTATATGTGGAAAACTAGAAGGGGGGGGGGGGGGGTGAATAGTTTTTCCTATTTTAAATTAGTTTCAAAAACTTTAGATTTGTTAATATGTGAGATCTTATGGATGTAGAGAAAGTATAGATCGAATGATAAAGCAAGTAAATAAAGTAAAGCAAAGAGATAGAAATGACACAACCGATTTATAGTGGTTCGGCTACAAGGACACCTTCCTTGCCCTGCTCCACTCCCCGAGTCTCCTACTCGAGAGTTCAAGCACTATGTCAAAAAACTCCTTCACTTGGCGGAGAAGCCTTCACAACGTTGCTTACACCTTTTTCTGGTACAAAGCTAAATACCGAGTCCGTAACACGGTGGACCAAACCAACACGACTATTACACAACAAATATGTGAATTATCAAATACAATATCTTCGCTACAAAAATCTTGCGGAGGAACAAATCAATCAAGGACCCCTTGCTTGGATGACTTGTAGAATGCTCGTGATCTCGCCTTAGAGAAGGACCTATATGAGAATCACCAAAGAAAGAAAGAAGGAAGTACTCTCTAGATCAAGTGATCTTTTGTTATAAGAGAATGAGAGTATATGAGAGAATTTGTAAGAAGATGGGTGAGTTAGAAAGAAGAAATGACTCTATATTTATAGGCAATTTCTGCCACTGTTCCCCGAATCCCATGGATCCCTCCCACTTGGGATCCGTCTAGTGTAATCCTAGGGATCCGTGGGACGCTCCTCTTTACCCATGGGTTTTTTGGTTATGGGTCATGGGTTATGGGTTGGTACATGGGTTTTCATTAGATTCAATGTATCTAATGAATACATTGTGTTAATACAAATAGCAAATTCCCCGAGATGAATAGTAAAAATTTCAAAGTTTATAAAATGACCTGAAATTGAGAATTGTGACATTTTTCCCCTGTTAGAGGAATCACGTCCTCGTGATTCAATTGTTGATACTATAGTCCGAACCTCGACAAGGGTTCTAAAATTTTATGCTCGCGTGTATAGTCTAAGTGATTATGTCAATGCTCATGTATCTGGGTTTCTCATCCAACTAGGTACGTTCTTGTGCTATCGTGACTATGTACCATTCTGTTAATACAAATAAGCTGTAAAAACGTTTATTTATATGTTATGATCTTCTATTGTTTTGTCGATAACAAACGTAAAATCATATTAACGAAACAAATAAAATACGTAAACGGTTTGAACTAATAGTTTCTATCATATTAACATTTTCACATAAAACACTAAAACAAGTATAAGTGATTTTATGATTTAGATACATATGTACAACAACTAGTGTTTACATATTGGGTTAGCATATACTTAAACTAAGTATACTAAAATGGGTAAAACATGTAAATACCAAAATGGGTAAAAACTAGCAAATGGTATTGACTCATAACCCATGGTTTTATATCTACCACTTAACCAAGTTCATTGTATCCTTAAGATACATTGCATCTAGAAAGAAAACCATGGATCAACCCATAACCCATGACCCATGACCCATAACCAAAAATACCCATGGGTAAAGAGGAGTGTTCCACGGATCCCTAGCTTTGTGCTAGCCAGATCCCTTGTGGTAGGGATCTGTGGGATCCGGGGAACAGTAGGATTTTTTCCTCTATAAATAGTGAGCCATTCTTCATTATTTCTCACCCCTTTCTAACACACTTTCTCCCTGAGTTAAAAACTCACTAACCTCAGATCCAAGAGATCTATGTTTGTAGTTTTGTTTTTGTGTGATCTTTTAGGTTCATCTTAAAGGCAAGATCATCAACTTTTAAGTCGAGCAAGCTCAAGTCCATGAGTTGCCATGCTTCCTCATCATCAAGGCTACTGAAGTCTTCTTGTTGATGATTCCTTTCTTTCTTCAAGGTGTAGTGTTGAAGACATTAGTGAAAGATGTCTCAAGTGTCAAGACGAAGATATTAGTGAAAGGTATCTATCGTCTATAGGATAAGCACTTGTGGTAGGTGCTTAGAAGTCAAGACAAAGAAGCATTAGTGAAAGGTGCTTAGAAGTGAAGACACAAGACATTAGTGAAAGGTGTCTTGTAGATCTAGTCAAAGGCATTAGTGAAAGGTGCCTTAGATGTACATTCAATATGGTGTGTTTTGATGTACAAGATAGACTAGTATTAGATCCAAGGATATTGATATCCTTGATGATGTTGTAAAGGAGTAGATCTCCTTTGGGATTAGTCGTTGGTGTAGTGTGGTAGTAGTTCCTCCATTGCAATGGTGTGCTTAGCCTAGTACCTAATAAAGGGTAGGCGACGTTGTGAAGGTGTAGTTCACCTTGGAGTGAAAGAACTAGGTACTTAGCCTAGTACCTTATAAAAGGTAGGCGACGTTGTGTAGGTGTGGTTCACCTTGGAGTGAAAGAACCCGGTGGTTAGCCTAGCACCGGAAAAGGGTAAGCGACGTTGTGAATGCTTCTCCGCCATAAGAGCCGGTGTAGTGATTACGAACTCTCAATTAGGTGATCCGGGGGTGGAGTAGGGCAAGGAAGGTGTCCTTGTAGCGAACCACTATAAATACCGTGTTGGTTTTTGCTTCTTACTCTTATCTTTTCATTACTTACCTTTATATGCTTGTTTATCAACATCAACACACACATCCAAATAGATTGACATAAGTCGATCTAAATAGTTTAAAAGGAAGTTTTAATTGGTAAAACTATTCAACCCCCTTCTAGTTTTCCACAACTGGCATCAGAGCTTCGTTACCAAGTTTCTTGAAGTATATTGTACTTTAAAACTTGATACGATCCATGGTTAATTGAAAACTACAAAGAAGGTTTTTCATAAAACAAACACCATGTCTTTTAAAAATATATGTTTGGATGTTGATTTGATAACAACATTTTTCTTGTTTACTTTTTCATTTAATTGCACTAATCTTCTTTGTCATGTTGATTAGTCAAGCTCATACCACCAAGCTTTAGGAGTCGCTTGGTAACAAGAGAATCTTTCCTTAGAAGGTATCTTAAACATAAAGGAGGCGAGGAATCGTCTAAGTGACATCTGCTATGTCATTTGTAAGATATTCTAAATAATGCGCTAGAGTGCGATTTTCTTTTTACTTTGCTTGATAATTAAGTATACCTATTTAGGTATTTATATGATTATCTTTTGTGCAATTACATGTTTTACATGAAGCTTCATTAGGAAGCCTTTTTCTCACATACGTGTTTTATTTCTCGTCTAAAGTCACAGTACATAAAACCTATGCTTTATTTCATTTAATCCAATAATAAAACAAAACACGAATTTCAAAAAACTCCTTCTTCCCTATAAATATTTCGACGCCCACTTTATCTCATCCTCACCTTTTTCGAATTTTCCAATTTCAAAAATTCCCTCTCATTCAAAACTTCATCTTCTTCTCAATCTTATCCCAACCGAAACCAAGAAGGATCATCTTCAACATGGTTTACATCGCCTTCGTACTCATCGTCTTAACACTCATCGCACTTGTGTTCCCTATGATGAAGTTCACATATGGAGACATTTACTTTGTGTTGTTAATCTAAATTGGGGTTATTTACCCAATTCTTTGTATCATTCTTAGTATTGAAATGACATATTACTAATAGTCTAGTTATCTAGGTTATTATGTGTTTATTATTTCTCTTTGTTTTATGTTTTTCCTTTCGTGATACTTTAGAAGTCATGTATGCATGTTAAAAGAAAATGTAGGTTAAAACACATATCTTGGTATTAAACTATGAGATCTAAAAATCTATGCTTTTCATAAAATTTGTTTCTATAATTCTGAGATCTACGAATCCCGGAAGTTATACTAGCCGGATCCCTTTTTGAAAAGGAACCGTGGGATCCGTCCTCTTGGAGAAAAGTTTTTCATGCAAATTAAAAACCACTTTTTTGCTAAAAGTAATGCTCCACTAATTTGTCAAAACCATAAGTAAGTTAAGTATTTTTCTTGTTAAAAACCATTGTTAATAAAAATCTAGTAAAAACATTAGATCATCATTGGTTAACCACTATCATCACTTTCTATTAACTCATCTTTTCTCTAGATTCAACTATGTCGCATGAATACGAGTTGATTTCTCCCTTACAAGCTTCTACACCCCAAACATCTCTCTTGAGCCCAACACACCGATCAACCACGTTCGTGGGTTCAATAATCTCAAAACGCGTCATTTCCACGAAGGACGTATTGTAGAAACTCCTCTACAATTCGAAGAAGATATCAATACCTCCTTCCGAACCATAGGACTAGAATGTCTTCTCGAAATCAACGAGAAAATATGTCCAAGGTTCATATTGGAATTCTTCCGCCAAGTCGAACTCGTTCATAACGAGGATCGCTCTCTTTCTCTTTGGTTTTGGATCAAAAACCAAAAGTTTATTCTAATCCTTGGGCAATTTGCCAACATCCTCCGAATTCCCAATCATGGACAATGTGCCTTCACCGAAGATTGGTCTCTTGACTCTCTTTTCAACTTTCTTGAAGAAAATAGTCCATATTGCTCTCATATTCCTTCTCCGCAAGACTTAATCCGCATTTTATGCAAACCTCATCACTCTAATCCAAACATCATTTACACAAGGGATATTCTAGAAGAGTACAAACCCCTTGCACTCATCCTACGTGAAAATGTTTAGAGCCTTAGGGGAAATTGAGAAATCCTTCCCGCTTGTTGTGCTAACATAATGTATTGTTTGCTAACACAACAACCATACAATATCGCCTACTTCTTTGCAAGGCCAATTGTAAATCTTCAAGGGTCCAAGAACAAATTTATTCCTTATGGGATGTTCTTGACGCGCCTTTATCATAACCTCATGTATCATCATCCTCAATTTCAAAGTCCGTTGTACGTACTTGTAAACAAGATAATGGAACCTGTAAACACATCCCTCATGAAGACGTTCTTCATTCCTGAATCCATAACACTCATCAAACATGATGATCCATCTACCGAAAATGCTCAAGCAACTTAGTAGTCCTTCAAATAGGATCAATCCTTTTGTACTCGTGCTTTATCAATGTAATCCAATTTCTTTCATGAAATAAAATATCTTACATTTGATATCTTAGTATTAGACTATCCTTGAGATGTAATGCATTGTCAAGATCATTGCATACCTTTAAAAGGTCTGTGGCGAGATAGAGAATCCCAAAGATTGTGCTAGACCGATCCTACACTTAGAACCGTAGGATCCGACAAACAGAAAATGCAATTGCAAGCATTATATTTCAAACATATCCTTAGAAATCCTCACACTAAGCTAAACATAGTGTCTTAAGGAAAA
>OU343217.1:130098096-130314583 GCA_910596185.1 Chrysanthemum makinoi | reverse complement strand
AATAATCAAGGCAAAATGACAAATTGCAATATCTACATTATCAATCTTAATTCGAACATGGCTATAACAATCCCGCTAATAACCATATTCATCCATAAAGAAATCATCACAAACCTTAGGTGCTTAATTAAACATCTCAACTCATGATCACTTTCACTTCCTTACTATTTTTTTTGCAACTATGAACACCTTTGGCCGATTTTTATCCACGAGGTTTGAACCCACCGCCACTGCACACACTCAAACCTGGTAAAGTCCTCCCTTTTCAAAAGGTTGGTGTGCCAATTCAAGGTTGTTTGCACCTAGTAGGAAATCAGGAATTGGTCTTGAGACTTCTCACATTATAGTGTGAAAGTCACAAGTCTTTTGGCACTGACTACCCCAGTCGTTTCACTTCCTTATCATAAAGCATGCACTGATACTAAACCAATAGCATGTTACGGTTTTTGATAAATATAACAAATTTTGAATAGTATAGTCCACGCTCTTGGTAATCATGGTTAACTTTATCTACCAAATAAGAAACAATGTGAAAATTATGTTGTTATTAATTACCCTTTCTGTGTACATAATCTTAAGCTCGGGCTGCTTCTTCATCCATGGGCTAATCAATTTTCACTGCAATGCCCACATTCCACCTTTACCTTTGTTCTCGTTCTTCATATTTCCTTCGATCTATATCTCAATCAAATTCAAACTACTGCTTATCGCTTCGATTGACAATATTCAACTTCATCACAAACTCGAAAAGCATGGCTAATTGACCTTGAACTGATTCTCATCCAAATGATTCAAACCCGTCAAATGTTACTAATTTCACTACTCTCCAAAGTGAGATCAATCAGGTCGCACATAAAAATATATTGAACGTATGCAGTAAAACTTAAAAGTCATAAACCTGTTAGGGATTAGAATGATTACGAAGATATAATAGGGTGTATTTATACACAAAAAATAGGTTAAAAATATATAAGGTATAATTATCTTGTAAGGTAATATATATATATATCATTTTTTTTTAAATTGTTATCTTCATAATATACAATCATAAATTACAAACTCCAGAATTTTTTACCATGTCCTTATTTGTATTGATTTAGAACATATAAATCAAAAAACAATTTACTCTAGTGGTAAGTTGTTTAGATAACTTATGAATGACCCAAGTTCAAATCCAATATATGTCTTCTTTTTAATTAAACTGAATTAAAATTTAAAATACTCAAATATAGATTTAAAAAAATGCCACATAAATACAATGATGACATGAAATAATGACATGACATTATGGGATGCCAAGTGGCATAAAAAGACAAATGTCTGTAAAAAGAATAATTTTTTTTTTAAAGTTCTCTAAAAATTTCAAAAACATTCAACAAGATCGGGTATGTTGGTGCATAAAACTTTTGTGAAAACATTTTTTATAATTTTGAGTTTTGATATGTTTTTTTTTAATGCACAAAAAACGAATTTTGATGCGCAAAAAAAATTTGATGCACAAAATTTTCAACTTGTTTTAGTTAGATGCGCAATGTTATTTTGATGAAAAAAGTCCAAAGAAGTTGAGTACAAAAACCAATTTTTTATGCAAAAAAAATGATTTAATGCCAAACATAATTTTTTATAATTTTTTTTTCGATGCACTATTATACCCAATCTTGTGGATATTAAAACTATAAACAAAATAGTAAGGGCTTTTAGGTAATTCAGTATTGTGTGATCTGACTTTCACACCCCGTATCCCTACAATAGCAACAACATATCCTTTTCACAAAATTAATTATTCATTTATTTCTTTCTCGCTCATCTTAAAAACCTCTCAAAATCTCAAGATCTTCATCTAATCTAAACAAAAATCCTTTCAATTCCATCTATGAAATCCTAATAAGAAACAACACACGAAGGAAATTTTGTTCTCGAAAATCGAATCGACACGTATTTACATTCTGTAGAGCGGTTTTTTCGCCTCTTTTTCGCCGTCGTCTGAACGGAGTTACGTGTAAAAATGTAGTATATACCATTTTTATACATCATGTAGATTTTATCCATAAAGACGGGTGAAAACGGGTGAAAACGGACGAAAACGTATGAAAACGTAAGAAAACAGACGAAAACGTATGGAAACAGACGAAAATGTATGAAAGCGAAAAAAAACACGAATTAAAAAAAGGGTGAATAACGTGAATTTTCGTGAAAAGAAATCAAAAAAAAAAAAAAAAAAAAAAAAAAAAACGTGAATTAAAAGATTAAGACAAAAAATAAATAAATAAAAAAGAAAGATAAAAAGAAAAGAAAAAAAACATGGACTTAGGTTTATCTATTAAATCTTAAGTTAATCCTCACAATTAGATTAATCTAGATGGATGGTGTGGATTTGTCCCTTGGTAATCACCAAAATAAAAATAAGCAAATGAAAATTCCTCGAAATGACAAAACGAATCAAAGAATTCAATCAAGTCATAAATTAAGCACTAGTTTTACTTTTATTACAATATTTCCATCAAACACATTTAATTAGATTAGATCTTGAATGGTACATCCAACAGTCTAAAATGGTCTCTATTGTTTTTATTTTAAGGTGATCATCACAATAATGCCACTATATATGGAAGGCTTCAAGCATGACGCTCTTGTAAAAACAATAGAATCATATAGTCGTTAGATCAAATTTTATGAATGAGATTTAGTTTTAATTAGATCATTAATTATTAATGGCAAACTTGTTAATAAATGAAACACCATGGTTTCTTTTGTATACTACATTTACTTGCAAACCACCAACGAGCAAACGTCCATTTTTTAAGTCTTGTTACACGATTGTCTTTTTTTTTTTTTTTTTTTTCTCCTCTCTTTTTTAACTTCACGTGTTGGTCAAATAGTTGATACACATGTGTAATTTTAGTTCTTCCATTTTTTGACAAATGATAGCAGATTCATCATTTGATTTACTTTAATAATAATAAAATTGGTTTTATTTTTTAGTTTTTTAAAAGTACAGTACACCTATATGTTTGAGACATTAATAATAACTTAATGTAATAAATTTGATCAATAGTTCATGACAAAATAATAACGGTTTAAAACTATTGGCAAACCCGATATCAAGAAATTATGTTAAGACTGACACACATAGTAACAACAACACCTCGCCTCAAAGTAAACTCATACACAAAAGCCAAATATGATTACATTTACGGTGACACATGGATTTTGTTTACATTTCTAATGACACATTTTGTTAATGTCAAAATCATTTTTAGTGACACATAGTATCTTGATATATTTCTAATGGCATATTTTTTAATATCAACTTATTTTTAGTGACACATAGTTTTTTGATACATTTCTAATAACACATTTCTTAATGTCAAAAATGTTTTTAGTGACACGTAATTTATTGATACATTTTTAATGAAACATTTTTAGTGACACATAGTTCCATAATACATTTTTAGTGATACATTTTTGCTAAAGACACACACGAAGTTTCTTGAAACACAATAAATATTTGGTTACATTTACGGTGACACACTAAAAATTTTGACACATTTTTAGTGACACGTAATTTCATGATACATTTCAAGTGACATGGCACCAAACAATTGATAAAAACACAATCCACATATTAAAAGGAAACAAGAATATAACCATGGTTCAAACACTAACAGTTTTCACCAAAAATTATGTTTCACAATACTACTAAAAGATAGTTAATACAAGTTTCTCATCATGATCCATTAAAAAAACACACTAGCAAACATATTGTTACTATCACATGCTCATAACCAACTGAGTCACAAATCAATTACAAAAACATAACAGATCATAAATATGAGATCTTAACAGTGAGAAGCCTAAAAAAAATATTATCACACTACACCCAAACATGTACAAGCTTATAAATCAATTACAAAAGCATACTTAAAAATCAATGATAGGTCTAACTTTGATACATACATTACAACTGGTGAAACACTTTTTGTAACTTTGCGACATAACTAATAATCTGAAAGAAATAAAAAACTAAAAATAGTATTAAATCAAAATCCATTGATGCAAAAATTACCAACAAACACCTTCAACATCTAGTGGTACAAGCGTCACATAGGGATTCACTTTAACGAAGATCGACGGATCGGATTTGGATTTAAACAGGTTCGCCAACGACCACACAAGGGTCCGATTTGGTTTTCGGTGTCAGATCATAGAAGAAGAGTTTTGATGGTTGCACTTTTGATAAATGGTTTATGTATTTAAGAATGGTTTATTCAACAAAAGGATTTATGTGATTCGTTATAGGTAGAAAACAAAACAAAAGGGTCGTGATTTGTTTTGTTCAAAGAACTACAGTTGTCTTTCTTAGAAATAATAAAGATTTTGGTGGTTGCACTTTTGAAAAATAGTTACTCTTCAACTTTGTCTACACCGTATTAAGATTATACACATAGGTTAACTACGCCTACCTTCACCGCAATAGTTTTAGAAAACCTTTTCGAACATCGAACGCCACATACCATGATACAAACTCTTCGACTTTTAAACACCATTTACCTCCTAAGATAAAATGCATAAAACTTAATGACCAATATCCAAAGAAACCACTAAATCACATAAACATATCACCAGCCACTATACACATTCCAATTCATGAATACAAATTAGACCTTGAAGTCTTTCAAAAAAGATGATACAAACCTAAACAATAAAAATTAAAATTAGAAACACCTTTAATCTCTAAAAAGCCAAGAAAAAACAAAGAAACCAAGTCTAACCACTCTCTGTGATAAAAGAAACCAAACGTATTGAGTTGTTGATACATCACTAATAGATAACTCATAGATTACTAAAAACCAAGCGATGAACAAACCTGAAAAACAAGAAACTCGATGACTCAAATCTGCAATAACCAATTTTAGAAAACTAAGTGATGTCGATCGTGGCGGCGACTAGTTTGGAAATATGGTAGCCGTGACAGCTGAAAAACGAATTATTGGTTGAGAATGATATTGTTAAGATGGAGAATAACTTTTAGTTAAGGTTCTAATCGTCGGGTGAGGTAGATCGAGTAGAATATTAACCCATCAAAATGTTGTATGACTTGTTCAGTTGCAAGCATAAGACGACATGTTTCAAGAGTGAGTGGCCATAATTTTTTATGGAGATGTAAACCACGATGAGGACGATCGATTAAACCGGCTAGACATGAGAAGATCGTGAGATTTGTGGTCTATTTTTTACCTAGTGGAGAACGAGGATCTTAGATCAATTATATACTTGAAACAAAATAATACAACAATGAAAGAATGTAGTGATGGGGTATGTCATATCTAGAAGAAAGATGGATTAGTTTTCACACAGAAAAAAGAGGCGTGACATTTTAGGGCAGAGAAGATTTCAGTTTTATTTGTAGCTTTAGATTTGTGGATGAAGGAGAAACCGATTCTACCCTTTTGATTTTATTTGTTATTTTGCTTTTACTTAAGTATTTAAACTCCACATGGCACAAATCTATTGGTTCCTATCGTTTTTATATTAAAGACGGTCACCACATGAACGCAAATCTATTATATATATATATCTATCTCCACACTATATAATAGAGGAGACCATGACACTATTCATTACCACGTTACTAATGCCACGTCAATATTGTCACGTCACCTTTGCTGACTCATTGATGACTGGGCGCTGGATACACATTATTACCACATTATTACCTAACAAACAAAAAAAACACACCAATTCTCTCTATAAACCTAAAACTAAAAATGGCACCCTATGTCTTTATCTTCCACCGCCACCACTATGTGAATCTGCCGCCGTTACCGCAAACAGTAAACCAACGAACCACACACCAACTAAAAGACTGACACCGAATAAGGCTAAAACACGATCCAAAGGTATTTTTTTTAACTATTTATAAACATCTTTGTATGATTTTTTGAAGATCTAACAATTTATATGGTTTATGCCGCTGCTGTAGCCGTTGTTACTCGCCGGAAAGAGTTGCCGATGCCTTTGTTGGCCGGAAAGTTTCTGCCTCCGCCGGTAATTGTTTCTACCACTGCTGTCTCCTTCATGCCAGAAAGTGCAGCGGTCAACACCTTTACAGTGGTAACTCTTTTGGAAGGGGTCCATGGCGCGACAAACGTGATGCAGGCTCTGGTCGACCAGGTCAAAGACATAATGGAAATGGTTGGGGGTCAAATGTTAGCTGTAGAAAACGAGAAGGTGAACGGTATACAGGAAATTACAAGAGTGCTAGAGTTCAATATGCCTTTGTTCGCCGGAAAGTTTCTGCCGCCGCCGGTAATTGTTTCTACCGCTGCTGTCTCCTTCGTGCCAGAAAGTGCAGCCACCAATGTGAAACTATTACTTTTAAAGGTGTTGTTTGTATTCATTTCTTATATAGATTTGTTGTATAACTTTGTTTATAAAAACTTGCTGTACGTTTTTGTTTCTTTTTAAGTTTTTATTGACTCAACACAGATGGTATCTTTGTAGCATTCGAAATATTTTGATGATAAAAGTGATTTAGCCGCAAGGAAGTCAAAGTTTAGCATGGATAAAGATACGGAGTACAGCAAGGATGGTAATTTCTGTTACTGACCTTATGATTTATTTATTTTTATTTTAGCAATTTCAAAGTTGGCTACTTTTTTTGTGAACTTTTTAATTTAGTTTCAAAGCATGTGACTGCAGCCAATGAAGTTCGGTCTTCAAGTTCAAAACAAGGTCAAGAAGTTGGTAAAGTGAGTACTGAGCAAGATTTTGTGAAAGATTCTGACATTGATGCTGCAAAGATTGCCGCAATGAAAGCTGTTGAGTTAGGTAAGTATATTGATGTTAAATATTACTCACATCGTGACCTTTGCAACCCTGACAAGTAATAACCTGTCGTTTTCTTTATTATTTTAGCAATGCTCTATAATTTACAGAGTAGTAGCTAACCTGTGTTGTGATGATAAAAACATTATATATGTAACTTTTAGGTCCCTGGAATTGTGATCGGAAAATCAAGAGGATCCATGCAAACTGTTGTACTGTTCTCTTTGTTAGGAGATTGTCTTGGATTGGAAAATTAAAATAAGTTCGTAATATGAAAAGACAGAATCATAGCTTTTCATGATTTTGTTCTTTTATACAAAATACAAATAAAGGAGGTTAGTGACAAGGAGAATCCAACATAAAAGAAAAAGCAAAAGTACCCTCCTTTTTTCTGCAAAAAGCAAAGACTATAAAGTAACGACTTTTGAAACTTGGATTAAAATGGGTATTACGTATCAAGTATTTTCAATCTTTAATTTATTGATAGAGTTAACTATATTTTTCATTGCCGATTCTGTCTTTTGGTCATTTGTTCAAAGCCAGCTTTTTAGTCAAAATGCATAGTTGTTCGGCCCTTTGCCGACCGTAATAAGCATATTGTTAACGGCATTTTTAAACGTTAGTCCTTTATACTGTTAACATTTGCAACGTAAATTCCTTTCAGCTAGCTGGTTAGTCCTTAAAAAAATCTAAAAAAAATTCGAAAAAATTTAGAAAAAAATTATATTTTTTTTTTCTAAAATAAAATTAAAAATTTCGAAATATATTTTAAAAAGAACTTTTTTTTCCCGAAAAATTCTAAAAGAAACTTTTAAAAAACTTTTTTTTTCCGAAATTTTTTTTTCCCAAAAATTTAAAATATATTCTTAAAAAACTTTTTTTTTTTCCTAAAAATTCTAAAATATATTCTAAAGAAAATTTTTTCCGGAAGAAATTTTAAATATATTCTAAAAAACTTTTTAAAATGTATATACATTGAAAAAACTTTTAAATATAATACATTGATACATTTAAAATTTCAAAATATTTAGAACATTTTAAAAAAGTTTTTTTAAAAAGTTTTTAGAATTTATTTCTCGAAAAAAAAGTTTTTTTATTTTAGAACTCGAAAAAAGTTTTTAGAATATATTTTAGAAATTTTTCGAAAAATGTTTTTTTAGAATATTTTGAATTTTTCGGAATATATTCAATTTTTTCCGAAAAGAAAAGTTTTTAGAATATATTTTAGAATTTTTTCGAAAAGTTTTTTAGAATATATTCTCGAATTTTTTTTCCAAAAGTTTTTTTTTTTTTAGAATTTTTTCGAAAAAAAAGTTTTCTTTTATATATTTGAAATTTTTTCGAAAAAATTTTTAAAAATAATTTCTTTTAGAATTTTTCTGAAAAAGTTTTCTTTTTAGAATATATCGAATTTTTTCGATTTATTTTAGAAAAAAAATTATAATTTTTTTTCTAAATTTTTTTCCAATTTTTTTTGAATTTTTAAAGGACTAACTAACTGAAAGGACTAACGCTGCAAATGTTGCAAAAGATCTTTGGTATAAAGGACTAACGTGGCAAACGACCGTTATAAAGGACTAACGTTGCAAACGACTTAACTAACTGAACTAACTTCGTTATAAAAATGGACCAAAAGTGGAACCAAACTATGCATTTTGGACTAAAATCGCAACTTTTTGAACAAATGGACCAAAAGTGGAATTCAGGTACAACCACAAGGACCAAAAATGTAGTTAACTCTTATTGATATTAAATTTGGTACAAGTAATTCATAATAGCATTATTTGTATGAAACTATGAACTAGAAACTCTTTCTACAACTTTCGTGATTTAACGTCAATATAATAGAGGGAAATATAGGTTTTCAAAAACATTTACGTTTTGAAATTTCAATAATTAAAGTGTCCATTATATTGCCCATTTGCCCCCACAATATATATAAGTTGAATGAGTCAAAGATAAATCATCAAAAGTGTACGCATGATATAAGATGATAATGATAAAAGAGTAAAAGCTAAAGGCCAAATTTTCAAAAAAAAAAAGAGGCTAAAGGCCACGACAACTTTATAAATGATGTTGATAAGTTTCATGGAAATATGTGTCAATCTGACACATTTTGTATTTGAAAGTTGATGAGAGTTGCGTTTAATTAT
Organism: Chrysanthemum makinoi; assembly: GCA_910596185.1. NCBI lineage: Eukaryota > Viridiplantae > Streptophyta > Magnoliopsida > Asterales > Asteraceae > Chrysanthemum > Chrysanthemum makinoi. Next base: position 130,305,602 of record OU343217.1, on the reverse strand, counting down.
TCAGATCTAATTATTTTATTTGTAAATCTAATTATTTAGATTAATTATCTATTAGATCTAATTATTTTATTTGTAAATCTAATTATTTTTTTTGTAAATTTAATTATTTATTAAAGATTCGTATTTTTTTAAAAGATGCGTATTTTTTTTAATTTCCGTATTTTTTTAAAAAGTACGGATCTTTAAAAAAATAAAAACATTTCTGATCTTTAAAAAAAATTAAAAAAAAATACGGATCTTATAAAAAAATAAAACATCACGGATCTTTAAAAAATTAAAAAAGCGCTAAAAGATTAAAAACATTTAAATCTTTATATATATATATATATATATATATATATATATATATATATATATATACACACATATATATATATATATTTGGTGGAATTGCATATATATCCTTCCAAAGGTGAATAATTTCATATATATCCTTCTTACAAGTTTTTGATGCACATAGTACAATGATTTTTATACATGCAAAGGATATATATGCAATTTTACATTTTTGGAGGGATATATATGCAAATGACTCTTTTCTATATCTGATGATTTTATATTTGTAGATCTAACATTTTTTATAATTTTATTTAATCTTTAAAGTGTAATTTTAATTTTTTATAATTTTTATAATTTTGAAATGCTGTAAAGTATGTGAGGCCCGCCACTAAAAAAAATGGAATCAAAATAATTATTGGTCAGTGTAATAATAGATGACCGTGAAAAGAAGAGATTTTGTATTTTGTTAACTGAAAAATTTACATCTTTATTACGTTTATTTTATTAAAAAAAATAAAAAAATTCTTAGTTTATTACTTTTTGTTAAATTAATGTTTCTATACCTTTAATTTCCGCTCAATTTAATTGTCCATATTTCCTTTTTGTTAAAGATTCGTATTTAGTTTAGTATTATTTTATTTGTAAATCTAATTATTTATTAAAGATTCGTATTTTTTTAAAAGATGCGTATTTTTTTAATATCTGTATTTTTTTAAAAGATGTGTATTTTTTATATACGTTTCAAATTAATGTTTCTATACCTTTATATCTCAAATTAATGATATAAAGTCAAATTTCTTCTACCTACTTTAATAATGATGTTTCATTTTTACTTTAATAATGATGTTTCATTTTTAACTTTAATAATGAAGTTTCAAATTCAATTTCCTTTTACTTTTTCTTTTACTTTTACTTTTTTAAGTACGAATTTAAAAAAAAAAAAAAACATTTTTGACCAATAATTAGATTTACAGTTTTTTTATGGATTTATAATTTTTTTTTTTTTGTAGATCTATTAATTTTATTTGTAAATCTAACATTTATTTTTGCAGCGCCACTCTTGCCGGAACAGTCGCCACGACTCTCACCCGAAAAGTAGCCGGAGTCGCATCTCTGGCCGGAAATAATATGCTTTAATTTTAAAATAAAGTTTATATTGTAAATTTGTACGGATCTTTAGAAACAAATTAAATATTACGGATCTTTAAAAAAAATAAAAAAAAGTACGGATCTTTAAAAAAATAAAAACATTACTGATCTTTAAAAAAAATAATAAAAAAAAAGCTACGGATCTTTTAAAAAAAATAAAACATTACGGATCTTTAAAAAAAATTAAAAAAAACTACTAAAAGATTAAAACATTACGAATCTTATATATATATATATACATACATATATATATATATATATATATATATATATATATATATATATATATATATATATAGTGTCAAAACGTCCGATGGACGGTACGACTTGTGGTTTTTGTTTTTAGGTTTTAGTAGAACAAATATATACTAAAAAGTTATAAAATTAAATGAAACGGTTAAGATCTATAATTGATGTTACCATAATTCATAAAACGGCTAAAAGCAGGTAATTATTTTGATTTTTGGTTTTTATTTTTAGGATTTAGTAGAACAGTTATATACTAAAAAATAATTAAAAGTTAATGAAACGGTTAAGATCTATAATTGATGTTACCATAATCCATAAAACGGCTAAAAGCATGTAAGTACTTTGATTACGAACATGTTTTTCTTTTTCTTGTTGATCATGGGATTCCTCATTATGGACAACTAACACATAAACGTTAAGCAAATGTAAGAAAATATCAAAGTGATTACTTGGGCATGAACCGAACGTAACCTAACTTCTTTATTCGAGCATCTAATATATATAAATACAAAAATGTCAAACAAATCTAACACAGTATCACAGTGATTACCTGGACATGAACAGAACGTACCCTAACTTCTTATTCGTGTATAGATGCTAGATCTTTGCTCCAGTCATCTTAGCTGCCATCTCCTTTGAACTCTTTCCAACTAAATGATGCATATAATTTATATCGCTATTAACTGAGCCTATCTCATACATTAAGTTGTAGATACCTTGATGACGGTGCGTAATAGCTATATGAAATATATAGTTAGCCCATCCTCAATTTTATCAAACATAAGATCCATATAGGTTTTAAGAAATGACTAAATCTGGTTTTGCCCTTTTCTGTAGCAACAAATTATATTTTAGGAGATTTTTTCAGCAGATCCCCAATTTCATCAATGTGCATTATTTTGCAAACACGAATGTAGGAGAACCCGTGAATCGTTTATATAAATATAATACGATTGGTTACCTGGATATATGATTCTCGTGACTATATTCTTTTCTAATGTCTCAAATGCATCAGGCTTTCGAGCGAAGACTTCGAGTAAAGACGCAGTTGCAGCAAGTTCTGAACCGTCGTTCACTATTTGGAGGGCAATATCTAGAGAGATTATGACAATTACTAAATGTATAACATCAAGAAAACAAACGAATCATAAAATATTAATGTCAAGCAAGGAAAATACTCAATAGTTGCTTATGATTTCAAAGTTAAACAAAATAATCTTAAAGTTAAAGTAAAATATTGTTTTGATCATGTCATGACGATGTAATGGGCCTCTTGCTCATTGTGAAGTACAAAATAATTAGCAATCAGAAACACAAGAATATATTATGAGTACCAAGTTACTTACCAAAAAACTCATGCTCTACGCAATCTATGAGTATTAATTCCCTATATTCATTTGTCCAAGGATCACCAGTCATCTTTTGAGATAAATTGTAAACATACTTCACCGTTTTGTATTGCCCTTCTGCAGAACTTATGGACAAGGGCAAATCAGTAGCACCACGGATGTAGAGGAGGTGGCCCTAACAGCAGGGGTGTTTGTGGTGTTGCTTTATCCATTATGAATTTTGGATGACCTTGACTATATTTGTTATTTTACAGTGAGAACTCTCCAAGTTTCTTATACATTCTAAAAGTGAGGAAAAAAACTTCACTTTTACAAACCTAATGGATAAAGAACTAACTTTTTAAGTTTTTTTATTTTCCCTTAGGTTTGCAAAATAGTTAACGCTCTGTTCTCGAGTTTTCTTTTGTGGGAATAGAAATGATAGGAAAAGAAAAGTAAAGAAAAGAAGTGGAAAGAAAAGAAAGTGGCATTTATATTTCATGTTTTCGAGTTGAAAGGAAATGAACGGAAATGGAAGGAAAATAAACAAAGTCGTGTTCTCGAGTTGGAAGGAAAAGAAAGAAAAAAAAGAAAAAAGTATAGTTATGACTTTTTAAACATAGAAATACATCTATAACAAAAGATATATAAAATAATGAAGGTTATATAACTTAGTTTATAACAAATAGTTTATGTGTAAATTTGTTTCCATCCAAATCCGCCCATATTTGGCCGGAAAATTTGGTAGGAAAAACCTCTTAATTTTCCTATCAAATCCTTCCACTTTCCTTTCCTTTCTGTTTGACAAAAACTCGAGAACACACCATTTCTTCTATTTCCTTTCATTTTCTTTCTTTTCCTTCCAAATCCAAACTCGAGAACGCAGCGTAAATGAAAAGACTTACATGAATATCCAATGCTTCGTCAATCATCTTGACAATCTCATCCATCGTAGGGCGGTCCTTTATGTTCAAACTAATGCATTTATACGCAATTTCTGTAAACATATGGAAAGATCAACCATCGATATGATCTCTTAGACTAGGATCAATTAACTGCTTGTGTCTATCATCATTGCAGCGGCGGAAAATATTTGTAAGCATTTGCGGTTTATAATCTCCAACTACCCTTTCTTGATCAGCCACCATCCCAATCACCATTTCAAACATAACTATGCCGTATGAGTATATGTCAGTTTGTGTGTTGAGGAGTCCGGTTTCATGGTAAATCGGATCAAGGTCATTCCCTGGAAAATTGGATGCATTAATTTTTGCATATGGCTGATTTGGAGGGAATAATACTGAGTGATCAAAACCCGAGATTTTGGGTACCAGATCTTCATTTAACATTATATTTCTTCTTCGCACATCTTTATGTATTACTCTACCGACCTCCCCAATACCTGAGTGAAGGTAACTGAGCCCTTTTGCTATGCCTATGCAAATCTTGAGACGCTCTTTCCATGAACGATGTCTCTTCTCTCTGTTATCAAGATATTCCACAAGGCTTGCATTAACATCTTCGCAAACCATAACCATCTCATCGCCTTCATCACACAAACCAACGAGAAAGATGATGTTTTCGTGGCGGAACCTGGTAAGTATCTCAAGCTCTTTACGGTAGTCATACATAAGTCTATCCATATTACCAGTTCTTGTACGGCGCCAGTTGCCCACCTTACCTTTTTACGTACATGATAACTTTGCGGTTATTCCAGGGCTAAGAGAGTTGTACATTAGAGTAACCACGACAAATAAGGGAATACTTTTGAATTTTTCAGCGCGAATGATCTCCACGAAAGGAATTAGAAAATTTTCCAGGTTTACCTCTGAATAAGACATTGTTTTTTTATGTTGGTGAGTATGCATGATTATATTTCGGTGACTATTAAAACTCATCAAGTTTGTTCATTTATAGAATTTTAGATCTGCCTTTGGTCTCTACTTATATTGAAGTTGACTTTAAGATAAATATCATAACTTATTGAATAGAATAAAGCACTCTGCGAAATTAAATTCCTGCACTACCTCACATGTTATCATTTAGAGTGCTTTCTTCAATAACACATTAATTATTCAATAACTGTGTCACATATGGTTGGTCACTGATAACAGCTAAAGAATAACGTGAAGAGATGAAATATATTTTGTTTTTTTTCTTCAATTTCAAAGGTTAAAGTCTGTTGATCGAGATGTTTAAAAACTAAAAATTGTATATGGTTGAAAACCTTTGAATGTCTAATAACTCATTTTTTTCCCCATAGAATAGCATTCAGCCTAACAATATAACCAAGACTTCAAGCACACCAATAGCTGAGGCAAATTAATGTGTAAAGATAAACCCATTTCACCTTCATCATAGCTGATTCATACATAAACGGAGAGCCTACCATAATCGTGACATCTGTACATGTGGCCTTAGCTTTGAACCAGCAAGGATTGAGGCATCTTTTTGCGATTCCATGCCTACTGGTACTTTTAGGGTACATGGTTCTTAACATATGAGGATAATGGTAGCCATTAAAGAGAGCACTCTTAGCAAAGCAAACACCTTCACCAATTTTCCTAAAACTAAATGCTTCACAACGACAATCTTTTAAACAAATGTCTCTACATGCTTCAAACGAAATGGGCGCCGAGAAATTTATATCAAATCCATAGTAATTTGTATACAGTAATGTTAAAAATTTGAACCTTGTTGATTTATCACATGTTTGGTTGAAGCAGGCATGCAACCCTTACTTAAATCAGTAGGGTCACTCAAGTCATAAACAGGTGGGCATGAACATTCAGGCTTGTCTCCATGAATACAAATCCATTTCTCCCATATATTCCATGAACATTATATGGTTGTGAAAGAGTTTGACATGATATCAACCTAATCCATTGGACGCATTCAAGCTATAGACTTTGATATTACCGTCATAGTCCAAGGTTAACCTCCTTCTGATCCCCAAACCCATGTCTGTAGCAGTAAAACTCACATGGTCACTCGCATTAAAAATACCTAAATCATTAAAGTATGCGATTCTTCTGTCGTTGTAAGTTGTTCTTCCAAAATCCCATACACTAAAACCAGGATCAGGAGCGTTCAATGTCTACAACATGCTGCACTGCTGATGCGTTTTGAACTCCTAGGAAGAGACATATTCTATACATGGAACCCATTGCATCAAACAGTTCTTGTTGGTTTTTCCTATAGTAGCACTCAAAGAGGGCCATTTAAACAAAAAGTATTGATGTAATAATAAAAATATTGGTTCGTGTACCAAGTTCAAGTTTTTTACAGTTTACGGCCAATATCCTAGAACTCATGTGACCGCAAATATAAATTACTAATATGCTGTTTTGATACCTAATCCACTTTACACCTAAACTTTAACAAAATTACACACATTGATTAACTATAATATATAGTGAGGTTGTTAGGGTTACCTCACTTTAGCCTAGGACAGGTTGGCGATGAAAAGAACGACACAAAGTACCTGCATCAGCTTACTTTTTAATTCTGTGTAGGATATACTATAAACAAACAACATACAATATGTGGATGTCTGTGTGCAAGAAAAATAATGACTGATACCTGCTGAAAGTAATGGCGAGCCACATTCTCCTCAAGTCACCCATTAGTTATAATATAATATAATAGTTCACCTGAGTTCATATACTCCATGATCACATATATGGTTGACCGAGTCTCTATCACCTCATAAAGCCGAACAATGTGAAGATGTGAAAGAAGCCTTATTATTTTAATCTCTCTATTCACTAAGCAACGATCACAAAAAAATAAAGAATATCATTAACTGAGTTCATAAGAATGAATCCGGCACATCAAGAAATATAGATAAATGATATATTACATATGGTCATTGGATTTTCAGTATTATTGCTAATACCATTGTACTTTTTCAAACTTTTTTGCTACGGATAGTTTCAATGATAACCTATAAAAAGCTGATGTAACCTGAATGGTTCTTTCTATAAGTGTATTTGTTCATGGTTTTATAACAATTTTTTGAAGTTAAGTGGCCTTTTAAAGTAACCTACTTTAATACTCTTGTTACACCAGCTCTTGGTGCTGCTGGGCACATAAGACGCTTCAGTAACGAATTGATCAAAGAGGATTTACCAACATTTGGATAACCAACTATTGCAGCTTGCACCTGTAATACATTGTAAGCTCGCACCTATAATACGTTGTAACATGTCTACTAAGAAAATGAGGTACACTGGTATTAGTCCTTCTTTAGTTTACGGTCATTCTTGTTCCGCTCCACAAGCTCACTTAGTTCAAGCGCCTCCTGAAAATTGTAGATGTAACTCCCATGGAATTTTATTAGATGCTGCAACCCCTAATGTCAAAACCAATAACAAGAAATACATCAACTTAAATGAATGTTGACAAGTTAATTAACATCAACAACTAAGAAGATTAATGGAGAACAGATTGCAAATGCATACATACCATCTCCCTCGTCAGTTATTTTTCTTTTTCTTGAAACTACAGATGGTGACTTCACAGTCTTGTTGCTTCCGTTTCTGCTGTCCAACTGAGCAATCCCACAGGAATATTAGGAAGAATAACAGACAAGTCATGCTACTGAATTCCAAAATAAAATTTAACTTTGACTCGATGTCTATATCTGATATTAGTCCTACAAAAAGACAATAAGAAAACAAACCCCGGATGGTTATGTTAAAAGGACTACAATCTGTACTTTAGATGAAGAAATGATTGCAAGAATTTAGATTGGTTTTTAACATACCTCATGCAAGCATCAAGATACTAAAAAATACAGCCTCATTCCGAGATTGTAGCAACATCCAAAGAACACATACCTCGAATTTTGATCATGATGACGCTTAGATTTTAGATTCAGCACCTGGCCAAAACCCCTTTAACATGCACAGCATGTACCTAATGTCTATATAAAAAACATGAAAATGCAAAAAAGAACATCCACATGCTATCCTAACAGATATATATATATATATAAAGAATAAAATAATTTTAACATTAAATCAAAAGGAAAAAAATACCTTTTTTGCAGAATACGAATGAACAAATAGGTTTTTTATACCGGATATTTGCAAATGATAAAGAAAGAAAAACAGTTAGTGACCCTAAGATCTTCCCCTGGTGACTTAATCCGGAAACCTATGAGCTCACTAACCATTAGGTTCTTACGGATGATAAACAAAGACTTCCCAACTACTTTCCATTATTTACATGATTACATCTAAACCATCTTTCGATAAGCATATGTAGAACTCTCTTTTTTATACCTAGCCCTTTTAACAAGAACAGGTAAAAATAAGGTTCACGATATATGAATCAGTGCTTCTGTAGAATGAAATGATTTGCCAATCATCATATCCGCATCTACTGAAAACAGACATTCAATGCCATCATCAAAAGCACAGATAATTTGTTTCTTATTCTTTTATCAATGTTCCGAAAAATGGCGAGCTGAGCTAGGCGGTCAAGCAAACTTCCACAGACTCGCAACTGATTTTGTACGGTTGTATACACACAGAAATTGAAAATCTGATACACTATCATTTTGTAAGATTACCCTCCTAGATGACCTTCTCCAATGTTCTTCAGTACATTTACTCAGAAAAAAATTGGAAAAGTGACATGTTAAGTTTTTAAGTATAAAAAGAACTGTTGGCGAGTACAAGTTAAAAAATATTGATTAATTAGAATGTCAAATTTTACCACTCCATGTTCAATAATTAGCTGGCCGGTAATGTTTTCCAAAACATTAATTCTTTCCTACCAATTATGTGGTTTAGACATCCTACGGCAAGAAGCATCACCTAATCTCTAATGTGGCATACAACACTTCTGAGTAAAAATGGAATTCATGCTATCCTTGCTAACAACATGTAATATTGTTTAACGATTTGATAGTTTGTCTACACATTTTTTTAAAAGCAGCCATTTATATTGGTTTTCCAAGCCAAACTGCAAGAGAAAATAAAGTAAAAAGTGTACCTAGCCAAGTTCAAATCCACCCCAAGAAAGACATGAAAGAATACAGGTTATGTAGAAATCAGCAGGAGCTTGCCATGATGTGTTCCCTTTCTCATCATCCACTATAGTTGCAGCAGAAGATAGCAATGCTTCGAAAATCACCACTAATGAACTTGGTTGGATGACTTTGCTACACATCTACAATACAAAAGTGCAAATAGACTCAGAAATCACAATGAAATTTATGTTTACTAAGTTCATATTGTTTTCAGATGTCTCTTATCCTAGTTAAAACAACATGTTGCAACAAGACAGTAACATACCAAAACAGTCAGGAGCCGCAGTGATACACTAATCTTATTGCAATCTCCAGCATCAAGTGCATCCTGCAAATAACCAAAAAAATACATATATCACCACAAACCAACCAGTTTAACAAACCTCACAAATAGATTGTAGTATACTACATACTACAACTTAAAAGCTCGTATGCCAATATTTGACATACAAACATCAATATTTGACATACAAACGCAGAAATTTATAAAAGCCGTAATCACCTGCAAACTCATTAGATGATGAGATGGATTAGGTTAAACTTTATTATTGTAAAACTATAATTAAGGAACGGATATGTGCTATATAATTTTTGGAGATAAATACATTCCTTTTCAAACTAATCAAAATTGTTAATAATTAGTTGTGTAGGTTTATAGATTTGGTTTTGCAAGATATAATCAAAACACATATTGGTCTAGTGGTTATCATTCTTGTTAATGTTACAAACACCCTAAGTTCAATCCTTGCCAGTGGCAAATTTTTAAAAAAAAAAAAATTCCGAATTTTTTAGTACAATTAATTATTCCGAATTTAATTAATAAAACCGAATTTTATAAATTAAACAATACAAAAACACTAAAACCGAATTTTATTTAAAAAAAATGACATGTATTAATTGTGATGACATGGAATTAATTGCTGACATGGAAATATGACATGGCATTATGGGATGTTCTTACTGGCATTTTATGTGGCATGCCTCCTCTTATATATAATGTATATATATATATATATATATATATATATATATATATATATATATATATATATATATATAGGTTTAAGATCCATATTTTTTTAAGGTTTTTTTTTAAAATCCGTATTTTTTAATTTTTTTTTACATCCATCAGTTTTTTATTTTATAGATCCGATTTTTTTATATATGATGATTTTATATTTGTAGATCTAACATTTTTTATAATTTATTTAATCTTTAAAGTGTAATTTTAATTTTTTATAATTTTTATAATTTTGAAATGTGGTAAAGTTTGTGAGGTCCACCACAAAAAAAGTTATGGAATCAATTGAGATGCTTCTTGAAATGTGGTGAAGCTTTGAAAGTGTATGACAGGGTAATTAAAATAAAATGAGAGTGTACAATAAATTTTGAACTTTAACACCAAATTCAAGTTTTATGGGCATTGCTTTATGCTTGCTTTGTGGCTCTTGTCTTCCACTTGTCCTGTTCTTCCTCTTGTATATAACCCGAAAATTCTTCAAAGTGTAACTCAGATATTGAAAACACAAATTGCAATAAGAAAGAGAACCATGACAACCTACCCGTTTCTTCATGCTCGCCTTCCGATAAGCATTCAAGTAACTTATGTGAGTAGTAGTTGTGTCGGATGATGCGGCGCTGAGGCAATGGCAGAACCCGCATAGATAGAAGCGATGCAGGAGGAACTTCTCCAATACCATCTACATGACTCTTGGGATATGGTTCCAAGACCAATTGACATTCGAGTCATTGATCTCAAATGGTTATGAAAGAACAAAAGGGATGAAGAGATGACTATAATTCGTAACAAAGCTCGTCTTGTGGCCAAAGGATACATACAGGAAGAAGGGATAGACTTTGAAGAGTCATTTGCGTCGGTAGCTAGACTACTACTCACATAAGTTACTGGAATGGTTATCGGAAGGCGAGCATGAAGAAACGGGTAGGTTGTCATGGTTCTCTTTCTTATTGCAATTTGTGTTTTCAATATCTGAGTTACACTTTGAAGAATTTTCGGGTTATTACAATGATGAAAAGATCAAAATAAAGTTTTTTTAATCTAATTGATACAACACTTAGAATATTTTGTCATTATAATCTCAATTGACTACTACAGTTTAAAACATTGTCATCCGAAAAACACTCATTCAAACATATCGTCGCTACCCATTTTTGTTGAAAACTATACACGAACTCATTGCAACCATGCCATCAGAAAAACAATTCTTCAAAAATAATCCCCTAACGCTATAAATCGAGTTTGTCTGAAGAATATCATTCGCCACTGAAATTTTATTGAAAACTAGACACCGCTAGGCGTGGGTCCTTAGGATGGGAGTGAATATAATAGAAGCAACAATAATATCCGGAGGTAAGATTGGTAATATATGTGCAATACCCAGAATGCAAATTACGCCGTCCGACTCAAAGATGCCTTTTAGGATTAAGTAAGCGTTTCCGGTTTCGTATGTTTTGCTATGACAATTAATAAAAGCCAAGGACAAACGCTATCCAAGGTTGGTTTATTTTTACAATGTCCCAGTTTTCTACACGGACAACTCTATGTAGCGGTATCAAGAGTTAAAAGCAGAAACGGATTGAAGGTGATTTGTTGTGACGAAGACGGTTCATACACCAACAAAACAACAAACGTAGTTTATAAAGAAGTTCTACGTAGGATTTGAAACTATCGTTGTTTTTATTTTCATTTTTGTTCTTCATACATTTGTTCAAACAAATTTTTAATATTTTAAGTTATTCACTTTCTTTTTAAATTATTTGTTCACAACTCTATGTCACTAAACTGTTTTTACTAACGAATATTATGAAAGTAGCCCGCCCATTGGGCGGGTTAAGCAACTAGTATTATATATAACAGGAGGCATTTGACATTAATGTCACTTCAATGACACCTCAATGACACCTCAATGCCACATAAACATTTGTTGTCCAACTAAGCAATATTTATGTCCACCTAAACACTAATTTTTTAATTTAATTATATTTTATATAAATTTCGGATTTTTAATAATTTTTTTTTTGTAAATTTCGGATTATTGAAAATTGTTTATAAAAAAGGAGCGTTGCAAGGATTGAACCTTGGTCATTTGGATAAATAACTTGTGTGTTTACTACTAGGCAACAAGTTATTTTGATATTTATGTTGCATATTATAAATTTGATTTTCGGTTATATTTTCGATTCAAATAGCTAAAACCATATCCAATCAAAAACCGAATTTTTAGTTCGGTTCGATTTTGACAAATTGAGTTCGATTTTATTTTGTTTAGTTCAGATTCAGTTTTTGATTTATTCGGTTATTACTCAAACCATGCGCGCCCTTACCTTTTAGTTGCACCTTTACATCTCTGTTAGAGTAACTAATTTTAAAATTTGTGCTATTCGATCGCATATCCGATTTTACTTATATACTTTTTGATTTTAATTATTTTGCATTAGGACTGCCAATGATGTTGGCGAAGATAAAAATATCGAAGGCAAGGCATGACCCACAGTTTCACATGTGGTAGGAGAAAGGTTGAGAATGGAAATTATTATTTATTATTTAGGATTGAGCGTACAACAAAATATATGAGATAATCAACTAAAGATTCATCCTTAATATATCTCCTAGAAGTAAGGTTTTCAAAATCAAGATTCTAGCAAAAGACCGTTTTTATTTTTTTTTTTATTTTTCATTTTTATTTTTTATTTTTTCAAAATAAAATCGTAAAATCAGATCAAGATTTTAAGATTCTACAATAATGTTATTTAAAAAAAAATATTATATAAATCTAAAAATTAGTATATGTTATAAACACTAAATTATAGAAATGTTTCATTAAAATGTTATTTTAAATTGTGATTATAGAATGTTTAATAAAATTAACATGTTGGTTTTTAAAGTTTATAAAACATAATCCATAACTTTGTCGTTTTTTAGTTTGTCGATCGAGGAAAGTAAAATCGGATCGGATTTGATCTTAAGTCCTATGGTCGAGACCGGGATCATATAAGATATTAAGCTTGCAAAGATCCTACGCAAAATCAGGATCGTTTTTGCTATGAATATTGTAAAATCGTAAAATACTAAGATCATAATCGATATATTAACAACCATGCCTTGAAGACTTATTTAAGTCTTGCAAAAGATTTAACCTTATTGAATGAACATGCAGTGTATTTTTGACATTGCCTTCCAACATGCTACCGTACCATGCATACTTTGAAACAATTGATGGGAGGAGTATCATCTCCATTGGACATATATCATACTTTGAAGTTTCATCCACAGTTGAAGAGTTCTTGCAAAAGATGTTCAATGGTAGATTAATTGTGTCAAGACTCAAGAACAAGATGGTTGGGTGGCTATCTTTCTTCAATTATAAATAACAAGAGTATTCGCATAATGTGGCGTCAGGTATCCGGTGACTATTTTTATGATGAGTAAATGTTTTCTATTTTTAACCTTTCTTATTTATCATGTCTCAAATACTTTATAACATAGTAGACATATATATGTTTTTCAAAAGTAAACGTCAAAATTATTAATAGTGTAAATAGTTAATACTTTTATTTTTTAAATTTTAGCATTAAATTGGTGGTTATAAGTTTAGTGTTTTTTTTTTAATAAAAAACTCTATTAAAATATATCATTATTATTTAAATAAAACTTAAATTATAAACTTTTACATTAATATTCTAATTTTTCTTTTATAATAATGTTTGTTGTTTTAAGAGTGCCAGGAAAAATTATGGGCCAACAAGAAAAAACTAGCGAGGAATTTCAAGGCGTTCTTGGAGCATGGGATATTCTGAAATAAATTTTTTCGGTGAATCATTTATTTAGTTTATTATGTTTTTTTTTTACAATAAATTTATGGATATCAAGAATTTCGTTTTAGCTCTGTGCCCGTTCGGGCTCAAGCCCGTTTGGCCCACGCCAGTTCGGGCACATTTTGCTCATGGACCGTTCGGGCTTGAATACTTGTATAATATGTATTACGAGTATTATTTGTTTGTGACATTTAATGCAGGGATCCCGCTCGTTGTGACGGCGGATACCCTGAAATAAAATTTTTCAGTGAATCATGTATTTTAGTTTATTGTGTTCTTTTTTATAATAAATTTACGGATTTCAAGAATTTCGTTTAGCTCGTGCCCGTTTGGCTTGCGTATGTTCGGGCTCAAGCCCATTGGGCCCGTTCCCCATTCGGGCTTGAATATTTGTATAATGTGTTTTATTATTTGTATTAGTGACATTTAATACAGGAATTGTGTTAAATTTGGTTGTACAATATGCTTGATAATTTGTATTTCTTATGTAATGGGTATTTTAAGAACTGTATTTATTGACCAGTATTAATTGACTACATTAAATAGCATTATTATGGTGTTTTGTTTTTTTTAATATGTGCATTAAAGTAGTGTACGCTATGCTTCTTGTATTATACGTCTGAAAATTAGGTGCATTAAAGTGTTGTACGCTATGCTTATTTACTTGTAAGTCTTAAAATTTGAAAAGAGTGTAATCTCTCTATTATATGTAGTATAGAAGATAGCTTTATTAGATTGTAAATTGTGGTTAAATAGTTGTATTTTTTGGTAAAATAGTATTTTTAATAGTGTATTAAATTGTATTAAATGAGTAGTGGTTTTTTTAGTTTTATTTGTGCTTTGTGTATTATACAATAAGTATTATGACTTTTAAATTAAGACCAAGAGGAAAAAGATTCAGCAGTATAGATTAAATCCCACTAAATCCCGTTTTATACTCACACAACATAATTTTATCACAAAAATATTATAAGCTTGGTATTGTTCATTAGAAAAATTGATACTATTCATTAGAAAAAATGAAACCCCATTTATACCATATCCCTCAATGTGGATTCCGCTATTTATCATCACAATATAGGGCAAATCGCATAAAAAAATACTCGATAGGTTGATTTAAATTTGTGTACTCAATTATTTTTTCTTTTCCAATTTAAGGCATCAAACTTAAATTTACGTGCAATGTTAGATATTTTGACTTTTCGAAATGGGTTATCAGTCATAATTTTAGCCAAAAAAAACTTTTAAATGCTCAATAATAATAATAGGTTACATTAATTAATCATTTCAGTGAAAGTAATGACGGAAAACCTTTTTCAAAAAGTAGAAAAAATCTCAAAAAATCTTATATTGCATATGAAAGTAACTTCGGTACCGTAAATTAAGGAAAAAAAAAGTTGAAAAACTAAAATTCACATTAACCTAAAGTTGTGAGTTTTTTCTTTTTTTCTTTTTTTTTTTTTCTTTCTTATTATTTTTTATGCGATTTGCCCGTGGATATATTGATTTGGTGCTAAAATGAATTATAACCATAAATCCAATCGGCTCATCATCTACAAGAAAATAACATGACCTCTTTATCTACAACAACCAATTCGGCTTTACACTTTGAATTGCGGGTACGTGGCCCATAGTTTGTTGGTAGGCTTTTACACTTTGAATTGTAGGTACAACAAGATGGTTAGGGTGGTTATCTTTCTTCAATTAAGAGCATTTGTCAAAAGGGACTCAAAAAGTTATGGTAATACTAAATGATACTCGTATGTACTTTGGGTTATTCTTTGCTGAATATTTATGGGTTATTTTTTTGGTATCGGGCTTGCAATACATCTTACCTATTTTGCGTAAATTGTTTGATTATTTACTCTTCCATTATGCGAGATAATGTGTATATTTTGTTATTCGGAATAACATTTTTGGGTCATGTTCGGGTGCGCCCGCGTCTTATGTACTAAAAAAAAAGTAGGAAATTGTTGAAAATAAAATGGTGAAGGTAGCTAGTCTTCACATTTTTTTAACACTTTTTTTAAAAAGCATTACAAAATAGATAAAATAAAATAAATTGCACATTTTTTGCCGCATAATTTACATGGGCGGCTGTTTTTGTCATGCGCATATAATTCTCTTTGCGGTTACTAAGACTCCATGCCTGCTGAGGTTGTATTTTTCCTTAAAGGTTTTTATGACGGAACATCATGCTTACGGAAGTTGCACTTCTTCATGAGAGGCTTCCATTGCGGAATATCGCTTGCGGAAGTTGTACTTCTTCCTGATAGGCTTCCATGGTGGAACATCGTACTTGCCGAAGTTTTACTTTTTTCTGAGAGGCTTTCATGGCGGAACATCGTGCTTGCAGAAGTTTTACTTTTTCCTGAAGGGCTTCTTCTTGGGGTGTTGTCTTTGTCTATCATATTCTTTTTTGCATTTCGCTTTCTGAACTAAAGCAGATGATTCCCTTTGCTGGAGCGGGTCCAACAGATGAACAGAGCCATTTAGAGAATCAGTATCACGAATCGGCCATTATTCTTAGTGATGGTAAGGCTTAGTGGTGTAGCCTTTCCAATCACTAAGTAATTGATTTTAACCCAAGCTTGCGAGACCGTCTTCTTGGATTTCTAGACCGTCTTCTTGCTAACGAGCTAGGCAGCAACAAGAAAAGAATGAAGGCATAGTTTTCATCCTTTGTTACTTTACGTTGTAAGGTAAGCTTCTTGTTAATTAGGGGTCACTTTATGCAATGAATTGCCCCTAATGTGCGTTATTGCCCTTCCTTAAGAACCCATCCTTTTCCATATTTTATCACTCCCATCAGTACCCCCAACTGAAAGGTTTATGGATATAATTTAATATGCGTATGACCGGATTCGAATTCGAGACTTTGGGATTGCACACATTACGTATGAGAGTTGATGTTAAAATAATTAATATATAAATGTTATTATTATTAATTATTTGTCACGAAATAAAACTTAACGATAGTTAATATTTAACGAGTTTAGACTAACGGTCGTTAAGTGTAAACTACGAGGACTATAGATGAAATTAGTGGACAAGAAAATTCTAGAACCCCTCCTTTAGGTCCATGGCCGGTCGTGGGTCTTCAAGCCCAAAGGGGAGAGATTTCTTGGTCACCAAGTTTTGAGAAACTATAAATACAAACCCTTTTATTCATAATTCTTAACATTGGATCACTTAGAAACCTAATTTCTTCTCCTCTCCTCTCCTCTTGTTGTTCGGCCGATCGTGTACCTCCCTTCCCATAGGTATTCGATTTTCCAACTTCAAGATACAAGTGTTTGGTTTTATTTGTGATTTAAGAACTTAGCTTTTCACATCAAATCGATACTAATACGTGTGTACAAGAACGAAGAGCAAATACACTTGTATTTGCATATCTTGGGTATTCGACTTTTGGTGTAGTCGAATTTGTTAAACCCTAATTTATTAAGGTTTAGGGTTTCTTGGTTCTTGATCTTAATTTGGGGTTTTTCATAAACCCTAATTGCATTGATTCGCAAAAGGTACGCATATACTTTTAATTCGGTTAATTAATTTACAAGTATTATTCCTATTACTTTCGCTGCATGCTTTGATGATGTTTATATGTTTTTCTATAATTGTTATGATTTGTAAAACCCAACAGTGGCATCACGAGCCGTTAAGATGTTGTAATTAATTACCGAAACACATAAAAATTGAATCTTTATGATTATTACATGCTTTTATGGTTTCTTGGGTTTTGAAAATGGAACCCTAATTTTTTTTATTAATTGGGTCGATTACCTTTTAATTTTTTTTAATTAGGTATTATTTTTTTGTAAAACTTGTAGAAACCCTAGGATTGCATGTATATTTTATGTGGTTTTAATGAATAATTGTTATGTGCCATGTATATGCGTATCTTGGGATTATAATTGTTATGAGGAATCCATGGTGAACATGCATGTTTTGCCATGGATTATTGTTTTGATTAATTGTTAAGTAAAATTCACATGTTAATAAATTTGATAAATATAAAATTGGGGAAGACCTCAATATATCTAATAAAAATTCGTTATGTGCTATTTGGTATACTATTGACTTTGGCTTACGCAATCGAATTGTCGATGCATGTGGCTCACTTACCTTGTAGGTGAAAACCCTAGTTGATGTATGCATTATTTTACGCCTATAATTGTTTATTAGGTTTTATCGAAATAATTATGCATGTGGCTAATTGTTTTACATATGCTAAATTGTTAAGTTATATGTATATATTATTTGAATTCGTTATAATTTTTATTAAAGTGCTTTTTGTTTATATTGTATGACACGCTAGTAAGCAAAAAGGGTTTTTTGATAATAGAAAATTAGATGGACTAAATAATGGCGAAATTTGATTTGTTGTCTAAGTATTAAATCATGAACTTTTAATCGACTGATGCGACTGTACTAAATGGTTAGAACGGCTCACCCACTAGAACAAACGCATAAAAGGGGTTCAAAGAAGTGACGCACAGTACAGAAAAGATGTCTAAGGTTATGCTTGGTAGCTTACACGGTCCTCTGCCTCCCTTGTGCGTTCGGGATGGAGCTACCTAGTATAACTATTCTATGTACGAAGCATCTTAGTGCAAATTTGTAAGTTTCTCAACTCATCGATTAAAACTTTGTAGAATTTAATCTTAGCAATTTAAAACTATGAGTAAGGTTTTGAAACATTTTATGTTATGAAGATGTATGCATGCTTCTTCATACATAAGTCTTGATTACAAATCAAAATTGTACCCTTTAAATTTAAGTTTATGCCATCTAATGATATGAAACACTTGAAGTTGTAATTTAGTTATGTGAGACCTTGAACTAGATTACGATAACAAGGTGAATCTTTATGTTGTGTGAGACCTCAACTTAAATAATTTGCAGTTTCTAAATTAGACAACTTAATTAAGTTAGTTAGTGAGACCTATAACTTAAGGCATAAGATGGGATAAAAATGCTTACGTTTTGCATAATTGTTGGCAAAATTGTAAATCCCATATTTTCTAGGAATTAAAAACTTGTTTTGTCAATTATTATTCTTCAACAATTACCGATTCTATACTTTCATCACTAGCAGATCAACTGATGTGGTGAAACTATGATAGTGAGGGTCCTAGATTCAAGAAAAATTCTATGGTTAATATGAATATTGACCTAAGGGTATTTTATTTTCTTGAAAGATTTAATTATCGAAAAACAAAAAATTTAATTTTGTTAATTCTTTTGATTGTATTAATGCAACATTAAACCGTAAACGTGGTTTGGGCTTTGGTAAATTGATATAGTTCTGTTTTCAAACAAATGTTTGATCAAGAAAAATTTACTAAAAAGACAAACATAAACTCTTTTCCATGGAAGAATAGTGAGACTCAATCCTATTCCTTTTCATGATTGAGAAAGGTATGATAGGAACATTAAAATTGTCTAAATTCTAATATATAATTCATAGCAAACTTTAATTATTAATAAAATTGCATACCTTGTTTTCCATAAGAGATTTCATTACCCTCTGTTGGTGATTGAATTCTTATATGACATTTTGGTCAACTAGAAAACATGTATGACGTTTTATGAGTTATTAAATTAGAAGCTAGACTAATTACCACAAAATTGGTAAAAGACAAACTAGCATATTGTATCTAGTTGTTTTGCTTTGACCAATTAAAGGTGCTACACACTATTGTGGGGATAGTAGACCTATTATGGAAGAAATTGCATGCTCAATTTTTCAAGTTAATAGCATGATGGATGATCCATCATCTATAGAGTAGAATGCACTCTTTTAGTACCTAAGTAATTGTTACGAATGGTCTTTAAAAGGGGTAACAACATAATAGCACGCTATTTTCACTGGTTAATGAAACACTTACAATGTTGTCAAATCCAGTGGGAGTATGGTGTATTACAGAATAAGATATTATTGTAACGTTGTCTAATTCAGTGGGAGTTACAAGATTTATTATCTTGGTAGTAACTCAGATTATTTATAGATTTTCTTGAAATAATACATTACGTTCAAAAATGTAGACATTCATATTCTCAAGGATAGTCATTAACGTTTTCTTGATAATTAAGTGCTCCTACATCTACTTGTAATGCTTATACTAGCAGGGTACCCGCGCGTTGCGGCGGCGGGTACCCTGTAATAAAAATATATGGCGATGAATGATATTCGATCATATGCTTCTCAAGAAAATAAATATATGTATGACAAAGATTTTAGCTTGAAATAACTTTATGTAACAACAAAACATTTTATGTAACAACTATAAAAAACGATAATCGATAATATATGAGACAATAAGAATTATGAGGGTAAATTAGTAAGATTGCTAATGTAATATACTAATATCGGTATCATACACCACGTTATTTAAAGTTATAAGAATATAGTATGATACACACGTGATGAAACTACTACAAATTTGCAAATAACTTCTTGGGGGCATTGTTTTCTGATTGAAAATTATTCGTGATAATAATTATTTAGGTAAGTAACATTTTTCAGTGATTCAAAATTGTATTGTGTTAAGGCGGAGGAAAAGACTTTGTATTTGTAAATGCTTGTATAGTTACACATGTCGACCTGTGTAACACCTCACAACCGTACCTGGCCCATTTATTAAATTTTTAGGTGGGATGCCATAATTTTTACCCGAATCCGTTTAGCAAAATCTCAAATCTATATGTTTCTGTGTCAATTTCAAGTCGTGTTCATGTCATGTCTAACATTACACTCTTAGGGAACATATACATATAAGTGCAAAAATAGTTAAAACTTCAATCAATATATATCTGTATATAGAGCTAGTAATTTGCTTATGGTTTAATAAAGAAGAAACTCAAATATAGATATGATTTAGTTCACCAATAAGTACGGGAAACTAATCTTTCAAAATTAATGCTCCATTGGTACTCAAATTCAAAAACAATAAATGATTATTAAAAGAGAATATCTTTTACTTTTCAAGCCATCTAGCACATTCACATACACATTTTATCATCACTATTATTCTTATATACCATCTCATTTCTTCTTCATCAAACCTAACTCCTCCGAGGCACTACCTACTGCCGCACCGGCGCCACTACTAATTACACCGTGATCCATTTTATCATCGTTAACAACCCTGACCACCTAACCCCACCCCCACCGTCTCCCTCTTCTTTGTTATAAAAACCAACTATTTCGTTTCGCGCCGTTATTTATCCCGTCAACCACTTCCTCCTATCCGTCGCCCTCTTCACTCTCTACCACGGTTGAGATCTGTAATCTAGATCCACATTTCTTTTCTATTTTCTGGCTCAACAAGTGAACCATTGGTTATGTATGTGTGACTCTTAAATCCACAATAAAAAAAGGTTGATTTTATTGTGTGCTAATTTTATCTACGTTAGTATTATGTCTTTCCGTGATGTTCAAAAAAAAAAAGTATTATGTCTTTCCGTATGGCATGTCTTGTTCAATAGAGTAGAAAGAAAAAAATTTCTCAATGCATTTTAAGTTGCTACATGAATGTGTACATTGTGCTTAGAGAATTGTAATTATTTGTGAATGGTGTTTTAAGTTATGCATTGATTGTAGTTTGATATGTGCTTTACATACTTGTAAATTATGTTTGATGACTTGTATTTGCTTAAAATCTATTTTAGGAAATCTTAAAATAATTAATATGAGAGAAGTGCATCCCTCTATTATAAGATAGTAAGATATCTATGACACTATCATATTTCTCACATAAACAAATGAATGTCATGGTGTTTATCTACTATATGATGTTGTTCCATGCACAAGTGGGAGAAGTATTTATTGTGTGCAAAGGAACAACACATACAAATATGAATGGATTCTCTTGATCGTGAACATGTGTCAAGATTATAGCATAGACTACTTTTATGTCTTATGTCATTCAAATTATAGAAACACTTGAAGTTACATTTTAGGTTAAGTGAGATCTTGGCTAGATTGTAATCTCAAGGTAAATCTCCACTCGTCGCGGGATCGGGCGTGGATGCTTTAGCAGTTTCTTAAGTTGGACACTTCAAGGGATGACATAATTAAAATAAAGTAATCTAATACTACTTTAAATATTTGTGTATTCTTGGAATGACATAAATAGTTTATTAACTTGAAAATTAACTAACTGAAACCATGGCGTGGTGTTCATGATAACTTTAAATTATACATGGTTATGTGTTTCTGTATAAACTCACAAACATGAAGTCTTTTAAAGACTTATAATATAAAGTAAAATATTATAACTGTTATGTCTTTTGACTTAGTCAAAGAATACTTATGTTATAAAGCATGCAATTGGCTTGAATATTCTATTATACCATTAAGTTGACTTAGTTGGTAAATAGGTAGGCCAAAAGGAATAAGTTTATCTTACATATTGTTAGATTGTCTTACAATATTAATTCTAATGAAATATTGTATGTATATGGTAGGTTCAGTTAGAAGAATCAAACTTTTGTCATATTGTTTGATTCAAGATAACTATATCCTCTTTTCTTCCAAAAGTTATCAAGGTTAGAAATTAGGTATTGATTGGAAATACTTAATAAAACTTAGAAGATTAATAAGACACCATTTTAGTATGGAATGTGATGAATCACATTGAGTCTTATATTGAAGTTCTGATTTGTTAAAACTACTTATGGAGTAGGTTATTAACGAACAAGATTTACGAATTGTTAATGTGATTTGTAATATCCCAAAAGAAAACAATTTAGTGTTGTTCTAATTGCTAAAGTATTTATAGTCAGTCTTTAAATTACAAAAGCAAGTGGGAGTTTTGTTTAGATCTTGAAGAGATTAAACTACAAAGCACATAATCTTCTAAAACACACTAGTAAATATCATGATGAGGTCAAATATGATAGACCTCAAGATGGTGGAATTCTCATTCATAGATCCGCAAGGATATCTCAAATATTGGATATGATGAGAAATATGAATTACAGGATCATGGTAAACCTGTTAATCATAATGATATATTACCTAATATTGATATGTGGTAAATTATTCATACTATGAATGTTAAGATGTTGTCCATAAAGATAATCAACTTTGGAAACTTGGTTTATCTTAATAAAGATGAGTTTCTTCAAAAGTAGGAAAACCCTAGTGGTTTAAATATTTGTGTAGAAATCATATGGACAAAATATTATGTTTATTTTCTTTAAATCTTATATGTTGTGGGTAGTAACATTCCATCTAAACTAAATGTTGTGCTCTAGTTTGGAATGGAACTTCACTTGAAAGATTTAGAAAATAAGACATACAACCTTGGAATATATGTTTATTATTAATAAACATGTGCGGTAAATAAATGAGTCTAATAGAACACGATATATCATTTGGAAAATAGATGTGTAGAATACGAATGAAATCTTAGTTTTACACAAGGATTTTTCATGTACATCATGTTATTGTTGTATCATGCTTAAATGCAAGATGATTTGACAACATTGATATCTAATGAAGTTATTAGATAAATAGTGTAATGAATATTCTAATAGAATATGTTTGAATCTAGAATTACATTCCTCAGCCTGAAATTGCTCTCAAAATTCTATGGATGTGCAATACAGCAATTGTTGCGTAATTGTCATAGCCAACAAACTTGAAAGGTTTGAAAGGCATCAAACATTACACTGTAGATATTGAAGTTTACAAAGATTATTTTAAAGAGCATATTGTTGTTTGTATACAATGATGCTGGTTTAATTAAGATGACACTCAATACTAGTCATGGGAGGATTTCATTCTTGTAAATGGCCATGTGAACTAGTTGTGCTCAACTAAGAGCATAGTTGCATTATACAATAAAGAATAAGAATACTTTAAACTTTAAAATGTTTGAAAGTTTGATTGTCATAAATTGGTGGTTGAGGATGTCACACACTTTATGTGGCAATATCAAGATATTTTTAATGCGCACATACAAGAACTTCACTAGTTGAATTCTTGAAATAAGTATTCTCAAAATTCCGATAGATCAAAGTTAGTTGAAATTATGCCTTGTCAACAAGTATGATTATCATTACTTGAGGCATAATTCATTAACAAGTATTATCATGCAATGATCTATTTAGTATTTGGATAAGGGATGTTATGAATAAATATTATTTAAATAAAATAAAATATTAGTTAATTTTTCATTTTCTTAATATTATATCCTATATTTGCATGTTTAATCCGTGAATAACTTATGTTATTCTAAAAGTCCGTTGTCGATCAATGATGTGGGAATGTCATTGAATTAATACAAAATCTGAGTTTTGGTAGAATATACTTAAAGAATATTGATGCGTGGGACATGCCAAATTCACATGATATTCAATGAATTGAATATAGGACAGATCCCAACTTAACATGATTGTACTTTATGGATCTTTGTCATTAAATAAATCATGTATATTTATCCTCAGACTTGAGATACCAGATAAATGTTATAAATGTAGTGCACTTGTGTGAAATAGTCTAACACTATCTGTAAAAGTTGGTTATAAGGGCTATTTTCATAAGTGTTGCAAAGTTCATGAGTTTTGCTTGTAGTCAAGAGATTTTGCTCCTTTGAATTTGTTTCAAAGCATAATACTGTTTGGGACCCTCGTAGGGTTGACAAGATGTTTGTAAGGCCTTACCCAAGATCTATCTGGAATACGTTCAGATGATTTGGTAATCTAGTTTAATCAGATATAATGAGAAACAAAATATTAACTTGTGAAATGACTCGATCCATATTCACAGTTAATGAAGTATTAAGTAAAGGATAAGTATTAATGATGAATCATTAAAATGGTTTTTCCATGGAAACCACACTCGGTTCGATCTGGGGGTATTGGCGTGTTAAGCTAGACTAAACCAATGTCATTACTATATTAAGTAATATCCAAGTGGGAGCTGAAAGGTTTATGGATATAATTTAATATGCGTATGACCGGATTCGAACTCGAGACTTTGGGATTGCACACATTACGTATGAGAGTTGATGTTAAAATAGTTAATATATAAGTGTTATTATTATTAATTATTTGTCACGAAATAAAACTTAACGATAGTTAATATTTAACGAGTTTAGACTAACGGTCATTAAATGTAAACTACGAGGACTAGAGATGAAATTAGTGGACAAGAAAATTCTAGAACCCCTCCTTTGGGTCCATGGCCGGTCGTGGGTCTTCAAGCCCAAAGGGGAGAGATTTCTTGGTCACCAAGTTTTGAGAGACTATAAATACAAACCCCTTGTATTCATAATTCTTAACCTTGGATCACTTAGAAACCTAATTTCTTCTCATCTCCTCTCCTCTTGTTGTTTGGCTGATCGTGTACCTTCCTTCCCATAGGGATTCGATTTTATAACTTCAAGATACAAGTGTTTGGTTTTATTTGTGATTTAAGAACCTAGCTTTTCACATCAAATCGATACTAATACGTGTGTACACGAACGAAGAGCAAATACACTTGTGTTTGCTTATCTTGGGTATTCGACTTTTGGTGTAGTCGAATTTGTTAAACCCTAATTTATTAGGGTTTAGGGTTTCTTGGTTCTTGATCTTAATTTGGGGTTTTTCATAAACCCTAATTGCATTGATTCGCAAAAGGTACGCATATACTTTTAATTCGGTTAATTAATTTACAAGTATTATTCCTATTACTTCCGCTGCATGCTTTGATGATGTTTATATGTTTGTCTATAATTGTAACTGTTATCGTTTCTTCTTCCGCTGGTTATTACCGAGGTAACCAGAAAATATTTGTAATGGTTATTTTTTCCAATGGCTAATGAGAGTCAAATTGTAAATAAGACTCCTGATATGGAATTCCCCATATTGCTCAAGGAGACGCTCGAGGACGTTATTGAATGTTTCATGTGCATGAGAAAAACATGTTGTACTTTTAGCTTCCTTACTTGTATTGTTTAATTTTTAGTTTAAATATGTTATGACATTTAATTTTCAGTTTTAAGTATGTTATGACATGTTTTACTTTTAGCTTCCTTATTTGCGTTGCTGAATTTTAAGAAAATTAGTGAAGGAAGAGGTCTTCCTCCATTAGGCTAAGCCCAACAGTGACCATGAGCGACGTTCATTTTGTCTGTCACATTAGTTTTCTCTCTCCGACGACCTACATACGACTTTTTACACAACAGTGGCGACCTTCATCTTTTTTTTTTCAAATATTTTTAACAACAAAATTAAATTTCATTAATAATAAAACATTAAATAAGTATTCAAATAACATTTTAATTGAATTATATGTAACATTTTAATTGTTTTTTTATTTTATTAGAATTATATGTAACATTTTAATTATTAATGAAATTTTAGTTTGTGTTAAAACTGTTTTTTTTTAATAAAAAAAAATTGATCATAGTCGCCCTTACTGGGGCACACAATCGCCTGAAGGTCGATAGTGAGAGAAAGCTGACATGACAGGGAAAGTCAGGGGATTGAGTTGCCTTATTGGGGGCGGCCTAAGAGGTAGGATCAAATGAAAAATATAATTAAGATGAGAAGAATGAGAAGAAATCACAACCACAAATATTGGATGTATCCACAAAAATAGATGCATCTCCCTTTTATTTCTTTTTTCTTATTTGAAATATGTGGCTACAATTCTTTCTCACTTTTCTTATTTAAATAATTTTTCTCCGCCAGATCCATACTTTATTATTAAATTTATTAAATATATATATAAAAAAATTTCTTTTTATAATCCAAATCCTAGAACAAACAAGACCTAAACTTTAGAAAATTGATACATACATTACATCTTCTGATGCATGCATCATAATTTATGAATTGCAGTTTGTATTGTACAATACTGAAATTCACAAATGGTGATGCATCCGTGAAAAAATGCGGTGTTAGTATCAAACCCCTTAACTTTAGTATACAAAAAGATAGTGTTGAAGGTTCCAAAAAAGAAAAGTATATCACTTGTTGCGGTTTAAGGTTTCCGCCAAAACCAACAATAAGAACTTGTAGTTCTAGGGTGAGTTGTCTCCCTTCATCAACAATTACCTTAACCAACATTCATAATTCTGGTGTCATTGCTTGTCTTCGCGCCAAAAGGTATTCTTATCTATCACTTTTTTTTTTTTTTTTTTTTTTAAATTTATTTATAATAATGCCCTGTCTGGTTTTATTATTTGATAGAATTATTTTTAATTGATTAGTGCGGATGTGGCATTTGAAGCTGCCCGGGCTGTGATAGCTGGCGGAATCTCTGTTGTTAGTAACTCTGTCTACTTGTTCTGCTCTTCTTGTTTAACTATATTCATTTTTTTCTTTTTCATTTAATTATATGTTTATAAAAGTATTTTACTGAAACATAGGATTAGCTACCTTTTAAAGGTGTGATATGTGGCGCCTTTTGCGTAGTTAGCAGAGCTGCAAATTTGATTCACACATTTCATGACTTTTTTTGATTGATTTTTGGACACGCTTTCCCACTTAAATATTGTGGTTCTATTTAAACGTGCTCAGACTTGGTCATAATAGATGCTCCAGCTTGAGATGTCTTGCGACAGTAGGACTAAAGTGAGCAACACGCCTTGTAGTTCTATTGTTTCATCCTAGAAAATATTCAGTCGTCCTCTTTTTATAAGTATATAGAAACCTTTTGACGTCGTCACAATGTTTGTTGAATTGCAGCTGGAGATCGTGGTTTCTACCCCAGGTGTGTTTGAGGTTGTTTAACATCGGTTAACTTTTCTAAACTTACACATTTTATGCATTGATGGTTAATGGTCTTGTAGTGATATGCTATATTGGATAGGTATTACATCAGGTACAGTGCGGGATTTTCCAACCACAACTCTAGGAGTAAGTGTTTCATAATTATCACTTGATGAGTGTTAATTATCAAAATAAAACCTGTCATTGCTTTGTATAGTCAAGGATAAAGTTTTGTCCTATCTTAATACTCTATTACATTCAGGTTGGCCTTGTTTTGAATCACAGGGATGCCCAAAAAGCCAAAAATCTTTGGAGCAAAGTTCATCATGAGTCCTGCAATTGTAAAGGCATGATAAAGAGTCGTATATTCATTTTTCTTTCTTACAGAACCTGAAAAGAGTTCATCTCTTCCACATATCTCGTTTACTTGATTTTTCTTACTAAAAAGATATATTTAATCAGTTTCATATATAGAAGACACGTTTTCTACATATATAGTATTATCAGTGTAGTATTCGACAACCTACAACCTGGTTACTAGCACTGATAACTTTGACCAAGAAGATGACAACACAAGCAGTTTATGTATCGACAAAAAAGAAAGAATATGTAATGCACAAGTAAGTATCCCTAATCAGTTATTTGATTAGTATTTGAAAGAATGCGTACATGACCTCTCCCCCTCACCTCCTTCTTCTAGAGATGAGGGGGGAGATAAACCGGTACCTAACCCCTTCCCCCCCACCTCCTTTTATAGAGATGAGGGGGGAAGAAAACCGACTATAACCACTGTACCTATATGCGGTTGTGAAAAGAATATCTGAGGCGTGTTGGGCATCTGGCGAGATCCACACGACCAACGACACGTTATTAACGCGTACCGTTATTGACGCGTGCGCGTTATTGATATTCTAGAACTAGTTGACTAATAGAAGCTTCACGAATCTCCTAGACTCCCGTGAGCTAATATGAATACTAAATTACAACAATTTCCACCTTAGTATCATATTAGCCATCTCCAGATACACGCGGCTTCAACCCGCACTGGAACCTCGGGCCGGGGTGTGCCTTCATCCGGCACCAATAGCAATAACCGCTACTAATCATAGCTTAGCTCGACTCTCGAGAGTCCCTTTAATCAAATAGTCTCCTTCGGCCTCCGTAAGTGTCATATCGCGCTTCATTGTTGACAAAGCCTCCATGTGCTATATCATAGCTTCACGACTTCCTGCACATCCTTGTATCATAAACACGTACCTTGTGATTTGACATACCCATGATGTAGTAAAACCACAAAAGCGTACATTTATGCGTAATCCACGATCAAACCCACATCTGCGGATGCTATGTTGGAGTCTCGTCGGACCAGCTTGATACTCCGGACTTCCAACCACATATATACATGACCACTTACCATCCTTTTCCACATCACGGTCCACTGATAGACTACCCTCCAATGGCGGTATGGAGTGTCCCTCCAACAAAGTTTGTACCAACTTCATTTGTGAACCATGGTGTGACCCCTCAGGAGTATTACAACTCGATCCACGGCGATCTCCATACCAAGTATATTTCCCTTTGCTTTATCCGGCAATCCCTTGGTAACAGGATCTCGACCTTGCATCAAGAAAAACCATACCATCTATATAGAGATAGATGTATGAAAATACAGTGTATACTCCCGGTAATAATAGTTCTTTGTCAGTGCTTTTCCTACAAGATTCTTTGAGCACACACATATTTGAGAGTAACCATATCTTCTTTCAATCCGACCTTCTACTTTGGGAAATTACCTCACAAATAGCTGTATCATTGAAAGTCAATGACTCATGTGCATATATCTTCTCCACTCACAAGCTGCAAAAGTAGCTTCATTCTTGTCTTCTCTATACTTGTTTAGTTCTGTCTTTGAGTGTTGCTCCCTATCACGTCTTTGAATGATAGTATATCAAATCATGAGTTTGAACTTCGTGAACCAACTACGTAGATATTCCCCGAGGTTCCACCTCAAAAGTATGATCCCCTAGTTGTTCCACCTCAAACCCAACTCAATGCAACATTTGCGACACTGTACCTACACGGAACCAATGAAAGTTTTCTTGTATTCCTACTTTCATTGAAAACCATATTCTGTAAAGCACTCCCTTTGAAATAGCGTCATTTAACCTCCAAAGCTGATAACACACCATACCTTCACGGTATCGCAGGAATATGCACTTGACCTCAACCGGTTCAAGCATCCCTTGCTTAATACTAGCAAGCCAACCAAATAACCCCAACATATCTATAAGCTTGAATCCTATGATGATGGTGACTTATTCACTAGATATGTAGACTTGGTTGTATTCTGCGCCCAAAAACCTTGGGACGGACCGGTGAATCGAGAAAACAGCGTGCCTTAACCAAGAGTGTCACGTTCATCTTTTTAACCAACCCATTACTGCTGCTGTAACCTGCAACACCCAAATGTTTGGCGACCCCACTCTTTATACATTGTTGTGTAGACCTCTAATTTACAAGACACAAGAAAATTACCTTTCTTGATCTTCCTTCTAGTCTGAGATTCTCCTAACTCCTTCCTACCCTTGATGTCTTCGGTCCTTTGCACGTCCCAGTCCAGGTATATCATGATTAGCCTTCCTTGTTCTGATAAAACCACCGGCGAACCCTTTATAACCTTGAACTTTCTTAACCCGTATGCGATAACTACCTCGACCACTTGAAATCAAGAACCTTTGAAAGAATCTTTGCAATGCAGAGCACCTTTGAAGTTCAAAACACGAATCTTCAAGCACCTTGTGTCGATCGGTTTAAAAACCCAAACCGAAAAAACCCTTGAATGTTTCTACACCTTGTCGTAACCTTGACAAACGAAACCCTTCAAGTAAACCTTGACAAAGACTACTTTTAAATACAAAACCCTTGTTGCTCGAGCGAGCACCAAGACTGTTGTCCAAAACCGGAATAGCGAAACCCTTTTTAGTTGATCACAGTGTACCAAGCAAAATTCCGACACTTTTGAAGTCTTAAAACCGAACTCCAAAGAAACCTTGTGTGGTACTCCCTTTTGTTGTCAAACACGGTAGCCCAAGCGAGAAAAACCTTACGCTCAACGGAAAAATGAAAACCAAAAGTCATAACTCGAAATCACCAGTTCTATCGAATTTTTCGATGTCAAACTTGGCTCCCGTCATTCTTTAAACCCTTTATTAATTTGCTAAACCTTGTGAAAATACTTCACAATCACAAACTAACAAAGTCCCTTGTGCAATACCCTTTAAATTATTTAATCCCATTATTGAATAATAAATCCTTATTACTAATAATAATAGTACTTATTTATCACTTACTTTATCACTTTCCATACAAAAGAAACAACAACACGTTTCTTTGTTTATCTCAAAAACCCATAAAGCAAAGAATAGTACTACTTTTAAATAAAAAACCAATCAATCACCTTTTCTTTTTCTAACCTTGTCGTGACAAAGCAAAACACCCACTAGCTTTAGAAGAATATAACTCAAGTCATATTATTCTTCCTAGTCACTTCATCTTCTTTGTTAATACTACCGGTTCTCCTTCTTCTTCCTAAACGTCGACAAAGAAACAACGACGCCACCTGTTGATTTCCATCAAACCGAAAACCAACTAACCCTTAAGCCTCCTACACCTTGTCATGCACCCGGACAATCGAAGACCCAAGAAACATTCTTGATCGATCCTAGATAACCAGAGAACTTTCGAACCAAAGCTCTTGATACCACTTGTAGTATTCGACAACCTACAACCTGGTTACTAGCACGGATAACTTCGACCAAAAAGATGACAACACCAGCAGTTTATGTATCGACAGAAAAGAAAGAATATGTAATGCACAAGTAAGTATCCCTAATCAGTTGTTTGATTAGTATTTGAAAGAATGCATACATGACCCCTCCCCCCACCTCCTTCTTCTAGAGATGAGGGGGGAGATAAACCGGTACCTAACCCCTTCCCCCACCTCCTTTTATAGAGATGAGGGGGGAAGAAAACCGACTATAACACTGTACCTATATCGGCTGTGAAAAAGAATAATACAGACGTGTTGGGCATCTCGGCTTGAGATCCACACCTACCCAACGACACGTTATTAACGCTATACACGTTGTGTACGCGGTATTAATATTCTAGAACTAGTTGACTGATAGAAGCTTCACGAATCTCCTAGACTCCCGTGAGCTAATATGAATACTAAATTACAACAATCAGATAAATTTATTTCATAGATTTGTATTTAATTGGTCCTCAATATGACCATGTAAAATGTGTTTAAACAAAGGCTCAAACTTTTGCAGGACATTCTGGATCAAGACGGTGAAGACTTGCTATATATACCTGGTGTGATGACCCCAACAGAAGTAAGTATGTAATTACTTATTGATTGTACTAGCGTATTTTAAGATTAAGGTAGTCTTTATTTCTTGAATTTTATTCTGTGTGGTGTTAAGTTTGAATTTTTCCCATGGGAGTAAACTTTTATTTTACAGATGCTGTCATCGTATAATGTTGGTGCCAAGATAGTAAAGGTAAGATGATCATGATGTTGACTTCACTTTGAATTAAATGGCACCGCTGGTCTTTTAAGGGATCTTTTGATTTTTTCCCCCCAACATTTGTTAGGGTAGAATTATAGACTTTTTGCTACATCTCCAAATAAAAGTTTAGCTGGAAAATTGTTACAACATCTGGTTATTCCTACCTAAACCAAGTAAATTGATTCTGAATCAACTTTCTGTTTGCATTATTCAATTACCTACTAATTTAAATTTAGTAAATATTTAGTTAAAAATGTGAACGTTGCTGTAATAAAATGTTATGGCACTAATGGTTCTCCACTTCTGTGTGTGATAGGTATATCCTGTTTCAGCAGTTGGTGGTGTTCAGTACATAGCAACTCTAAAGAAGCCTTTTCCTCATATACCTTTAGTTGCATCACAAGGAATAACAATAGGTAGGTTATGTATAGACATAGCAGTTTGAGCCATTTGTTTATGAACAAGTCAATTTGGATCCTGCTTTTTGGAACGGTTCAAATGAGTAAGATAAGACTAAATAAAGACCGAGTCAAATGGGTTGAATGTGTTATATAGGTTAAAAGTTACCGAAGTGTGTTTTTATTCCATATGTGCAT
The DNA here is from genome assembly GCA_910596185.1 of Chrysanthemum makinoi. NCBI lineage: Eukaryota > Viridiplantae > Streptophyta > Magnoliopsida > Asterales > Asteraceae > Chrysanthemum > Chrysanthemum makinoi. The sequence continues at coordinate 130,272,838 of OU343217.1, read as the reverse complement.
ACAACTTTCTGACCCATTAGAAAACGACAAAAGTGGTTGCCGGCAATCCAGCCCGACCTGCCCTAAGAATGACATGTTTCGACCTGCCCTAAGAATGACATGTTTCGACCTGAATCCGTTCTGACCCATTACCCTTGCATCATTCAGTAAATTATGACCCGGCTTCCAGATAGCTTAACAACTACTTTCTAGCGGATATATAAACAGAAAATGCTTGTTCCCAGTAAACTTATTATATGAGCAAGGTTACAAGAATCAAAAGAGATGACATAACTAGTTGGTTGACGGCATTCTTATTTTATAGGTTTAGTGGGTGAATATATTGCTCATGGACCATCATCGATTAGTGCTTTCTGATGCTATTTTTGACAAAGAGGCGATGGCTCAAAGAAACTTCAGTGCAGTACATCAACTTGCCCGACTTGCAGCTTCAAAAGGATGTGAAGCTGTGGAGAGGTAGTCACTTTTTCATTTACTAGCTTGTTTGATTTCAGAAGCTACACAATAGCTACGTATCATCACGGGAGACTTACAAAAGTACGTTGCTGTTGTGTAGATTAAACCTTTTTATTAACTTTTTCAACATATCTAAGTGTTTAGTAACAAGGACGTGTCAAAATCGGCAGGTAACAGAAGAAAACGGTTTTGGTACATGTTGAAATGCGACGTCAAACTTGAAACAAAAGAAAAAAAAAAAAAACAAAACAAAAAAAAGTGTGTTAGTTGAGTAATAACCTAAATTTTAATTGATTGTTTCAGGAGGTTAAATGCTGTAAAAATCACTTTGGGCGATTTTTTACCCATATGACCTGTTGCCATTTTAGCTAACTTTTTCTATATTACATATTTAACGAGTAAGAGGTAACATAAACCCAAATTGACTTTCCTTAAGTTCATGGGTGAATGGTAAAAGTTTCACTGTTAGAAGCGATCATAGAGCTCCCTCTTTCTCTTTATCTGAGTGAGGATCAGTTACCATAATTACTTTGATGATGCATTTAGAAACAGTTGCTATCTATAAACTGTCCCGTTACAGTAATTACATTAACTGTTCGTTTTCTCACCATAGTGTAAATTGTGGTAATCTTGTTATGTGTAGGAAGAGAAGCAACAACCCCGGCTAGTTTCTTGTCAGCATTTGTCTTTTGATCCTTACGATAAAACTGGTATGGGTTATTTTTCTTTTGTAAGTAGTTTGTTACAAAATGCATATCTGCGGGCCTATCGAAACTTTATTACATTAACCAGTTGAAACTTGAAACCACCATCTTAATCATTTGCCTTTTTCATCTACCATCACCAGTTCTACCTCTCTGTATCTCTTAGATTATGTCGATTTACATTGTTTTGATTCACAATTTTTGTTTGAAAATATATGTCATGACCTTTTTTAATCAACGAGCCTTGAATTCTTGTCATGTTTCAGTATATGGTACTAATTTGTTTTTTCAAATTCTATTCGTGTTATTAATCTGTTAACATCTAACATGTTGCAGATGCAATGATGCAATGCGACCAAGATAGCAGCACCGTACACTTTCATCTAGTCGGAATACCATGTAGGTTTAGTTAGATAAATGGTGTTGATGCAGAAGCTCACCAAGTTTCACACATATGTAGATCACAGAGATGTCACCTCTAGAATTTAAAGGGTTGTAAATATCATCTTATGTAGTTTGTGGCATGAAGTGCAAGTCTATAAATTTTAAGCGGTTGGCAACTACTCACCTATGACAATGGTTTTAGTCACCTTGTAAAGTGTTGGTATGTTGGCCTATGGTTATCTTTGGGAGCACTTTTGTTTTTGAAATTATGACAACATTTTTGTATAAAAACAAGTATGCATGAACTTGTGGAATTCTTATAGACTTAATGTTTCTTGACGGACCTAGTCATCGATCACCAAGTTTTGCATGAGCTGAAGAGCTCCACCTTGTAGGTTAACTAGACTAGGAATAATGGTCACCAAACCCATTACCTCGACGTCAGCGTCATATCACCATTCAACACACCATCATCGATCATTTCCACTTCGTAACCATTCGTCATCCCAATAAATTACAAGTCAAACGACAACATTTTAAACAAAAAACGAACAAAAGAGAACAAGAAACAGATGGAAGTCAGGGAACTAACAGCTTTCTTAAGCCAGTTTCTTTGCGTGTGTGTTGAGAAGCCATAATTGTTTGTATCTTTAATATTTAAGTGAAATAAGTGTGGGTTTTTGTTGTTTTTGAATGGGGTTTTCTTAGAGGGAGATAATAACCTTTGATGAACTGGTGCGTTATTTAAATAAGCAAAAGTTGGTAACTATTCGATCTGGGTAAATTGATAATGAATAAATGGTCAAAAAATGACATGCAAGTTCGTCTATTTTATTAGCATAAGGTGCTGTTTGAGTTATAATTAAGTATGTTTTATAGCAAAAAGTGCATGCTACGTTAGCCTTTTCTACCTATCACACAAATCATATATAACATAATATAAAAACCACCTCTCAAATAACATGAAATTATAGGTAGACCAGGGCAAAAAATTAAACAATACAAACAAAACACATACACAAAAAATCAAAAAAAGAAAGAAAATGAAGATGCCAATGGCGTGTGCCATCTCCATGCATAGCACATATGCTTATAAAATATACAAAAAATGATAGGGAGACTAATTATGTGCTTAAATACATGCCTAAATATATGTGGCATGATCTTGATGGTTTGTGAAAAAGTGGGTCCCCTTACTGAATCCATCAAGATGATGCGACACATGTTTAAGCATGAATTTAGGCACATCTTTTAGGCCTCTCAATCACTACTCAAAGTATACACCGTTGTTATGATTAGACACTGTTGACATGTAGGAGCGAAAGTGTAGTAATTAAGAAGTTATGTAGCTGTAGTGATGCTAAGAGATCGAGGTACATAGTTAACTTACAATGAAATACATTGTTAGTAGTAATGATATGAGTAAGACCACTAGCCTTTGTTGATTGATAAAATCAAATAATCCTGATTTTTAAGTGTCAATTTCTTCTGATTATGCTCATATTTTATGTTGTTTATAAGGATTTATACTCTTATTCCTTTATATTTCGTTTCTAGATTATATATGAGCATTGGAGCTAAAGAGACGCGGTTTTGGAGATGTACTTAATGATTTATACCTTAGTATGCTTTCATGGAAGAAGCTACGACGTAACTCATACTCTCATTTACGCCGTAGCTAGGATTATGATTTTAAAGATCAAGTCAACATCAGTTACGGCGTAACTATCAACTTAAGTTACGCCGTAACCATCTAGGTCATGAAGAATTTCGCGCCTCCATCAGTTACACCGTAACCTCGCATGAGTTACGATGTAACCAGCACAACGAGAGTTCTGATGGGATCTTTGAAGATTACAACGTAGTCACTTATTGAGTTTACGACGGAGCTTAAGGAATTACAACGTAACTATTCCTGAGGTTACGCCGTAATCATCACACCGAGACTTGATATTTGAAGATATTTAAGTTACGGCATAACCACATTATTACGTTACGCCGTAACTATGATCGGGCCTATAAATACAAACCCTAAAATCTGCATTTATCATCATTCACTCACAACACAAAGGCAGAGAACGTGAATAGGGTTCCAAAGGCAGATAATACTCAGCATACGGAGCTATTTCCAAGGGAGAAATCACACCATATCATCGATAAGCTTTAGTGATTCCTATTTCATTACACCTTAATTCATGTCTTCGTTCATTATGTTAAACATTGAATTGATTGTGTGTTTTAATATGATCGGCTAAGCACTTTTGGTGCTAGCCTAGTTATGATTCCTTGATTGTGTTTTTAATGTTTTCGTACTTCTATTATTGTTTCTAGTGTATGCATGCATAGTTCGTTGGTAGTTACCCTTGTTTCGGTAGTTTTAAGTTGCGGTCGTATTTGCTTGCTTAGGAGAATTGACCAAAGGACCCTAGGGAAGTAGGTAGCGAGGGTTGATAAGAATTGACCAAAGGACTATCAATCCATCTCGTGCGAATTGACCAAAGGGTCACCGTTCGGAAGGAGGAACTTAAGAAGTTAGGGATGTGTGTCTAAGATGCTAGCACCAGGGCACACATTGTTTTGAACCTTGCATGTAGGGAACTTGATGACTTAGCATATGTTGCTAGAGATCCCAGTCACCCTAAAGGGTAAGCCTTTGATTTCGGGTAGGAATCTATGTCTAATAGGCTATGACAAATTGACCATAGGAGTATAGCGAATTGAACCCCCACTTAAAGCAATAGGAAGTAATAATTAGAAAACGTAGACATAACATGATAGGATGAATTCAGTTAGCACACTTTCTCTCTATTGTTCACAACCTCATTTAATTTTCGCATTTCATTTCTTGTTTATTAGTTTAATTAATCATTCAACATTAATCTTTTAAAAACCGTGACACTAGACTTAGATAGAATCCAAAACTACATAGCTATTGGGAACGACCTCGGATTTACCACACTCTATACTACGCACGACCGGGTTCACTGCTCGTTATTGCATTAGGTAGACTTTAGGTAGACGAGGTTCTATAAATTTAAATCCTGGTCGAAAATCCTGCATCAGAATTTTGGCGCCGTTGTCAGGGAGCTATATTAGGATTTTGTTTAAGTCTTATATTTTTTGTTTTATTATTTTTTGTTATTCTCACGATCTACTTTTAGTTTCAGATACTATGTCAGTTGTGGACATCAACAACCTCAATCTCGAGGAATACATCGCAATGACTCAGGATGAGCAAGGGTCGGGGCTTGTTAGGCCGACCATTGGAGAGAAGGTCTGATTCAAGATCAAGGACCAGTTTATGAGGGAGTTACGTGCAAACCCTTTTAGGAAGTAAGAGCGAAGATGCTTACAAGCACATTGAAAATGTTTTATACATCGTGAGCCTCTTCAACATCGGTGTCTCCGAGATCGCGGTTACTTGGTATTTCCTATGACACTACGGGGATGGCTAAGCGATGGGTGGATAGATTATTGATTGGGCAGATTGACACATGGAATCTTCTCAAAAGAGCCTTCATTCAAAGATTTTGCCCTCCCTCAAGAATGGCATAACAATTAGAAGAGATTCACAATTTCAGACAAGAAGACAGTGAAACATTATACCAAGCTTGGGATATGTATAATGACCTCCTCTACAAATGCCCTAATTATGACCTCAACAATCTGCAAAAGGTCAACATCTTCTATAGGGGTATTGGAATTGCTATAAGACAGATGCTCGATTCTCAGGGGCCGATCCCTTGAATAACACCTATTCTAGCACTGGAAGCTATACAAAACATGGTTGACCATTCTCAAAAGTGGCATGAAGGAGGGAGCCGTAGAAGCTTAGGCGGAAGTTTGGATGGTATCGCCGCTATCACCAACAAACTTGATACTCTTGGCCGTAATATGCTGAAGCTTAAATAAAGTGTGCACGCTATTCAAGTTGGTTGTGAGACATGTGGAGGAGCTCACCTTGCTAAAGACTGCCCTCTTAATGATGAAGATAGGAAGATTGAAGAGGTCAAATATTGAGAAGTTAATAGACCTTTTCAAGGATCCAATGGAAATGGTAATGTATACTGTGTAGGACCACTGGAGTACTACAATCGTGCACCTTATGGAGAAAGAAGGTGTAGCCTCGAGAAAACTATCAACAAATACCTAGAGGACTCAACCAAATGGCAAAAAGAACAAGATGAATGGTTGAAAAGCATTTAAGAAAGTACAAACAAGAGCCTCTTTAGTCAGGACGAATCCCTAAAGAACTTGGAGGCGATGATTGGAAAGCTTAGTGAAGAGGAGCAAAGAAGAAATGCAGTTCCTGAAACACAAGGAAGTAAACTTATGGTGGCATGCAAGGCTGTCTTTACGGACGATGTGGTTAATGACTCTAATGTTAACTTTCATAATGCTAATAATGTGCAAGAAATTAAAGACGGAAAGCGCAGTAGTGATAATTTACGCTATAACTTGGGCATTGAGTTCAGTAACCTTGAAACAGAAAAAGGGCCAAACTTTGAAATCCTGAAAAACGGACCCAGTGATCCCAGTACAACTCTTCATCTAAATTTGCAAGGTGAGCCAGAAGTGATTAAAAAGAGATACCATTGGTGCAAGGCGATACCTGTGTACAATGAAAGGTGGTATGATTATGGGCTTCTTGTGACCCTAATATCAATATTTGCGATGGTGGGGGCGATAAAGCAAGGTTGAGAAATAACAAGTATATGTGGTCTTCCAAAAATGACAAGGAGAGAAAAAACCTTGAATGGAAAAGGACTATACCATTCGACGAGTGGGTATAAATTTTACATGGCAAGGTTGATGATGATGCAAAGACGAGCATTTAGGAGGACCAAAACCGCATTCACATATGTGAAACCCCCATCGTTGATGATGATCCTGAAGCGCAAAATGAACCACTCTCGGATAATGAAGTTATCAATGACTATACAATTGATGCAAATGATATTGTGAAGACTAAATGGAAGCATTGGTGTGAGAAGATAAGGACTGAAGGTGAAAAATTTGGGCTTCTTGTGAACCTTTTGATGAAGATTGTAACGGGGGAAGTAGCATGGCAAGAGTTGGGGATGATGATCTTTTATGGACCTCAACAAACGACGATGAAAGAAGCGAATTGCCATGGTTAGGCAAGTTAGGATTTGATGATTGGATCATGATAAAGTACTAAAAGTGGATGCTTCCACTAAAGAGAAGATTTAGAAGGGTTGCATGAGAAAAGAAGACCTAAGCGAGGAAGAGAATCCTAATGACAAGAGTGGCGAAAAGAAAGAAGATTACAAAACTAAATGGGGAGAAGAGAAAGAGCATTGTAAGTGTGAACTTGTTGAAGATAAGCTTGATGACAATTGGTTTAAGGGTACGAAATACGATGACGATGATTTAGATAGGATCACGGATATCCTTGATTTACAATGTCATGACATGTTCACAGATCCAGATGATAAAGCTTATGAGCAGCGAAGATGTATACTTCTGGGTATTCCTTACAAATGACCTCCACCGATTGTAGCAGAAACTTTTAAAATTACTAAGTATCACTTGGGGTTGGATGAAAAGTTTTCCAAGGTTAGGAAAATTGAAAGAAATGAGTGTCTTCGCACCGCTCTAAACATCGCATGGGTAAGGCATAATCTGATGATAGATATGGACGAGCTTGGTCAAGTCCGAAGGCCTCCATAAAGCCCCATGGCTTTGAGTCTAACTTAAAGACTCATAAAATAAACAAAAAGTTCTATTTCAGGAGACAACCCGAATAATCCCTATCCTTTCTGTTTTATTCGTATAGTTTGGTTTTGTGCAATTGTTTTAACATCTTTGTAGGAACTGGAGTTGAAATCATGGCGTTTAGGGGCACTTGGATTTTATCCCGTAAGCCAATCACGGCGTAACTATTCTCACGAGGTTCTGTAGTAACCATTTTCAATAGCGGTTCACTCGGTTTTACCGATTCTGGCGTAACTCTCCTATTATAGCAGTAACTTTGTCTTCCAATTAGTAGATTTACATGTTCAAACTAATTACGGCGTAACCCATTCATTTGGTTACGCCGTAATTCATCATGCAGCTTAATATTTTATTTTTAATATTTGGACAATAACTTTGTATTAGTTCTAAATGAACTTTTTGGGTATTTTTACTGTAAGCCCTCACGAGAATTCACTCGTCCACTTGGGACACCAAGTGGTTTAAAAGGCTTGTTGCATACGCTAAATGTAACCGTGATTCCTACAAAAGTGAGTTAGGTTTTGTTTTTTGTTTTTCCTTTTTATTTTTAGAATTATGCTTGTCGGTAGTTTCTGATTTCAGGGATTGAAGTTTGCTCATGGATACAAAACGACGGCACGATCTCTCATCGTGGGCCTTCCTTCATTTTAGGAACAAATGTCAGGGAAGTTCTCGCTCCAATTCTACTTTCTCTTCCCCTATATTTCATGTTTAGTACACAAGAGTAATATTATTACTTGAACTTATTTGCCCTCGTTTTTCTAGTTTATTTTGAAAAATTATGCCATTTTTAAAATTTTGATATGTTTTTCTTAACCTAACTAGATTAGACCTTAGCCGAGCACACTATAACCCTTGAGTTCCATAGTGAGATTTAGCCTATCCGTTTCCACTTATTTAGCCAAATGCACCAAATTATGAGTGTGTCGGTAGTATGTAAACTTTAGAACTTGGCCTTTGTATCATTTCGAGACCATAGACGAGGTATGTCGAGTTAGCTTGATATATATGGAATAATCAATTCGAGAAGGCAATATTTTAGGATTATTACCCAAGTAGCCTATATATGTGTGTTTATCGATTAGTCACCTCGACTATTCAACCCCCATGTTAAACCCTTTTGTTGCACTCATCTTTAGTGCAAGATAGCCCAAGATACACCCTTCTGAGCCATTCTTTTCATTTCATACCGTTATCATGTTTGTTTCGTTACACCTATTCACCTTAGCTTACCATGTAGTCTTAGTTTATGATTGGGAATTCACTATTTGCCCAAGTTCGAGGTTTGAGTAGAGAGGTTCGGGAATCACGCCTACGTCAAAGACATATATTTGAAGATCATTGAAGACCCCCCATATTCTCCATATATGTTCATCTCAAGTGAGGGGATGTTTATCTTTTTATTGTAATAGTGATGATTAAAAAAAAATATCATTGTTTATTAGTTTATGTTATTAAAAGTGCAATGTTATAAAGCACTATGTTATGAGCTTACTAGATATTAGCATCGAGGAGGCCACCTTGGTCACATTTGAAGATTTGAGTTGGTGACGTTATTACACCAACATTTTAAAGAACCGGTAATGTGCTCAGCATGACGTCCGCTAATGGCACATTTACTTGATACATCATGATCCGGTTTCTTTATCTTAATGCTTGAACTTTGGATGGACGGTGGGCGGTCACAACTTGGTTATAGGTTAAGACTATTGGTTTGTTATTTTTCATTTTACACCATTTATTTCCCGTGTCTTATCCATCCTTTAGTCATGAAGCGTTTTTAGGTGATGAAGCGAGCAATCATTGGTGTCTTGGCCATGGATTTGGTCATGTATCATTGATTTTGTCCATTTTGCCATGACACGTTAGTAATGACATTTCACCCTTAACCTCATATTGTGTTCACCCATATTGCCTTCAAGATTGTTTAGACCTTAACTCTAGTGGTGAAGATTTGTTTAACCACCAAGCTTATGATAGAATACATGCTATGACTGTGCATTGAGTGATCACCCCGAAATTGACACTTAGATTTGTGAGAGAGAGAGAGAGAGAGAGAGAGAGAGAGAGAGAGAGAGTATGAGTGTTTATTCCCATTTCTTGAGGTGTTTGGCTTTGATTTATTCTACCATAAAGAATTTTTAAGCTCATGTCTTCCAAGTAACTTGGGGGATATCTTTTTAGAAGTTATTCTAATAAGGTCTACTTGAGGGCAAGTAGAGTTTAAGTGGGGGGATATTTTATAACATCAAATAATCCTAATTTTTAAGTGTCAATTTCCCCCAATTATGCTCATATTTTATGTTGTTTATAAGCTATTATACTCTTATTCCTTTATATTTTATTTCGAGGTTATATATAAGCATTGGAGCTAAAGAGACGCGGTTTTAGAGATATACTTAATGATTTATACCTTAGTATGATTTCATGGAAGAAGCTACGGCGTAACTCATACTCTCATTTACGCCGTAGCTAGGATTACGATTTAAAGACCAAGTCAGCATCAGTTACGGCGTAACTATCAACTTAAGTTACGCCGTAACCATCTAGGTCATGAGGAATTTCACACCTCCATCAGTTCCGCCGTAAGCTCCAGCATGAGTTACTACGTAACTAGCACTATGAGAGTTCTGATGGGATCTTTGAAGATTATGGCGTCGTCACTTACTGAGTTCTGATGGAGCTTAAGGAATTACGGTGTAACTATTCCTGAGGTTACGCTCTAACCATCACACCGAGACTTGGTATTTGAAGATATTTAAGTTACGGCATAACCACATTATTAGGTTACGCCGTAACTCTGATCAGCGTATAAATACAAACCCTAAAATCTGCATTTATCATCATTCACTCACAACACAAAGGCAGAGAACGTGAAGAGGGTTCCAAAGGCAGATCATACTCAGAATACAGAGCTATTTCCAAAGGAGAAATCACACCATATCATTGATAAGATTTAGCGGTTCCTATTTCATTACAACTTAATTCATGTCTTCATTCATTAAGTTAAACATTGAATACATCAAATAGTCAGGGTATTTTTGTATCATTTTCCCTTAATTATGCTCATAATTACTATAGTTCATGCGAATATATAGTCTAAATGCTTTAAATTTTGTTTCAGGTTATGATTGTGATTTGGAACAAAGAAATGCGGAATTTAAAAGAAACATTTAAAGATATACTCCAGCTTGGTGAATCAGTGAAGGTTGTGGCGTAAGAGAATCAATCAACTTATGCAATAATAGAAGATGTCATATGAAGACCAAAGTCAACGCATTACAAGGATACGGTGTAACCCCATCGATTACATTACGCGATAAATCTCTATAGGACTTAGAAGAATTTAGGGATCAAGAAGGTTGCGTCATAACCTCATTCAGTGGGTTACGTCACAGATTTTCACCAAAAACGTTAAAGAGATTTTTGCGGTGTAACCCTTTCATTAAAGTTATACCGTAACTATTTACACAACTGCAGGACATCTAGTGATAAGGGTCTTACTATGTAACCCCTTACTTATGGTTACGTCGTAAGTTAGTCGATTCTATAAAAGCAAGCCCTAATTCTGCATTTTCATATCACTCTCACCAGACAACAGCACAAGGACGATTAGGGCTCATTCAAGGATGATTTCTAGCAGTTCCATAAGATTTTCCAAGTGATAATTTATACCATTACCCTCATAGCTTTAACATATCACCAAGTATTTGTATCGAACCCAATGTTTACTAGTTATTTGATTATGAACATTGTTATTTCTGTACTTTTCAGTATGAGAGGCTAAACACTTCACGTGTTAGCCTAGTTATGAATTTATCTATGTTTTGATTCATGTTCCTTGTCTATTTATTTCTTTATGCGGATTTTTTGTTAGCCTATCTTTGAATCCCCAAGTTTTGGTAGCATTGAAGCTAGGGTAAAACTTATTATGCTAGTTATTAGATGACCATTTGAACGCTAGTCTAATAGGTTACTTGAGGTGTGATTATCACCCTTGTGTAGGAATTGACCATATTACCACCTACACTAGAACTAGTACTTAAAAAGCGTGGGTAGACGTTATGTGAACTAAACGAGGGTTTAAGTGTCAAACTCGACACTAGATAAGTATATTAGATAGTTGGTACTTAATGACTACGAGCTAGATACTTGGCCACCCATGACCATCAAGGTTGGGATCTAGGCATTATAGGTTAGGACATAATGATAATTTGGGCCTAATGACTTAGAACCACTACATGAAGCGAGATATAGACATTTCACATAGGAACTAGATCATTGCATGATAAAGTAGTAACTAGGTAAGCACATTCTTCTCTATTGATTGGATTCACATTTCATTTCAGTTTATTAATTAGTTAATTAATCTAAAAATCATTTCCGTGACAATTAGAACTTAAATTTGACTTCACCAATAGCTCTTGGGACGACCTCGGTTTTATCAATTTCTAGACTACACACGACCGGGTACACTGCCCGTTAATGCATTAGTAGATTATAGGTAATCGAGTAATTATAAATTTAAAACATGATCTAGAAATTAAGCATCAAGTTTTTGGCGCTGCTGCCAGGGAGCTTAATAGGATTTTTAATTTAAGTTTTTACTATTTCTGTTTTAGTTTTTTTTATTTGTTTATTTTTTTCTTTATCTTATTCTTAATTTTTCATAATTTTCAGAATTGCAAAGGAAGACATCGACATCAACACACTCACACTCGAGGAGTACCTTACTTTGTCTCGAGGTGACCAAGGACCGGGGGTTGGAAGGCCGAGAATTGGCAACAATGTTCAGTTTGAGATCAAGAGTCAATTCATGTGAGAGTTAAAGGAAGCCCCCTTTTCTGGAAGCATGACTTACTTTGCGCATGAGCACGTGGACAAGGTATTGTACATACACCCCTAATGTTTCTCATGATGCTGTCATGCTTCAAGTGTTTTGTATGACACTCACAGAAGCAGCAAAAAGATGGATAGACATGTTACACATAGGCAAAGTTGACACTTGGGACCCCCTCAAAAGACGTTTATTTATAGGATATTGCCCACCTTTTAAGACTGCAAAACAGCTTGAGGAGATTCATAATTTCAAGCAGGATGGATCTGAAACTTTGTACCAAGTTTGGGAGAGGTACCATGACCTCCTCTATAAGTTCCCAACTCATGATCTTAATGCTAAAAAAACTATGAACATCTTCTACAAAGGTCTGAACATCCAGACCAGATAGATATTTGACTCTCAGGGGCCAATCCCTGGTATGACCCCAACTTGAGCCCTTGAAGCGATTCAAGATATGGCTGATCATTTTAAGAAATGGCATGATGTTGTTAGCAATAGAAGTATTGGGGGAAGCTTGGACGGAATTTCAGCAATTATTAGCAAGCTTGATAGTCTAGGTAGAGACATTAAGAAGTTGAAAGAATACGTTCATGCTATACAAGTAGGGTGTGAGACTTGAGAAGGATCACATTTGGACAAATATTTCCCCTTCCATGAAGAAGTCAAGGTTGTCGAAGAAGTGAAATATGGGGAAGTTAGTATGCCGTTTCAAGGAAATGGATATAATGGGGGGAGATATCGTGTGAGACCAACTGGATGTTACACAAGAATGGATAATCGTCAACCTTATGAAGACAAAAAAACCCTGGCCTTGAAGAGATCATTAATAAGCAAATTTTATAACGGCCTAAAACTGGGCCTAAGTATTTTATTACAAGAATGCCATTTGAATAATTGACTATGACTTTTATAAGTTTTAAGGACTTACGGGATTGGTTAGTCAAACCCGATAATCAAACTATAAGTGTTAATGTTTTGTAAATGATTATAGAAAATATGATGTGTAATAATTATAATAAAGATGGACTTAAAGGACTAATGTTTTCAAGTTGTAAATATGTTATAAAGTTTAGTGTGGCCAAATTAGAAAAAAAGGACTTGATGAACTAAATGTGTTAATGGGCCAAAGTAACTATTATCTTAAAGGTGAAGCAATTCCCTCGCATTCTAAAACGTTCCAGAATGTTATGTGAGTGTGTGTATGTACGATTTAGAGAGAAGATGAAAGAAGAACAAGATTTTTCAATGATCATATTGGTGAAGTATTTGTGCTCCAAACCAAGAAATAAGTTAGTACTAATCATCCCATCAAGTAAGTAATTCTCTACCTTAAGTTAATTGATGAATTCAAGAATTAGGGTTCTTGATATCAATTGGGAATTTGGGTAAAAGATGTTTATAAGCTGATTAAAGGAGTTATGATAATCATGGGTTAAGTTTCATTGAGTTAAGTCAATAAGTTAATTGGATTAATTATCATATAATCATCATATGATTATGTGATGGCTAAAGATGGTTAGAAAGGAGCTATGTTGTAGTAACTATGATATAAATGATTAATTATTTGTTTATGAGATAATAGTGATTTGGCCTAGATTGCAAGAGTGGAGATCGATGATGTAGATGATGATATTCTTGATTTTACTAGCTTGGAATCAAGGTAAGTAAACCATTTATAATGATGTTATTATGATTTCATACACTATGTGTTATTTGACTTGTTATGTTAAGATAATTATATGACTTGGAATGATTGTGCTTAAGTGGAAGTGACTATAAGACTAGTTTGGTATAACTAGAAAAGGAAGGGATAACCTAGTATGGAAAAGGTTTAAGAGTGCTAGGTGTTGATGAGAATGAATGTTGATGCTTTAAGAGGTTAAGGTATGTGCTAATTTTTAATGATTGTAATGGACTAATGGTTAATGATGTGTAATGTATGAATGATTTATAATGTTATGTCATGATAGTTTTACTTACTAAGCCTTGCACTTATGGTTTAGATGTTTACCATGTTTGTAGGTGCTCTTGCTAATCCAGTAAGCTTAGAATAAGGCTTAAGGATTGCTAAGGTGAATAATGGAAGGTTACGATAATGTTTAGTTGGAGCTTAGGTAGATACCGAGCTCAAGTCAATGTTGTACCCCCGTTGGTCTTTTAATGGTTTATAACATGTTTTCAAGTGACAAAGCGTATGTCATGATTGTTATAGTACTTTGGTTGTCTAAGTTGTATCTTATAGTAATGGGTTAAAGTTTAGTATGCAAATGGTTTATAATGGGTGTTTGGCATAACACCCGTTACTTTGTAAAGTACGTTTCCGTGGATCGTTATGACCAAGTTAGTGTATGAAAATAAAGTTTATGATGTGTTAATGATTTCTGAAAGTTTTCATGTGGTGCCGTGTTCGGGAAGTTAGTTTTCTGGAAATTGCGCAAAAGTTCTTCCCTGATCATAGATCTTAAGATCTATGCTCAACCCATAAATTTTAGTTTAAAAGGTTCTTCCCTGACCATAGATCTTAAGATATATGCTTATATCAGAAAGTTGATTTCAAAAAGTTCTTCCCTGAGCATAGATCTTAAAATCTATGCTTAGACCAGAATTTTTATAAGGGTTTCCAGATTTTGGTCATCTTCGAAAATTATATCTTTTAAACCGTAAGTCATCACGGGTCGTGCCATCCATCGTTATATAAGTATTTTACTGTAGTTTCATTTAACAATACTTTAAAGGGCTGGTTAGTAATTTATTTTTTTCAATTTGTAAAAGTGTAATAGAAAGTTTGTTATACTTGAGTGATTTCCATGTAAAGTTCTTTAATTTTTGGTCAAATCGGGCATGGGTCGTAACACATTGAGGAGTTGAAAAGGAAGAGAGACGAGTTCTAGGGATGGATGAAGAAACTTAAGAAGGATATCAACAATAATTTAAAGACTCAAATTTGATAATTTCCAGCTTCCCAAGAAAGAGTCTAACCCCGGGAGTTTTACGCTCCCTTGCACTATTGGTAACTTTAATATGTTAGCTCTAGCAGATTTAGGTGCTAGTGTCAATATGATGCCATTTTTGTGTTTCAAAAATTTTAAATTGACTAATCTTAAGGAAACAACTATGGTAGTTGAAATGGCTGATATGACCGAAAAGACACCTAGGGGGATAGTTGAGAATGTGCTTGTTAGGATTAATAAATTCTTCTTCCCAACCGCTTTTGTCGTTCTAGATATGGTAGGACACCCAAATAAAAATATAATTTTAGGAAGACCACTTTTAGCAACATCGCATGAGTGTAATGAAGTTTTTGAAAGGAAAATTTATTTGGGAGTTGGTGAAGATAGAATTGTATTTGAAATGAATGGAGCATTAAGTCACTCACTTATGACTATTGTAAAACTTTGTATGGCCGAATCATCCTAAGAGGAAGAACCTTTTAACCTTTTGGGAATTGCAAATGATTTATTTTCATATGACTCTCCTTCATGCTTAAGACTCGATTACTTTTATGGTTCTGATTCTGATGAAAGTAATGGAGATGCTTTTGTTTGCTTTGATGATGAGCAGGTACCAAAGATAGGATGCAGGGGTCGGACTAAAACTAATAAACCAGGAGAAGTTACTTGGAAATTTCACTCTTGCAAACCGGTGCAAACCATAAGTGGGAATGCAATCCAAATTTGGACATCATGTAACCCATATCTGGAAAAGATTAACGGAGGAGAATTGGCAGAATAAAATAAAAGTAAAAGCTCTACTAAAGAGTGGGAATGTTTCCATGATGAAGAAAGGCACAATATCGAATTTGAAGGTAAATCTTTTCGGCATAGGTTTAGAATAAGGTTTGGAAACTCAGTTTTTAACGAGTGTGTTAAAATAATATTTCAAAGGGTTTATGTACGTTTTCATCAAGCACATGGAGAAGTTACGGCACAGCCGGGTGAAGAGGATTACGTCGTAACTGAGCATGGACACATAGGATTGGGCAAAAATGTTGCACGCGAACCTTTTGGTATAAAATATTACTTCCCCTGTCACATTGAAGAATTAGGAGAAGGATCGAGAGGAAAGAATCCTGGAACACTCGATGTTGATCTTTTCAAGGAAATTCACACTTCAGGTTCAACAAACAAGTACAAGGGGGTCAATAAACAAGATGGTTTGGAAACAAGTAACAGTATACAAACTAAGAAGCCAAGGGTACGAGATATTTCATTTGATGGTTGGTTACGCACTGAATTTGGAACCACTAAGATTGACAAAGTTGTAAAAAAGAAGGTGTTTATTGAATAGATGATTGATAGTTATTCGGACGGATCAGATACATTGAAAGGAAGCAATAACCCTTACACCTGAAGTTTTGAGAATTTTAAAATAGAACTCGAGAGTGAAATCCTGCAACTACTGGATAAGTACGAGCTTTAGATAGGAAAGAAGGGTTATGTCCTACAAGATGTTTGGAAAAAATGCTAAAGTGCTTATAACGAAATCTTAGGTGTATTGGCATGAAGACGGATTAGAAGAAGAAGAAAAGAGGAATTGTAGTATGGAAGGAACAAATTATAACCCTCCGAGAGTTAAGGTGGACACGTGTGAGGTGAGGCATTATACATTTGAAGGAGTAGGAAGTTTTATATGTTCCGAGAAGATGGAGGAAATAGAGTTACCCTGTCAGTAGGAGGAACGTAGAAAATTTTGAAAAGATGATAAGAAATGAAATGGACATGGTTGGGCGTGTTGACAAACCTACGTAAACTTTGAGTTTGAGTCTAACTTAAAGAATCATTAATAAAGAAAAGTGCTTGTCGGGAGACAACTCGTCTTTCTCCTTTATTCCTTTCATTTGTTGTATAGTTTGGTTTGGATTGTTTGTTATCATTTTTTGCAGGTTTTTACAGCAGTGGAGGACCGAAAGAAGGTTTCGAATGAACCATAGAGTTTCAGAAATTATGGGATTGACATTAGTAAGAAGTTACGACGTAACCCAGTCAATGAGGTTACGCCACAACTCACTCCCAACTGAAAGAAAAAGAACATGTCAACTCTTTTATGGCGTAACTCAACCAATGAGAACTTTGTGGGTGTGTTCCCTGCAAACCCTCACGAGACTATACTTGTATACTCGGGACACTGAGCAGTTTAAAACGCTTATTGCATACGCTAAATGCAACCGTGATTCCTACGTGTTGGGAATTGCAGATTTTAAGATTACAAAACCACGAGCAAGAATAAAGAAAGAAAAAACAATGAGGGCCTAATATGTAATAGTTAGCTTAGCTTTTCTAGTAAGCTAAGATTAGGGTTTTTGTAACATCCCTCTAGTATATAAAGAGGGTAGGCGTCTAGGTTACATTCATCCCCTTTCATTTTCAATTCATAGTAAAACTCTTCAATGAGAGTCTAGACATACGATTATAGCGTGTGTATAATAGTTGTAGTAGTTTATTTGTTTAAATTATAAGGAAAACTTTATTAGTAATGTTGATTGTGTTATTCTATTCGACTGTGCATCTAATCAATCAATGTTACTCATACCCTAGTTGAGTCCGGATCCATGGTTTCTACAAGTGGTATCAGAGCCTTGTGAGAATCTCTCAAAGAAGACTTCCTTACTCTCTTTCAAAACCCTAAAAATTCTCTAATAATGAAAAATTCAGACTCAGAAAATAATAAGGAGCAGCCTGAGTCTTCCAACACTCAGTCTCAAACAATTCAACAGGTTTTTACCACCATGTCAAACAACAATGCAAATTTTCCCTATTTGAAGAAGGACGAATATGAAATCTAGGCAATGAAGATGGGAAATTATATCACCAACAATGACTACCATCTCTAGAACATTGTCCTGAAAGGTACGATAGAAGAAGAATGGAAGAGATCTTGATGGAAGCGTGATAATTCTTCCGTGACAACTCTTGAAGAGTATATTGCAGGAGGAAACCAAGGCTAGGACTACATTGCTCCAAGCACTACCAGATGAACATATGAGTGATTTCCATCATCTTGATGAAGCAAGGGAGATCTGGAGAGCAATCAAGGCAAGTTTTGGGGGTAATGAAGAATCCAAGAAAATGAGAAATACTATGCTCAGCGGGACTTTCGAGGAGTTCACAATTTCTGAAGAAGAAGGGATACAAGGCTATGGCAGTTTGAAAATCTTGAGCTATTTCGATCAGATCTTGGTCCAAACCTGACAATGAAGAATGCAACACCAAGTTTCTGCGAGCTCTACCTTCCTCCTGGAGACATGTTGCTCTTACTCTCAAGGCAAAGGGTGGCATTGACTACCTAAGCTTTGATGACTTATGCAATAAGCTTAGAACTCTTGAAATTGATATCAGGAGTCATTCCAGCTATTCTCTTACTCCAACAAATTCAGCATTTGTTAGTGCTAACACCAAGATGTCATATACTAAGAGTCCCACCTCGTCATCAGCAACAACCACAACATACACCTCTTCTACAAGAAAATCAAAATCTAATAATGTGTTAGAGGATGTGCTATACTCATTTGTTCTTTGAGAGTGAACAGCAATGATTGGCTTATGAGGATTTTGATCAGATGGATAAATGGGACTTGGAGGAGTTAGACATAAAGTGGAAGATGGCTATGCTTTTTGTAAAATTCAACAGGTTTGAGAAGAAGTCTGGCAGGAAGATCAGGTACCAGGGAAGGGAGGCAGCCAGGTTTGACAGAAAGAAGGTTAGGTGCTTTGAATGCAATCAACTGGTCACTTTGCTAGAGAATGCCTAGATAAGAAGGGAAGTGATAGGAGAAGATATTCTGCATTCAAGCTCATGGAAAATGAAGAACCTAAACCTAAATCCTTGGTTTCTGTAGATTCATTGCTTGACTGAACGGACCATGAAACTAAAGGAAAGGAGGACAGTTCTCCTCAGACTGGATTGCTTGGTGACACTAGGGATACTGCTGAGACTGGAGATGCTAAGGAGTTTGCACTGATGTGGATCACATCTCAGGTACATAATTGTATATTTGGTTGTAATGATAGATATAATGCCCTTAAAAGAGAATTTGATGACATTGATGGCCAATATAAAGGAAATTTTATTCAGGTTCAAGCCTATAAGAAAACTATTAAAAATTTGGAAAAGCAAAAGGTTTGGTACCAACAAAATCAATTGGCCCTTGAAAAGAGAATTAGGGTGCTAGAAAGAGATTTAGAGAACACCACTAAATTGTTAAAATTTTCTGAGAATGAAAAATGTAAAGGTTAATGTAGAAAAAGAGGATCTAAATGCTAATTTAGAAAAAGAGGTGGCTAGACATAAAGAGTGGCAAGAACAAGCTTAGAATCTAGAAAAATTATGGAGAAGTTCTATGTCTGTAAAAACTAGGATGGGGTTGGGCTTCAAGGACTATATTTGTCCAGATGAGGTATATGACCCTAATGACTATAGTGTTTTTGACCTTGTCACTGATGAAGAGGAAGAAAAATATCAAAAACCTATTAAATTTGTAAAACACGGTGAAATGCATTTTGTTCCTTCCTCAATCAATGGTATTGTTAGTCCAACTAACCCAGATTCAGACTTGGATGAATCACATATGACCTATGGCCAAAAGTCTAATGACTTATCTGGCTGGCGATGAAACTAATGATTTTGTCTCTTGTTCTTCCAGTAATAGGACCTTAGAGACCCATTCTAAAGACTTTGCCAGTTGTGATTCAAGTGAAGAGTCTACAACTCCCAAGTCTACCTCACCCAAGCCTTTGCCTATTAACCTTTCCCCAAGAGTTGCTGTTGATGAATGTTCTTCAAAGACAGCTTATTTTAAAAACATTTCTTGTTCTATTGATTCTGTTAAAAATAATTCTGGTTTTGATTTTGATTTGAATAAGTTTGTTTATGATAAGACTTCTCATGTTATGAACAAGCATTTTAAGAGGAAATTATGTTTTGTTTTTGGTAGTACATTTCATGTTATTAAAGATTGTGATTTTTATGAGAAAAAATGGGTGTTTGTACTAATCAACAGAGACATAGACCAATATGGAATGATGTGACTAATATTCCTCCATTTGTTCTTTCTGGAAAATATGTGAGGACTGGCAGAACCAATCCTACTGGTAGACCAGTTCCTGCTGGTAGACCAACTCCTGTTGGTATTCCAGTTTCTACTAGTAACCTAGTTTCTGCCGATAGACCATTTTCATCATGTTAGAAAAGAAATGTTCCAAGGCCATTAATCATACCTACTAGTACTTATTTTCAAAATGGATATAGGCCTGCTAATAATGACCTATTGTATAAAAGGGGGGCAAGGTGGGATACTGATGTTAAGTCCTCAGCAGGTTGCTCTTGGAGACAATACAAACCACACTCTGTAAAGGAATCCAAGAAAAATGGTGGATCTCATCAATCTGCAGGTTTTTCATCTATGATCCACAAGGCAGGCCCAAGTTAGTAATGACTTGGATCTCCATGTATACTAATGTTTTTGTATATCTTTTAACTTGTAGGATGATCCTCATATAAATAAAAATTTAGGTATTGTTGATAGTGGGTGTTCTAGGAGTATGAAAGGGAACAGGGAAAGATTGCATGATTTTGTCCCTATTCATGGAGGCACTGTTACTTTGGAGGAGGAGATGGCAGGATAACTAGGAAAGGAAGCATTAGGACCTCCAAGCTGGACTTTGAATATGTGTATTATGTGGAAGAACTTAGAAACATCAATCTATTTTTTGTGTCTCAAATCTGTGACAAGAAGAATAGTGTTCCATTCACTGATACTGAATGTCTTGTGCTTTCTAAAGACTTTCAGATACCTGATGACAGTCAAGTAGTGTTGAAGGTACCAAGGAAACATAATATGTATACATTCAATCTTAATGATGTCGGCTGAAGGAGATTTGGCTTGTTTGGTGGCAAAAGCATCCTTGGATGAATCTAACAAGTGGCATAGAAGGATGGCTCATGTAAATTTCAAAACTATCAACAAGGCGGCAACACATGGTTTAGTTCATGGTCTTCCTTCCAAATTCTTCACTAATGAGCATAATTGTGTGGCATGCAACAAGGAAGCGACCTGAGGCTTCTTACAAATCAGTTCTTGTTGTCGCCACAATTTGAGCAGATTGCGGACTTCTTCACATGGACCTCTTTGGTCCCCATCTATCGAAGCATTGATCACAAGTATTATTATGCGGTGGTTCTGATGACTACAAGGTTTTCTTTGGGTATTCTTTTTGGGAACTAAGGATGAAACATTTGGGTTCTTCAAAACCTTATTGCTCTAGTTGAGAACCGACTAAATAAAAAGGTTAAAGCCATAAGGTGTGACAATGGGACAGAGTTCAAAAATGCCAAATTAATTGAACTTTGTGGATCTAAGGGATAAAAGGGACTACTGGTAATGCCAAGACTCCACAAAAAATGGAGTTCTTTGAAAGGAAGAACATAACCCTTATTGAGCGGCAAGATCTATGCTTGCGATTCTAAGTTACCTACCATGTTACGGGTGAAGCGTCGACTCACTTTGTTATATTTTGAAGCGGGTTTTGATAACTCATCCTCACAATAAGACACCTTATGAACTTCTGACTGGGAAGATTCCTACCATTAGTTACTTTAAGCCTTTTGGTTGTCATGTGACTATCTTAAACACTAGTGATCATTTGGGCAAATTTGAAGGGAAAGATGATGAGGGTTTTGTATTAGGATACTCTGCTCATAGTAAGGCTTACAGGGTGTATAATATATCTGCCAAGAGGATAGAAAAAACACTGAATCTGTGATTTCTGGAGGATAAACCTAATGTCCAGGGAGCTGGTCAGGAATGGCACTTTGATCTTGACTATTTAACTGATCACTTAGGTTACACTCGTTTGAAATCTAATCATTCTGCAGGTCCATAAATTTCATAAAATAACATTGCAGGTTCCTCAGATGATGATTCCGATTCAGATTGTGATGAACAACTTATTGTTGTTCCTTCCTTTCCTACTAACCACTTTTCAGGTACTGAGGACAAGGATTCTTATGGTGAACAACAAAGTGATTTAGGGTATGCAGAAGAACTTGTGAAGCTTCAATGCCAAGAGCATGCAGCTAAGGATGATGCTAAAAAGTATGGTTATGAATTCTCCAAAGACACTAAGGAACTCTTAAGGCAGGCAACTATTGAAGCTCGCGAAACACGGAAGCTGGCGATAATGCATTTGTTCCTGGCGGTAATATTACTCATCCTGGCGGTCGAATCTTTGGCGATAAAGTTGTTTCTACTTGTAATGGGTGATTCTTTGCTGATCTTAATTACTTGGCGGTGTTCACTGTTCTCTCGCTAGTGATACTATTCATGCGGTTCCCTAATCTACTCCATTTGTTGATACTCTGGGTTTAGATGATTCTCCTACTAGATTTCCAAGTCTATCTGATTTGGCTAATTCCCAATATTCAAGCTCTGAATTGGACGGCATTCATCATTTGTCAAGAACAGGCATATTTGATTCTTCTACCTATGATGATGACTTTGGCCCAACTCTTAATAACTTGTCTACCTCAGTTGATGTTAGTCCTAAT
Organism: Chrysanthemum makinoi; assembly: GCA_910596185.1. NCBI lineage: Eukaryota > Viridiplantae > Streptophyta > Magnoliopsida > Asterales > Asteraceae > Chrysanthemum > Chrysanthemum makinoi. Next base: position 130,250,173 of record OU343217.1, on the reverse strand, counting down.
GTTACAAAAAGGGTTAACACTGTTCATCCACAATCTCTGATTATTGGTGATCCTACTTCATCTGTACAAACTAGAAGTAAGGTGAAGAAGACAAAATTTGGAGAAACTTCATTTCTCAGCTACATTCAGGATCAACATAGGAACAATTACATAGACTATCATCATTGTCTATTTGCTTGTTTCCTCTCTCAAGTTGAACCTACCAGTGTTGCATAGGCTTTAGCAGATGAAGATTGGGTGGCTGCTATGCAAGAAGAAATGCAACAGTTTTTGAATCAAAATGTTTGGGAGCTTGTTTAGTTGCCTGCTGGGAAGTATGCAATTGGAACCAAATGGATTTTGAAGTGTAAAAGAGATGCAAGGGGGATTGTGGTGAGGAATAAGGCTAGGTTGGTTGCTCAAGGTCATAGGCAAGAAGCAGGGATTGATTATGATGAAGTTTTTGCTCATGTAGCAAGATTTGAAGCAATCAGAGTCTTCTTGGCTTTTGCTTCCTACATGGTGAAATTGAAGAAGAAGTGTATGTGACTCAGCCCAAAGGATGTTAAAAGTGCCTTCCTATATGGTGAAATTGAAGAAGAAGTGTATGTGACTCAGCCCAAAGGCTTTGTGGACCCTCATAATCTGGATATGGTTTACAAAGTAATTAAAGCACTCTATAGGCTTCATCAAGCACCCAGAGCTTGGTACACTAGGCTCTCATCATTCCTGCTGAAGTATGGTTACAGGAAAGGTGCTATTGATAAGACCCTATTTATCAAGAAGAACTCCAGGGATATCATCCTTGTCCAAGTCTATGTGGATGAAATTATCTTTGGTTCCACCAAAGAAACTTGGTATCGGGAATTTGAGGAGCTGATGAAGAGTGAGTTTGAAACGAGTGCTATGGGTGAGCTTACCTTCTTCTTGGGGCTTTAGCTTAAGCAATAGTTAGATGGTATTTTCATCAGTCAATAGAAATATGTACACGACATCCTCTAGAAGTTTGATTTGGAGAATGTTGGGGACTGACTACTACTTATGAAGCCCCAAGCCTAAGTCAAATCTTGATCAAGATCTTTGCGGTTAATGTACATCTATCTGATCTATGATTGGTTCCTTAATGTATTTGGACTTCAAGACTGATATCATGTTTGCGGTCGGTGCTTGTTCGAGCATCGGTTCACTCCTTTGACTTCCCATTTGAATGATCGAGAAGATCTTCAAGTATCTCCAAGGTCAACCTAAGTTGGGTCTTTGGTATCCTAGAGAATCTCTATTTAAGTTGGAAGCTTATAGTGGCGGTGACTATCTTTGGTGCCAACTTTGATCAAAATCTACAATGGGGTTGTCGGTTTCTTGGAAGGAGATTAGTCTCCTGGAAATGCAAGAAGCAGACCATAGTGGCTACATCTTCTACAGAAGCAAGGTATCTTGCTGAAGTTAGTTGTTGTGGTCAGGTACTTTGGATACAAAATCAGTTATTGGATTATGGGTTCAATTTTATGAATACTAAATCTTTATAGACAACCAAAGTACAATTTGCATTGTTAAAAATCATGTTTTTCATCAGAGAACTAAACACATAGAAGTTCGACACCATTTTATAAGGGATGCTAATGAAAAACATCTTATTCAAGTGGTTAAAATTCACACTGATGATAATGTGGCTGATTTGTTGACTAAAGCTTTTGATGGTCCTAGATTTCAGTTTTTGGTTGTCCATATTGGCATGATCAATCCCTGATTGTTGTGTTTGAGGGGAGGATTATGCCTAAGGGGAGGTTTTTGGATTAAGGGGACGATTTAATATTGTATATTTGTATATAGTAAATTTGCATATATTTGTATATTCTTTGTATATTCTGTGTACTACTAACCATTTTGCAGATCAAGTGTCAAACATATAATCAGTAGCAAAGATTAAACTAAAAGCATAAAAGTCTTTTATTGATAGATAAAACACTACATTCTAAGATGCAGTGTAAGGTTACAAGAATTTTTCATTCCTATTGATCATTACATCAAGAAATCATCATAACAAGCTTCATCAACTCAAAAGACTCCTCCAGACTCCAGCTTTCATCCCCAAGACACCTACTCATGCCGCCTCTTTACCCACTCTGGCATCCTTTAATGCTGTTTCCCCACCTAGAGATACAGTCCCACACTTTGGGAGCAGCAAGACCAACCACTTGGCCTCTTTTCTTAGGGGTTGGGTTGGAGGTTCCTGGCCTTGAATCAGAAGGGCCTGCAACTGGAACTGAAGAAGGTGGCACAACAGCAAGAGGAGCTACATTCACTGGCCTAAAAGATCCACCATTCTCATTATCGTTAATGCGAATATCTTTGAGACAAAGGCGGGCAAGGTGTTTAGCTTAGGCTGGTATGACTATACCCCAAGCTGAAGGTGGGGTGGCGGATCCTCTAAAGAAGTTCCAAGGGTCTTGGTGATGGTGGAGGTTTGTGGACTTGAACCTCAGGTTGGTGTAGTTGGGAGGAAAGTAGTTTAACCATCCATCATTGGAAGGCAATTCCTCAGATGAGTCAGAAGATATCTCGATCGGATGGTTGGGAGAGTTATTCATTATGGTTATTTTGGTGATTGATTGTTGTGTTAGGGTTATTTGGTTTGTATGTGATTTATGAGGCAAGGGGTAGTTTATATAGTCAAAGTCAAGGTGCAATATTTGGTTGTTAGAATTTATGGAAGTAATGACTTGGTTATTATTTGAATTAATAAGGGTTAAGACTGCAGACTTTTAATGCATAGTTAGGGTTTGACTTTTCTTCATTCCTGCTGGTTTCATGGGTGTTTCTGCTGATGGGGGATGGTTTTTTTTGGTAGAATCGGAATGATAGTGGTCAAACTTTCGTTGTTCTGTTGGTTGACTAAATGGTTTACGATTTAACTTTCGATTGCTGCTGGTTTCATATAATTGGGAATTTAATATGGGATTTAATTAAAGTCAAAATTGGTCAAAGATTCATTGCGAGCTTTTTGCCAATTTAAAAGGTTATTTTAAGTAGCATACTTAAATAACCAATTATTTTGATCCCACGACCTATCTGCTCAATTCCCTCTCATTTTAAAACCAAACCCATCTTCAACCTTCTCAAATTATTCGATGATGACACTTGCATTCAAAGGAGATCACAATAAAGTTGCATTCTTGGAAAAAGCCAAAGGAAGTGATTTATATGATCCTATGATCGATTTTCTACTGCATTCCAAACTCAGGTATGCATTAACCTTTGTCCTTCTATTGTTTATGACTCATTAGTCAAGCAATTTTGGGCCATAGCTTATGAGCGATCTCCTAAGGGTCGACCCATGGAGATTGTGGCCATTATAGATGAACAAGAGTGTGTCATTACTGAGTCTCTCATAAGGACTCAGTTACAATTAAATGATGAAGGAGGTGTCTTTGATAATAATAGAGAAGAAATAATCATTGGTTTGGCCAGCTTAGGGTATCCCACTGATGGGAAGTTCATATTGTATAAAAACAAATTTTGCCCCTAATGGAGATTTCTTGTTCATACCCTCCTTCAGTGTTTAAGTCCTAAGTCTTGGGGTTGGGATCAGTTCTCTAGCTCAATTGCTACATCTATAATTTGTTTGGCTCAGGGGAGAGATTATAATTTTTCAAGATATATGTTTGAGGAAATGCTTAAAAATATAAAGGATACCAAACATAAATTTTTAATGTATCCTAGATTTCTTCATATAATTTTAGGCATTGAAACCGCAGATCAATCCCTTAGAGCAGTTGGAAAATTGACTGCTAAATTGTTTGCTACCATGAGAACCAATTTTCTTTGGAGAACATAGACCCTTTTACCTTCTATGTTGCACTCGAGCTTGAAGGTTTTGGTGCGGTGAAGGTCTTTGGTTCGACTAAAGGCTGCGGTGGCAATGAGCCATCTAATGATGAGGCTGTTGGTGATACAATGTCATCTATTCCCAATGCTGCTGGTGCCTGCGTATCAATTGCAGCTGATATTGGGGCCTACATTACTCCTGATGAATCTGCATCAGTTGCCACTAATAGCCAGCAACCCCATCCCCTTCACCTATTGCCCCACCATCACCTAGAGTTGTTGCTCCTGAGGAGCCTGTCATTGCCTCTGAATCACAGGAACAAACTCCTGTTGAGACTGAGGTCAATATTGACCAACCATTTTGTGACAACTCGTACTTTCAGGTCATTTCTCAAAACAATTCATGCTTCACAATTTCATCATTTATCGTAAACTAGGTTTGCGTGTTCCAAATTCACGTAACCTTAATGGTTTAAGTGGCCGAATTCATGATCATATCATCACGGACATTTCATATAGACTAAGTTTAGTCTACACATCATTAACATCATTTTCATCATGTTAGTTCATTCATGATTTTGCATTTCACATTAAACGCGTAAATTTCATATTAAATAAACGCTATCGCGTAAGTTATTATTTTGAACATTTAATCCGATACTTCCAAAAATTATCCCGACATATTTTTATACTTACATTTAGTTTATAAAAATAATATTTTGAGTTTACCTAGTGTTTTAAATTTATTTTGTATATAAATCGTTAAATTTATATTATTACGACGCTTTTCTTAAAAACTACACGATAATTATTATATCACTCAAATTTTGCAAGAAATATATTTTTACAATTTATATGACCTCAATACATTTTACTTGGATCCATAAAAATTTATTTTGAGCTAAAACTACCTTAGATGCTCAAATGTATATACAACTTTACAAGTTATTATTACCTATACATTTTACTTACACTCTTACAAACAATTACTTACATTATAAAAGAAAAAAAAAATATATATTTTGGAAAAACATTCTCCCTTGGCCGACCAAGGGGGATGAGACATTAAATGGGTTGGTAACATTTGTCTTACAAATTGAAATCTATACTCAAGTTACTTACTTTCACTTATTACATTCACAATCAATAATACAAGTGAAGTCAAGATAGTTCTCTCCTCCTTTTCTTTGTCTCCATAACCGGCCAACATAAGGGGTGAAGAAGAGTTTATCAAAAATCTTCAAATCAAGTATTTTACAATCTAGTTACACTCTTAATCAAGGTTTTGAAATAAAAACCTAGGGTGTTTAGGTTTAATCCTTTGTTCTTATCACCTCATCAAGTAACTAGTAAGCATATTATTTTCATTTTACATCTTTCATTATCATTTCATATTTATTTCATCATTTTTGAGCAAAGCATGCAAGACTTATGGATATTTATACCATTTTTACATTGTTTTTAGAGTTATACATATATAAGTCATCCTATAATTTATCCCTTGTTATATATTAGTCTTGATGATGTTTAGGAAACCATGACACCCTAAGAAGGTGTATGGTAGGATTAGAATAGCTTTGGAGTTGTTTTGAAGGGATTGGAATAGGTTTAGTACGAGAAAAACTATTTTTGACAAGTTATAAAAGGGTCGATGGTATTTTGTAATTACGGAAAATCCATTTGTAGACATAAATTTTTGGCCTTGATATTTAGAAAATATACTTTAAAAGCGAAGCGTGGCGCTTGAGCGGATTAAAAGCGAGCTATAACGAAGAAGTTATGAATTTTTCAAGTTTGACGACGAAATATATATATTACGAAAATTTCAAAAATGTTTTGTTTTATGCGAGTCAAAAACGAGCCTTAAGCGTTATAAATTATTTCGACTTATCAAAATTATATTAGTATACTTTGATCTGAAGCTAAGGGCGTATAATCGTAGAAAGCGGTTTGTAGCGACTAAAATATACACGTTTTCACAAAATTGCCGTAACTTTATTATTTAAGAAAAACTATATTATTTCTATTAGACAAGTGTTACGGTAAACAAGTGACCATATTGAAGGCTATTTTTAACGTTGACGTAGAACTTTTTGTAACGAGATGTCTTCTAATAAAAGGGAGATCATCAAGCATATTTTCCAAAACGACCAACCGTTTGTATAGCGGAGTTGTAATGAATTATTTACGGTTGCTTAAACTTTGCCGAAATTCACTTTTAAACTACAATTTGGACAAAATCACCCTACTTAACCTATATTTTTCTTTATGAACGAGACCTCTAGGATAAAAACTTAAATGCCAAAACTTCGAGATTATGATACAAGCTTTTCAAAACCGTTGAGTTCGTTTCCTAACGTTCGATGTACACCATTTCGACTAGCTTTTGAGGCCATTTTGTCACTTTCATGAAATTTCCAACGACATTATTTTACGACGAAAAGTTATAATTTCACAATAAATCATTAAGAAACTATTGTAGGATGACATTTTGACGTAAATACTTACAAAGTAATTTAAGAATGGTCAAGACGTCAAAAGAGTATTTTTAAACGATAAGTATTATTTTCAAAACTCACAAGTGGTATAAATAACATACGAATTACATGCATAACATTACATCATGACTTAATATATATCATATCATTCATAATAGGTCAGATTAGAGATTTAAGCCTCATTTTGATTACTCACTTTTGTCATCGCCTCATTTTACCAAGTGAGTCATAGCCCCTACTCTTTTAATTGTTTTATTAAACTCTTTGGGGGAGATACATGCTCAACTATTTTCATGACCTTCATGAATATTTGAAAACTATATGTTTATCTGCGAATGTTTAGTCATGCAGTACAGTTTTGCCATGCTTAGAATTGTCTTAGTATTATCATTGAGCTAATTGTCTTGCTATATTCATTGAGCTAATGGTCTTGGTATATTCATTGAGCTAATGGTCTGGGTATAATCAGTGAACTAATGGTCTTGGTAGAATCATTGAACTAATGGTCTTGGTACAATCCTGAACTAATGGTCATGGAACAATTTGAAAGCATGCAATTATGTGTTATACTAAGTAGCTGTGGATACATTAAGTTATGCACTATTTTGTGAATTCATTTGACATCATGCGCTTGAACATAAACTATATCACATTTTGGCAATGGGTTGTGAACACACAGGTTGCAAGTTTTGTATGGTAGGAACTTGGAATCGAGTGGATTTACAATGCCTTTCTTTGCATAAACGATTTTGAAAGGCTTTACATTTCAACACAAACCCTATGAACTCACTCAACCTTTGTGTTGACACTTTTTAGCATGTTTTATCTCCGGTATCTAAGGCATTCACTTCATGGCATGCATTTGGACACATCATGGAGTCGCGATGATGACGCGTCTCACTTGGGTTTTAGCGCTTTAAAACATCGTTTGAATTGTAACAAACTTATTTCCGCACAAGTTGATTTTTATTTGGGACCTACACTTTGTAAACTCTGATGGTTTTATTAAATCAAACGATGTGTTTTCCAAATGACACTTTAGGTCGTTCAATATATCTGTAACTGTGATGCTATGACAGTCAATCCCCAGGAATTCCATTTCGCTGCAAAACAGGTAATTTGGGGGTGTGACACATTTGACCAACCTTTAAGTCCACCTAGTCATACTTTTGAGGATGACACCAATATTGGTGGTGATTTTTATATTTCTCCTCCCAGGTCTAATGATGCTCCTAACACCTCGGAAAACACATTTGTGGTGAGGATTCGATATCTTTGATGAAAATGTCTAGTTTGCTTAACAAGTATGTTCAAAAGGTTGATGATCTTGAGGCAGAGCTTAAGGAGACTAAGCAATCTCTTGGTGGAGCAATTGTAAAATTCGTTGGAAGGGTGCAAGAGTTGGAACATAGGCTGAATAAGAAAAGGAGCAAAGTTGTGGTTTCTGAGTCAGAGGATGAGGAGGAAATTAATTTAGATGCCTTACATGTCTTGGCTTCTGTTTCTTTGGATGATACTGCAACCAAGAAAGATCATATGTTTGAGCCAGTTGTCTCTCCAGAGATCAAGGTCTTTACAAGAAGAAGGACTCACATGAAAAGAACCAAGAAATATTCTAGACTATCAGCATTTGATAAGTTTAAGTCTGTTGCTGCTGATAGTTCTATGGATCCTTCTGATTCCATTGCTACTGATAAGATGAAGGTTCCCTCAGACCCAGTGCCTAATCCTCCTGATACCATTGCTGCGGATAAGTATGTTCCTGCTAAAATTCCATCTAATGCAGCTGAGATACCAGTTTCTGTTTCTTCTGATCCCAAGGATACTTTTGATGATGTACCAGTATCTAGTCCACCAGTGGATAAGGGAAAGGCTCCAATGGTTGAAGAAGAAATGGATCCTGCTGCATTCAAAGCTGAACAGAAAAAGATGTTTAGACTCCATGAAATTGAGAAGGGTGACAGGGAGATGGGTGAAAAGGATCAAGCAGCATATAATGCAGAATTTCAAAGGAAAACTCATACAGTTCCTGATATAACACCACAAAGAAAGAAAGAGCTTGATGAGGCTTACTACATTTCCGATGCTCTTGGCAACAGATTGTGGGTGAAGTTACAACAAATACATCACTTGCTCAGCCCATCTTGGGGGATGCATTTGATTCTGACAACTTTGCTGCTCAGATTATTGCCCTTGCTAATTAGAGGAAGAGAGCAGATGCAGAAAGGAAGGCTAAAGCTAAGAGAGATAAGCCTTCTACTCAAGCTGAACAAAGGTAGCACATGAGGGAGTTTGTGAGGAACATGAGTTCTGCTATCTACAACACTGGTTGGACTATGACATATGTAAAGACACTGAAGGATGAACAATTAAAGATTGTATATGAGAGAATTCTCAATCAGTTGAATAAGGATCACATCAATCCATATACAAGGTTAAAGAGACATCATTCTACCTTGGAAGGGCCTAAAACTAAGAAGTTGAAATATACTGATGCTTCTGATGACATTCTGCTCACAACTGAAGATATTTCTGTTCATTCTGAGGAGACTCCTAAGGATTTCATAGTGCTGAATGAGGAGATCCCAACTAAACAAGACAACACTGTTAGGACTCCACCACCAGCTCCCACATCTTTGGAGACACCAGCAGAAACATTTGGTCATGCTGAAGAACCTCTGAGTATTCCTCTTGAAGATCCATCAAGGAATCCTTCTACTGTTCCTGAAAATTTTCCTACTGGAAGTGCAACACCTCTTCCCACTTAATGAGTTACCTTTGTTCCTACTGATGTTGGTCAAACAGTTCCTCCTGATGCTGGAAAGACTATTTCTACTGACGGTGATGAACATATTAACATTGATGTACCTCAGCCTGTTTCTGATACTAAGGAAGGTTCTCATTCACCAGATGTTAACCCAGTGATCCCTACTCCAGATGCTCCAAGAACTAGTGATTCTTCTTCTTCTTCCACACCTGGTAGAAGACAAAAGAGTCTGGCTAAGAAAAGGAGTTCTAGGGTATTTGATCTAAATGATTCTGAAAGTTCATTCATCAAGGTAGCTGATCCTGATGATTCTGATGAGGAACCAGTTGTGTGGTCCCTTTTAGATAGATGGGAACTTACAGAGTTTATGGGTGGTCTGGTTAATACAATCTATAGAAGAGATGTGTCATTCAAACATTTTTCCTTTCTAAGTGGGATCCTTCATCTAGTGGATAGACAGGATCTCATAAAGTTGTATGGATTGGTTACTAAGTATTTTGAGACTCATCCTGCATCTGGTGTTGGTCTCTTCTTGCTGGGTGATCTACATGTGTTGTTTGACTCTATATATCAGGATGGTAAAGGGTTTCAGGTTTGGGATAGTCAGGCTACTTGGAGAGTATGGCATTGGGAGTTTTATCCTCTGGCACATGTGCATGTGTTGCAGACTGTATGTGGTCATTATGTATATATGTTCTCGGATTGCAGTATCCTTTGTCTGTGCAGGTTATGTCATAAATGTTAAAGCACAAGCTGGTGCTTTCTTTTGAACCTGTTGGAAATGATATGTTGCATGCAAAGTAGTTGGTCAAGCTTATTAAGGATAGAATTCCTGTTGCCAATGCTGCTGCCACATCTTGAGAATGGTATCTTGTATTATTGTTGTATATTATTTCTTTTCTTTAGTTTATATAAAAAAAGAAAAAAAAGAACCTTGTATATATTATTTGTGTGCTAACTTTTCTATTTGAGGATCATGTTGTGCTGTTTTGTATTGTCCCATATATGGTTCTTAACTCACCATGTCTTCAGTGACAAAGAGTTAACTCACCATGGGGGTACGACTCTGGTGGGAGTCCTCAAATTCGTTGATAGCTGCTGATTTACTAAAAATCAGAGGGTTATCAATGTACCCTGGTCTTACACACCAAACATTGGCTACTCCATAAGCAAACATCTCTGGTAAAGAGATATCAAATCCGTTGGATGGTTGAAAATTTGCCAATAAATTGTATGGTGCTCAACTCACCATGTCCTCATAGATGAAGAGTTGGCTAGCCCAAAAGTTCATGGCTTGTGTAAAGCGATGGAATACCATGGCTAGTCACGAGTTAACGCTTCGTGTAAAGACACTTCAAATTCGTTGATGGCGTGATGGTTTGCCAAAACCATTATGGTTTTCCAAACACACCATTGATTCACGTTCTAAGTGTTAGGCTGGTTATTGGTTCACAGTGGTGATGTCATGATTCCACGAAAGAACCGGCTAGCCCAAGAGTGGTAGCTACTTGGTAAAGGCTTATCAAATCTACTCAGTTCTGTGGGCTCTGGATCACGATGATCTTGACATAGGAGCTGGCGATGGATTCATGGACTTCATTCTTTGGGTTCCGGTGGTTCTAGGTGTTGCTTTGGTTACTTCCATTGCTTGATTCTTTGCAAGACTCAATCCTCGTCTTTGTACAAAGATCTATCTGGAAACTTGAAGTTAACCAAGTCAAATTCAAGTTTAGGGGAGGATTGTTAGGAATTATTGTAACAGTATGGTTCTCTCGCGTCGAGGTTCCTACCGATAGTTTATTTTGTTTCTACCGATAGAACAGTTTATCTTTGATAGTGCGATTCAGCGATAGGTTTGTTTCGGATAGTAAGTAGTATCCGTATTATTATTAATTAGTTAGGATATGCATGAGTTATTTTAGGAAGAGATAATGCATATATTTTACGTGTTTTGTAAGTTGCAGAATTAGGGTTTCTTATAGTATAAAAGAAACCTATGGCTAGGGTTTATGGACGCTTTTGAAAACATATTCTTAGCAATTTAATATAGATCCATAGAGGATCAAGAGTTTAGTTTTATTGTCTTCTTTAACTCTTGTGTTCATATTCCGCGTGGACATAAGTTTATTAGAGGTTCTCTATAGTTTTCTTGTGATTACATAGGTTTACTATCTGTTTCTTAAAGGCTCGTGAGATCTATCTGGGACTGATCCAACAAGTGAGATATATCTGTGTTCTGTTCATGGTGGTATAGTATTTTAGGTCCAACGACACCCTTGGATCTTGGATGATGTGATGCTTATGGCTTGGGTACTTTCATTCATTTGGTTCGGTGTTTATAATTCATTTAGAACATAACATAATGATGTGGTGCGATGGCTGGGACCACACACATTATTATATTTTGATTTAGTGCAGGTGGAGGAGATCAATGGGCGATTATCTTTGTGCGATGGCTGGACCACACGAGATAAATTAGGTGTACTAAACATGTCTTGTTAACTAAATCGGATAAGGATATTGTGAAGACCTTGGATGCATTAGCTTTTGAATCGATTGTGTAACAAGTTCAACCTTTTTGCCGGTATCAATAAGGTTTGAGGTAGATTGCCGAGGTTATCGATCAACAGTTACATGAGAGAGGAAGATGTTCTTGCACTTGGATTTCATTGATACCTTCTATTTCAAGCCAATTAAAGTATGAGATTCATGAAGATGGTTAGTATATTTTTAACGGGAAGCATATTGTTTATATACTTACCATCTACATGCATCACTTGAAGGGAAGCATCTACGAGTTGCACAAGACCCCTATTTGAAAAAAGAGAAGAAGATTCATAGTGTGCAGCTTATTATTGTGATGACATGTTTTAGCATTGTTTCTTTATACAGGTTGTTTTGTAATATCAAGAAACTGGAACTTAACCTAGTTAAATTCCAGTTTAGGGGAAGATTGTTAGGAATTGCAGATTTTAAGATTACAAAACCACGAGCAAGAATGAAGAAAGAAGAAACAATGAGGGCCTAATATGTAATAGTTAGCTTAGCTTTTCTAGTAAGCTAAGATTAGGGTTTTTGTAACCTCCCTCTAGTATATAAAGAGGGTAGGCGTCTAGGTTACATTCATCCCATTTCATTTTTAATTCATAGTAAAACACTTCAATGAGAGTCTAGACATACGATTATAGCGTGTGTATAATAGTTGTAGTAGTTTCTTTGTTTTAATTAATAAAGAAAACCTTATTAATAATGTTGATTGTGTTATTCTATTTCATTGTGCATCCAATCAATCAATGTTACTCATACCCTGGTTGAGTCCGGATTCATGGTTTCTACACTACGAAAGTGAGTTAGATTTTTCATTTTATTTTATTTTTATTTATGTGTTTTCTAGAGTTATGCTTTGGTAGTGTTTATGATTTCAGGGAGATAAAATTTGCTCAAGAAAGCCAAGTCAAGGCACGTCTTTGTACGTGTTCTTTCTACCATTTGAAGCAAATTTTAGGGGAGTTTCTTGTTCTAATTCTACTTTTATCTTCTTATATTACATTTTGTACAATAGGGACATTGTAGAATTCAAGTGTGTAGGGGAGTAGAATTATCACTTAACTTTATTTGCCCTCGTTTTCTAGTTTGTTTTGAAAAATTGTTTCATTTTGAAAAATTTTGACATGTTTTTCTTAACCAAAATATAATAGATCTTTGCCTAGCACAATGACCCTTTTCCATTGGTGTGATTTACCCTTATCCATTTTATGAGAATACACACTCCACCAGATATTGAGTGTGCCGGTAGTATTGTAGAATTTTGAACTTGGCCTTTATATCATTTCGAGACCATAGACGAGTATTACATCGAGTTTTCTTGGTACAATTAGGACAGATAGTTCGAGAAGGCAATATCTTAGGATTTCCCCAAATCAGCCCATATATGTTGAAACTGGGTGTGTTTATCGACTTGTCACCTCGACTTGTCGACCTCCCGTGATATACCCTTTTGTTGCACTCAACTTTAGTGCAAGATACCCTTAGATATACCCTTTCAGAGCCAATCTTTCGTTTCTTAACCCGCATATACATTGTTACGCTACACCATATCGCCTTAGCCTACCATGTAGTCTTGATTATGTGGTTAAGGAATTACCATTTTTCTAAGTCCTTGGTTTGAGTTGAGAGGTTCGGGAATCACACTTTCGTGGAAGACACATTTTTGAAGATCGTTCAAGACCCCGTTATTACTCATTATTATTCTACATGTTTCATCTCAAGTGAAGGGATGACCTTTTATTCTATTTTTCTGTATTTTTGATTCAAAGAAAGAGAGAGAGAGAGAGAGAGAGAGAGAGAGAGGGAGTATGTAATTTGTTTATATTTCTTGAACAATAGATTAGTGTACATCTCTAAGATTGACACCATAAAACACTAATCCAAAATATTTGATGTTAAGCTTATTTGACTAGAAACGAGGTAGTTCCTCGTTCACATACGATGGATGATACAATTTGGTGACTATCTTGAACCAACTAGCTTTTTGTAGGTCAAGTTAGTGTGCATTAATTACCATTATATGTCATCTACTTATACATCATAGCACACTAACTTGTTATTTGACGATGGATGATATAAGTTGGTGACTATCTTGAACCAACTCGGTGTGGGCAATGAAAGATTGACTATGGATTAAGAATTTTTTTTTACACTTATAAATGTACATTCCATGTCTTTTCCTACCCATTGTTTTTCTTAATGAATGACTTAACCCCAGCCTTCATAATTGTTCACCCAATATTGCTCTTAAGAATTGTCTTGACCTTAGCTCTAGTGGTGGAGATTTGTATAACCACCAAGCCTATGATAGAATACATGCTATGACTGAGCTTACGAGTGATCACCACAAAAATTAAACACGTAGACTCGTGAGCATATAAGTGTTTTTTCCCTTTTCGTTAGGTGTTCGACTTTGATGTTTCTAGCATAGGTAGTTTTTAAATTCATATCTTCTAAGCTAACTTGGGAGTTATCTTTTTTAGATTGATTTAAGGGAAAGTAGAGTTTAAGTAGGGGGATAATTGATGACATCAAATAGTTCGGGTATTTTAGTATCAATTTCCCCTAATTATGCTCATAGTTACTATATTTTCATGCGAATATATACAATAAATTCTTTATATTTTGTTTCAAGTTATGATTGATCATTGGAATAAAGAAACATGGAATTGGAAAGAAAAATTTGAAGATATACTTGAGCTTGCTGGATTCGTGAAGTTTACGACGTAAGAGAGTCGATCAACTTATGCCGTAATACAAGATGTCACACAAAGGCCAAAGTCAACACATTACAAGGATACAACATAACCCCATCGACTTGGTTAAGTCATAAATCTCTATGGGACTTACAAGCATTCAGTGATCAAGAAGGTTGCATCGTAACCTCACTCAATGGGTTACGGCATAGATTTTCGCCAAAAATGTTAACGAGAGTTTTGCGGCGTAATCCTTTCATCAAGGTTACACCGTAACTATTTACACAACTACGGGACATCTAGTAATTAGGGTACTTACGGCGTAACCCCTTTACTTTTGTTTAAGCCATAAGTTAGTCAATTCTATAAAAGCAAGCCCTAATTCATCATTTCATATCATTCTCACCACACAACAACACAAGGACAATTAGGGCTCATTCAAGGATGATTTCTAGCAGATCCAAAAGATTTTCCAAAGGAGAATTCGTATGATTCCACTCATAACTTTAGCATATCATCAAGTATTTGTATCGAACCCAATGTTTACTAACTATTTGATTACGAACATTGTTATTTCTGTACTTTTCAGTATGAGAGGCTAAACACTTCATGTGTTAGCCTAGTTATGAGTTTATCTATGCTTTGATTCATGTTCCTTGTCTGTTTATTGACTTATGTAGATATCTTGTTAGCCTATCTTTGAATCACCGCCTTTTGGTAGTATTGATGCTAGAGTAGATTCAAGAGAGAAAAAAATCTAACAAATCTGTTTCGTTTTTCTTTTTTCTTTAATCGATTCTAATTAAAACACGAGATCTATAATCATATGAAATAAATCATCACCATCTCAATATTTTGAAGCATGGCCTCGTTTCATGTACGAATAAAGAGGAAAACAAAATATAACAAGCATATTATCACCTATTCCTTAATTCGTTCACAGAAAAACATAATTGAACATTTAACTTACCCGAGACCCATCCTAGGATATTGAAATCGTAACCAAATGAATCAAAAGGGTTAGCTTCTTATCGGGTTTGGTGTTCAATTTATGGTCGTGTATGAGCTTGAGTAGTGAGATGAGATGATTTTTTGATTAAGGGTGTGATTGTGAAGACATTTGGAGAGTTGAGTTGAGAGATAAGGTGAAGTTGTTATGCTGATTGTTGTTGATGAAAGTCAGACTTTTTCTTGCAGATCTAAGATGGTAGGCGAAGTGAAAATTATCAGTGTGTGTTTACGGTAAGGATGTGTAACCTAATATTTAGGGTATTTTAGTTTTAAATACCGATTAAGGTATGTGGATTTGGATCAGGTGTTATCTTTCCTTGTTCATGGGCCGAGTTTAATTGTTTATGTGTTTAGATTGAATTGGGCTGAACGGTTAGATATGGATGGTAGATTTATGAATTATGATTGGGCCCATCGTGGATTACAAAAATTTGGAACGAGTCTAATTAGGGGTGTTGATCGGTTCGGTTATCGGGTTGTTCGGTTAGTTCGGTTCGGTCAATTCGGTTAATTTTTTTAGGTCAACCCAAGAACTGAACCGAACCAAATTCAAATTTCGTTTTCGGTTCGGTTCGGTTGAATTCTAATTCGATTCGGTTTTTGGTTTGACCCGAATAACCCAAATTTCACTATTTTAAAAAAATAATATTAATTAAATAAATATTTAGCAAAAAAATATATTTCAAGCATAAAATGTGTTTTATTATATTATGATAACCTTTTAATAGTATTTATTTTTATATAAATATACATAAAAATATATAAATATATAAACAATAAATATATTTATAAGAATTCGGTTTTCGGTTCAAACTGCCAAACCCATATCCAAACCGAGAACCTAATTAGTAGTTCGGTTCGGTTCGGTTTTAGCAAATTCGGTTCGGTTATTATTTCGGTTCGGTTTCGGTTTTCGGTTTATTCCTTCTTTTCGGGTTTTTCGCTCACCCCTAGGTCTAATATTGGGTACAAAATTTTGGAACGAGTTTAATATTGAATTTTAGTACATTGAGTACATTAGACCCGGGTTTAATATTGTAGTTGGAACGGGTACTTCATCCACTTTGGATCGGGCTTGAGGATTGGGTGTTACTGTTTTCATAGGTTGCGTTTTGTTGTGATGATTGTGTATTATCTTGGGATATCCGATTAAAGTGTTGGATTAATTATGCATTGGACTTGATTATTATTTTTTCATTCAAATGATTTGGATTGAAATGATAATAATGTTACCATGATACTTTATTTTTGGATACATTCCTTTGATAAAAGTTTTGAAAATATCAATTGTTATCCGAGATTTATTTAAAAGATTGGATACAATTTGTTAATTTCGAAAGAGTAGTATTTTGGTCATCAAGTTTCACGGGGGTACATAAGTTCACGACTAATTTTGGTATAATACGTGACAAAAGAGTGGTAGTTTGGTTTATATATTTTCACGGAGGATATTATGTCACGGCTTGAATTGCTATTGGAACTAAATTTACTACGGGGTTGTTTGTACGATATCTCTTATTTTGATTTGAAGTGAGGTTTTCCGGGAGCATGTACTTATTTAGTCTTATTTCTTTCTTCCCTTCCGTGAAGATGACTTGTCTGGGCATATATTGAGTGTGATGAAGACTTGGCTATCTAGTTACTTTTGTGATTTTTTCTCGCTTAACCTACAAAGTAGCTATCACTTTCGGTGTCTCACGTAGTTGAGGATACATCAAGAGGTTTTGTACATTGGGTACACCGTTATATTTCACAAGGATAGTACAAGCTTAAGTTACAAATTTAGGGAATTCTACATCATTTTCAAGATTTGTATATCGGGTTTACTTCACCAAGTGGTCACAACAATAGCCGGCAGAATACGAGGATGGTGTGTTAGCCAAAGAAGTTAAAGGTTGAGATGTGATCAACAATTCTCATGGGATATTCGACGCTACAGAATGTCAATGATACTTCACAGTCTAAGCAAAATCTTTCAAGAATCTTCAGTGTCATTCATGATTTTTCAAGATGTTTGCTTATGACAAGAACTTCTCGTGTAAATGGTCCTACATGTTAATGATGGTTTCAAACGTGTACTTTGATGTTATAAGGTCAACCTCCAGGGGGAAGTAGTGTATACTACTTTACTTAGTATGATTTGTGAAGTATTCTACATTTGGGAGAATAATTGTTGATGATTCTTTGCATGTTCCCCTAAACAGATATTCACCAAAAACAAATTTGTCATAACACATTCAATCTGTCATTGTTTACGGTTTAGTCTTGGTTTTGTAAAATCCTACGAAAGAATCTATTTCTTGGTTTAAATCATAGAGTTGTAAAATCCTGTAACAATGGAACCATCCTGGAGAAAGAAAAGTGCATTTCCAGATCTATCTCTTGGTTTATTATTGGTTTTGTAAAATCCCACGAAAGAATCTATTTCTCGGTTTAAAACATAGAATTGTAAAATCCCGTGATGATGGAACCATCCTGGAGAAAGGAAAGTGTATTTGTTAGGATTTAGTAAATCCAGGTATTAAAGTGTTGGTTACCTCAAGTATATGTAATCATTAGAAAGCTCGTAGTCGTAGTTGTTTTATGTTAGATAGTATTTTTCCGACCAAGTTTCCGACCATATTCATACAAACCCAAAAAACTGCTAATGTGTTGCTTCAGATGACCCTTTTTTGACCATGTAATTAAGCTCCGTTTCTTCATTTGTCAACCCAAGATATAGTTACACTTTCCTTTCGGCATCCAATCATCTTCATTTGTGGGATCCGGATCGGGAACATTCTTATGAACCATGATATCTGCATACGTTGGTGGACACACAAGCAAATATATGGTGGTCGACATCACCCAAACAAAGAATCGACTAATAATAAAAGTCAATTCAACATATCAATCAAATTATGTAAATCATGGGAATAATGTGTTTATCAAACTCTAATAATCTAATCCTAACAATCATATCCTAAATTCCTAGTCCTTCGACATAGGCAAATATCATTTTTAATTAAGCACGTAGGATAATTAAGAAAGCCTGTTAGATGATATAGATTTGAAAACATTCTCCCCCTCAACCAATGATTTATTTTATGAAAAAATTTAAAAGCGCTGAAGTCATTGATTGAGTTTGCAAATTTATGAACATTCTGATACTGATTGTTTTTCAAGCAACTCATTTTCCACCAATTCAGTTAAAACCAATATTTTTCTGAAGAATTTTAGAAGGAAAAATATTTGAGTAGGAACAGCAGTACTTCGACATACTTTCCTTAAAAGGTTTTAGGATAAGTGCACGTATTTTGTGAAAATCGTTTGAGCGTAGCACTTTCCTTCTTTGAAAAACGGGTTGCTATCTGGAATAATAGCAAGCCATGGTTTAAGCGCGGGTCACAGTCTGAAGTAACTGCAAGCCATCATTTGAAGCCCGGGTTACATTCTGAAATAACTGTAAGCCATAATTTTAGACATGTTTTGAAAAGAAATATTTACAACTTCTGCTCGAACTTCATCTATGGTCCCGTGCCATTATTGAATGATATTTATAAGACCGTAGATGTTATCGATACTAGAAGACATGTCTTGAAAAACAATATTTTTGGTATTTTCAAATTTTCTGGTTTTTATGGGTTTTTGTTGGTTTTATATTTTTCTATTTTGTTTTGTTGGTTTTATATTTTTGTATTTTGCTTTTTAATAAATATTTACAAAGATAGAGTAGATGATATAGTTTAAGAAGATGATGATACGAGTACCGAGATAAGGATATCGAGCAGCCCCGTTGAAGAAGATATAAGTCATCATCTCTTAAACATTCACCACCAAAGCTTCCGAGGCTCCAGAATAGAAGATAGAACATGAGCCTTTGAGAAAGAGAGACTTTGGCAGCTTCCCCCCAATCCGAAAATCCATTAGATGAGCAGATTCAAAGCTCTATTTCAAGCTTGCCTTAACCAGGTGCACAGAGAAGCACACCATTATCATAAATCCCGCTGCTCCTTTTAAGAACGATAATCGAGATTCTTCGTTCAGGGTTATATCATCAACAAGAAGAGCAACGTATCATCCCACTCTTTAAATTTCTTCTCATATTTCATTACCACTGAAATCTGAAGCGATGCATCCCCAAAAGGTTGTCAAGAGACCACTTCCCCCAAGTAGATGAATTGATGCAGTCAGTCTCTTAGACTAGAGCTCTCGAACCTGAATACACATATACCCGAAGACAGAGAAACTTATACCATCAAAGTAGCAGATTAAGTCCGATTGCCAAAGAATAACCCTGATGTATACTTTTTTCTCCCCTGATTATAGTGTATGAAGCTCAAGAACCCGAAGTACCCAAATGCCCAAAGAGAGAATAACCGATAACACTGAAGAAGCAGGCCGAATCACTGATTATCTTTGCGGATGACAACTCCGGAATAAGTGATTATATCTCTGAATCACTGATTAAGCACTCAAGTGAAATGTGAGCACCCCAATGTACACAATCCTCTCTCCCCTGATGATTGCGATAACATCGAAATCATCACACTCTTGTGTACCTCTTTTATCTTCTGAAACTTTCTCTTACATCACTTCCCCCACGTAGTTGGAATAATAGCACTAAAAGCTATGAGTCAAACCTTGAGTGTCTCTACGGTAATGAAATTTGTCTTCCCGGGATATCTTCAATCACTTATAAGTATTAAGTTCATCAAGTTTACTTGCTTTTTAGATACCTGTCTCCTTCCCCCTTGCTGGTTTTGATAATTCAGAATCAACAACACAATGTAAGCCCATATACTCGAAATCATTTGAGAAGAAGCTTAGAAGTCTTTGTGAGAATCAATTTGTTGAAGAATGTGAGCAAGTCTAATTGGGGATTGAATCTGACTTATCACTCTCCCCCAATTAGTGCTCTCCCATAAACCGACAATTTGTTTGATAAATGCCCAGATTAAGAAGAAGTCTTTAGATAATCAAATGCAACTCATCTTTAGTCTTCTAACATGCAGCAGAAAATGTAGAACAGACTGTAGAATCGACTTTTGTGACAACCCGTACTTTCAGGTCATTTCTCGAAACGATTTATGCTTCACTATTTCAACATTTATCGTAAACTTGGTTTACGTGTTCCAAATTCGCGTAACCTTTATGGTTTAGCGGCGAATTCATGATCATAACATCACGTACATTTCATATGGACTAAGTTTAGTCTACATTTCGTTCACATCATTTGCATCACGATAGTTCATTCATAACATTTCATTTCACATTTATCGCGTAATTTTTATATTAAATAAACGTTATCGCGTAAATTATTATTTTGAACATTTAATCCGTTACTTTCAAAAATGATCCCGACATATTTTAAACTTACATTTAGTTTATAAAAACTATATTTTGAGTTTACCTAGTGTTTTAAATTTATTTTGTATATAAATCGTTAAGTTTATATTATTACGACGCTTTTCTTAAAAACTACACGAAAATTTTTATATCACTCAAATTTCACAAGGAATGTATTTTTACAAATTTTATGATCTCATTACATTCTACTTTGATCTATTAAAAATCTCTTTTACCTAAAAGTTACCATTTACCTTACAAGTATTATTAACTACATACATTTACTTACATGTTTCTTACAAATTATACAAGTATCTATTCAATAATTATAAAGAAAAAAAAAATATATAATTGAGAAACAAGATCCATAAAACCGCCCTATGGGGTGATTTCATTTATTGATGGTAAAATTTTTCTACAAATATACTTCTACACTTCACCTCTTTTACTTCATCATTCACTTCAATAATTTTCATACACATTCAAGATATTTCTCTCCTTTTTCTTGCTCTCTAGAACCGGCCATAGTAGGAGCTCAAAGGGATTACAAAAACTTTTCAATCTCAAGTGTTAATAACAATCTAGATAACACTCTTGTTTAGGTTTTGAAATAAAAACCTAGGGTGTTTAGGTTTAATCCTTGTTACTTACACCTCATCATATCACTTGTAAGCATCTCATGTTTATTTTTCATCTTACATATTCATTTCATATTCATCTTTTCATTTTTGGAGCAAGTATGCATGATATGTGATTTATACCATTTTATTTCATGATTTTAGAGTTATCTATATACTATGGTCATCCTATAAATATTCCCTTGGTATTCTTTGGTCTTGATGGTGATTAGGAACCCATGACACCCTAAGAAGGTGTATGGTAGGATTAGGTTAGCTTTGGAGTTGATTTGAAGGGATTAGAATAGGTTTTGTCCGAGAAAACTATTTTCAATACGTATATAAAAAGGTTCTGTCCTTGTTTCATTTTTCTGGAAAAACCGACAGTAGGCACGACATTTTGGCCTTGATATTTAGAAAATATACTTTAAAACGAATCCGTGGTCGCTTGAACGGAATAAAACGGAGTTATAACGAGTAAGTTATGGATTTTACAAGTTTGACGACGAAAATTATAGTTTTCGAAATTTCAGCATCTTTGTTTTACATTGTTCGGTCAAAACGAGCCTTAAGCTTCACAAATTATTTCGACTTGTCAAAAATATATTAGTATACTTTGATACGAAGCTAAGGACGTATAAAACGTAGAAAACGGATTTGAAACGACAAAGATATGCACTTTTTCATAAACTTGCCGTAACTAATTTTCTGCACACAATTAGCCAAAACCACCATCTTTAACCCTTATTATCTTTATGTTCGAGACCTTTTGGACGAAAACTCCTGAACTGAAACTTTTAGATATCGATACAAACTTTCCAAAACAGTCAAGTTCGTTCTCTAACGATCGGCGTACGCTTTTTTACGACTAGTTTTCCAAAGCCATTTTGTTAATTTCATAAAAATTCCGGCGACATTGTTTTTTGACGAAAAGTGAAAATTTCACCATAAATCATTATAAAACCATTGTAGGATGACATTTTGACGTAAAACTTGTAAAGTCATTTTTGAAGGGTCAGGACGTCAAACGAGTATTTTTCGACGACAAGTAATATTTTTCAAAACTCGTAAATGGTATAAATAACATACGAAATGCATGCATAACATTACATTGCAACTCATTACATATCATATCATTCATAATAGGTCATTTTCGAGATTCACGCTATATTTCAGTGTATCCACTTTTGTCATCATAATCATTGCAACAGTGAGTTTTCATAGCCCCTGCTTTTAATTGTTTTCATAACTGTTTTGGGGGAGATACATGCTCAAACTATTTTCATTTACTTTCATAGTTACTCTAAACATTTAAGGATTACCGTGAGTTCATAGCCCCACTTTTACTCTTTTAACTGTTTTACAAACTCTTGGGGGAGATACATGCTACATTTTAAATTTAACACAAATGCTTTGAATCAGTATGTTATATCCGATGTTTTATTGTCACTAAGTATTTGCCATGTTCGAAGTCCCTACATCATGCACCAGTAGTCACTTGCGAGTGGCCTTGAATATTGTGAATAGGCCTATTGGAATTAACACTCCCGCTCTTATTGACCCAGTTAGGGAAATCGGCGCTACTATATTGAATCATTAAGGTAAATTGGCAAGTTTACCTATTAGGGCGGCGATGAAACGATGATTACCAATTTTTATTGGTGCGATGTTTACGCTTTGGTGTCATGAACTTAGTGAAATAAATACGATGTTGTTTTTAACGATGAGTGTGAAACCATTTAACTCACACTACGATTATTGTGAATTCATTTGACGTTGTGTACTTGAACATTAACTCTACATATTCTGGCAGTGGGTTGTGAACACACAGGTTGCAAGTTTTGTATGGCGGGACTTGGAACTGAGTGGATTCACAATGCCTTTGCCGCATAAACGATTTCGATACATTGAGTCATGCACTATTTTGTGAATTCATTTGACGATTTCGGTTTGAACATAAACTATGCATATTCGGCGGTGGGTTGTAAACACACAGGTTGCAAGTTTTGTATGGGCGGGAGTTGGAACTGAGTGGATTTACAATGCCTTTTCTACATAAACGATTTTGAAAGTCTTTACATTTCAACGATTTACAATGCCTTTGCTGCATAAACGATTTTGAAAGGCTTTACATTTCAACACAAACTCTATGAACTCACTCAACCTTTGTGTTGACACTTTTAGCATGTTTTATCTCAGGTATCTAAGGCATTCACTTCATGGCATGCATTTGGACACATCATGGAGTCGTGGTGACGACGCGTCTCACTTGGGTTTTACATACTTTAAAACATCGTTGAATTGTAACAAACTTATTTCCGCACAAGTCGATTTTCATTTGGGACCTACTTTGTAAACTCCGATTGTTTTATTAAATCAAACGATGTATTTTCCAAACGACACTTTAGGTCGTTCAATATAACTGTGATTGTGATGCTATGACAGTCAACCGTCAGGAATTCCATTCATTTGCAAAACAGGTAATTTGGGGGTGTGACAGATTGGCATCAGAGCTTCTGTTATAGAGAACTAGGTTGCATCATTGACCCTAGACTATAACTACATTATCATAGCATCTCATCATTTCATCATAAGTGCATGTTCACTCTACATGCGGTTTATACGTACATTTTTCGAGTTATTTACTTTCATTTCATATCGACTGTCACATGGATGCCCTTAAATACCCATCCGATTATCCTTTCCTCATACTCTAATGTGGAGAATTCCTTGTTATTCCCTATCACAATCTTTACATCAATTGACTCATCACCGATAACGCCGAATGCCGAGATAAACCCTTAAGTAGGGCAAGGTCACTCTCACTCCTTTGTTTCATCACTAACATGTCGAGTTACACGTTACTAACACATTAAGTCACTAAACCATTATACACTTGAAGCACTTACGACACCTCATAACTCATCTTTTCGGAACCCGTCGATTATTTTGAAAAATAACCTCAAACTTACCATTTCTTATCACATCTCTTTGGAGTGTTTATTATTAACATCGGATTTTTGCTACGTCTCACATTTCCTCTTGTTTTGAAGAAGATATGGCACCGAAGAAAGCTACAGTTGAAATGACCCAAGCGGCTATTCAAAAGTTAGTGAATGATAGCATAGCTGATGCTTTAAGAGTCGAAAGGGAAACAATGCCGCTGCTGCTTCTTGAGGCCGCTTGACTGCTGCCGAAGCCGCTAGGCTATTTCTGCCGCTATGGAAATGCCGGAGGATCCGGAGTTAAGAGATGTTCGTACAAGGATTTCAAAAGTGGTGAACCCACGAAGTTTAGGGGGAATGAAGGAGCCACGGCCATGGTACGATGGTTTGAAAAGTTGGAATCCGTGTTTTTGCTTTGTAATTGCCGGATGATAGTAAGGTCAAATTTGCTACAAGTACATTACTCGATGGAGCGTTGTCGGTGGAATTCATATGCTCAACCGATTGGAATGGAGAATGCTTTCAAGCTTACTTGGGAGCAATTTAAGGGTTTGGTGACTAAGAAGTTTTGTCCTCGTATGGAAGTGAAAAAGTTGGAGACGGAGTTCTACGAACTAGTAACGATTGGGTACGATATTGACACATACATTCGGAGATTTCAGGAATTGGCCGCGTTATGCCCGTCGATGGTACCGGATAACGAGAAGTTTCTAGAGGCTTTTATCGGGGACTTCGAAGTTATTCAAGGAAATGTGACTTCGTTTGATCCAAAAACAATCGAGGAAGCTATTAGGGTGACTCAAAAGCTCATGGCCCGTAGTGAAGAGAGGTAAGTACACCAACACCAACCAAAACAACAACAACCCCAACAACCGCACCAACTACAACAATAACCAAAACAACAACAACGACGATAACCAAATCAACAACAACAAAAGGAAATGGGAAAACGACCAAGGAGATGATAACAACAACAACCAAAACCGCAACGCTAACCGTCATCAACAACAAAATAGAAGGCAAGAAGCGGGAATGGTTTATGTCGCCGCACCAATGAGAGGTAGAGGGTATGCTGGAACACACCCACTATGTAATCGATGTAATTTTCATCACTCGGGTCCTTGCCCTGCCAAGTGCCACAAATGCAAAACACCAGGACATCTAGCCAGGGATTGTAAAGGTAAAGCCGTAGTCACATGCTTCGGATGTGGGGAACAAGGACACTATCGGAATCAATGTCCTCAAAACCAAGGTCAACCAGTTGAAGGTGCTCATAGGAATGTATATATGTTGGAAGGAGGAGGAGGAGCTCGTCAAGGTATCAACGAGGAAGACCTGAAGAAGTTAGGAAACTAACAGTCTTATTTCTCCTTATGTACTATGTCGTACTAAGTTTATGTTTTCCATCATATCCGAATCTTCATAACCTAAGATGTATTTCGTTTGATAAACCACTTGTTGTAAAATATTCTCATCTATCGTACTTTATTTTCTTTCCGATTTGTTATCATTTACGAGGATTTCAATTCTTTTACTTTAACTATCATTTTAACGACACTTCTCCATGTCTTCTCTCCTCGATGTTCATCACAATTTTAACATCCGTTGACTCAACACCAAACAACATATGAGTCGATTAGTCCAAGCATTGCATAGTTACTCCTAAATTATACATAGCCTGATCACCTATGTCTAATTCCGGAAGAATCATGCAATGAAGGGAGTAGTAGGCTTATATGTGTAAGCAATTCCGTAATCGAGCCAAATTTTCAAAAGATTTTCTTCAAACCACTTGTTTCCAGTTTGATCCGCGTGGCAGTTCTTGTTTGATGAGTTGCAAAGATCGAGCTAGAGACAAGTTGTTACCTAAACCAATTTAGCCTAATCGTATGACAGTTCTTGTTTGATGAGTTGTGGGATTAAGTAAAAATCGGTTACCCAAAAGTCTTTTGAGGGTTTTGCTCGAGAATGGGAAGGCTTGCCTCATCAAACCCTAAACCCGTTAGACCTAACAACGATTGAATTCAGTGACTGAATTCCTTTTTGGATGGGCGAATGTGACAACCCGTACTTTCGTGTCATTTCTAAACGATTTATGCTTCACTATTTCAACATTTATCGTAAACTTGGTTTACGTGTTCCAAATTTGCGTAACCTTTATGGTTTAGCGGCGAATTCATGATCATAACATCACGTACATTTCATATGGACTAAGTTTAGTCTACATTTCGTTTGCATCATTTGCATCACGATAGTTCATTCATAACATTTCATTTCACATTTATCGCGTAATTTTTATATTAAATAAACGTTATCACGTAAATTATTATTTTGAACATTTAATCCGTTACTTTCAAAAATGATCCCGACATATTTTTAAACTTACATTTAGTTTATAAAAACTATATTTTGAGTTTACCTAGTGTTTTAAATTTATTTTGTATATAAATCGTTAAGTTTATATTATTACGACGCTTTTCTTAAAAACTACACGAAAATTTTTATATCACTCAAATTTCACAAGGAATGTATTTTTACAATTTTTATGATCTCATTACATTCTACTTTGATCTATTAAAAATCTCTTTTTACCTAAAAGTTACCATTTACCTTACAAGTATTATTAACTACATACATTTACTTACATGTTTCTTACAAATTATACAAGTATCTATTCAATAATTATAAAGAAAAAAAAAAATATAATTGAGAAACAAGATCCATAAAACCGCCCTATGGGGTGATTTCATTTATTGATGGTAAAATTTTTCTACAAATATACTTCTACACTTCACCTCTTTTACTTCATCATTCACTTCAATAATTTTCATACACATTCAAAATATTTCTCTCCTTTTTCTTGCTCTCTAGAACCGGCCATAGTAGGAGCTCAAAGGGATTACAAAAACTTTTCAATCTCAAGTGTTAATAACAATCTAGATAACACTCTTGTTTATGTTTTGAAATAAAAACCTAGGGTGTTTAGGTTTAATCCTTGTTACTTACACCTCATCATATCACTTGTAAGCATCTCATGTTTATTTTTCATCTTACATATTCATTTCATATTCATCTTTTCATTTTTGGAGCAAGTATGCATGATATGTGATTTATACCATTTTATTTCATGATTTTAGAGTTATCTATATACTATGGTCATCCTATAAATATTCCCTTGGTATTCTTTGGTCTTGATGGTGATTAGGAACCCATGACACCCTAAGAAGGTGTATGGTAGGATTAGGTTAGCTTTGGAGTTGATTTGAAGGGATTAGAATAGGTTTTGTCCGAGAAAAACTATTTTCAATACGTATATAAAAGGTTCTGTCCTTGTTTCATTTTTCTGGAAAAACCGACAGTAGGCACGACATTTTGGCCTTGATATTTAGAAAATATACTTAAAAACGAATCCGTGGCCGCTTGAACGGAATAAAACGGAGTTATAACGAGTAAGTTATGGATTTTACAAGTTTGACGACGAAAATTATAGTTTTCTGAAATTTCAGCATGCTGTTTTACATTGTTCGGGTCAAAAACGAGCCTTAAGCTTCACAAATTATTTCGACTTGTCAAAAATATATTAGTATACTTTGATACGAAGCTAAGGACGTATAAAACGTAGAAAACGGATTTGAAACGACAAAGATATGCACTTTTTCATAAACTTGCCGTAACTAATTTTCTGCACACAATTAGCCAAAACCACTATCTTTAACCCTTATTATCTTTATGTTCGAGACCTTTTGGACGAAAACTCCTGAACTGAAACTTTTAGATATCGATACAAACTTTCCAAAACAGTCGAGTTCGTTCTCTAACGATCGACGTACACTGTTTTACGACTAGTTTTCCAAAGCCATTTTGTTAATTTCATAAAAATTCCGACGACATTGTTTTGCGACGAAAAGTGAAAATTTCACCATAAATCATTATAAAACCATTGTAGGATGACATTTTGACGTAAAAACTTGTAAAGTCATTTTTGAAGGGTCAAGACGTCAAACGAGTATTTTTTCGACGACAAGTAATATTTTTCAAAACTCGTAAATGGTATAAATAACATACGAAATGCATGCATAACATTACATTGCAACTCATTACATATCATATCATTCATAATAGGTCATTTTCTAGATTCACGCTATATTTCAGTGTATCCACTTTTGTCATCGTAATCATTGCAAATGTGAGTTTTCATAGCCCCTGCTTTTAATTGTTTTCATAACTGTTTTGGGGGAGATACATGCTCAAACTATTTTCATTTACTTTCATAGTTACTCTAAACATTTAAGGATTACCGTGAGTTCATAGCCCCACTTTTACTCTTTTAACTGTTTTACAAACTCTTGGGGGAGATACATGCTACATTTTAAATTGAACACAAATGCTTTGAACTGTATGTTATATCCGATGTTTTATTGTCACTAAGTATTTGCCATGTTCGAAGTCCCTACATCATGCACCATTAGTCACTTGCGAGTGAGCGCGAATATTGTGAATAGGCCTATTGGAATTAACACTCCCGCTCTTATTGACCCAGTTAGGGGAAATCGAGCGCACTATATTTGAATCATTAAGGTAAATTGGCAAGTTTACCTATTAGGGCGGCGATGAAACGATGATTACCAATTTTTATTGGTGCGATGTTTACGCTTTGGTGTCATGAACTTAGTGAAATAAATACGATGTTGTTTTTAACGATGAGTGTGAAACCATTTAACTCACACTACGATTATTGTGAATTCATTTGACGTTGTGTACTTGAACATTAACTCTACATATTCGGCGTGGGTTGTGAACACACAGGTTGCAAGTTTTGTATGGGCGGGACTTGGACCTGAGTGGATTCACAATGCCTTTGCTGCATAAACGATTTCGATACATTGAGTCATGCACTATTTTGTGAATTCATTTGACGATTTCTGGTTGAACATAAACTATGCATATTCGGCAGTGGGTTGTAAACACACAGGTTGCAAGTTTTGTATGGGCGGGACTTGGAACCGAGTGGATTTACAATGCCTTTGCTACATAAACGATTTTGAAAGTCTTTACATTTCAACGATTTACAATGCCTTTGCTGCATAAACGATTTTGAAGGCTTTACATTTCAACACAAACTCTATGAACTCACTCAACCTTTGTGTTGACACTTTTAGCATGTTTTATCTCCGGTATCTAAGGCATTCACTTCATGGCATGCATTTGGACACATCATGGAGTCGTGGTGACGACGCGTCTCACTTGGGTTTTACATACTTTAAAACATCGTTGAATTGTAACAAACTTATTTCCGCACAAGTTGATTTTCATTTGGGACCTACTTTGTAAACTCTGATTGTTTTATTAAATCAAACGATGTATTTTCCAAACGACACTTTAGGTCGTTCAATATAACTGTGATTGTGATGCTATGACAGTCAATCCCCAGGAATTCCATTCCGTTGCAAAACAGGTAATTTGGGGGTGTGACAACTTTCTTCAAGATTGTCCAATTGGGGAATAGAAAGTGAACATCTTCAACTCACCAAATGCATTCCCGTTAACATACATATAGCAAATCCCCTTAACTCAAATCCCTCCCAATCAAACAAGAACAGAAAGATGTTCATTAAGGAAATCAGCCTCGCAACTGGAAGTACTTTGTCCTTAATCAAATCAGCCCGTGTTAAGATGTCAACCAACAAATCTTAAGAGGAAACTCCATGTAAAGATGACCCGATAAGAAGAAGCTCGGTTCTTACATGAGTTTGGAGCCGTTTGACCATTTATTCTCTAATATCACCATGCAGTAGTTTGACACTTCTTCTCCCCCTCAAGAATTGCATACGGAGTTGCCATTCTTGAATGAATAAGTGAACATCATCCAAATGTAGTAAATTCCCACTTCTCCCCCTCAATGGTAGCAAATGATGTCGCCATCGTCATTATAATTGAGCAAGTGGAATAAGAGAACAATCAACAGTAGTCCGATTCACTTGATGACATAAAGCGCTTCGGAAAAGCATAAAGCATGTTGATGAGAATGGTCATATTAAGAAGATTTCTCTTCTTCAGAAGATAAAGCGCACTGAAGCGTACACATTTCTTTTCTTTAGAGTACGAGGCTTGAACTGTTGTGTTTAAACGTCATAAGAAGATTTCTATTCTTTCGTAGATAAAGCGCTTATGAAACGTACACTTTTCTTTTCTTTAGAAAACAAGGTTTGAACTGAAGTATTCAAAGGTCATAATCTCTCTTTTTTCATCATCTCTTGACAAAACATGTAATCAACCCATTATTGTTCAGTAGGCTCTTTGTTGTGACAGCTGATGGAGAAAACCCAATATGATGAATTTGACCCTAAAGTAAACTAACTCAAACTCGTGACTTAAACTTGCACATATGTAACAAAGAGCTGTGCTGAGACTTCATCCTCCATTGAATCTGTAAGTACTCTATACTCTTCATCCAACCAACCATCAAGTAATATACGTACACCACCTCTTGAAAATCCACAATTGAATGTGACTCTGAGCACTACAACGTAACTCCATAAAGTGATAGTTATTTTGTGGTGGTAAGAGCCCGATTCCCCCAAGTGGTAAAAGAAAAGGAAAAAGTCACCCATAAATAACTAGATTTCCAAGTCTTCATTTTTGATAAAAAACTCGAACAAGGATCTTGAAGTATCTTCATCCAACCATCCCCGATACCTTCAGATACTAAGTACACTCGCCCGTGATATTTTACTTCAACCTCAAATAAATAATAGTGAATTGACGCCGTTGTCACATCTTCTGGTTAAAAGCTCAAATCTAGCCTCCTTTGACGTTTTAAGTGAACTATGATAATGGTTTTCATCCCGACCATGGTTAAAAGCACATAACCCCGTAAAACCTTGTAATAGCCAAACTGCCATGAAGAAAATCCAAACAATCACCAAATTCGTGAAGTACATTTTTTTATCCCTTCTTCGAAGTAGAAACTGTAGCACCAGCATCAGATAAGACCTCGAAATACACTTTCCTTTCTGCAGGATGGTTCCATCATTACGGGATTTTACAAATCTATGGTTTAAACCGAGAAATAGTTTCTTTCGCGAGATTTTACAAAACCAAGAATAAACCGCAAGATAGATCTTGAAATGCACTTTACTATTACCAGGATGTTTCCATTGTTATGAGATTTTAAAAGTCTATGATTTAAACCGAGAAATAATTTCTTTCGCGGGATTTTACAAAATCAAGACTAAACCGTAAACAATGTCAGCTTGAAAGTGTTATGACAAATTAGGTTTCTGTGAATGTCTGTTTTAGGGGAACATGCAGCGGTTCATTAATGGTTCATTCTCTATCATCAACAATTTTTCTCCCATATGTAGAATACTACACAAACCATACTATGTAGAGTAGTATACACTACTTCTGTTGGGTTCAGTAAATACCCAAACCTCTTAATCTAGGATTTGAATAGAAAATAACCTAAGTGTTTAATCCGTTAAACACTATCAGGTCACTGAGTGCATAGTCTCTTAGTGAGCCATCTTCAGGATACTCAGTAAGAGGCATAGAAGAAGCCTCTCCACTCAGTAAGGCGGAACTTAATGGGTGAAGACTTTGTCAAGAAGAAGATGGTGGATTCAGTGAGTGATGAAAATAACTCACTGAATCCCTAAGACTCCTATCCAACTGTTAGCACTAAAGACAAACTGAAGGAAGAGACTGAAGGCTTTGAAGACTGAAGAATGAGAGGGACTAGGCGGGAAAAGTTTACCCTGATAAAACTAAGTCCCCAAGTGCTTTACCCAGATAAAACTAAGTCCCTATCTACTAAAGCCATATCTTCCCATTTATAGTAAGCGGCGATACTAAAGGATCTCTGTTAAGGAAAGAAGCTTCACCGCCTGTTTATAAAATAGCAAAGTAAACAGTAATCGAATATATCTATATTCGTGATTACTGTGATCAATGTTTTTGTCTTCTAGGTTAAAGTTAAATATCATACTTGTATAAATAGCATAAGAGAATGAGTGAAAAGTTTGAAGCTTGTGAATTGTAAAAACACACATACACACAAGCCAACTTTTCACTCCTCCAAATACAACTTTATCCTTGAGCTAGCTCAGTGGGTTCTTAGAGTTGTGCTCAGACTTAGCCTGAGCTTAGAGAGGAGTCACCCCAAACTTTGTCATTTCAATCCCAAGTACTATTCCACAAGTACTTGGGTAATGTATTCTTTTGATTTATTTCTAATAAGAATATGATGTTGAAAATTACTTTATGTGTTTTACTTATGTTAATTGCAGTCATTATTCACTGTTAATTTGTTTTAAGTACTTAGTTGTTTTTAAACGCTAGTGAATAGGGAACAAAAAGTGGTATCAGAGCGAGGCTGATTATAAAACCTTTTTTAAGCCGCTCTAAAACTTTTTTAAATCAGGATTCCTATGGCTGAAATTGATGTACCCCAACTAGTCGATACAAAGGGTGGAGCTTATTCATTGTTGCCCTAGACTTGAAGTTGGAAAATTCAACAAATGGAAAAAGCGTATGCTTTGCTATTTGATTGGGATGGAACCTTATTATATCAAGTGTATTAATGAGGGTCCATTTATCCCAAAGACTACTAAAGGTTTGCCTAAACCTGAAGCTCATTGGACTCAGGATGAGAGGAGAGTGGTCAACCAGGACCAAACACTCAAAAGTATCATCATATCATGTCTTCCTGATGATATAATGGAGTCAGTTATAAGCTGTAATACGGCTAAACAAACCTAGGATGACCTGGTCCATAGCCATGAAGGTCCATCTGATGCCAAGGAAAACAAGATAATGGACCTAAAACTTGAGTATAATACCTTCAGGGCTAGGGACTCTGAAACTCTCTCTCAAACTTACACCCATTACAAAACTCTTTTAAATGAACTGGCTAATGATGGTGTTAAGTTATTCAAACATGAGATAAATATTGGTTTTGTAAATTGTCTCCCTGAGAAGTGGTTGAACTTCTCTCAGGGACATAGAAATGAAAATCACATCCAAAATCTTGAACTTCCTGAAATTTATTGGAAATTCGTCTATGAGGAAAACCTCATCAACAGACGATACCCTGAGTTAAAGAAGTCTCAGGAAGTCAAGAAGTCCCTGACCATCACCTCACCTATATCAACTACCTTCTTTTCTAACAACGTGGTTCAAGATTTTCAAGAAAATTCTGATGATGAGCCTGATTAGAGATCAAGTGAGGAGTACCTAAATGACCTGAACGTTGAATTTCAGGAAAGGGTACTCCTTGCAAACTCTCGAAGGTTTATTAAAAGAAACAAAGGTTTTTCAACTACTAAAGCTAATGAGGACACTGAATGCTTTAAGTGTCACAAAAGAGGTCATTTTGCAAAGGACTATTTTTCAAAAACAATTTCTGAACCCTCTTACAGACCATCAGGGTCAAATCAGTCCTTAGGCTTAGCAAATTTCAACCTAAAATCTATCAGTCTCATCAAAACTTTTAGAAAAAATCTGACCAGAACAAAACAATAGATTTTGAAGCTAAGTATAGGAAAATCAAAGCTAAGCTTGCATTACTTGAGGCCAGTCCCTCAGAACCAAAAAAGTGTTCAATCCATGCAGGTAAAACAAAGGACTTGTTCTTTGAAACCTTCGAGGATGAAGAGCCAGTCTTATCAGATGATGAAATGGTGCATGTCAGCGCACTGATGGCCCTCTCAGAGGAAGACAAGCTAGCTGTTGGAAAGAATCATGCCAGAAATGGAGAATGGGTTAACATCACAATGAATAAGGTAAATATTCTACTTTCTATGGATGATGACTGTGATTGGAAGTCCTATATAAACTATATCAATGTTGATCTTAAGTTTTTAGAGGAGCAAAGACTTAATCTTTTTTCTAAGTACAACAAGTT
Organism: Chrysanthemum makinoi; assembly: GCA_910596185.1. NCBI lineage: Eukaryota > Viridiplantae > Streptophyta > Magnoliopsida > Asterales > Asteraceae > Chrysanthemum > Chrysanthemum makinoi. Next base: position 130,216,056 of record OU343217.1, on the reverse strand, counting down.
AAGTTTTAAATTGAATAAGTGTAGGGATGAGTTACTTGTGTTAAAACAAAACAAGCTTGAGGCTATCACCTTACAAATTCAAAACACTGAATTAGTTAAAAGAAATCAGGATCTTTAAGATGAACTTAAGAAAGAAAAGGAAATCATTGATAGTTGGACCACCAAGAATCCAGGAGTCTTTGATGCTGTGGGTGCCCCCAGTAGCAAAAAGAGAGTCATAGGTGAACATCATCTTACTGACTCTCTCAACAAAGGCCAGAGTCCTAAACCATTTGTGTCTGGTGTCATGATTACCAATATGTTGTCTGTTCCCAAGCCTAGTGATTGGATTGAAAGACTTAATCCTGATAATAAGCTTCCAAACTTTGACTCTGGAAGAAGTCTAGAGCCTAAAAGTCAAGCTCTAAAGAGCATGCTTGGACTCCCAGATGTGCCCAGTAGCACTGAACACATCTCTGAGTCTAAAGATGAATCTCAAGCACCACTTCCACTTTTGGAACATCTTCAGTCTGATCCTAGCTCGAGCTTACTCCATTACATTACAATCCACACTCTCCTAAAGAAAGGTGGACTTGGTAGAACCATTTTGAAAAGACCATCAAAACCAACTCAACAAGAATCCACCCCCACTGAAAATGCCACATCCTCAGTCCCACTAAAGTGATCAGATTCAAAGAATTGATGAACTTGTGAGGAAGCTAACTGACAAAATGGAATCCATTGAAAAGATCCCTAAATCAATCAAGGAGACAAAGTCAGCTTCCTCTAGTTCCTCAAAGTCAAAATCCACCACCAAAAACAAGCAGAAGTGTGATTTATGCCACTATACCAGTCATACCAATGACAACTGTTATAGAATCCTTTTTTGTATGATCTGCAAAAAGGATGATCACAGAACTGCTGACCACTTGCAATATGTAAGTTCTCTCAGTCAGGAAAACTATACCAAGTCACCTCAAAAGCTGAGAGCTAAGCCTTTTCCTCCTTGCCCACACTGTGGCTTTAATGATCATCGCCATGATGATTGTCTTATGAACACATGCTGTGATATTTGCGGGAACACAGCTCATAAGACATCCTAGCATGACAGTGTCATCCATACAAGGAGAAGTTCAAAGCAACCCAAATCCATTGAGTCATCCTCAGTCTCAAAATGCAAAACCTGTGGTAGCTCATTACACACCACCACTGACCATGAATCAATTGCTCAATTCAAAGAGACCATGAGACCCAAGCCCACTAGTAAGTGGGTCACGAAGAGAAACTAATTCAGTTTACTACTTGTGCAGAGGCATGCCAGGGATCCTATCTAGCATCTGGATAGTGGATGCTCAAGAACCATGACTGGTGTAAAGGAATATCTGCACAAGTATGTAAAGGAACCAGGGCCCAAGGTTGTATTTGGTGATAACTCATCATGTCCCACTGAAGGCTATGGTTCAGTAAACTGCAATAGAATAGTTTTCTCTAGGATTGCCTATGTCAATGGTCTTAAATACAATCTCATCAGTGTTAGTTAGCTATGTGATGCTAAGTACATTGTACAATTCAATAACAAACAATGTACCATTTTCAATGCCAACAAGGAAGTTGCGTTGATTGCTCCTAGGAGAGACGATGTTTATGTCTTAGACATGTCCACTCTCTCTAAAGATGGAACTTGTCTCTTTGCCAAAGCCATTGAAACCATCAACTGGCCGTGGCACAAGAGACTCTCACACTTAAACATCAAAAACATCAACAACTTGGCAAAACAAGACAAGGTCCTTGGCTTACCATCACTGGTTTTTGCAAAAGATAAACCATGCTCTGCCTGTGAAAAAGGAAAACATAAAAGAGCATCTTTCAAAACCAAGCAAAATTTCTCTATCAAAAGCTGCCTTCACCTCTTGCATATGGATCTTTTTAGACCAGTCAGTCCCAGATCAATCCAGCATGAGAAGTATACACTTGTCATTGTTGATGAGTTTTCAAGATACAATTGGGTATACTTTCTTTCCAAAAAGAGTCAGGCAGCTGATACTATAATGTCGTTCATCAGGAACATTGAAAACCGAATGACATTACTGATTGAAACAAATCGAACTCACAATGGTACTGAATTTAGAAATGATGAGCTTGAGAGTTTTTGTGATGAGAAGGGAATCTCCCAAAATTTCTCATCTCCTTATACCCCTGAAAAAAATGGGGTAGCCAAAAGGAAAAACAGAACTCTCATTGAGGCTGCAAGAACTATGTTAAATTGCTCAGCCTTTTCAAAGCATTTGGACCAAGCGGTTAAAACAGCCTGTTACACTCAAAACAGGTCAATCATTGTCAAAAGACATAATAAAACCCCTTATGAGATATTCAAAGGTAGACTTCCTGACATTAGCTACTTTCATGTGTTTGGATGTCCTGTGTTTATTCATAACCACAAGGATCATCTGGGCAAGTTTGATGCTAAAGCTGATGATGGATACTTTCTAGGTTACTCACTGATCTCCAAAGCCTTCAGGGTATTTAACACAAGGAGACAACTAGTTGAGGAAACCTATCATGTCACCTTTGATGAAAGTGTAGAAAGCATCAGGTTCACCAACCCTTCAGTGGAAGAAATAGGAATTGATAACTCATCAAGATATCATCCTGATGAGTTCATCACTGAAACCAATTCCTCAAACCAAGCTGATGCTGACATCTCTTATTATGTCTTGCCTCACAAACTGTCACAACCTACTATCAGTGAATTCATTGATAATCAGTCAGTCCCTACTGGGACAGGTAACACTGATCCAAATGATCAGGAACCTGTAATTCAAGAACCTCAACCAGAACAAGACATCTCAACAGATGATCTAAATGATCCTGTGGCTCTTACACCTGAACTCCCAGTGACCTCCTCAAGCTCAGATCCTAGACTACAAAGTAAGTGGACAAGATCTCAGGACATTGAGCTTGTAAACATCATTGTACCAACAATGAAAATGAAAATGTTCATGAGCACAGAGATCTCATGTACCAACACCTTATCAGCTGGATGAAAACCTGGTTAAGTTTCTCAAGCATCTTCAGTCATGTGGAGTTAAAATTGATGAAATCAGGGATGCTGTTAAAGAAGACCCAACACTCAATGCCAAAGTGCTGGAAGCTACTGAGGTGTATGTGAAAAATTCATGTCGAGTCACTGAACTGATTGAAATGCTCCAATCTTCAAATGTTCAGGGTCTCCAATCTTCAGTTCAGTCTCTTCAAACCTCAGTGGACTCTATGAACACTCAGGTAGCTGCTATGGCTCAGGCCTCATCTTCTATGGCCTGGAATCTTGGTCCCCGGATGACTGCCTTGGAGCTTTTTCAGGCTAACTTGGATACAAAGGTCACTGGTCTTCAAGCAGATACTTCAGAGATTAAGTCAATAATCACTGAAATCTATCAGGCCTTCAAGGGTCAAGCAGCTCAGTCCCCCTCAGCACCAACTCCAACTCTTGCCCTCACTGAAGCTCCAACAACAGTTGAGGAGGAGAATACTACTGAAGAAACTCCTCTTCACACTGAGGGAGAGCAAACACCACCTGTCTCAGTAGCTCCATCATCATCTGCACCAGTCTCAGCAATACCCATCTCCTCACTACCACCAGAAACATCAACAACAACAACACTGACGGTCGCCACATCAATCATGACAACAACACCACCCTTAGTTGCATCATCTTACTCAGGCCAGGACAAGGGCAAAAGCATAATGACAACTGCTGAGCCTGAGAAGATTCCCTATAAAATTGGCGACACTGAATACCTGCTCACACCACAACAGCTGAGTAAACATCTTGCTAAATAAGAAAGAATATTGAAACTAGCTGAGGAAGAGAAAAAGAATAGAGAAGCACTGGCAAAGGTTGTCGATGAAGAAGCTGAGAACATGGGATTAGATGCAAGCAAGCTCCAAAAGGGTCAGGCAGGTCAAAAGTTCAAGGAAGCTCAGGCTGCTCAAATGGTTGAAATGAGAAAACAGTTGGAAGAAAAGAAGAAGAAAACTAAAGCTCTCAGGCAAAGCAGAATTGAGCATTCCACCATAGGTTTCCTAAAAAGATCACAGATGTCAAGATTATCCCCAACACCAAACCACTGGCTATGAATGTTTATAGAGGGGATGATAAAAGACACTTCGAGGTTCATGATCCCTTAAAATTCACTGACTTTGGGATCACTGAACTCGATGAACTTGGTCCAATTATTGGAAAGAAGCAAAACAAGGTGGTTAAGGAGCTGATGAAGATGCTCAGTAAAAGATATGAAAGGCTGAGAGATGCACCAGCCCAACGGGAATTCAGCCTTGATGCACCTCAAGGATCTCAACCACAAGCATCCACTGGCAAAAGGAAAAGAGTTGAGTTCTAGCCTGAGATCAAAGTGCCTGGCTTAGAATGCATCAGAGAGCTGCCTGAGGGTGTGAAATTTGTGAATTGTCTAGTGATTGAAAAGCCTGAAAGAGGGCTATTTTTCATTGATGTCTACGGGAACCCAGCATTCCAAAGGTGGAGTGATATCGATCAGGCAGGAGTGGCTACTATGATTAGCTATATTCCAGTGGCCTCTCAGATCCAATCCCCAGCAAGCAACAGGTTTTCTCAAGACCTAAATGCTAAGATAAGAGACCATCCTGATAGGGAAACACTCATCACCAAGAATGTAAAGCTTGAAGCACTGGGTATCCATCTGGACTAACATCATGTTATCTTTTCTTTGTACTAGTGATAGGAACCATGTAAGGTGATTAATAAAGATGTATGTTTTTGTTAAAATACTCAGTGTTCCATATTGCATTCATTAGTACATTCGTGTAAGAAGAAGCCATTTGCTCACTTACACTGATCAAACACTTAGGCTATTTGTATATCCAAATAAGGTGAGAATGTTGGGTTCAGTAAATACCTAGGATTTGAATAGAAAATAACCTAAGTGTTTAATCCGTTAAACACTATCAGGTCACTGAGTGCATAGTCTCTCAGTGAGCCATCTTCAGGATACTCAGTATAAGGCATAGAAGAAGCCTCTCCACTCAGTAAGGCGGAACTTAATGGGGGAAGACTTAGTCAAGAAGAATATGGTGGATTCACTGAGTGATGACAATAAATCACTGAATCCCTATGACTCCTCTCTAACTGTTAGCACTGAAGACAAACTGAAAGAAGAGACTGAAGGCTTTGAAGACTGAAGAATGAGCGGGACTAGGCGGGAAAAGTTTACCCAGATAAAACTAAGTCCCCAAGTACTTTACCCAGATAAAACTAAGTCCCTATCTACTAAAGCCATATCTTTCCATTTATAGTAAGCGGCGATACTAAAGGATCTCTGTTAAGGAAAGAAGCTTCGCCGCCTGTCTACAAATAGCAAAGTAAATAGTAATTGAATATATCTATATTCGTGATTACTATGATCAATGTTTTTGTCCTCTAGGTTTTAAGTTAAATATCATACTTGTATAAATAGCATAAGAGAATAAGTGAACAGTTTGAAGCTTGTGAATTGTAAAAACACACATACACACAAGCCAACTTTTCACTCCTCCAAATACAACTTTATCCTTGAGCTAGCTCAGTGGGTTCTAAGAGTTGTGCTCAGACTTAGCCTGAGCTTAGAGAGGAGTCACCCCAAACTTTGTCATTTCAATCCCAAGTACTATTCCGAAAGTACTTGGGTAACGTATTCTTTTGATTTATTTCTAATAAGAATATGATGTTGAAAATTACTTTGTGTGTTTTACTTATGTTAATTTCAGTCATTATTCACTGTTAAATTGTTTTAAGTACTTAGTTGTTTTTAAACAATAGTGAATAGGGAACAACAACTTCCCCTGGAGGATGACCGTAAAACATTAAAGTACACGTTTCTCCCCCATGATGGTTTTGAACTTTCGGAAGCATCATAACGTGTACGACCATCTGCATGAGAAGTTCTTGTCATAAGCAAACATCTTTAAAAATCGAATTTTTGAAAGATTTTGCTTAGACGATGAAGTATCATTGGCATTTTTTGGCGTCGAATATATCATGGGAATTGCTGAAATTGAACCATCATTGATTCAACGGCTAATAGTAATGACCACACATGAAAATAACCCAATACGGCTAATATCTCATACATAATACCATGCAAAAACACCGTAGTCATATTTTTCAAATTATCGCTCAAGCCGTGAATTATGTATCCCTCCATGAAATTTTACCATACCAAAAATACCACTGTTATGATTTTCCAGAATATAAAATATTGTAACCATTAGATGGAAATCCAAAATGAGGAAATTTATCAAATGCCCAAGCTCATATACGTTGGAACAAGAAATACGCCAAACACATCGGATAACTGGTCCATTCACGATTAAAGCCCAAATTTAATTTTAATATAAGAATTTTCTGAAGCCCACAATCCAACTGACATATACCAACCCGATCCACATCCAAGTGTAATATCCCACCCGGTTAATATAAAGACTTGGTACCCTAAATTATCTCACATCAACACCCTAATCACACAAATAACACGCCTCCTTCTTATCAGTTTCTCTTCCCAAAGCAAACGGAAAAAAAAAACAACAAAGCTAAATCTCATCATATCACAAACGAATCATTAAAGCCCACCAATATTCTCTCCTGATCGAATGATGTAACCTGTGAGGAGTAACACGCAACGACTACAAGATCCTGTGAGGAGTAACACGCAACGGCTACAAGATCCAATATTTTCTCAGGGGTAGGAGTAACACTTGTTATACCTTCAATCTTTATAACTTCGGATATGAGAAGAAGCCTAGCTTCAAAAAGGATCTATGATGGTGAAGGTCAATTAAAAAAAATCTTTTAAAGATTAAAAACAATTGGACCATTTCTGAGATCGATTAATTAGATTTTTCTTTTTGAGTCTTATTTGAGATTGGACGTTGTTGGAGTTGGGGGGTTTTTTTTTTAATTTTTTTTTCGGATCTGATAATATTTTATGGACTGATGATGTGAAACAAAAAACTGAGGTCGTGTCATGAGTCGTGGTATATGGTATTTGGTATTGTGGTCAAGGGTTAACAATCTTCTTCTACCTTTCTGTCAAGTTGCTTAAAGTCACAAGTCGCTACTCGACTCAAGTTGCTAGACTCAAGTCACTACCGTGAGTCAAAACTCATGACAAGTCGCTACTTCATGAGCACAAGTTGCTTTTGACTTTCTAAAATGTCAAACAGCTCCATTATAAGCACAAGTCGCTACTGGTTCCATTAACAACTCGCTTGTCATTCAATAATGACGAGTCGCTAGCAAGATTATAAGGATAAGTCGCCATTGATTTTTTTTTACTTTTTGCTCCGGCTATTTTTCCGACCAAGTTTTCGACCATATTCATACAAACCCAAAAAAACTGCTAATGAGTTGCTTCAGATGACCCTTTTTTGACCATGTAATGACCACCATATAGTTACCAAAAGTGCAATTAGTGCAAGTCGTAGTTGTAATGACCACCATCTGTGCTTGGGTATTGATTTGGAAAGCTTGAATCACTGTGGTTGGGCTTGTTTTGGATTGAAAAGGGTTGTATTTAAGTTTTTCTAGCTAGCGACTTGACTCTCAGATAAATTTTCTTCGTAGCGACTTGCTTTGTTATTTTGCAGCGACTTGTAGTTGAAGTGGTAGCGATTTTAGCTCTAGCGACTTGTTTATTGAGACAAGGCGACAAATAGTACAAAGTACTGGAGGTACCACTCCGGCTAGCGACTTGTTCAACGTAGCGACTTGTCTTCATTACTTTTAGCGACTTGACTTTTTTGTGACTAGCGAGTTGCTATTTAGCGACTTGGCCTCTTAGCGAGTTGTTCCTTAGCGACTTGCCCACTTAGAGAGTTGCTCTTTAGCGACTTGTCAGCTTAGCGATTTGTTGCCTTAGCGAATTGTGTTTAGCGACTTGGTTCATAACAACTTATGTTTAGCAACTTGGTTCATAGCGATTTGAGTCTTTAGTGAGTTGTTACTTAGCAACTTGGTGATTTAGCGACTTGTCTTCAAGGATTATTGTGACTTGGTTGATTATTGTTTCTAATACGGTTTTCTCTTGATTTAGTAAAATCCCGTGAAAGAATCTATTTCCCGGTTTAATCATAGAGTTATAAAATCCCGTGATATCTGTAAACATGTCTACCAACGTGCCCACAATCATCTCTTCCGTTGCCGAGGACGTTTAAGCAGCTGGATCAGATACTCGTCCACCTATGCTTGACATAACTGACTATGTCTCATGGGCTCAATGAATTAGGTTGAACTGTTTGGGAAAATAAAAATGGAGTCAACATTCTCAAGTCAATTGATGAAGGACCATATCAAGTTGAGACAACCAGAGACATACTTGATACTGCTGCTGATGGCTCGGTGATATTAAGACTGGACAGACCTAAAATGTATGATGAAGTGATAAGGAGAAGAAGAGATCGATGCGGACATCGGGCTTCTAACATCATACTTCGGGGTTTACCTCGGACATTTACAAGGCGATCAATCACAACACCGAAGTTAAGGCGGTTTGGGACAATGTCAAGATGCTTCTCTCGGGTTCGAATTAACCAAGGAAGACAGAGAATCACAACTGTATGATGAATTTGAGCATTTTAAGATGAAACCAGAAGAAAGTGTCTATGAATATTACGTGAGATTCCACAAGCTTGTAAATGACATGAGGAACATCAAAATGACCATGCCAAATATTCAACTGAACTCAAAGTTTGTGAACAACATGAATCCCGAATGGCACAAATTTGTCACCTCTGTGAAGTTAACCAAAGGATTAAAGAACACCAACTATGAGCAACTGTATGCCTTCCTTCTTCAGAATGAAAGACATGCTATATTTGAACGAAGGATTCTTGAACAGTTCAAATCTAAACAGGGAGAAACAAATTCGTCAAATGATTCAACAGCCTTTTACACCAATGTTGGAATTACCACCAAAGCTTCTCAAGTCTTACCCACGGGTAATGGTAATTACAAGCTTATTCTGATCCAAAGATATAAGCCTCGGACTCAAACATACTCTTGGAAAACTTCATCAATTAACTGTCTCTCATGGTTAGTCAAAATATGAATTCCACTCCACACACCAACAATAACCTCGAACAAGCATCCAATCCACACAATCAAGCTACTGTCGAGAGATGATAAGGTAGTGGTGCGAATGTGCAAGGAAGACGGTATGAACAAGGGATGATTGGAGCAGGTTATGGTAATACTGGAGTAGGTGGAGGATATGTGGCTAATCAGAATCGTGGAAGAAATGCCAATCAAGGCCAAGCAAAGCCAATCAAATGCTACAACTGTGTTGGGGAGGGACATATTGAGAGGAACTGCACATCTCCAATACTTCCACGGAATGCAGAATAATTCAGAGACAAGATGTTGCTTGTGCAAGCTCAGGATAATGGAGCAGCTTTGGATGAAGAGGAGTTGTTGTTTCTTGCAGAAGGGAATGCTAAGACATATGATGCTGATGTGGATGAGCAACCAATTCAGGAAATAGGTCACAATTATCAAAATGCCTTTCAAGTTGCAGACTGTGATGCATTTGATTCTGATGTCGATGATGAACCTCTTGCCCGGACAATCTTCATGGCTAGCATCTCACCTATGGTCTCTCCAAAGGTCTCTTCGCCACAACAAAAGTGGTTCATCCAAAGAATCAATCATCTCAGAGGTATTAAAACTATACGATAAGGTGGATGAGCAAAAGATACATGACGAAGTACAATCTCTTGAAACTTATGAATTAGATATTGATAATGAGGGTAATAGTAATACTGTCCCATATGATCAATATGTGACACAAAGTGAAAGTGAGACCGTACCAAGTGATGTATCTTCTACAGTCAGTGATGACTATGTTTTTGATGAATACACTGCGTATGCCCCTGATGATTCTATTATCTCTGAACTGAATGCCTATAAAGAAAAAGTTGCTATTTATGAACAACGTGCTAAGTTTGAGTAAACTAGCCGTGAGCAGGAAATGGATGACCAAATGCGTACAATTATTAGAAAAGGTAGTTTTAGAGAAGAAGTGTTAAAACAAGAGTTAAACTCCTTACAAGAAAAGCTTTCTAAAACTGTTATGCAAAAGCAAGAGCTTCAAGATAATGTTAAAGTGCTTAAACAAGAATTTAATGCTAAGGAATCAAAACTTTTGAATGACTTTTCTAATCTAAAAACTTCGAAAAACAAGTTTAAAAATAAGTTATACGTACAAGGGAACACCATTCAGACTGCTCACATGATCACTAAGCATAGAGTCTTAAGCGATAAGCACAGTATTCCCTTAGTAGAGGAACAAAATCCCGAGTATTTTAAAAGAGCTAAAGCTTTCCATAAGATTGTATATGATGGTAATGAGATCCTTAAGCCTAGGCAAACACCTTCATGTATTGGAAGCACGGAAGAGGATAGAAAATTAGAAGATGCCTCTAGGGAGAAAATGGATAAGAAACTAGAAGATCCTAAGTGTAAAAAGAATAACATAAAGATCAAACCCTATGATTACACAAAAGAAAATTGGATCTCCATGAACATGTTTAAGCCTCAAACTCAATTAACCACAGAACAAATTTTTTGGAAGAAGGACATGGATAAGCAAATGCAAACGTACTTGTTGAAACAAACACTCCTTGAAACAAACACTCCCCTTAGGAAAGTGCCTTCAAGTAGTTCAGATCCCTGCACGTCTAGTTCAAGAATGCAAAAATTAGCTCAACCAACTAATGTTCCCATAATTCCCTCTACAGGAGTAATCAGTGACATAAAAGCAAGCGGGTCAAAGCCTCCAGGCAATACAAAGCAAGATAGGACCTCGCAAGCTAAGAATGTGCATTGGAAAAGAGTAGAAGACCACCCTAGGAACACTAAGTTTGAGTTGAATAAAATGAATCATGTTGATTCTAGTACTAGCTATAAGCGTACTGTAATTAATTCGAATTCTGCTACTATCTGCATACCATGTAATGATGACTGCTTAATTTCTGATACTAATCATGAATGTGGTGTGAATGATTTGATTAATGCTGTTAAATGCCCAGTTAAAATTGTTAATGTCAAAAGTCAAGATAAGAAGGCTAAAAGGAAAAGGCGAAAGAAAGTTAGAAAATATTGGAAACCCACATACTTACTGGCCATAAGTTTAATCTTAATGAGTTTTGCCCTAAATTTTCTAAGTCAATGCCCATTAGAAAATGGATGCCTACTGGCAGAACTATTCCTTTAAGAAGTGAATATACTTTGAATAGGTCAAATACAGACACTAGCACTGCATCTATTCCTGATGATTCCATTGTTTGTACTTCCGATGTGGGTGTTCCAATCACTGTTACTAACCAAATGGAACCCATTCTTGGATGGGATCCCAATTATCCAGTTATCCATTCTTGTCTGTGTTCAACTATAGATCATTCAAATCGTTCTGTGGTACCTGGACTTAGGCTGTTCCAAGCATATGACTGGAGATCGCTCATGGCTCATGAACTTCGTGAGTAAATTCATCGGGAATGTTAGATTCGGAAGCGACCATTTTGGAGCAATTATGGGTTATGGAGACTATGTTGTTGGCGATAGTGTAATCTCCAGGGTATATTATGTTGAAGGTCTTGGTCATAACTTGTTTTCTGTTGGTTAATTCTGTGATTCCGATCTAGAAGTGGCATTTAGAAAACATACTTATTTCGTTAGAGAACTTGATGGTGTGGAACTGTTAAAAGGAACTCGTGGTTCAAATCTATACACTATCTCTATCAAAGACATGATGAAGTCTTCTCCAATCTGCTTGTTGTCAAAGGCTTAAAAGACTAAATCATGGTTATGGCATCGTTGTCTCAATCACTTGAACTTCGACACCATTAATAATCTTTTCAGAAAGGATCTTGTAAGAGGCTTACCCAGATTAAAGTATGAAAAAGATCATCTTTGTTCAACATGTCAATTGGGAAAAAGCAAGAAATATGCCCACAAACCCAAACCCACAAACTCAGTAATGGAAGTTCTACATACCCTTCATATGGATTTGTGCGGACCAATGAGAGTGCAAACGATAAAGGGGAAGAAATATATTTTAGTCGTTGTTGATGACTACTCTCGATTTACATGGGTAAAGTTTTTGAGGACAAAGGATGAAAATCCAGATGTCATCATCAAACTTATCAAGCAGCTTCAGGGTCGTCTTAACAATACGGTTAGAATTGTTCAAACAGACAATGGCACAGAGTTCGTCAACAAAGACTTAAGTCAATTTTATGAAAGTGTTGGAATCAGTCATCAAAGAAGTGTTCCACGAACTCCTCAACAGAACGGTGTATTTGAAAGACGAAATCAAACTCTTGTGGAAGCCGTAAGAACAATGCTAATTTATTCAAAGGTTCCAATGTTTCTCTGGGCTGAAGCCATTGCCACTGCTTGCTACACCCAAAATCTTTCCCTCATACACACATCTCATGGAAAAACTCCATACGAACTTGTCCATAAATGAAAACCTGATCTCTCCTATCTTCGTGTGTTTGGTGCATTGTGCTATCCAACGAATGACAATCAAGATTTAGGTAAATTAAGAGCTAAGGCAAACATTGGAGTTTTTGTAGGTTATGCATCAAACAAGAAGGGTTAACGAATCTACAACAAAAGAACTCAAGATATCATGGAAACTATTCACATCACGTTCGATGAGCTGTCCGGGCAAATGGCTCTAGGACAATCCAGTTCTGGACCCGCATCTTAACCTTCATCAAGTAGTCCCATCAGTTCTACTATTGTACTTAATCCCTCACCAGCAACTCCTTATGTACCTCCTTCAGAAGATGATTTGAAGAAATTTTTTGATCCAATGTTTGATGAACACTATGAGCCAATTGCTAATGATCTGTCAAATCCATCAACAGAGGCTGCTCCTATCCCTTTCAATGAAGTTAACCCTTCAGTTTCTATGTCATTAAGTCAAGAAGCGCCTGCTGCTGATCACTTTGTCTCATCAACAAATCATCAATCATCAAGTGTACATCAAGGAATTTTTTCTGGCACCTATGAAAGAGATAATCCCTTTGCTACTCCTGAAGATGCCCCCTTTGAGAACATATTTGCTCCTGAACCATCGTCAGAACCATCTTCATCAGGAGAAAACGACTCTGCTACTTCAGTTCCTCAACAACTACCACACGAACACCTTAGAAAATGGACACATGATTGATGCAGGTTTTATTGACCTGGTCTTAATATTTATAGTGTCTCGCTATACCTATGGTCTACCATAATGCACTAACGGGCAGTGTACCCGGTTGTGTGTAGTGTAGTAAATGGTAAAGTCGAGGTCGTCCTAAGAGCTATGTGTGTTGGATTATTACTAAGTCTAATTGTCACAGAATAACAATGGTTTCGATAGGGATTTAATTAATTAAACTACTAATGCAGAATAAAATAAAAGCAGATAAATGGTAAAGGGAAATCAATAGAGGAATAGTGGTGCTAACCTAGTCAATCCTCCTAGCTAGTTATGTCTACGTCTACCTACTTCCAATTACTTTAGGTGGGGTCAAATTCGAGAGGACAGCATTTGGTTAATTTGCCCTAACCTATCAGCAAAGATGCCACCACAGGAGAAATCAAGCACACCGTCATAAGTCCTGTTGTTCCTGGCCCCCTAAGCCAAGTCATTAAGTACCGCTACATGCTATATTCTAAATAGTGAGTGCCCGACCGTTAGGAACTTAGACACTACACCCCCAATTCATACGTTCATCTAAACGATAGGTGATCAGTTGGTTAAATCGCACAAGTAGAAAGGGTCGTCAGTTGGTCATAGCTTACCCTTCCCATCTCAGTCCACTCACCTAGGGTCAGTTGGTCATATCTCCTAGGAAATTGGCCTCTACCGCCATTCAAAACTACCAAACCAAGGGTGACTACTAAAGAACTATGCATGCATATACTTGGAAATAATTGTTCGGAAGTAAAGGTAAACGCAAACAAAACAATTAAGGAATCTTAACTAGGCTAGCACCAAAGGGTGCTTAGCCGCTCATATTAATCATGCAAATCAATTCAATATTCAAAGGTACGAAATACATTAATTGAAAGTAAAAGAAATATAAAACGCTAAAGCTTATTGTAATGGTGTGACTTCTCCCTTAGAAATAGCTCCGTATGCTCCCCTAGACCTGCCTTGAGGTTTTTCCCACGTTCTCAGAGTGTTATGTGTGGAATGAGATGCTTTGAAATGCTGGAAATCGTGGGGTATTTATAGGCCAAGTCTGGGTTACGACGTAACCAATAGAGGAGTTACGCTGTAACCTTCTATTTCTTCGTAAATGCACTAGATCTTCTAGTTACGACGTAACCTTATAAGTAGTTACGCCGTAGTCTTCAATTAACTCGGTTACGTCGTAAGTGATGCAGTAGTTACGGCGTAAATAACAGCGGCATGGAACCTCTTTTGACCTAATGGAGTTACGTCGTAATCTTTGGGAAGAGTTACGCCCTAACCTCTTGATAAGTTGGTATTCAGGGTCACACAATAGTTACGGCGTAATGTGAGAGATGAGTTACGCCATAACTTCTTCAAAATTGGCATACTGTGATAATTCTTTAGTAATGTTTCCATTTCCGTGTCTCTTTAGCTCCAATGCTCGTAATTTACCTGAAAGTGGAAAACAATGGAAAACAAGCGTAAATCCATATAAATGATATAAATAAAGAGCATTATCGGGGGAAATTGACACTTAATATTCAGGACTATTTGATGTTATCAAATATCCCCCCACTTGAACTCTACTTGCCCCCAAGTAGACCTTATTAGATAGAATCCTAAAAAGATATCTCCCAAAACCTGGAAAATATGAGTTTGCAAATCCCTTATGCTAGAATAAAACAAAGCCGAACACCTCACGAAAGGGGAACAAACACTCAAATCTCTCAACTATTCTAAGTGTCAATTTTGGGGTGATCACTCAATCGCACAGTCATAGCATGTATTCTATCATAAGCTTGGTGGTTACACAAATCTCCACCACTAGAGTTAAGGGCTAAACAATTCTCGAAGGCAATATGGGTAGACACGACAAAGGTTAAGGGGTGACTCGTCATTACTAACATGTCACGGTGAAGTGGACAAAATCAATGATACATGATCAAATCCATGGCCAAGGCACCAAAGATTGCTCGCTGCATCACCTAGACACACTTCATGACTAAAGGGTAGGATAAGACATGGGATTTATAATTGGTGTAAAATGAAAAACAAGTAGGTAGTCAAAATCTATAACCAAGTCATTACCACTTACCGTCCGCCCAAAGTTCAAGCTTAGAAGTCTAGAGGCCGAATCATGAAATGCAAGGTAGATGCGTCATTAGAGGACGTCGTGATGGGCATACTACCTTTGCTTCTTCTGTTGGCAAAACTAACAACTTCAATCTTCAAATGTGACCGAGGTGGCCTCCTCGTTACTAATCAATGAAGCTCATACTATAGTGCTTACAATATCGCACTTTACAATATCATAACTCAATCAACTTTTTTTATTATTATTTTTTTTTCAACATAACATAATAACACAACATCCCCCCACTTGAGATGAACAAAAGGAATTCGGGGGGTCTTCAATGATCTTCATAAATTTTGTCGATGAAAGCGTGATTTCCAAACCTTTCCACTCGAACCTTGAACTTAGGCAAAGGATGACTTCCCAATCACAAATAAAGACTATAGGGTAGGCTAAGGTGTATAGGTGTAACAAAACAATATATTGGGTTGACAAAATGAAAGGAATGGCTCAGAAGGGTGTATCTAGGGGTATCTTGCACTAAAGGAGAGTGCAACAAAAGGGTTTCACATGGGAGGTCGAAAAGTCGAGGTGACTAATCGATAGACTCACAATGGTAGGCTGTTTGGGTGATAATCATATAATATTGCCTTCTAAAACTAAAAAGTCCAAATACATCGAGCTAACTCAACATACCTCGTCTATGGTCTCGAAATGATGCAAATGCCAAGTTCTAAAGTTTACAAGCTACCGGCACACTCATAATTTGGTGGATTTGGGGTAAAATATTGGAAACGGATAAGGCTAATCTCACCATGTAATGTCAAGGGTTGTATGTGCTCGGCTAAGGTCTAGTCTAGTTAGGTTCGGAAAAACATGTAAAAATTTTAAAAATGGCATAACTTTTCAAAATAAACTCGAAAAATGAGGGTGAAATAAAGTTCAAGAGATAATTCTACTCCCGTCCCCCCACTTGAATTGTACGAAGTCCCTTTTGTACTAGGCATTAAAATAAAGGTGAAAAGAAAGGTAGAATTAGAGCGAGAACTTCCTTCGTTTAAAAATAAGAAGGCCCACGAGAAAGAACCGTGCCTTCGTTTAAGCATCATGAACAAACTTCAATCCCTGAAATCACAATGCCGACAAGCATAATTCTAAAAAAAAATGAAAAACAAACCTAACTCACTTTCGTAGGAATCACGGTTGCATTTAGCGAATGCAACAAGCCTTTTAAACCACTTGGTGTCCCAAGTGGAGGAGTGAAGTCTCGTGAGGGTTTACATGGAACACACCTACAAAGTTCATTTAAAAACTAATACAAGGTTACTGTGTTTTAAAATGAAAGAATTAAAGCAGAGGAGAGTTACGTCGTAACTCCTATGAGGGAGTTACGCCGTACCTGGCAAAACCTGGTATGAGCTGTAAAGAAAGTAGTTACGGCGTAACCACTGAGATGGTATTACGCTGTAATTGGTAATGCGTCAAGAATTCTGCTACTAAAATGTTGGTTACGGCGTAATCACCAAGATGAGTTACTGTAGTAACTCTTTCGAATCGCAATGCAGCAGTAATTACTTCTTTGTTTCCTGCAAAAATGGTTAGAAAACACAAAACCCAACAGAAAGGAAATAAAAACAAAAGGAACGGATAATTCGGGTTGTCTCCCGAATGAGCACTTTTCTTTATTAACGAGTCTTTAAGTTAGACTCAGAGCCGCGGGCTACCAGTGCTTGTTCGTCATCTCGTGGACTGGGAAATCTCCATGTTGAAGCCAGCAGATCAAATTCTCATCCCGTTTGTATCCTTCTCCAAGTTCTAAACACCCTAAGTAAAAAATTTTGATCTTTTGGTAGGGGTGATCAAAACCTTTGGCCTTATCTTCTTCACTAATACCAAGCATAACTTAACTATTTTTTAGTCCATTTTTTAAAATTCTTGACAGTCCTTGGCATTTTGAAAATAGTTTTATCATTGCCAATCTTTAACCAAACCAGTACTTCCTTCTCGTTTTTATCAAGCCCAGATATTTCTTTAAAGGGTTTTCCGAAAATCACCCAAGTCAGCCCATCTGACACAAACTCGCTAACATCATCCAAAACTACAAAGTTGACTAAAAACGAATTAGTTCCTACAAAAACACGTATGTTTGTTGCTATCCCGAGGAAGTTGTTTCCTTTGTAATCAAGCTCCTTTTCCATAACCTGGTTGTAGCATTCCTTAGAGATAATGTTAACTGGGGAATCTGTGTCGCTAAATGGGTGAAAATCAATGAACCCGATTTTGCATGAGATTTAGATAATAGGGATTCCTATGATGGATACGTGCCCCCATCTCATAAAATTGTGGTTTGGGTTATTGCAAGAATGTTTTTTCATAATTATCTTGCCAATGGGTCATCTCGACATCACTTGAGAGGTCTTCAGTACTTAATCCTAAGTTATCCTCTTCCTCAAAATTCACGAAAACATCAAAATCCTTCCCCGAGTCAACCTCTCCAGGATCCGGGGGTTGCTAAGAAATTTTTCTAAAGCTTCACCAAAATTCCCTACTGGGTCAATTGCACACACCTTCTACGGGGTAGACAGGTGTTCATTAGGTCCAAATGTGGCAATTTCTCTATTAGCTTCAAGAGTCAATTTTCTAGCAAAGACATCCACCTTAGTGTGAGCAGTGGCAAGCATGGGTCTTTGGCATATGTGAAAACATATACCTTTTTCGTTATCAAAACCGGACCAAAAAGACCAAAAACTAACCCCTAAAGCCATAAATATTTGTGTTTTTGTGTTTATGTATGTGCAGGTAATGGATATTATAAAATGGACAAAAAGAAGACAAAATGGACACAAACGAGCACGAGAATGGAAGGAGCACGAAGTTACGGGATCAATGATAATTTTATTTGGAGCATTGAGCCAAGAGAAGAAAAAAATTAAAGACCAAAGGAAGCCCGAACGAAGAATTAATTAATTAAAAAGAGAAAGAAAAAAAAAATAGAAGAAAGAAAAGGAAGGAAAAAAGAATTAGCAGAAAAAAGGAGCTTAAAGGAAAATTAAATGCAACACTTAACAAAAAAAGACTCTTGGTCTAGTGGGTGGAGACATGTTTGTTAAACAAGAGGTCAAGAGTTCAAATCTCATTGATGGCACATTTGCTTACATATTTTTTTACATCCCACGCTGCCTTTAGTATCATCACAGCCCAAGTCCAAATGAGACCCAACGAGGCCCATTCAAGCCCACGATCCAGTCCAACCCAGCTGCTCCTTCCATGCTCCACGAAATTCAAGTCCATGAAGCCCAAGTGCAAGCTACGAGTCCAAGAGCTAATGAAATGCAATCTGCTACTTAAAAATCAAACTTGGAGGCCAAGTTTTATTAGGAGATTTTTTGTACCAAGTTAAATAGTTTAGGGGCTATTATGAAAATTTAGTAGGGACCAATGTGTAACTTGTGGGTCTATATAAACCCACCTCCTCACCTCATTTTAATCATCTTTTTTATTCATTTTCTTACCAAAACTCTTGTAATTTTTATGCTTATTTAGTTTTATAAAAGTTTTATTTAATTCTTGCAAGTTAGTTCATCTATTTATTGTCTTTGCATCTTTATTATTCTCATCTCTTAATCTTTTTCTTTTATTTTATTTTATAAAACTTTTATAAAAATATTCCATGAAGAGTTGAGTTATGTAAGATTGTGTGAGTGTATTTTATACGCTTCGTGCACACGCTCAACATATCATATTTATATTTTTATAAAAGTTTAGTTTTTTTTATTGCTTATTTTTATTAAAGTTCACGTTTTTATTGTTTTAATTAGCTTAAAAATAGTAAAAAATCTCTAAAAATCTTGTTTTTTTTTACAAAAATCCAAAAATATAATTTTTCTTTAGTTCACTATTTTATTTCCTATTTGTTTAGTTATTTAATACTTTCTTCTCTTTTCTTGCTTAAAAAAAAAAATCTTATATTTTAAATCTTTGACCTTAATACCTAAATTAGTTTTTGTGAAAACATATCTCCTTGAGAGAGTTTGGTGGTTAAGATTTGATTTATTAAGATTAGTTTATCTATTATTTTAGCTTTTTATTATAAAAATCTTATATTTATATATTTGTGCTAACCATTAAAGTTTTGATTTTGTTTGTGTAATCCGATCCTACCTCATAAGGCGTGGAGCTTAAGGGTCTTTAAGCATTTTTAACACATAAAGTTTGAAGCTTTAGTAATTTTTAAGCTTGTTGGTGAATAAAGTTTTAAACTTTACTTACTAATTAGTGGATAAGATTAATAAAGTTATAAACTTTTGTATTAATTTGTGCTTATAAGATCGGGTGGTTTTATTTCTCTCGTAAAAATCATCGGGTTCTATTCTCTTACTTTTTTTAGCTTAGATTCTTAGTTTACCGTTACGTTTAAT
This sequence comes from Chrysanthemum makinoi, assembly GCA_910596185.1. Classification (NCBI taxonomy): domain Eukaryota; kingdom Viridiplantae; phylum Streptophyta; class Magnoliopsida; order Asterales; family Asteraceae; genus Chrysanthemum; species Chrysanthemum makinoi. Next base: position 130,196,344 of record OU343217.1, on the reverse strand, counting down.
TATTCGTATTTTGCTTGTTAAGTCTTTTTAGTATAATTCTCTTAGCTTAATATTCATTGTCACTAGTTGTAGTTTGTCATTTAAATTTTAGTTTAAACTTTAATTAGTTAAATTAGTTTTTTAAAAAAAATCTCTAAAAAAAAGTCCTAAAAACATAAAAACCCGAATTTAGATTTAAAAAGTCAAAAAAAAAATAATAAAAATAAAAATATATTCCGCTCTTTTTCTCTAAAATTATCTTCTATCATTTAGAGTGTAGGAAAAATAAATTTGCATTCCTAAAGTTAAATTTGCAAAATTTGTTTTTAAATCGCGTTTTTAAATTCCCGTAGTTACGTTTTTAGAATAAAATTGCATTTAGGATATATTTAGGTAGCTTTCCTTAGTTTACTTGCTTAGTTTGATTTAAGTGTTATTTACGTGCTTTAATTTCCTTTCCGTTATTTAATTTGAATTTAGAACGTAATTAAAAATCAAAACCCCCGAAATATCGAGCATTTTAATAACAAACCTAGAACGACGTTGCCCATTCACACCTCGTTGGGACACGACTCGGATTTCCTAATCCGTATCACTATTACTCACGGGATTTGATTCACTATCCTTTTTCCTAAAGGGATTTTAAGTCATTCCTTGTGTTTATTTTTGATATCGATATTGTGGTTTTATCAATACACACATATCCCTAAGCCTACAACGAATCAAATTTTGGCGCCGCTGCCGGGGAGGTTGTGTCGCGACAATATCGTTTGAGGTTTGACGATTAGTGACTCGAGATCCTTCATTCGTGAAGTTACTATTTTTCTATAAAAATAAAAAAGTAAAAAATATTTTCCTTTTTCTTTTGTATATATTTATATCAGATTAAAAATACAAAAAAAATATTTTCTCTTGTGTTTTTTGCTAATAAATAGAAGACACCAATTATATAACATTCTCAACGGAGGTGTTATCATTATAAGTTCCCGAACTAAAGATAAAAAACTTGCCTTTGTGTCGCTTGTGGATTTATTTATTTCTATCGGACAAACAAACTGTGTGGTGGGTATAAGGACGTCCTGACATTAAATTGCGGCTGAAAAGAAGCGGGTTTTAATAAGCTTCGCATGACCTACAAAGCTTCTCCGCTCGCTTGTGCGTTTGTCTTGTAGAAGTGATTTATTCACTTGGGATTATTGGTTAAGTTCACTGTGTTTTCGAATACCGTTCTCTTTTAATTGCCTTGGTTTTGAAAGTGCATGCGCACTCGTTCTAATAACTTCAGGACCGATACTTGAAACCGCTACAATTAGAAGCGAAATAGGCGTGGTCCATTAGTCGAACCGAGATTCGAACTAATCAGACTCCGCCCATCATCGAAATGGCGGAGGACAACCGATCCATGCTAGAGCAACTCCAGGCACCCACCGAGGGGTATGGAGAAGCCATCGTCGTCCCGGCAATCGTTGAGATAACTTTGAGCTTAAACACGGCTTGATCAACTTGGTATCATCGAGCGGTTTTACGGATTTGAGAGGGCGATCCCGCTCTCATATCCGACGGTTTAACAAGCTCACGTCTACGATCAGAAGTAGTAGCGTTAGGAAGAGGCTATCAAGCTACTACTTCTTCCGTTTTCACTCGAGGGGGCCGCCCGGATTTGGCTCGAAAAACTACCCCTCGATCGATAACCACATGGGAGGATTTAGTTTCAAAATTCGTGAACGAATTCTTCCCACCTTCTAAAACCACAAGCCTTAAAATGAAATAACAAAATTCACACAAAGATTTGATGAATCATTTAGTGAGGCATGGGACCGATTCAAAGATTTGCTTAGGCAATGTCACCATCATGGTTTTTCGAGGTTGCACCAACTTGATATGTTTTATAACGGTTTGAATGAGAATGATCAAGACTCTCTCAATGCCGCGCGGTGGTGGTAATTTGTTGACCCGATCAACGAGAGATGCCTTGTCGATTATTGAGAACAAATCTAAAGTTCGTACCTCACGTAGCAAATCGGTTGTTGCCCGAGTGAATGGTACACCATCGTCCTCGTCTCACGGAAATACGTCTAGCACCGATGCTAAGATTGATAAGCTTATGGATATGATTCAGGCTTTGGTTAAGATTAATTCTTCTCCACCCGCTCAAGTCAAAGCGGTGGAAAGCGACTTTGTACTACTTGTGGTGGCCGCATGCCTACTACAATTGTACCGCACCACCGATGGCAATCCTTTCCAAGCTAATGCGTAACGGAGGTACCCAATACCGTCCTCAAGTTGAAACAAAACCCGTGTTAGTAATCAAATGGTACCTCCGGGATTTTCTCCATCGAACAATCAGAATCATTTCAATCGGAATCAAGTTCGTGGACCAAATGTTCAAACCAATTCAAAGCTCCACCAAATCAATACCCAAACCAAGGAGTTAACTACAATCAAGTATATCAAAACCCAAGCTATCAAGCTTCACCTTTGCCTCTAATGAACTCGAACTACATTCAGAACAATAATGCTACCATCCAAACCATGAGAACCCAGATTTCAGGCTTGAGAAATGAGTTTCAATCTTCGTTAACTAGACAAAGCAATGAGTTTAGGAATGAGATTCGACTTCAGAACAACAAATTGGAGACTTCACAGAATAAACTTGAGAATATGTTGAACGCTGTTTTGTGTCAAATGAGTCAACCCTCGGGTTCGGTTCTCTCCCAGTAACGATTCTAAACACGAAGGGAGAAATGAAATCCGTAACCATTCGAGATGATGGGCCCTCGATGACTACTTCTTCTCCGGTGATGAATGTAGCACGAGAGACCGAGGTGACAAAGGACCTGGTAATTCCTCTTGATAATGGAAAAGCCAATTCGTCCAACCTCACTGGTTGCCCAAGTTCCTTCTATCTCCGTCATAACACCAAGTTCTAACCTTACACCGTGCAAATCGATTCAATCACGGTTCGACAAAATGAAAGTTGTTTCTGGAACAAAGTTTAAACTACGAGTGATATGATCAAAAGCTGCTGACATGATTTATGAAAAGAAATTGGAACAAATTTCAAAGATTTCACTTGAGCCTACACCGTCTAATTCTTCCTCAAACCAAGCTCCTGAGAAGCTTGGTGATCCCGGGAAATTTCTCCTTCCTTGCTCTTTAAATGATCTTGAGGAATGTAATGCCTTGACCGATTCAAGTGCAAGCATAAGTCTCATGCCTCTTGCGATATATCATAAGCTTGATTGAAGACTCTTATACCACTTCGTATGACTATCGAATTAGCTAATCGAACAATTGCTCACACGGTTGGTGTAGTCGGACGATGTTATGGTGAGTGGATAAATTCCATTTTCCCGTGGATTTCGCCGTCATTGATATAGAGGTTGACGCCCAAGTCCCTCTCACTTTAGGAAGACCATTCTTGAGAACCGCAAAAGTCCTTGTGGATCATTACCAAGGAACGTTAACGATCAGAAAAGGAAATGATAAGATTGTGTTTTATGCCGATCAAACGTCAAAACCTCCACCGATGATCATTCTATTCATAGCATCGGTGTGATTGATTTCTCTCAAGAAAATGGTGATCCCATTTTACCGTCTAATCCAGTATGGACCGACTCTTTCCGTCTCTACACTACGAAAAGTCCTCCGGATGATCCGGATGATGTTGAGAAAGTTAAACCTAAACCGTCTCGAATTGATCTTTCAAGGTTTACGATTAAGAGTATGTCGACAATACAAGCTGAACGGACAAAGCAACAAGAAAAGGAGACTTCAACGGTAGTGGTGGAAACTGCTAGCTCTAAGAGCACACCACTTGTCCCACCTCCGACTTCTAAGAAAATCAACCTTCCTTTGAGTGGCAATCCCACTCCTTCTTCTGAAATTATGGAAACTTCTTCTGAGACATCTTTCAATCCAGAATCTTTCAAAACAACATTCACAAATCCCTTGTTTGAATTCGATTCTGAATATAATCAAATTTTTGAGAATCAACTCTTTGATGAAGAAAGTGAGAAGTTCACCGATGAACTTGCTCCCACCGACTCAATCCTTTCTCAGAATAAAGAAAATGAATACGATGATCCGTTTTTCCCGAAGAAAGAAAAGGAAGTAAAGTTTTCGACAGATGAACTTGTTGATCCTGAGGTCCAACATTATTTTTTATCCGAGAGTGATTCCTCTTCTCGTGAGGATTTTCACGTAGATGATACTTTGATTTCCTTCCTCTCCGAGGACAAGATTTTTAACCCCGGGATACTCATCGGAGAGGACATTCATATCACAAAAGTTTTCCGAAAAAAGCATCCTATCTTGGATGCCTTTGTTGATGAACCTTTAAGACACACTTCTCTGTACCATGGACTCCCTTCTTCTATGGGGTCGTTTCTCTTTGATCCGTCATCCCTTCGTCCGCCCGCAAAACCACCGGATGATGGATCGATCTTTCTTGATTTACCTCATGTAAGATTGGGAGATGTTATCTCATTTGTGCTGGAGCCCGACATTTTCTTTCCCTCCCAACCCACCCATTCTCTTTCCCTCCGGAGTGAGGATACCGTCTTTGATTCGGGTATCCCTTCCGTTCGCTTCCCCAAGGACAAATGAATTCGGGGACGAGTCAGGCTAGCGACTCGTTTAACAAAAACAGTAGCGCTTCGTGGGAGGCACCCCATGCTTATCCTTTTATCTTATTTATGTTTTCTAATAAGTGGCGTGAGGAGGTCAGCCTCTTCCATTTCTCGTGTTTAGGTGTTGTTGTTTATGTCCAGGATTTTCCTCGATATATGAAGACTCTCGTGCTTGAAGTTTTGTCTTTTCTCCACTCGAGTTTCATGTTTCGACGCTCTTATGGAAATCCGATATCCAAAATCTTTATCTATTAGCATAACTAACCAATGGCTTTAGATTTACGTTGAGAATCCTTACCTTTAAACATTGAGGACAATGTTTGATTTTAGTCTGGGGTGGGTAATCTTCGATTTGATTTGACCGCACTTGCTTTCTTTTGTCGTGTTTCTCTCGCAACCCCGTTTTTCCTTAGAAAATGAAAAATTGTGCCAAAACTGTGAAAAATTTAAAAATTTTTGTAAGCTTTTGTTAAGTCTTTTTGATTGAAAAGTTTTGCTAGTCTCTTAGATAAGAAGCTATAAAATGCCAATTCTAGCTCACAAGGCCAAGATTTTGCAAGTTTCCCTGAGTGACTTTAAATATGCATAACTTGATTTCATTAGACGAAGCATTTGCTAAGTTAATATATGTTTTGACACCTTGTTAACTTTCCGCTGGTGAGAGTAGGAATGGAATTCTGACTTGACCGGGCGTGTTGAGCCTTAGCTTGTTCCCTTAACCATAGGTAATCTAAAAAATTATCGGCTAAGCATCTGCGGATCTCATTATTTGGGATTTTAAATTTGCAGAGATCGAGAAATGATAGAGTTACTTATGAGTTTAGATGCTAAGCGTGGAGTAGTTGGTTCTCTTTAGAGCCCATCGAAGGTACTTATAGCTTTTTGTTCCCACAAAATTGTTTCACCCCATATCTGTCTAAATTATTAGAGATGTTGAGTTTTTGGCGATAGTTAGTTCTTTATCTTCTTAAAAGAATATTTGTTTTAAAAATTGGGTACACATCAAGGACTCGTAATAAATAAAGTAATAAGTAATAAATAAAGTTATGAGCTGCGGTGTCGAGATCGGACCCTTGGATCTTTAGCCGGGATTGAGTGAGGTCTTAGCCTAGCCAGCCGGGATCCTCATTTCATGAAGCTTATAGTCTTGGAATTACCCAGAGTGAAGCTCCAGTAGTTCATAGCTCATAAGTAAAAGTAAGTGCCAAAAAAATGTTTGAAAAAAAAAAAAAAAAAAAAAAAATGGAAAATGAAAAAAGCCAAAAGAATGAGTGAATAAAAATTCCTTGATGTGGACCTCATTTTTGAAACAATGGTTCTTGAGGGAAGACGGATAACTAATTATCGACTTAGCTTTGTATCTTTATCGGAATAAAAGTTATCGAAACGAGAAACTTGAAGAAATTCATTTCTCACAAAAATAAAAATCTAGAGGAAATAGGAAAATGGGAACAAAGGTAATTACACAAGTAACTTCCATGGGTAGTGTTAGCATCTAGAGTCATATTTAACAATGATTTCGATTTTTCGCTTAGTTTGGGGACTTGTGAAAAATCAGGGACGATGTATTCTATCAGTATGGTCACTTCATTGTGTGTTGTGTTTTCTACTCCGTGATCCTAACGTGTCGTTTGAAAAATGTTGGAGTTATTGATCGACATGAGAGTTCAACAAACCGTCACTCATAACCGGAATGTGCTTAACCGTAATATCTATACATGTGAATTAAAAGGTAAGCGGGGCGTTTTTAGAATTAAGGCTTTCTTAATCTCTTTTGAGGAACATTGACTTCTTCTTCTCTTATAATTGGTTTTATGCGAGAAGCTGTTTTAAGTTTCTTACGGTTAGTCATTCACAAGTGGCTAGCTTGTGTGAGATAACTTGACGGTTTGGACATATCAATGGTTTAGTAGAAAGAGATTGAAATCCTTGATTTTAGAAGCGTGAGTTGATTGCATTGCGTGAGGACACGGCAATATTCTCGTCTGGGGTATTTTGGCATATGTGAAAACATATACCTTTTTCGTTATCAAAACCGGACCAAAAAGACCAAAAACTAACCCCTAAAGCCATAAATATTTGTGTTTTTGTGTTTATGTATGTGCAGGTAATGGATATTATAAAATGGACAAAAAGAAGACAAAATGGACACAAACGAGCACGAGAATGAAAGGAGCACGAAGTTACGGGACCAATGATAATTTTATTTGGAGCATTGAGCCAAGAGAAGAAAAAAATTAAAGACCAAAGGAAGCCCGAACGAAGAATTAATTAATTAAGAAGAGAAAGAAAAAATAGAAGAAAGAAAAGGAAGGAAAAAAGAATTAGCAAAAAAAAAGGAGCTTAAAGGAAAATTAAATGCAACACTTAACACAAAAAGACTCTTGGTCTAGTGGGTGGAGACATGTTTGTTAAACAAGAGGTCAAGAGTTCAAATCTCATTGATGGCACATTTGCTTACATATTTTTTTACATCCCACGCTGCCTTTAGTATCATCACAGCCCAAGTCCAAATGAGACCCAACGAGGCCCATTCAAGCCCACGATCCAGTCCAACCCAGCTGCTCCTTCCATGCTCCACGAAATTCAAGTCCATGAAGCCCAAGTGCAAGCTACGAGTCCAAGAGCTAATGAAATGCAATCTGCTACTTAAAAATCAAACTTGGAGGCCAAGTTTTATTAGGAGATTTTTTGTACCAAGTTAAATAGTTTAGGGGCTATTATGAAAATTTAGTAGGGACCAATGTGTAACTTGTGGGTCTATATAAACCCACATCCTCACCTCATTTTAATCATCTTTTTTATTCATTTTCTTACCAAAACTCTTGTAATTTTTATCTTTATTTAGTTTTATAAAGTTTTATTTAATTCTTGCAAGTTAGTTCATCTACTTATTGTCTTTGCATCTTTATTATTCTCATCTCTTAATCTTTTTCTTTTATTTTATTTTATAAAACTTTTATAAAAATATTCCATGAAGAGTTGAGTTATGTAAGATTGTGTGAGTGTATTTTATACGCTTGGCACATTTCAACATATCATATTTATATTTTTATAAAAGTTTAGTTTTTTATTGCTTATTTTTATTAAAGTTCACGTTTTTATTGTTTTAATTAGCTTAAAAATAGTAAAAAGTCTCTAACAATCTTGTATTTTTTACAAAAATCAAAAATATAATTTTTCTTTAGTTCACTATTTTATTTCCTATTTGTTTAGTTATTTAATACTTTCTTCTCTTTTCTTGCTAAAAAAAAAAAAAAAAAAAAAAAAAAATCTTATATTTTAAATCTTTGACCTTAATACCTAAATTAGTTTTTGTGAAAACATATCTCCTTGAGAGAGTTTGGTGGTTAAGATTTGATTTATTAAGATTAGTTTATCTATTATTTTAGCTTTTTATTATAAAAATCTTATATTTATATATTTGTGCTAACCATTAAAGTTTTGATTTTGTTTGTGTAATCCGATCCTACCTCATAAGGCGTGGAGCTTAAGGGTCTTTAAGCATTTTTAACACATAAAGTTTGAAGCTTTAGTAATTTTTAAGCTTGTTGGTGAATAAAGTTTTAAACTTTACTTACTAATTAGTGGATAAGATTAATAAAGTTGTAAACTTTTGTATTAATTTGTGCTTATAAGATCGGGTGGTTTTATTTCTCTCGTAAAAATCATCGGGTTCTATTCTCTTACTTTTTTTTAGCTTAGATTCTTAGTTTACCGTTACGTTTAATTATTCGTATTTTGCTTGTTAAGTCTTTTTAGTATAATTCTCTTAGCTTAATATTCATTGTCACTAGTTGTAGTTTGTCATTTAAATTTTAGTTTAAACTTTAATTAGTTAAATTAGTTTTTTAAAAAAATCTCTAAAAAAAAAAAGTCCTAAAAACATAAAAACCCGAATTTAGATTTAAAAAGTCAAAAAATAAAAAATAAAAAATATATTCCGCTTTTTTTTTCTAAAATTATCTTCTATCATTTATAGTGTAGGAAAAATAAATTTGCATTCCTAAAGTTAAATTTGCAAAATTTGTTTTTAAATAAGCGTTTTAAATTCCGTAGTTACGTTTTAGAATAAAATTGCATTTAGGATATATTTAGGTAGCTTTCCTTAGTTTACTTGCTTAGTTTGATTTAAGTGTTATTTACGTGCTTTAATTTCCTTTCGTTTATTTAATTTGAATTTAGAACGTAATTAAAAATCAAAAACCCCGAAATATCGAGCATTTTAATAACAAATACAAACGGCGTTGCCCATTCACACCTCGTTGGGACCGCGACTTCGGATTTCTAATCCGTATCACTATTACTCACGGGATTTGATTCACTATCCTTTTTCCTAAGGGATTTTTAAGTCATTCCTTGTGTTTATTTTTGATATCGATATTGTGGTTTTATATTACACATACCACAAGCTATGAATCGATCTTCCTAAAATAGCGGGTATCTTGTTGTCTTCCGGAATGTCAAGGATCAAAAAATCTAATGGGAAAAGGAATCTCTTAATCTTCACTAACACATTTTCAACAATTCCTAATGGCGATTGCATGGATAGATCAACCATTTCAATTTTCATCTTGGCCGGTTTTAAGTTGCCAATTCCCATAAAAAACATCGAACGAGGCATTATGCTAATACTAGCTTCAAGATCGCGAGGCGTTACACATGTTTAGGCTCCCAATATAGCAAGGGAGAGTAAAGCATCTACGGATCTTTTTCCTTTTTATGGTAGATCGTTCACCAAGCGTGAGCATCTTTAGTTGAGGCGAAATAGTCTCATCATAACTTAATTCAGCAATATCATGACAATTAGTATTATCGGAATCATTAGTAGGAGGGTTTACCCGGCAAAGTTTGGTCAAAGTGATTGTCTCACGATGCTTATTTGTCGGCAACCTACGAAAGATTGAAGGTTCTTCGAGGATAGTTTCTACGGTGTGAAAAGGACAACTTCTTCCTCCGTACGCTAGGTGTCCAGGGAAACTACGAACATGAACTAACACTTCTCTCTAATCTCTTTATCCGATCATCATGAATTTTAATAGAAGAAACTATATTATCCACGAATGCTTTCATCATCTTTTGTTGAAACTAGTAGACCTTGATAGATCTTGAGCTCTCGTAGATCGTTAGTATTGCTTATGTAATCACAAACAAACTAATAGAAAATCTCTATAGCTTGTATTCTTTAACGGAATATAAACACAAGTACAAACACAAATAACTAAGAACTCGTTGATCCTCTATGGATCTTTATATTGATACTAAAACTTTGTTTTTTTCAACTAATACATAATTCATTCTATTGTGTTCCTTTTATAGACAAGGAACCCTAACTTGTTCTCTAAGAAACGTAAAACAAAATAAGATATACATAATCACTTCCTAATAAAGCTCATGCATATCCTAAATAACTATAGAATATCTTGAGAATACTATCTCCACAGAAACCAACTTCGAACTATAATACTTGGCAAAATTATGTCTTGGTAGAATCCACACACTTCGTGAGAATCCTTTGGCCAGTAACATCAACATAATTCATACTTCACATAATTCCCAACAATCCTCCACTAAACTGGAATTTGACTTGGTTTAAGTTCGGTTTCTTGATAGATCTTCAATCACTTGAGAACTAGAGGATTGTACTTTAAACATCGGCAACAAAAGAATCAAAATAAGAATACCTCGATGATAACAAACTTTAAAACACCGGATCTTTGCGGCAACAAATGACAATATGTACATCAAACATAGTTTAGGACTATTCTCATCACATCGGGTGTGTTAACTCTTGTGAGAGGTGAATCATTGAAAATAATGGATTTTATGTCTCTTTACCAATATCCATTACTACGGGAGTAGCCAAATGTTTAAGTTAGAAAACCATGGTACGCGATAACCATCGATTTATTAGCAAATCAACAACCATGAGCGATTTGAAATGTCTTTACACAGCCGTTTGCTTTCAGGACTAGTCAATTCTTGGTTCAAAAGGAATAAACCATGGTGAATTGATGACCATACAACTCTCGGCAATTAAGCATGGGTATTCTTGAGACCCTATGATTTTGAGCAAACCATTACAGTATCCTTGATTTGATGTGTCTTTACCAAAATTTTGTACCACTTTGGACTAGCTAAATCTTTAAGATACACAAGGTACATCTGGTGAGTTAATAACCATTAACAATATACAACAAACCTGCAAGAAAAGTTAGACATACTCAAAAATATAAGAAACGTAAAACAAAATAAGATATACATAATCACTTCCTAATAAAGCTCATGCATATCCTAACTAACTATAGAATATGTGGAATACTATCTTCGCAGAAACCAACTACGAACTATAATACTTGAAATTATGTCTTGGTGGAATCCACACATATTGAGAATCCTTTTCGTATTAACATCGTATAACTCATACCATAATTCCCAACATCTTTTCTATCATGTCATCGCGCTCTCTTGATTCTTTGATGTGGTCGAGAATCTTTTTCTCAATATTGTTCCCGGTATTGGTCTCAAATACACTTTTAACCTTTTCAACCCTACATGCTTAAACTTCTCTTTCCAACCTTAGGTCTTTCAAAAAGTTTCCAAGTAATTGTATTCTTGCTTAGTTATCATCTTCATTTACCTTATGATTGAAATTATCTCTTTCAAATTAAAATTTACCGTATCCATGTGCGCTTGTAGCAATGTTTAGAAATGTTGAGGTACGTCAGAGTCTTGCTAGGGTAGGTCTTGGAGACAAAGAGGTTCTGGTGTTTGCGCATTAATCCACGATAGAAGATGTATCTGATCGATGTTTGTTTTAAATCATGAGTAGGGCATCGATGAAACTCATTAAATCTTTCCCATGCTTGGTAAAGCGTTTCTTCTCCGACACGAACAAATTGATAGATTTTCCCAAGAAGCTTGGCCATCTTTGAAGGAGGGCAAAATTGCAAGACGAATTCTTTTCTAAGTTTATCCCATGCTCCTTTACAATCGTGAGGGAATTTGTTATACCATCTTTTATTTGTCCCGAGAGAAAGGTCATAGGAAAATCCTACTGATGTTGAATAGCTAGAATCTCGATGTTGAAAAAGAGGACAAGTGGAGAACTTCTTCTACATGGTTACGGCGTCCTCATCTTCATTTCAGGCTCAGTTCATGTAACTCACGAATAATGTGATATGGAATAGAAGTATTTTTTGATGTGAAATCTTGAGTAAAGCTTATTTGGCGATTCTCATTAGGAGTGGCTCTAAATCTTTGCTCCATAGTTGGTCATTGATAATATATTCATTGATGACCTTAGGTTACAACGCGATAAGTGCGACTCGTAAAGCTGAGAAGATGTTGTGAATAGGAACGGAGAATAGATTTTTCCTTTTCAAAATTGCTATGGTCGGCAAATGGGGTAGCAGAAAAGGCCTCAAGCTATGAGTCTTGTATCATTTGTGCTCGAGAAAAGAAAAGAAATTAAAAGCAGAGCAATAGAAATCCTAAAATAGCTCACATTTGGCATAAAAACTTGATGCAAGTTTTTCTTGAGCAGTCATAATATTTATTTAGTGTCTCGCTATACCTATGGTTACACCGAATCACGCTACTTGAGCGTTAATGCAGGTCTTGTGTAGTGTAGTAAATGGTAAAGCGAAATTCGTCCAAGAAAGTATGTGTGTTGGATTATTACTAAGTCTAATTGTCCTTGAGAATAATATGGTTTTGATAGGGATTTAATTAATTAAACTACTAATGCAGAATAAAATAAAAGCGGATAAATGGTAAAGGGAAATCAATAGAGGAATAGTGGTGCTAACCTAGTTAAACCTCCTAGCTAGTTATGTCTACGTCTACCTACTTCCAATTACTTAAGGTGGGGTCAATTGAGAGGACAACATTTCGTCAATTCACCACTAACCTATCGGCAAAGATGCCACCACAGGAGAAATGGTGCCGTCATAAGTCTGTTGTTCCTATCCCTAAGCCAAGTCATTAAGAACCGCTACATGCAAGATTCTAAATAGTGAGTGCGGCGTTGAACGAAACTACACCCCCGATTCTTAAGTTCATCCAAGCGATAGATGGTCGATTGGTCAAATCGCACAGTAGAAGTCGTCGGTTGGTCATCTTACCCTTCCGAGTCTCGGTCAGCTAACCTAGGGTCCGTTGGTCATATCTCCTAGGCAATTGGCCTCTACCGACATTCAAATCTTGCTTGAACCAAGGTGACTACCAAGAACTATGCATGCATACACTTAGAAATAATTATGCGAGTAAAGGTAGCGCAAAACAAAACAATTGAGAATCAAGCAGCTAGCACAAAGGGTGCAGCCACTCATATTAATCATGCAAATCAAATCAATATTCAAAGATACAAAATACATGAATTTAAAGTAAAAGAAATATAAAACTCTAAAACTTAAGCCAATGAATTGTGACTTCTCCACTTGGAAAGCGACTCAAGTATGCTCTAGACACCGCCTTGAGCATTTTCCCACGTTCTTAGAGTGTTATGTGTGGAATGGGATGCTTTGAAAATCTGCGGAAATGGGTGGGGTATTTATAGGCAGTGCGGGTTCACGGCATAACCAATAGAAGAGTTAAGCCGTAATCTTCTATTTCTTCGTAAATGCACTAGATCTGCTGGATTCACAGCGTAACCTTATAAATAATTTGCGCCGTAGTCTTCAATAAACTTCGATTCGCATTAGTAAGTGATGCGATGAATTCTGGCGTAAATAGCGGCGGCGTGGAACCTCTTTTGACTATGGAGTTCGTGGTAATCTTTGGGAAGAGTTCTGCCAGTAACCTCTTTAATAAGTTAGTATTAGGGGTCACTTATGATAATTCTGGTAATGTGAGAGATGAGTTCTGTATACTTCTTCAAAATAGGCATGATAAATCTTTAGTAATGTTTCCATTTACAGCGTCTCCTTAGCTCAATGCTTTCGTAATTTACGAAAGTGGAAACAATGGAAAACAAGCGTAAATCCATATTAATGATATAAATTTTTGAGAGCATTATAGGAAATTGACACTTAATATTCAGGACTATTTGATGTTATCAATGATCATCCATTGGACAACATCATTGGAAATCCCCCTCGTCCAGTATCCACTCGTAAACAACTTGCAACTGATGCTTTATGGTGCTTCTTCAACTTTGTATTGTCTAAGATCGAACCAAAAGACGTTAAAATTGCCATGAATGAAGGCAATTTGGTTCATGCCATGCGAAGAAATTCATGAGTTTGATCGACTCAATGTGTGGGAATTAGTACCTGCTCCTGACTGTGCGATGATCATTGCTCTAAAGTGGATCTTCAAAGTAAAACTTGATGAGCATGGTGATGTATTAAGAACAAGGCTCGATTGGTTGCAAAAGGATCGCACGTCAAGAGGAGGGTATTGACTCTGAAGAATCATTTACTCGGTTGCGTATGAGATGTCGAAATTTTCGGCTATCTGCTAGTAAGAATGTGGTAGTATTTGGATGGATGTAAGGCGGCTTTTCTTATGAGTTCTAAAAAAGTCGTATCGTCGATCCAACACGAGTTTTGTGAATCGAGCATCCTACTCATGTCTATAAGCGAAGAAGGCTCTTTTCACGGGTTGAAGCAAGCTCCAGGCGTGGTATGATCGTATCAAAGTTTCTTATCTCTTTGGATTAAGAAGGCGATTGATCGACATTGTTCACTGAGAAAGTCGGGCAAACATTTAATTCATGTTCAAATCTATGTTGATGATATTATTTTTTCCTTGACTGACCCCAATGAATGTGACCGTTTTTCTAAGGAGATGGGCTCCAATTTCAAATGTCAATGATGGGACAAATGTCATTTTTCTTGGGATTACAAATTACACAAAGTCTAGAGCATTTTTATAAATCAATCTAAATATCCTAATGAAATCTTAAAGAAATTTGGATTTGATTCTTGTGCCGTGTTGACACTCCCATGATAGAGTGTACTAAATCGGATGAGGACCACTCGGGGATCATGGTAGATCAAACGAAATATCGTAGTATGATTGGATCACGATGTACCTCCACTGATGAACCAGAGATATTACGTTACTGTTTGCATGTGTGCCAGATACCAGGCTAAGCCTACTAAAAAGCACCTTGAAGCGGTTAAGCGGTCTTCGGTATCTCCAGGAACCATCAATATGGGACTTTGGTACCCAAGACACAGTATAAACCTATGGAGATCTTGATCATGCAATGTCAAGATACCGTCGAAATGCGTGCAGGTGCTTTCGATTTTTGGGTGATAAGCTTACGGTGGTCTTAAGAAAGAAATAGTACTTTTATATCCCTCTGGTGAATACATAGCCATGTCATCTTGTTGTGCTCAAATCCTTTGGATGAGATCCCAATTATCTAACTATGGCTTTGTATTCAACAAAATCCCTCTGTATTGTATAAAAAAAGTGCCATTGCTCTCTCATGCAACAACGTACAACACTCAAGAGCAAAGCTCATCGACATTCAACATCATTTCATCAGGGAGAAAGTGGAAAATGGTATGGTGGAACTTTATTTTGTGAGGACTGAATACCATTTAGCAGACATCTTCACCAAAGCTCTTCCTAGAGAACGTTTTGAGTTTATCCTCCACGACTTGGTCTAAAGAGTCTACAACCGGAAACACTTAAACGTCTTCAAGAGGAAGAAGAGGAGTATAAGGTTTTTCTTCATCCATCTCTTGTAAATAGTTTACTCAAAAAAGCAAAATCAAAATTAAAAATATCAAAAAACAAATAGAAAAATATAAAACTTTCAAAAATATTGTCATTTTGTCGATTTTCTTGATTCGATAATATCTACGGTCTTTGTCTTTGTCATTCAAGAGTGACACGGGTCTCTAGATGTTGTTGAATGTACATAAAAAAATAATAAATTTTTTGAGAAAGTGACCAAAGGCTTATAGTCATTTAGGTCTATAACCGTTTTTAAAGAAAACGACATTGCTTTATCTTATTTTTCACATCTCATGCTCACGATTCTAAAACAAATGTTTGTCACTAAAGCGACAAATGTTTCCTTCCAAGTATTTTTCCTTCTAAAATTCTTAGAAAATATCTGTTATCTAATTGAAAACTAATAAAATAACTGGGGTCTCAATTTTTGAAAATCATCACGGACTTGACATTGGTAAAAATCTCTATCTCTAAATCAACAACTTATGTCATTGATTGAGGGGGAGAATGATTTCATTTAAATCCAAAGGTTATTTGTCATACAATAGGTTGAACCAAGTTTATGTCATGTTTTCAAAGATACTCAACATGTTTTTGGAGTTTAATGTCTCGATTTGATCCTTATCGGTTAAATGTTTTCATAAGCAAGTCCAATTCTCCTCAAAAGCTTAAAATCAATTTAAATCTCAGAGATCACAAATCTCAAATGATTTGAAAATTTGATTGGGAGAATTTGTGATTTAAATGGATTTAGCCGATAATTTGATAAATGGTTTTAAAGTGATTTACAAGCTCTCCTCCCCTCATGTGTCAAACGATTTCAAACTTTCCATGCACATGTTGTGGGGGAGCATCTATTTCAAACCAAAAAGGATTAAAACCTGATTGATTTGTTTCAATGTGCACATTTTCCCTAATATGTGCAAAACACTTCCAAAATCTATGCACATATTGAGGGAGAGCAACTTTTTGAAAACCACATCCTTTCCAAAAATACCCTTAACATAGTATGGAAAATACTAATTTTGATCGAGAAGTGATGTTGATATCTTTTAGAAAATGGTAATCAAAGTGAATCCTTCCTCTTTTGCCTCAGGTGTGCCAAAGCGATCTCAAATACATGATGCACATGTTGAGGGGGAGCTCTTTTTCTAAATATATCAAAAACAATTGAGTACAAAATGATTTGATAATATCTACAAGTATCACGGATTGATTTTCAAATGGTTTCAAGTGGTTCCAATGGCAGATGAACAATACCAAATAGACCGACCAAATTTACTTTATGTATGGTGATATTAGGATGGTTAGGTTAGGTATTTGTTCCCACGATCCCGCCAGAGCGGAGAGGATATACAGAGAAAATCCACTAGATAGTGTGAGAGTCCTTAGGTATGATGAAAAAAATGAGAAAAAGTGAGATATGGGAAGAGTCGCGGGTGAGAAGAGCTAGAAGCTGGAATAAACCCAACAAGGTTCAAGTTATAAAGTATCGGTAAACTAGCGAAGGGGTTGAAGAATGAAAAATAATTGAATGAGAAAAGGGTGAAAATAAATAGCCCTCCAATTATTCAACCATAGAGGCGGCTTGGGTTCAATACATATGCTCTTGGTTGTTACTAAGGTAACACCGATATTGAAGACAGCGTCATGGACCTTGATGGCGCACTACACTACAACTTCCCAAGCTACTCAAGTTTCTCTTAAAGGGACTTGTTTCATTCTCCCTGAACCTACATAATCTATCGACTTTCTCTTAGAGATTGTTGATATTGAAGAAGGAGACTCTCTCCCCTGTCTCTGGCATAGGAACCAAATGTGCACAATTGAGTCTAGAGCCATGAGAATAAATCTCTTTAGGACACTGTCAATGAAGACTCTTTGTTTCAACACAATGTGGAAAGAGAGATTATATCTTATGAGTCCTACACATTATCCTTGTGGTATTGCCAGAACATCTGAGTGACAAACATATTTACAATGAAGATGGAAAGCCTTCTAGAGCCAACATCAAACAAGCTCTTGGTAGGTGGCATGTGAGATCTATCTAATAGATCAACCATGTGACAACTGAACATAAACAATGGGGCGATTCAAAATTATGAATCAATCCTGGTTCAGGTTATGGAGTGACGGATACCTTTGAAAAACCGGTCGTTGTGCTTAAAAATTCTTTTCTTTAGCACATCGATTGTGTATTAATATTTCAAATATAAAAGGTGTTCATGATTGATAATTGATTTTTCTCAAAACCCTCGTTGTATTGCAAAACACGTTATTGAGCAAGACTCAATTGTTTTCAAATCTATTTTCATCAATCAGTGAATCTCAAATTATTTGGTTCACTCACTCCGTGTTGTCTTCTTTGAGACGTAGGTTTGAGAACGGCTAGAGCATTCTGCGAAACCGCAAGGAGATTCTTCGAATTATACTCGATCCGCGGTACAGGCAAGATTTTGTCCGATGATCAATGGGGAAGCGTGGTCCATGTACCTCAATTCAATGAAAGTGATCAAAGACACTTTCGTGCGCTATTGCTAATGTTGTATGCGTAAGCACGCCAACGCGCTTTGCGGTACTGATCGAATGGAGAGGTTCAATCCATAGCGCGTACTTTCGCACACATCACATTCATTTCTAAAGAAATCATGATAAGTGCATCAACGATTCTGATATTTTCACTCCATGTTTTCAACGCTACCTGCGCATTGCTTCGAATATCATGAATCAACTAAAGCTTCCGCTACTCAGATGAAAAGATTTCATGATCCAGAATGTGAGCATGTTGGTCCAAATGTCACAACATCACATACTGTCAACACCACAAAGGAAAAGTCATAGATTTATGGTAGCTGATGATCTCAAAACTGGCTCAAAACTCATTATCACGTGGATCAGTTAAAGACCTCCACTTGGTTTATCCAAACATGCAAAAATGAAGAATCAAAGACTACGGGCTTCAGAGCAAGGAACATTAACAAGAATCCAAGAACAAGCTTAATGTAATATCTGTTTGTATTCAATGTATTTTGAGGTGACCATAGGGGGAGATTGTTAGGATTTAGTAAATCCAGGTATTAAAGTGTCAGTCACTTCAAGTATATTTAATCGTTAGAAAGCTCATTAGTCATAGTTGTTTAATGTTAGATAGTATTTAGTTAAGTAACACCGTGGAGGACGGACGGATCTTTACCCACTGTATGCCGATCCAGCGGCCCAGTAGGTGGCGTTGCTATGTAAGAAACTATAAATACCCTCTACCTCCCAAGGTAGAGGGTTGGAGCTCATAATAATACTTTTACTTTCTCTCACTAAGTTCCCAACCTCTAACTCTTTCTCTCTCTAAAACCTTATAGTATACGCAATATTTGATCATGATCCGATGTGTTTGTGAAATCCAATATGTTACAGTATTTCTAAATCTTATCTATCTAAATTTGCTCACGGTTTCAAATTCAAGAAGGGATAAAGTGTGTACTTCATGTATTGGATGATTGCTTGGATACACTTCATGGTATTTTGGTTATTACAAAGGTTTACGGGGTATGTATTTTTGACTTAGATCGGGATAAAACCATTATCAAGTTCATTTAAAATGTCAAAAGGGGTTGGATCTGGGCATTTAAACCAAAGGATGTGACTACGGAGTTAATTCATTATTATTTATTTGAGGTTGAAGTGAAATTTCACGGGTGCGTGTGCTTATTATCTGAAGATATCGGGGTTGGTTGGATGAAGATTCTTCGAGATCCTTGTCAAGCTTTAACATTTACAATGACGAAGACTTGGAAATCTAGTTATTTTTGGATGATTCTTCCTTTCTACTACCACAAAATAACTATCTCTTTAAGGAGTTACGTTGTAGTGCTCTCTGTCACACGAAGTTGTGGATTTTCAAGAGGTGATGCAAGTCTTATACTTGATGGTTGGTTGGGTGAAGAGTATAGGGTACTTAGGGATTCAATGATGCATGAACTCTCTGCACTAACTCTTAGTCAAACATTTCTGCAAGGTTAAGCCACAAGTTCGGGCTATTTTACATCAATCTCAAGTTCATCATATTGGGTTTTCTACATCATTAGTCACGACAAAGAGCCGACTGAATGATAATGGGGTTGGTAACAAGTTAGCTAAGAGAAGTAGAAAATAGAGATATGACCTTTGAATACTTCAGTTCAAACCTCGTTCCTTAAAGAAAAGAAAGGTGTACGCTTCAGGTCGCTTTAACCGGGAAGAAGAGAAATCTTCTTATTTATGACCATTCTCATCAACAAGCTTCATGCTTTTTCCATGCTCGCTCAGTCATCAAGTGGATCTACTTACCGGTGATTTATTCTTATTTCACTTGCTCAATCAAAAATGGCAATGGCGACATCATATGCAATTTTTGTGGGGGAGAAGTGCGAATATACTACATTTGGATGATATTCACTTGTATAATCAAAAATGACAACTTCGTATGCAACATTTGAGGGGGAGAAGTGTGAATATACTACATGTTGATTGACATTTAAGAATAAATGGTCATACGGCTCTTATACAAAACAGTTCAGAACTCATGTAAGAACCGAGTCTCTTCATATCGGGTTATCTTAGCATGTAGTTTCAACTAAGAGCCGTTGGTTGACATTTTTTCATGGGCTGATATGATTAATGATTAAAGTGCTTCCAGTTAATGCTTCATATACACACATTATCATGATGATTCCGATCCTTAGTAATCATCAAGGGACGAAGAATGTGTACACCAAGGACTCACAACAAGTTTACCTGATCTGGCTTAATGTCTTATGAAGCGATTTATTATGCGAAGATTGGTTGATTCTGATTCTTCTTGTCTTATTCTCGTACATTTCTATCTTATCCACCTTCTATCTCGCAACAAATTCAAGATTATAAGTGTTCCAACTTGTTAGTTTGGTGTTACCATTTCTTTTGTGCACGCTACGGGTGATTTGAAATATGTAAGTTAACTGGAATGCATTTGGTGAGATGAAGATGTTGACATTCTCGTTTCACGAAAATGGACAATTTTGAAGAATGTCGAGTTTACGATCACGCTCTACATTTTCCGTGTGTTAGGCGACATGCATTTAATTATCAAAAGACTTCTTCTGATTCAGAGCATTCATCAGAAAGATTGTCAGATTAGGGGAGAGCACTAATTGGGGAAGAGGGAAAAGCCAGATTTAATCCCTAATTAGATTTTCTCGAATTGTTCTTCATCAAGTTGATTCTCACAAATTCATTTTTTCTTCTCACAAGATTTCAAGTATATGAGTTTATAATGTGTTGCTGACTCTGATGGGGAAGGAAATATACATCTAAAAGCACAACAGGTACACATGATGAACTTAATACTTCTGCTTGATTGAAGTTATTCTGGGAAGACAAATGTCATAACTGCAGAGAAACTCAGTGTGTATCTCGTGGCTTTTGGTGTTCTTACTATGTAGGGGAAGAGATTTAAGAGATAGTTTTTGATGATTAAAGAGGTACACAATTGTGTGATGATTTCAATGAAGATCGCAATCATCAGGGTAGAGAAATGTGTACTTAGGGATGCACATCATGTTCACGGGTTCGGATTGGATATCCGCAGAGATTGTTAATACAAATAAATCGTAAAAACGTTTATTCATATTTAGCGATCTCTTTGTGTTTTGTTGATAAAAAATATAAAGTTATTGTTAGTTCAAATATTACGATATTTAATCTATACAGTCTCGTTTGTTTTAATTGATGACAAACATGTAACTTGTAATACATAACGTAAAATGTACAAGTTACTTGTAATTACATTTGTCTCAACATACATTCAACACCTCTCGATGTCTCAAGTCCACGTATGTTACAACACGTTCAGTACATGTTTGTTATGTGGCATTATGATCAAACCCATTAACAAATCATATAGAATGTTTAAAATACATTTACAGTCACTAAGTATTTTAATAGGTTAACCATTCTATTTAGAACCTCATTTTACATTTTGCATTCACAAGTATTTCAAAAGGTAACTAGACATTTTATTAACTAGTTACATAATACATTTTACAAGTTTACTTTGATAAACATTTTAATCTAAAAATGGAAATACATGTTACATCATGGCATGCATCATCTTTGAAATCCTTGGAAGATCTCTTGAATATATTGGTTAGATTGACACTAAATATATCAAATGTGATCTTGGTAAGATATGGTAAAATCTTGAAAAGATTTGAAGAAAGATTTTTAGATTTTCTTGTCGTGCACCCACGGCACCAAAATGTATAAATGGCGGAACCCTTTAATTGGTTCCGTGGTCCGTGGACGCTCTGTCCCTTTTGCCTATAAATAGAAGCCCATTGTTTTCATTCTTCATCCCTTCAACACACTTTCTCTCTACCCTTCTTGCATCATTTAGATCTGAAGATAACAATGTAGAAACATACATTAATCACCCTCACCATCACATGATCATAATGCTTCTAACATTCATCTTTGTTGTAAGCATACTCTACATTGATCAACCAAGGAAAGCTTGGAGATCTAGCCATCCCCACTCACCACAAGCTGAAGATCTATCACAACAAGTTTAGGGAACTTGTGATCTTCATCATGAAGGCTTCCTATCAATGGAAGATCATTTAGAAGTAGTTATTCATATCCATTAGACATTTGTGTCATGGATCATTAGTGTAAACATCATTGCATCATAACAACACTTTCACCAAACTAGATTAGATGGTTTATGTGTTTGTGCCATAAAACACAAGGTTTGTTATGTTGGGCCATAAAACATATTGGGAGTGGTTGTACCCTTGTAAAAGAACTCGACATCTAGCTTAGTGTCGGAAATATTGTATAGGCGACGTTAGGTTGGTTCTACCTCGAACTAGAACCCGATATTTAGCTTTGTACCGAAAAAGTGTAGCGGCGTTAATACTTATTGTAAGGTTTTCTCCGCCGAGAAGGGAGCTTGTTGATTTAGTGAAGTAACTCTCGAGTTGGGTACTCGGGGAGTGGAGTAGGGCGGAAAGGAGATCCGCGACCGAACCACTATAAATCATCGTGTTCGGTTTGCACTTTCCTTTCTTTATCTCTTTACTTTTATAGTTGCACTATACTATTGCTTGTGATGTGGTTTGATGTTAATGCTTGTGTGACAACATGGTTTACTATGCTTTACATTAGTCACAAACAATAATTGGAACTTTCATATTATAACAAGCTTCATAAGCGATTTGATACTAAAGATCTATAGTTTTTAAACGGTAACGATTCACCCCCCTACGCTTCCACAATTGGTATCGAGCCGTAGCTCTTATTTTCAAAACAAATGGTTTTAAAATAGAGTACGATCCATGTATCAAATTACCATTGAAGCGAAAAATAATATGAAAAATGCTTTGCTAATTATACTTAGAAATTTTGTTGTTAAATGTAACTTTGTATACAAGCTTGAAGGTTTTCTTGAAAAATAAAATAAAAGTTTGTTGAAAGAACTAGTAAGTATTGTATTGTGTGCTTATAGAAAATTTACTAAGAAATATGATTTTAAAGGAGTGTTTGGGATAACTATAAATTTAGTTGAAAAATCACCTCCGTAAATGTTTAAGATAAGTTACATAAGTAGATATGTTGTTAAATATGTGTATTATATGTTTACTATGAAATCTAGTAAGTCACACATGTTTTCTCTATGTAAAATACTAGTTTTGGTGAATTGTTCAGAGGACCACGCACCAAATCTTATAAAGGGCGGATCCCTTTATTTGGTTCCGTGGAATCCGTCTACATTAAAGATGCGCTTTTTGGGCAACTTCAAAAATCATAACTAATTAACCGTAAGTCCGTGCAAGTCGAGCCACCTATCATTTTAAAGGGAATTGAGTCTACTTTCACTTAAAAATACTTTCATGGCCTGAGTCTAATTTTAAATAAGTGAAATAGACCAAATACTACAGTATGTCTAAAATATTAAGTTTCGCTTTAACATAAAAACTCAAATTTTTGAATCAAGCAATTTAAGTTGGTATTCTTAGAACTTTGATACAACTTTCTTTGAAACTAAATAATTTGGTAATATGTTTAAAGGAAACTAATCAAGCTTGGTATACATCGTCATATTTAAACGCTAAATGATGAAAAGTGTTTTCTTTTATGCTATGCTAAATGACTACTTGTTTATGTTGTTTGCATATATGGTGCTTGCTTATTTTCAAATTATTGCTTACACTTGTTTGTTTGCATAATATAAGTGTCAATCTTGCCATGTTAGTTATTCGCTAGTTTGACGATTTTTTTTTTGTATGCACAATAGGATATTTTTTGCACTAAGTTGGAAAATTGTTTTACCATCGCTTGTAGAATTAGATCACTTTATTTGCATAAGTTATACTAACATCTTGCATAACTTATAAAATGTTATAACTCGCTTAGCATTGAGCACTAACTAAATTAGTTAAGTACTTTGAAAAATGGAGGTTTTAAAACAGTGTTTGGTACAAGGACAAAAACAATGTTGTATGATGTAATTTATGTGTTTTCACTTCGTAGGATGATAAACTAACTTAAAACATTGATGTATGCTAACCGGTTCATGCAGGGGGATAGCACATGGGTGTTATCAAATTTTACCCATTTTCACTTATATGTGAAAATCGTTAGCCCTTGTTCAAAGTCTATGCTCCACTATGTTTGTATGTGTGTTATCGACTTTTCCTAACCAGAAATAATTAATGTCATATGTTTTTAAGCAAAATTTCAGATTTTCGAAAAGTCCCCGATAATTAAAATATGGGTTCAGGAAGATTTACGTCACGCAGCCTGACTCAATTTTAGGGTTCATTTGATTAAGAAATGGTGTGGAACCTACTGTGTAAGTTGTTAAATTTACTAAATCCTACAATCTAATTTACCAAATTTCGTTTCTAGGATAGTTGTTAATGCATATCTTTCATATCTTACTCAACACATCCTCAATGGATTAACTTAGGATGTTTGACATGATTTTAGACACTTCCATCTCATTAGAAACTACCATCTTTGTATGGATTAACATCAAATCCGTAAATCCTTAGTTCCATAAATCGACACATTCAGGATGGTCATTTTCACACCTTCATATTACTTTTCCTCAAGCTTAGCATTTCTTAAATCAAAGTCAAAATGACTAAATCCTCAACCTCAAATAAGTCACTTAAGAAAACCACTAGGATTAGCATTCGATCTTGTTGCTTCATTAACTTGAACTCTTCATCCTTCGACTCATTACCTCTCAACATCTCATCACCCATTCAAGATGTGAACTTTCTAAACTTAAGTACTCCAACTCCACCACCAAAATCACCCACCATTATGACTACTTCACAACCATCCAAAACACCTTCACTACCAAAGTCTTCAAAACTTGTACTTTGTGCAACACCACCAACATCTCCTCACCCGTTTGCGGATGACTTAGATGACTTACCGAGACTAACAAATCCGGACTCATTATTTGCAAAGATATCATACACAAGTCTATCATATGACTATAGATATTGTTTTGTATCTACATGTATTGCCTCACTTGGTTAACATGAAAATAATGTGTCATCCTTCAAGACGATAAGTATTTACATAGAGTCATAACTCACACGTATGTTAAAGACATACTATCAAGTCTTGTTATCCTTGAGTTCAATCTAAGCTTTATAATCTCAACAAATTAGGATTGACAACTTAAGTATTTCATCCGAAATATTCAAGTATATGCGACTTACGATTGTAGTCATTAAAAGTCATATCCAAAAATCAACACCCAAGTATTTTAACAACACATGTTGAAACACTTATCCAAAACAAACAACCCACTGTGCCACTTATCCCTCTTTGACACCTACTATCCCTCTTCCATCTTTTGGCACCATTAAGCGTATTGCTCATGAACTTCCAAGATCATCCTTTAAATCAAACGTGCCCTTTCAAGGTGAACCTATACCTCAGCCCCTAAGCTTCATAGACATAACCAAAACTTCAAGCACTTCACCCACTAGTTGTAGCAACCAATGAACCATAAGAATTAGTATCCATACTTTTTGTGTTCAACATCTATGGACAAATAATCAACCTAAGTACTTCCATAGCACAACAAACCCCTACATCACCACATCCTTATTTAGACACACTAGAAGACCTACCACCTAGATCAACCAATCCACCATCCTTACCATCATTTGAATTAGTTGAGTGTATTGCTCAAAAAGCCCTTGTGTCCAACACTTGTATTGAATCAAATGCACGTTTGAACAAACTCAAACATCCTTTCCCACATATAAGGACTTAGATAATTCATTATGGCTAGAACCTCAACTATCAAATAAGCATGGTGCTCTTGGTAATTGTTGTCAATTTCCACTAGGTATAAGTAGTACTACCTTCACAAATTATCAAAGTATTAGTAATACTTTGTCGTTAAACTTTTGCATAAATTTCGTTAAACCTTAAATCAACATTTTAACAACATATGTTAAAATGCAATCTCAAAGCCAACATCATACACCCCAAGCAACAATGACTCTTGAGGAGTATACATAAGAAACTCCAGTGAATTCCTCTTGTCATCATCTAGTGAATATAATCTTGAGACCAAGTTTATTTAGATGGGACTATCCGATTCAAACACTTTGGCTTCATATCTTCATTTAGGAAAACATGATGTTTTGAAGAACATTATGACTAAGATTCATGTGTTAAGCTTTCATTTTGTTAAAAGGATATTGTATATCCTATGCATCACTCTTGCGACATAAATAGTTGTGTTACAAGAGATTTCATTACACCTCATTGGCTAAATGATCTTGAAACAAACATCTACAAGTTCTATGAACTAGCATATCCAATTCATCTTGTCATACTTGTTTTCATAAGCATGATAACTTTATCCCATGGGATAATCTCATTTGTTGAAAGATACTATTTGTATCTATTTCCTTTCAAGCGTACATCATAACCTAACCTTGCTCAAACCGAGTGCACATCCAAGGTTAAAACTACACATCTTTAGAGCATACACAAGATCTATTGAAGTTGGTAACCTCACTTAGATTCTTGTTAAATAATATTCCAAAGAGCTCTCTTGAGAACGTTCTTAGTTTAACGTATTCCATTCTCTAGTCTTAGATGATCAATTTACATTTAAAGTACACACTTCAACTCAACATAAAAGATGTCATCCATTAGATCATACAATTAGTTGTGTAATTAGAACAACTTTAGATTCTAAACACAAGATTCAAACACATTGTTTATCCAACATACAATTATGTGTATAACATGACGTCTTCATCACCTCAGTTATATTTCATATTAGTTAAGTCACATTAAGCCAAGTATTGGTACACTATCATCTTTTATGCACTTTAAATATGCAAAAGTAGGAATTCCCATCTTTCTAACATGAGAATGACTACTGGAGAAACCTATTGCACTAGAAACTCAATTTGACCTAACGGTTGAATTGCTTCCTGCAGAGAAGTTGGGTATGTGGAATCACCCGTAAAAATGGTCGTGTTTAGCCTTAATTGAGCACCACTAGTAATAGTCTCATATTCATTCTCCAACTTGAAAAATCTATTTTCCTATACTTGCCTAAAGTAAGTGTTAAAACATTGATAGTTTGCCTCGCTTTAGGAATACTAATCAAACAAGTAGCATACATGATTTTTCTTTTAAAACCACCAGCATTGCACTTACATGTGTTGATTACATGTTCTTATTTTATATGATAAGTTGATTTGACATTATCTTAGTGTTAGATAACTAGTTAAATGTGTAAACCTTAGTAAAACCACTTGCATTGCACTTAAATGTGTTGATTACATGTTCTTGTTTAATACGATAAGTTGATTTAACATTATCTTAGTGTTTAATAACAAGTCAAATATGTAAACCTTAGTACGATTTTATCTTTATAATTCTTGTATCCTTGTTTCATGCTACTAAACGTTTAAACTTAAACTTTATTTGCATGATACTTACTTTCGAATTATCTTTAGCATGATTAACATGTTGCTTATGAACTCATAATATGTCATTTTGATACGTGATAATTTTGATATGATATATCTGTGTTTGAAAGCTATTGGTTGGCATTCATTACATCTATGTGTAGTACGATCCAAATGATACATGCTTCAAATTGTTATGTCTTAAACATGGCTTGCATGAATCTTTCATTTTGTTTCTTTTGCTTCTTGTCACACTATTTGTTTGCTACATGTGCACATATAATCTGTCAAAGTGCTTTTGGTATGACAAACTTTTAGAAGCCTTTTTTTTCTTACAAATTAATCACATAGATTTGTATATCCAAGTATGCTTAAGTGTCTAAGTCTAACGACAAAACAATCTCATAATGAAATGTCTTGAATAAAGTTGTATTCTTGCATAATATGATTGTTTTGATGCTATCTTGTGTGTTGATTTCTTGTCTACTAAGTGCAATGTGTTGTTTTTTGCTTATATAATATGTTATCATTTGATTTCTATCATGTTAACATCTTTTGTCACTAACAAATTTGTTTTTGTGGGTTGATAACAAATTATTTGTTATCTCACTTGGTTCTAACTATTATATGCTCATTTTACATAATCTCCTTTATTGCTACGTAGATTAGTACTATGCTTTATGAGACCCCTAAACTTGCACAAAAGCATATAGAATTAAGTTCTAGAGGGTTGGCTTTGCATTCTTGTCTTTCAACCGACCTTTTTCCAAATCTCATTTTTGCTTCCGCTTTTCAAAAATCACCTCCATCATTATTTAGTTATAACAATACTCTAATCCTATTCACCTTCTATTAGGAAACCACATGCCTCATCATATGATCATCTCATATTAATCGAGAAGAGATGCGTGACTTTAAGGATGAAGTTCATTGTATGCTAACCATCATCCAGAAAAACATCACTAAGCTCATCTCTTTCGTTAACCCGAATAAACTCCTAAACACTTTGTTGTCATTTGATACATTACACATTATGTTAGATGTCCACCAATTAAGGGGGAGAGAAATTCATTCACATAATTGTCTTTTGTCAAATTTTATGTCTCTTAGACTCTACAATACCAACACATAGGTAAACACCACTTAGCTAAAACCGGTTCATGAAACCACAACTAGTTCAACCTTTTTCACACCAATACCTCATCAAGTGAAAACGCATCATGTGTTTTTTACAAACTTCTTCATCTCCACAATATAGGATTTTCCTTAAAATAGCACCTTACAACTTCACTATCTAGAACACCATCATAGGATCTTATCCTTTCTCGCTATATCATGCATGTCATTGTCAGTGCAAACGATATATTAATCAAAATAGCCATCTCCAACACGTTGGTCCATCCAACTCTCACTCATATGATGTCATTCTCATCCTCATATAGGTACTCATTATTAGTATTTTCCATATTGTCTTCACTTCTTTTCAAAGTGATAATCATCCATGTCGGTCAAAACCATGCTAATACTACCTTTCCCATTGTCACCTAGAATAGGTCATTTTTATAATTCGTGTCAATCAATGAACGAATTTATCTTCATCACTTTTATATCTTTTGGTATCTTCATTATATATTCTTAGATAGAACGCATTATTGATTACTCTTGGGTTGAAGCATATGAGAACTTGCTCAAAACAATAGGTTGTTAGCATCAATAAATCATTCAAATCATAACCCTTATGCATCATTGAAATGCAATGTCCATTCATATTTTTTCTTAGCTTTGGTCACTTGACATGACGAAAGGATTGCATGAGTCCATATTTTTTATTTGCTATACATACGAGTTTCTAACTCCTTAATAGCTTCCTACCTAATCACCACCACCTTCCATCACCACTTTCACTAATCATCACCACCATGGATTAGCGAAAACTTACTTTTGTAAATCTCGAGTCATCTACCATCACCACATGAATCCTACTAGTAAACCGACACCAACACTAGCACCACTAGTGGCACACACGGTGGAAGACTTCATATCTTCTTTCTAGGAATTATTTTGTAGGAATTTATCATATTATATTCTCACTTTTCTTATGATTGTAATTAGGAGACTACACTTCATGAGATCTTTGATTATATCATTTATCACATATATACATCTTATTTTTCTTTGTGAAAAAGATGAAATATATTGCACTAATGTTTTTCATTGTAGGTTCATCATCATATACACTCGATTGTATATAACTTACTCATCTAAGGATGAAGTTTGCATCAATTATTTTTCTTATTTTAGGTGCTTCTTGACACCCTAGAACAAGGAGGAATATCCTTTAAGCACTAGTATTGCATCGTCTATACACTTGGTTGTATATGACATATTTGTCTAAAGACAAAGCTTCTATTATACTAATATTTATTTTGAAGGTTCATCTTGACACCCTAGAGCAAGAGGAGCTTCCGTCAAAATTCTTGAATGCATCTTATACACACTTTGTTGTATAACACTTACTCGTCAAATGACGAATATAGTTTTGCACTAATATTTGTTTTGTAGGTTTTAATCATACCCTGACGCCTCAAACAAGGGGAGCAACCTGTCAAGGGAGCATGCACATTTAGCATCATTCTCACTTTTCAACAAGCATTTGTGCTTCGATAAAAGTGGAGAAAATAGGCTAACATTGCTATGCCTTTTTCTTTTCATATATTTCTCATAATTTTTGTTGCATAAAACTAACCTTGATGTAGGTTAAGCCTCTTTATTTAATCCATGGATCCGCTTACCAAACAAGGAACCGGATTGAAGTGGGCGATTTAACTTCACTAGGGATGATGCAAGCTCGCCTTTTTGGGAGAAATGAAGTTAAACTCCAAGGACACGCCCTTTTTGTTTCGACAAAGGGGGAGAAGAGTGTAAACGGAGAAGGTAATGTAAAGGTAGTAAGGATACAAGTAACTTTTTACATTTTACTTTCTATTACGTTTACATATCTTTGTCATCATCAAAAGGGGGAGATTGTTAGTGCAAATATTACGATATTTAATCTATACGGTCTCGTTTGTTTTGATTGATGACAAACATGTAACTTGTAATACATAGCGTAAAATGTACAAGTTACTTGTAATACATTTGTCTCAACATACATTCAACACCTCTCGATGTCTCAAGTCCTCGTATGTTACAACACAGGTTAGTACATGTTTGTTATGTGGCATTATGATCAAACCCATTAACAAATCATATAGAATGTTTAAAATACGTTTAGAGTCACTAAGTATTTTAATAGGTTAACCATTCTATTTAGAACCTCATTTTACATTTTGCATTCACAAGTATTTCAAAAGGTAACTAGACATTTTATTAACTAGTTACATAATACATTTTACAAGTTTACTTTGATAAACATTTTAATCTAAAAATGGAAATACTTGTTACATCATGGCATGCATCATCTTTGAAATCCTTGGAAGATCTCTTAAATATATTGGTTAGATTGACACTCAATATATCAAATGTGATATTGGTAAGATATGGTAAAATCTTGAAAAGATTTGAATAAAGATTTTTTATATTTCTTGTCAGGCACCCACGGCACCAAAATGCATAATGGGCGGAACCCTTTAATTGGTACCGTGGTCCGTGGACGCTCCTGTCCCCTTTTGCCTATAAATATAAGCCCATTGTTTTCTCATTCTTTCATCCCTTCAACACACTTTCTCTCTACCCTTCTTGCATCATTTAGATCTGTAGATAACAATGTAGAAACATACATTAATCACCCTCACCATCACATGATCATAATGCTTCTAACATTCATCTTTGTTGTAAGCATACTCTACATTGATCAACCAAGGAAAGCTTGGAGATCTAGCCATCCCCACTCACCACAAGCTGAAGATCTATCACAACAAGTTTAGGGAACTTGTGATCTTCATCATGAAGGCTTCCTATCAATGGAAGATCATTTAGAAGTAGTTATTCATATCCATTAGAAATTTGTGTCATGGATCATTAGTGTAGAACATCATTGCATCATCACAACACTTTCACCAAACTAGATTAGATGGTTTATGTGTTTGTGCCATAAAACACAAGGTTTGTTATGTTGGGCCATAAAACATAGTAGGATTGGTTGTACCCTTGTAAAAGAACTCGACATCTAGCTTAGTGTCGGAAATATTGTATAGGCGATGTTAGGTTGGTTCTACCTCGAACTAGAACCCGGTATTTAGCTTTGTACCGAAAAAGTGTAGCGATTGTAAGGTTTTCTCGCCGAGAAGGGAGCTTGTTGATTTAGTGAAGTAACTCGAGTTGGGTACTTTCGGGGAATGGAGTAAGGGCGGAAAGGAGATCCGTGACCGAACCACTATAAATCATCGTGTTCGGTTTGCACTTTCCTTTATTTATCTCTTTACTTTTATAGTTGCACTATACTATTGCTTGTGATGTGGTGTGATGTTAATGCTTGTGTGACAACATGGTTTACTATGCTTTACATTGGTCACAAACATTAATTGGAACTTTCATATTATAACAAGCTTCATAAGCGATTTGATACTAAAGATCTAAAGTTTTTTAAACGGTAACGTATTCACCCCCCTCTACGTTTCCACAGTTATCATAAGTAAAATTATAAGGATACATGTTATTTTTGTAAAGCATTTATAGATATAATCATTTAACATCAATTATTGTAATAATTCATTTATTGTAATAGTTTATTAGGATGGGTAAAAACCATAACACATGACCCATACCCATGGAGCATATCCATAATCCATAGAGCTAACCCATGACCCATTGACTAGATGCATTGCATCTTCTAGATACATTGTATCTATTTGGATACCCATGGTCCAAAGTCTGTGACCCATGACCCATAACCCATTTAGGGGGCTACTCTGATCCCCCCCATTTTACCTGGACGGATCCCTCATGTAAGGGATCCATGGGATCCGTGCAACAGTAGTGATTTTTTTCCTATAAATAGTGAGTCATTTATTCATTGTAACTCACCCCTCTTCTTACAAAATCTCTCATATATTCTTTCATTCTTCTAATCTTAGATCTATTGATCTATATAGTAGTTCTTCTTTCTTTTGTTATGATTCTCATATAGGTCCATCTCTAAGGCGATATCACAAGATACTACAAGTCATCCAAGCAAGGGGTCTTTGATTGATTTGTTCCTCCACAAGATTTCACATATTTGTTGTGTTATAGTTGTGTTGGTTTGGTCCTCCGTGTTAAGGACTCGGTATTTAGCTTTGTACCGGAAAAAGTGTAAGCGACGTTGTGAAGGCTTCTCCGCCAAGTTGAAGGAGTTTGTTGACATAGTGCTTGAACTCTCGAGTATGTGACTCGGGGAGTGGAGTAGGGCAAGGAAGGTGTCCTTGTGTTAGGATTTAGAAAATCCAGTAGTTAAAGAGTCGGCCACCTCAAGTATATGTAATCATTAGAAAGCTCGTATTCGTAGTCATATAGTGATAGTAAGTAGTTTATTGTGTAACACCGTGGAGGACGGACGGGTCTTTACCCACTGTATGCCTGATCCATAGCCCGAAAGAGGGCGTCCCATGCATGTAACAATAAATACCCTTTGCCTAGCAAGGCAAAGGGTTGGAGCTTTCATAATACATTTTTCTTTGTCTCACTAAAGTTCCCAACTCTATTCCACTTTCTCTCTCTAAAACTCATAACATTCGACTCATAGTATTGGTTGATTATGTGATTGTGAAAACCAATATGTATCAATTGGTATCAGAGACATGGTTTGATAATCTACCTTACATGTTCTTGGATTATTAGTGGTTTTCATAGGTTTTTGGGTTTGAATGTGTTTTGAGTTGTTTTCATCATTTTGATCACTTTTAGTGTTAAAGTTTTAATTTTGATAGTACTTTTGTGTTCAGAATCATCATAAGTGTTTAGGTTTTGGTTTGGAAGGCTTGAATCATCATGGTTGGACTGTTTTTGGATTGAAAAGTTTAGCTTTTGATAAGTTTCTTTTGGTTAAGGTTCGTGGAAGCGGTTTGTCTCACTTTTTAAGTGGTTTGTCTTATTTTGCTGAAGCGGTTTGCCATCTAAGAGATTTGTGTGTCGAGACAAAGACACAAGAAAGGACAAAGTAGTGGAATTAGTGGACGTACTTGTGTTCCCCTACGGTTTGAGTGTTAAGCGGTTTGTGTGTTAAGTGGTTTGTGTGTTAAGCGGTTTGTCACATTAAACGGTTTGTGTGTTAAGAGGTTTGTCACTTTAAGAGGTTTGTTACTTAAGTTTTTTGACACTTAAGCGATTTGACAATGAAGCGATTTGTGTTGAAATCGATTTGAATGCGGCTTGTCGTTTGTGCGATTTTCTTTTGACACTTGTCATTTCTTCGTGATACATTTTACAGTTTTCTATTGATTTAGTAAAATCCCGTGAAAGAATCTATTTCCCGGTTGAATCAAAGAGTATTAAAATCCCGTACAATTAGAAATCATGTCTACAATCACTTCTTCAAGGTGCGATGACGTTCAAGCTGCCGGATCTGATACTCGTCCTCTCATGCTTGATAGAACTGATAATGACTTGTGGGCTCAAAGAATCAGATTGTATTGTTTAGGAAAAGAGAACGGGGTTAACATCCTTAAGTCTATTGATGAAGGACCATTTCAAATTGGAACGACTAGGGACATTCTCAAAACTGGAACTGATGGAAATGTTACATTAGGGTTGGATAGACCAAGAATGTACGATGAGCTTGATGATAAGGAAAAGAAGAGATATGATGCTGACATTAAAGACTCAAACATCATACTTCAAGGTTTACCAAAGGACGTTTACAAGCTAATCAATCACAACACTGAAGCCAAGGCTGTCTGGGATAATGTCAAGATGCTTCTCTCTGGTTCGGAACTAACTAAGGAAGATAGAGAATCTCAGTTGTATGATGACTTTGAGAACTTTAAAATGAATCGAGGAGAAAGTGTTACTGAATATTATGTGAGATTCCACAAGCTTGTTGATTTTTCATTTTCGTAGTGTAGATATTTTCCGAATAAATACAAAGGAATGTATTTCCCGGGTCGTGTTCCCA
Source organism: Chrysanthemum makinoi (assembly GCA_910596185.1). Lineage (NCBI taxonomy): Eukaryota > Viridiplantae > Streptophyta > Magnoliopsida > Asterales > Asteraceae > Chrysanthemum > Chrysanthemum makinoi. Next base: position 130,161,971 of record OU343217.1, on the reverse strand, counting down.
GCGAGGCATGAATGGAGTTAAACAGCTCACGTCGCGTTTCGGGATTTGAATATGAAAATAAGGAATTTTGCGGTTTTCTACGCTATGAGGCAAGGAATAATAAAGGAAAGCAAGTAAAACTACTGGATCTATTATGGAAACAAGGAATTTAAACTAGATATGCAAATTATAGCTAAAACGCGATTAAACGTAATTATGAAAACGTGATTTAAATGCAACTACTCTAATTTTAACCCATTAAAATGAACAACTATTTTTCTACAGCTAAGCATGATATTTAAAAATTATTTGAAATTTAAAAATATTTTTTTTGGTTTTTCTTGATTTAATTTGAATTAAAAACTAATTTAAGACATTTAAAATAGAGCTAAAATACTAAAAATTAGGAAAACATGCAAGCAAATTACAACACTATTTTTAAAAAATCAAAATTAACTTAAATTTTTTTTTAAAACTGGAATCACATTTTTTTGGCTTTCTCTATAATTATTATGAATTAAAAACTATTTAAAGCTAATTAAATTCTTAGAAAATACTAAAACGACTAGGAAAAATCTGGAAAAATACTTTTTAGGACATTTTTATTTTTTTAAAACTTAGAAAATTGAAATTTAATTTTTCAGATCTTTTTCTAATTTATTTGAATTAAATGCTAATTAAAAAGCCTTAAAAATGAGATTAAATGCAAAAAAATAGCAAAGGACCATGGAAATATATGAAAACTTCCAGAAAATTATAAAATATTACTGAGAACTAGGTAAAATTAACAGAAAAAACTTTGGAGTAGTGGAGATATGATTTGGGCATACAACTGATGAAATAAGCACTTGAAATAAGCTAAAAGCTAACTATAAGCTACCATAAGCTACAACTACCTTAAAATATATGTAATAAACTCACAAATGATTAGACCTTAAAGCTCAAGCTAAAAGCATTTTGGCTACATAAAGTGTTTCATTAAGCTAATTCCAAACGGCCCTGAACCAGCTACTTTAAGCCTAAATTAAGCTAGCTTAAAAAAATCACAAAAAATAAACTAAAATGACCTAGTTAATAACCACCAACCAGAGAGCTTATAACCAGAATTTCAGCTAATTTGGACTTAAAATGAAAGTTTTAAAAATACAAAAGCAACAGCAGTTTGAGACTTAAGTTGCAACTTTGACTTTTTGAAAAACCATGCAATTTGACTTTCATGAACTTTGAATCGTTTAAACAGAATGAAAAGGATGTTTTAAGTGGTTATGGAACTAATATATGCTATATTATCTAGATCTAAGACTAAATGCAAGTAAATTTGATCTAAATTCAACTGATGAGTAATCTATGAACTAATGAAGATGATTTTGACTTACTAAGAACTATGGTGCAATCTAATGACTAATTAAGACTATATTGAGCTAGTACCTACTGTTGCATTAATGATCTACCACTATATCAACCTTAAACTCAGAATTAATCCTTATACCAAACACTATGATCAAGTTTCTATTATCAATATGCAGCCTAAATAAAGTGATTATGACAGCAACTTTAAGCAAAAACCATGATCCACCTAATAAAGCCGTTAAGGACAGAAATAGTGCATATTAAGTATTAAGCTAAAACAATTATGAAATCTAGTGACACAAGCTATCAACGAACTAGAATAATGCAATTTAAAACAGTTAATGCAATTTAAACTAGAAATTGAATTAGAACTTACAAACGTCCAGCCACTATGGCTTTCTTAAGAAATCATTGTACCACTAATCCTAAACCAACAATCAACCCAAATCTATCTATATCCAACCCAAATCCAAAGTTTATATCAGCAAAACCCATGATCCAGCTCAGATATGCAGAACCTTGATTTTGTTTGACTGAGATTATTTTAAGTGTAGAATTTGAGTAGGGAGCTTAATAAGTACTTATTAAGCTACAAGCAAACTTATAAAAACTTATAATAGCAATAACTTAACCTGAATTATACTTGAAAACAGATTTAAGATATTTTTTTTATTTTTCTAATATTTTTCTGAATTTTGTTGTAATTTTTGTTAAGAGATAAATGGAAGCTAAAATTTATAAGAAACAAACTGATATGCTTAAACAAAGTAATAATAAACTCACTAAAACAATAAAACCGTAACTGAGAAATGAATTGAGAATCAGAACTAAATTTAATAAGAAAACACTTGAGTACAGTTTGAAATTCAAATACTAGAATAACAATTAAATATTAAAAACATTTAAAGAACTACTATTCTACTCAGATCCTACTCTACACTACATTAAATACAATGTGAATGAAGGGCCTTTTTATAGGCGAGCTCAAGCTGAGGAAGGATCCAGAACTTCACAATCTGTGCTTTCTCTTGAGAATTCTGAGCCCTTTGATCAGTCCCATTTATCATCTCATAATCTCAGCCGTTGGATAGACACCCCCACGTCACTTCAACCAATCAGAGCACAGAAAAACGCACAGATTGCCAGCTTGGCATTCCGTGTGTCAGCATGTGTCAGTGCAAGTATGGAATTTCCCTTTTGTTGCCTTAATTTTGATTAATTATTGTGAGGGTATTTTAGGGTTCATGGGTGCCTGGGTAAGAAACGTTTTGGGGAAAATCGATTGGCGGGTAAATTTTTTTTATTGTTTTTTCTTTACTACTTTGACTATTAATTAAGTGAGAGTTGACTGGGGTATAAATGGGTATGACCGGTTAGTGGTGTTGGGCCGTGGGGTTATTAACCGGGTATAAGACTTGATTTGGGCTTTGTATAGCTTTTGGGCCAAAGTGTAGTTAACATTGGATTTGGACTAGCTTTGTGATCCAATATTAAACATAGGGACTCAATGTGTAAAATATGAAAATCCAGGGACCAAAGTCAAGTTCTGAAAATGTAATCCAATGACTGAATTTACCAATTTTGAATTCTCACTGGTAATTTCTGTCAATTTCTAAAAGTTAAGGGACTGATTCTGACATTTCTTCAAAGTTGATCATATCTTTCAGAAATCATGAGTTGATATATTATGAAATTTCAGAATTTGATTTGAGTAAACGGTATATTATGAGTTTGGAAATTTGAACTCGATTGAGTTGATATGAATGATTGAGAACACATTAGATGAATTGATTGATAAGATAGTTGATGAGATGTTTAGGGTTCGAATCCCAGTCTGGTCAGTTTTGCTTCTTTTTTTTTTCAACTTTTTGCTTTAAACTAACTTGAAAATAAGCAAAACTAACTATTTTTAACAACTCCTAATTATTGAAAACACTACTAAACAGATGTAACAGCGGATGACAGATTAGGATCATGAGTTCAAGAACAATCAAAGCTAATCAATCCTAAATGAGACTAAAAGCAACAAAAGCTAAAGGAATCCTACATTAAGCTAACGCAAATCAAGTAAACTAGATTACCTAAACTATATCTATTCTAAAATAATCAAATAAGCTCAATCAAAAGGCAATAAGTACCTAATAGAGGCTATGGTAGCAGCAGCTAAGGGACATAAATGACTTCTATTGCTAGCTTAAAGAAACTACTTAATAAAATCTAAAGGCCTAACAAAAGCAAGACAACTAAAGCTTATACTAAGGGCCACTTAGGGAACCAAAAATCACTAATCAAAAGCATCCAATTAAGCTACAAATCATCATGCAAAGCTACTGATCTGGACATGTTAGTTACAGCAGATATATAAAAGAAAAGGGAACATTGCAGGCATATATTAAGCTAAGGGAAAAAGCTCTAAAATGCCAACTAAGGCCAAAAACAGATTTCCTATGCACTATACTACAAGAGGGAATCAAACACAAAGAAATTTTATTAACTGAAAAGCAGAAATGAAGCTGCCAAAATGACTTATCTGTGACAGTGAATCAATGGTACAGGGCAGCAATTGATCTATCCACCAACTTTCAAGCCAATGCAGCCTAAGTAAAACATTTTTTTTTGATTTTTTTCTTTTGGGAAAAGTGAAACAAGCTGATGAAATCACTATTTTTAATTTTTAAAATTTTTTATAACAAACTTAACTGACTAAAATTAACTTGTGAAACTGTCTAAAACAACTTTGGGACAAAAGAAATGAATCGGAGCATTTTTGATCAAAACACTTTAAGACACAAAATGAGATTTGAGAATTGAGATTTAACTTGAGACAACTATTAAACATATTCCACTCTTGAACTAACCCAATTTCAACACATCTACATGGCTAGAATATGAAAATTAAGACTGATCCAAACGCTACTTTTAGAATCCCAAATTGCACTAAACACTTAAATCATGAAGAAAATAGATTGAGACTGAATTGGATTGACTGAATTCAGAAGTTACTTTTAGAATCCAAAACACATTAAACTCTACTAACCAACAACTTAAAATCAGAAGTTACTTAAAAACTTAATTGACCTTTACCTTGACTGAATTTTGACTTTAATGGACTTTTTGCAAAAAAAAAAAAAAACTTTGAAATAAGAGCTAATTAACCACAACAAACACTAAAGAGTAATTATCAACAACTTCAGTAATATGAATGAATTATAAGCAGAAAATAAGCACTTAATAAGCAGTTGACTAATTTTGACTTTTATTAAAATTGAATGAAAATACAATTTAAAGCTTGAAACTGAAATTACAATTAAACTACAATGCTTTTTAACTAATTAAAAACAATTTGACAGAAAATTAAACGTGGTAACAATTCTCTAAAAACAATGAAAATTGGACAAGCTCTCTTGTGGAATGAAAGGGTCTTTTATAGCTGCTGTTGATGCTTGGGATGCTTCTGGATCCTTGAATTATGTCTATTGATCAATCATGTGAATCATGTCATCTTCTCACAGCCTTTGGATCAAGTATGTGATGTGGCAGGACCAATCTAATGCTCCAAATTGTCCACCCTGGCGATCCTGAAGCACACACCTCTGACACGTGTGTCAGAGGCTTCTAGAAGCACTATTAAGTATGGGTAAATTGTTGGTTTTCAGGGTAAATGGGATTGAGGGTAAGGAACAGTAACAATGGGGGATAAGGGTTTTAGGTGCGTATTGTTTTAGGTGTTACTCCGTATTTTATTTTAGTTTGACTATGGGAAAGGAGGTGTTGACTGGGTGGGTAAAAAGGTATACGAATCACGTTTATTAGATGTGGGCTTGGGGTTTATTATGGAATGCTGGTTTGGGCTCGAAGTAATAGATGGGATGAAAGGAAATGTGGGCTTTTGTTGGGTAAATGGTAGATGTAGTATTGGTTGGTTATCATGGTCTTTTACATGTACTATCCAATTAATAGCTTAAGGACCATTTATGTAATTTTAAAAACACCAAGGACCCATGATGTAAATTATGAAGTGGAATTTATGAGGGATGAATTATGTGATTATGGGTGAGTGAGGGGTAATTTGTGAAACCTCCCAATCTTGATCCAAAAATCCGTAAAATGCACTTTTGAGCTTCAAAGTCCATAAAATAGCATCCCGACATCGGCTTTTGCACTCTTCTTTCTCTCGTGCTCGGTTTTCTTCGGTTTTGGGTTCTTTTTGTTAGTTTTGTCATATCCGTATCTGCACATGTATAAACTCAAGAAACGATCAAATATTAGACATAAACAGCTCTTTTCTTGGTTATTTTGGGCCTATTTTGGTAAAGAAATGGTATGTGTTTTAGCACATACCAAAATACCCCAGACTTGACGATTGTCGTGTCCTCTTGCAATGCAATCAACTCACGCTTCTAAAACTAATGATTCAATCTCTTTCTACTAAACCTATGAGAAGTAGCAAAGATTCCTCAAAAGAGATTAAAAACCTTTAATTCTAAAAACGCCCCGTTTACCTTTTATTTCACATATAGATATTACGATTAAGCATATTCTGATTGTGAGTGACGGTTTGTTGAACTTTCATTTCGATCAATAACTCCAACATTTTTCAAACGACATTTTAGGATCATGGAGTAGGAAACACAACACAGCGTGAAGTGACCATACGGATAGAATACATCGTCCCTGATTTTTCACAAGTCCCCAAACTAAGTGTAAAATCGAAATCATTGTTAATTATGACTCTAGATGCTAACACTACCCATGGAAGTTACTTTTGTAGTTACCTTTTGCTCCCATTTTCCTATTTTCCTCTAATTATTTTGTTTTTGGTGAGAAATGAATTTCTTCAAATTTCTCGTTTCGATAATTTTTATTCCGATAAAGATATGAAGTTAAGTCGCTAATTAGTTGTCCACATTCCCTCGAAAACCGTTGCACACAAGAATGAGGTCCACATCAAGGTCCTAATTTTACACGATTTAGGGAGAATATCCTTTTTATGGCGACCGAAACAACTCATCTATGAGTCCAGAGACAGAAGCTTTATTTAGACATCTCCCGGATTCAAAGTTTGGCTTAACACTATTTCAGCACATTTGCATTTTTGCAATTTAAGCCCTTGGTCTTTTCAACCACTAACTCAATGGGATTACCGTTTTATCAGAAGTCTTATTATGACTTTGGATTTTCCTCAACCTTTTTAGAAGTCCATGACAACGGGGGTACCGTCGGACATAGAAAACTTTTATGGCTTTGGATTTTTCACTTTACACATTTGGGCTTTATTTCATGTTAATTTTTGTGCCAAACTTCGAATCCTACGGTTTTTATACCGCAACACTGACATTACCTCGATGTGTACCCACTCTCATGGGCAAGGATTCTCTAAAGAAGATAAAGAACTAACTATCGTCAAAAACTCAACATCTCTAATTATTTATTCACAGACATGGGGTGAAACAATCTTGTGGGAACAAAAAGCCATAAGTACTTTCGATGGGCTCTAAAGAGAACCATCTACTCCACGCTTTGCATCTAAACTCGTAAGTAACTCTATCATTCATCGATCTCCGCAAATTTAAAATCCCAAATGATGAGATCCGCGGATGCTTAGCCGATAATTTTAGATTATCTATGGTTAAGGGAACAAGCTAGGGCTCAACACGCCCGGTCAAGTCAGAATTCCATTCCTACTCTCACCAGTGGAAAGTCAACAAGGTGTCAAAACATATATTAACTTAGCAAATGCTTCGTAAAATAATCTCAAGTCTCGCATTTTTAAAGTCACTTATTAGAAACTAGCAAATTCTTGTTCAAGCTTCGCAAATTTAAAATCACTTAGGGAGACTTGCAATTTCTTGGCCTTGTGAGATAGAATCGCATTTTATAGCCTCTTGTCTAAGCAATTAGCAAAGGCTTTTACAAGAAAACACATATTTAAAGTAACTTCTAAGAGACTAGCAAAGACTTTTCAATCATAAAACTAGCAAAAGCTCACAAAAATTTTAAAATATTAACATTTTTGCAGAATTGTTTTTTTCATTTTCTAAGTAAAAACGGGGTTGCGAGAGTACACGACAAAAAATAAAAAAGTGCAGTTAAATCAAATCGAAGATTACCCACCCCAGACTAAAACAAAACATTGTCCTCAATGTTAAAAGACAAGGGTATCAACGAAAATCTAAAAGCCGTTTATTAAGTATGCTTAAAGATAAACGTTTGTTGATAAGATTAGGATATTGGATTTCCATCAGCATCGATCATGAGACTCGAGTGGAGAAAAGACAAACTTCGAGCACGAGAGTCTTCATATCGATGAAATCCTGGACAAAAACATCAAAAACAACCAAAAACGAGAAATCGAAGAGGCTAACCCCTTCATAACACTTATTAGAAAATAGAAAGAAGATAGAGATAAGCATGGGGTGCCTCCCACGAAGCGCTACTATTTTTCTTCAACGAGTCCCCGAATTCATTTGTCCTTGGGGAAGCAAGTGGAAGGGATACCCGGATCAAAGATGGTATCCTCACATCGGAGGGAAAAAGAATGGGTGGGTTGGGAGGGAAAGAAAATGTCGGGCTCCAGCACATAAAGGTTAAATCCTCACAAACTTACAAAAGGTTTATCAAGAAAGAGTGATCCATCATTCGGCAGTTTAGCGGGCGGACGACGGGATGACGGATCACAATAAGAATACTCCATAGAAGAAAGGAGTCCATGGTACAGAGAAATGTTTCTTAAAGGTTCAACAACAAAGGCATCCAACGGAGGATCCTTTTCTCGAACAACGGTTTTAACATAAAGCTCATTAATGAATATCCGGGGTTTAAAGATTTTGTCTTCATATGTGGGCTCACCAGGATAAGTAATGGGGGACTCATCAGAGAAAGGAGAGTCAAGAAATCTATCACATAACAACACATCCCCCTCGGGATTATCATCAGCATCCTCAATACCCGGTGGTATCAAGTCATCAAAAGATAAGTCGATTTCTTCCATATCAGAATCACTTGGCGGTTTATCAAGAATATCGTCTTCAACCACTTTAATTAATTCATTCATCTCAGGCTCCATTTCAAAATTAATCTCCATAATATTCTCAGTGTCGGATTCATTACTTTTTTCATCTTGCATAACATAACAAGACGGAAGAGAAAGGTCGGAACACAGAGATGGGACAAGTGGTGTGCTCTGAGAGCTAGCAATATCCACCACTTCCGTTGTGCTCTCTGAATTGGACTCAAAATCTTTGTCGAAAAGAGGATTAACTTCGCAAAAGGTATAGTTGTCATTGAACTAAAAAATTGGATTCGAGAAAATCCCGGAAGTAACCTCAGAGATGTCAAGAGAATCACATAAAAGAGAATCACAATCACTGTCAGATACATCCTCGGACTCACTTGGGATTGGGTCAAGGCTATCAACGCTAGAAGATTCCTTTTCCGAAATAGTGCTAAGAGGCTCGTCCCCCATTATGAGAGAGTCAACGGGATCAATAATGTTTGTAGAAATATGATCATCGTCCTCTTCCAAAACGACGTCACTTCTCTCAACCGGCGTGAGTGAAGGGTAAGGGTAGGAAATGAAAGTCTCAGAAAAGAGAGAGGTTTCAGCCGACAAACTCTCATAATATTCTTTCATTTGAATGGAATCCTCATCATCATCGAAAACGAAAGTCTTGCGATATTGGGTTGTTATAGCATTGTAGACGTCGTCATCGGTGGCTTGACAATCATAAAAAGGATGGGGACCACCACAATAATTACATCTTTTGGAAACAGTATCAACGGGCTCTGGTTTTTGCTTCATGCATCGAATATCATTGGTAATCTCAGCCATCTTAACCGGTTTATTTCTTGATGTTGGAACTTTCGATTTGTTCTCGATGATCGTCAATATATCCCTTGGGGTACGATACAAGATATTGCCACCGGCGGCTGTATTAAGTGAATCTTGATCGGTTTGCGTTAAAGCATTGTAGAATATATCGATCTGGAGTAATTCCGAGAAACCATGAAGTGGGCATTTCTGTAGGAGATCTTTGAATCTTTCCCATGCCTTACCAAAACTTTCATCAAAACGCTGTTGGAAGTTTGTAATTTCGTTCTTAAGATTTTTCGTTTTAGAATAAGGAAAGAAACGATTTACAAATTTTGAAACGAGATCTTCCCAAGCAGTGATCGATTGAGGGGGTTCTTTATCGAGTCAATTCCGAGTTGCCCCCTCGAGAGAAAATGAGAATAACATCAACTTAATTGTGTCATGAGGAACATCCTTATATTTCATAGTCGAAATTAAATTATCAAACCATCTGATGTGAGCATAGGGATCGTCCCTCTCAAAACCATAGAATGGGTTTGACATAATTAGTTGAATTAAACCGGTTTGTATCTAGAAATTTTCGGACAGAATCTCTGGTACAACGATAGCATCTTCGTAACCCTCGGTGGGTACTTGGAGCAATTCTGACATCGTACACGTATCCGCCATTAGAATTAAACATACAGAGGGTTAAGAGGAAAGAATTATCGGTTTAGAGGATAAAGAATATAGAATTAAATGGTTCAAGAGGGTAAAGAGATAAAGAATTGACGGTTTAGAGGATAAAGACGATTATTTTTGGGTTTTTATAAATCGAAAGCAAAAAAGGAAAACAAATTTTGAAAAGGAAAATATTTTTGGGTTTTTATATAAGAGATATTTACAAAAACAATGATAACTTCTCGGGGAAGGATCTTCAAATATGTGACAACTCGTAAATTCCTCGATGCATCGTAATTGGAGAAACATCGATTTGAGCGATCGTTTGATTTAATTTGAGATACGAGCCGTACTTTATATAATTTTATTGTTATTTATATTTTAAAAATATTGGCATAACTCTCGTGTCACAAATCCTTCGTTTACTAAGTTAAATGAGTCCCGATCCTAATATATCGAAAGTTTTATAAAGTTACACCTAGGGTCCTTGGGATAGTTACATCTACGCCCCTAAAGTTTCATATGAGCAAGATTAGTCCTCCCTAGGGTATAAATACCCCTACAAGCCTCACACACCTCATAACTCACACACTTACTCTCTCTCTCTCTAAAATAAACTCTCCCAACTCTCTCTACATTATCTGGCGACACCCTTAGGGTTCCGGCGCCGTCACCGGAATCCGGCCAATTTTCGGCCACCTCCAATAATTACACCACCCATCTCAAATGATAGATCGGGTGATTATGGTCTCGTTTATGCAACATATACACAAAGAAACAACCCCACGCGCCTCAAATCTACAATTTTATATTTTTGATTCTAGGGTTTTTAAGGAAAAACATTTTCTAAGGGTCGTGATTGGTTTGGGGTACTCGTGAAAAGACACCACCAAACGAGTTACGAGTTGTACTCGTTTCTCTTCCTTTCTCAATCGGTAAACCAAACGACTCCCCTCTATATTCTTGATATATACTGTTTTTAATTGAAAATATATTGTTTGTGTTTATGTTTTCGTGGGGTATAAAAGTATGACAACAGTTTTAAAAAATGTTCGTGGGTACAAGATGATAACAAAACGGATTTTGTACGGTTTTTGGTAAATAACTCATGTGGTAAGGTAACGAAAACAGGATGGTTGTGAGGTTTGGTCTCGATTTGTAGTTGAAATATCATGTTGGTGTGCTCGTATGGTGTTAAGAAAATTTTAGGTGTTCGTTTGGATGTCCTGGATTTGTAACAAGTTGGGTGAACCCACTGAGTCAGAACAGTGGAATCAGTGAGTCAGGTCACGGGACTGAGTCGGGTAAGACAAGGGTTTCGGGTCAATAATAGAACGGGTCTTATGGGTCTTGCCTATCGAGTAAGATTTAGGTCACTAGTTGGGTTGGTCTAATTACCATGGGTAAATATTTGGATCTGTTGGGCTCAAGGCCCAATTGGGTGGATCTCGTGTCTTGTTTTTGCTCGGGCTTGGGCCTAAGTTGTTGGTTGACCAACATATACCATTAGTCTTGTGTTCGACCCGAAGGATAAGCCAATGTTTATTTTGTTTTGATTCATGAATCGGTTATATGACACAAGTAAAAATGAGTTACGGGTAATTAGATTACGAGTATTACTTGAATAAGATTTGATAAATTATGAATCGTGAACGATTGTTAATATAGAATATCGAAACGGTTAATGACGGACTAGTTGGGATTATGTGACGGGTTAATAATATACCTATATATAAGTACCTAACGACTTGATTTTGTAACGAAGCAATTATATAACAATAATGGAGTAAGACTATCGTGGCAAACGATATTTGACTTGAATGAATAATAAACGAGTTATGCGTGAGTGATATGATAAACATTAAGAAACTATCTACTTGCTTAATATCTAATATTGAATATTTCGCTTACATTATAAGGTACAATTACGGTAAATGAGGTTGGAATAACATTGAGTACGCAAGTTATATTTGTTACGAGTATATTAAAGGTTTTGTCTTAAACGTGTATAATATTTAGACTCGAAAATGAGTTTGAGATATTTGTTTGTGGTATGCTTAAATATTATGTTTTCACATTTTAACTTATAATGAAATGTATTATATATATATATATATATATATATATATATATATATATATATATAGATATATATATATATATTGTTGACGAATACGTTTTATTTAATTATAAACTTTTATTTACTACAGTAATAACTCACATTTTATAAATACATGATAAGTGTAAATACGGTTTATGATCTTGAAATAACTAACGATAACGAGTTATAGTGATTAATATGTTGTACTTTACTAAACGTTTTGGCTTAAATGAGTTTAATATATTTGTTTTGCGATAAACTAAATATTTCGTTTCACATTTAAGCTAATATTGAATCACATAACTATAAACTATTTATTGATATGGTTTAATATATTATAAACCCTTATTAAATACGATGGTAACTCGTGTTTCACAACACATGTTAGCTTTTATAAAATTGTTTGGGAATATTAATTTGGTAAGATAACTTATTAAAGTCGTAGTGATTTGGGAACGTTGGAATAAACGAACGTGTCATTTATAGTACACTATTTACTATACCTTATATGAAGCAATTTCGGGTAAACTTGTATGATTATGAATAACGATTGGGACACCTTTATTAATTGAGAAATAAATGGAAACTTATCTTTTATTATTGAACCTGTATGTTTGGGAATTGTTGGGTAAATAGTCGAAACTTATCAATTAACCTATTTGTGTCACATAAATAGTTGTCGTCATTCCTAGTCTTTGACTAGCTTGAGTATTGACAATATTTCTTAACTTGGTCGATGTCTTTTCCTTTTTGGCGTGAGTTATGGTCTGTATGTCTCGATTTTGTCGATGTCTTCTTTTCCTTCACGTGAGTTGTACATCGCGTCTATGTTCCTTACCACCACACAAAACGTTAAAACGAAACTTTCGAGATAATGATTATGAACTTTTGGGAAAGATAATGTACTTTTGAAAGTAACGACATGAATGATCCACGAAAACTACAACACATTACATTCTATTGATTTATTTATCGTATGAGCTGTATTCTAAGAATATCGTATACGCATTAGGTTGCGTCACAACTTTTCTATTGTACTCGTCGTACATTCTTTTGGATGCCATGGAGATTAACTTTAGATGCCAGTCATGTCAATAGTGAATAGTGCATTGCTTTGCCATGATTACCTGTTATCTTCTGCAAATGTTTATTCGTGTATTGCTATGGCTATGGTGAGTTTTATAGCCCCACTTTTATATACGTTTTAACTACGTTTTGAACTATTTTGGGGTGAGAATCATGATGCTGTTTTTGGACCGTTAAAACTATTTGGATTTGCTTATATGCTTGACTGTTTAGATAGATGTGCGGTAGTTGTTGCCTTAGTCTAGGTTTAACCGTGCCTAACTAAGAATAGACTTCTACCTCGACCTAGTCCGGTGTTGGCAATTGTTCTAGATTTTGCCAAGACAGTGCTGGACTTGAGTCGTTGGGCCCGAGTAGTCCATGGATGCGGGACATGTGTTATGATTGGTGATCCGGGTAGGATCGGTGTGAAATGGTATTTATCTATCTTAGGTCTTGCATAGCAAATCAACTCTTACAGGTCCGCTATGATTTTGTTGAACTTAAACCTATGAACTCACCAACGTAAGCTGACCCTTTTAGCATGATTTCTCAGGAATTTGAGAGGTGTTTGGAATACGTGATCGGTGGAAGCTTGGCAAGAAGGAGGGTTCAAGGATAAATTCTAACTCTGATAAACTTTGGGGACCTATCTTATTAAATAATGTTTTGGGACTAATATTTACACTTTTGTACTAAATGTTTTGAATAACATATTTTGGGATTGGCTTTGAATGATAAATGACTATCTTTTTGCTATACTTGTGTGCGATACCAATCCAATAGTAACGCCCCGAAAACTTGATTATGTCTTCCGCTGTACCGAGATTTTGGGGTGTTACAGATTGGTATCAGAGCTCAAGGTTATAGAGAATTAGGTATTTTATAAACCCTAAACTATAACCACTTTTTGAGAAAATTGATCCTCGACCGACGCACGCCCGCTTGCCAAGCCGAAGCTTCTTAATTGATTATGGTATGAATTACGATTTGAATTATGAGATGATCTGTTAACGGATATTGTGAACGGATATTGGAAACATTATGATTTGGAGATATGATTATTGATTTTGGGTAAATGAGATGTGATTATCGAGATGTTACGGAATTGGATTTGTGTAAACGGTATATTATGAGTTTGGAAATTTGAACTCGATTAAGTTGATATGAATGATTGAGAACACATTAGACGAATTGATTGATAATATGATTGATGAGATGTTTAGGGCTGATTTGATAATGGTTTGATTGAACACTTGATTGCGCGTGTGCCCTGTTAGTAGACGATTTAAGTCTACCTATCTTAGTAGTTCACTATAAGCATTTCACATTCTTATACAAACAATGTAAGCATGTCCTCATGCTTACGCATACCCCATAGGCATTTCTATATGCTTATGCACGCCCTATAAGCATGTCCTCATGCTTATACATGTACAACAAGCATGTCCTCATGTTTTCGCACGCGCTATACCTTTCACAGAGTGTGGAGTCCCAAACCTTAAATCTATAACACTTAGCTTATACTAAGCAGTTGCCTTGGGTATATCCCAAAACAATAAAGAGAAAACTTTGTATGAATATACACAAATACGTGGGATCTATTGGAATGTTTTTGGAAGATTAAAGTGAACAAATGAACACAAAGTGTACACAAATCCTCCCCTGAGGCATATGCCTCCCCTGAGGCCTATGCATCCCCTTAAACTTTGTAGTTAAGGGTTAAGCATACCAATATGGACCACAAGGTGTTGAAACCTTGGTCCATCAAAAGCTTTTGTTAACAAATCCGCCACATTATTATCAGTGTGAATTTTAACCACTTTTATCAAATGTTTGTCATATGCATCTCTTATAAAGTGGTGGCTGATTTCAATATGTTTAGTTTGACTGTGAAAAACTGGATTTTTAACAATGCATATGGTAGTTTGATTATCAATAAAAATTATTGTGTTCATGAAATTATACCCATAATCCAACAATTGATTTTGTATCCAAAGAACCGTCACAGAATTTGCAGCAGAACATACTCTGCTTCAGTAGATGAGGTAACCACAATAGTTTGTTTCTTGCACTGCCAAGAAATCAATCTCTTTCCAAGGAATTGGCAACCTCCAGTTGTGGATCTCCAATCCAGATTTGCACCAGTATAGTCACTATCACTATATGCTTCCAGCTTAAATGGAGACTCTTTTGGGTACCAAAGGCCTAAATGAGGTTGACCTTTGAGGTACTTAAAGATCTTCTTGACAACATTGAGATGTGAAGTAAGTGGAGTGACTTGATGGCGAGAACATACACTCACAGAAAAAGTAATATCAGGCCTTGAAGCTGTTAAATACATCAAAGAACCAATCATAGATCTGTATAAATGAACATTCATAGGTGGATCTGCTTCATTGTTGGTCTTTGTCTTTGGAGCTTCATAAGGTGTAGTGGCAGTCGTGACACTCTCCATTCCAAATTTCTTCAAGATGTCCCTCACATATTTGTCCTGATTGATAAAGATACCATCAGGTTTCTGCTGAACTTGGAGACCCAAAAAGAAAGTCAACTCCCCTATAGCACTCATCTGAAACTCTCCCTTCATAAGCTCCTCAAACTCCCTACACAAAGCTTCTTTTGTGGATCCAAAATTACTGTCATCCACATACACTTGCACAAGAATGATGTCTTTGGAATAATTCTTAAGGAAAAGTGTCTTATCAATTGCACCTCTTCGATAACCATGCTTCAGCAGAAATGATGAAAGCCTAGCATACCAAGCTCTGGGTGCCTGATGTAGTCCATAAAGAGCTTTGACTACCTTGTAAACATGATTAGGATGATCTGGGTCTTCAAATCCTTTAGGTTGAGTGACATAAACCTCCTCTTCTATTTCACCATACAGAAAAGCACCTTTAACATCCATCTGATAGACCATGAAACCCATGTAAGATGCATAAGCCAAGAAAATCTGTATGGCCTCAACTCTAGCCACAGGTGAAAACACTTCATCATAATCAATCCCCTCCTTTTGTCGATACCCTTGAGCAACTAATCTTGCTTTGTTTCTAATGACAACACCCCTTGCATCTCTCTTATTTTTCAGAATCCATTTAGTCCCAATTGCATACTTGCCATCAGGTAGTGGTACCAATATCAAAACTTGCTGATTTTGAAATTGTTGCATCTCTTCTTGCATTGCCTCAAGCCAACTTGAGTCTTCAAGAGCATGAGTAACACTGGTTGGTTCCACTTGAGAAGGAAAACAAGCAAACAGACAATGTTCATAGTCTGTGTGATTGTCTCTTTGCTGATTTGAGACATAAGAGATAAAAGCCACTTGAACATATTTAGAACTTGTCATAGTACCCCTAGTTCTAATAGGTGCATTAGGATCACCAATAATATTAGACTGTGGATGAGCATTGTTTATCCTTTTAGTAGCAGTGGTGTTGACATCAATGGAGGTATCAAGATTAGTCACAGTTGGTTCAAAATCAGTGTCATAGGAAGGTGAGGTGAAGATGCCAGCTTTGGGTTGATGATGACCAAGATCTGAAGGTTTTAGAAAATGTGTATAAGGTTCTCCAAAGTCTGTTGACACTCTAGTAGAAATAGGAGTAGAAACAGCATGTCTTTCAGCAGATTTGGTGATGATAGGAGAAACAGGATCACTTTCAGCAGAATTGTTGTTTCCACTGATTGCTTCACTTGCACTCTCCTCAGCATTCCTCTCAACATCTAGATTAGCTGCATACTCTTATTTCTTAAGCCTAGTAAGGTCCTCAGCATAGTGTGATTCATCTTCACTCTCATCAGCAGAATCTTTAGAAGTGTCACCTACAAAATTGTTAGGGGAGAAAGAAGGCACAACAATGGGTTGTTCATCATCTTCAAACTCACTGTCAGAATCAGCATCCATAGTACCTGCATTGTTAGTTGGAGACTCTTGAGTACCTGCATTTTGGTTAGCCATATGTCTAGAGTAACCCAAATAATCAGTTAAGTAATCAAGGTCAAAAGACCAAACATGACCCTGTCCTTGAACATTAGGCTTATCTTCTAGAAATCTCAGGTTCAAAGTCTCCTCAATCTTCTTAGCAGATAAATTGTATACCCTATAAGCCTTACTATGAGCAGAATATCCCACAATATAACCATCATCAGCTTTCTCATCAAATTTGCCCAGTGGATCACTTGTATTCAGAATGGTCACTTGACAACCAAAAGGTTTAAGGTAATGAATAAGGGTAATGAACTCTTTTAGCACTGGAGATGTTTCATCTTTAGTCCTTAGAAAGAATACCCAACAAAATCTGCTATAGCCATCAGTGATAACCAGACAAAAATACTTGTGATCATTGCTTCTAACTTGAGTTGGACCAAAAAGATCCATATGAAGCAACTGAAGAGGTTCAGAAATAATGCTCACAGCAGTAACAGCTTTGTATGAGGCTCTGTGTTGCTTTCCTTTGTTGCAGGCAACACAATTATGATCATTGGTGAAAACTTTGGAAGGAAGACCTTCAACAAGACCCAGTTTAGAGAGCTTGTTTTTGGTCTTGAAATTCACATGAGCCATCCTCCTATGCCATTTGGTAGACTCATCCAGAGATGCTTTAGCCACCAAACAAGTTAAGTCACCTTCAAGTTTAACATCAGATAAGTTGAATGTATAAAGATTGTGATTTCGAGGAACTCTCAGCAGAATTGTTGTATCTTCTGGTAGTTTGAAGTCTTTAGATAGCACAAGACATTCATCCTCTGAGAAGAGTACTTTGTTCTTGGTGTCACAGATTTGTGAGACTGAGAACAAATTGAAGTGTTGGAGTTCCTTGACATAGTATACATTCTCAAAGTCTAGTTGAGGTGTTTTGATGGTCCCTTTCCCAGTAATTCTTCCATCACTTCCTCCAAAGGTCACATTGCCTCCTCCTTCAATGGGTACAAAGTTGTGCATCATATCTCTATTTCCTGACATACTTCTTGAGCAACCACTATCAACAATGCCAACATCTTTATGCTTAAGAGGATGATCCGACAACAACAACAAAAATATACAAAATATTAGTACACTATGGAGGCTCAAATCATTACTGACTTGAACCTGCCTTGTGGATCATATGATTTATGCCATGCAGATGTATAAGATCCACTATTTTTCTTGGGTTTCCATTGAAATTTAGGTCCCTTTTTATTCCAAGAACAACATGCTGAGGGCTTGACAGCAGTATCCCAATATCCTTTCCCAGCAGTCATTGAGTCAACATATCCAGGCCGATAACCATTATTAAAATATGAACTTGTTGGTTGTATATATTGTCTAGCAACTGAAGTTCTCCAAGAATAAGGAGAATTGGTATAAGTTACTTGTGGAACATAAGGTGGTATATTATTAACATTAGTCCACATTGGTCTAGATTTCCTATAATCATCACACCTACCCATCCTTTGCTCATGAAAATCACAATCCTTAATTAAATGAAATTTACTTCCACACACAAAACATGTCTTCTGTTTAGAAGATTTATTCAAACCGAAAGATGTTCTATTACAAGTAGAAATATTCAAACCAAAACCATGAACAAAATTGTTTTTAACAGAATTATTATGCAAAGAATTAAAAAGCAAGTCTTTAGAGGAAACTGTCTTGGAAGTTGGTTCCTTGGCAGCAACTCTGACATGCTTATTGGTAGTCTTGGGTGCAGGCAGGGGTGAAGACTTGGGAAGGTCAGACTTGTCATTTGAATCACACTCTATAGACCCTTTCTCGGAGGACTTGTCACTGTTAACACAAGAGACAAAGTCAGTAGATGAAGTATCAGGGTCTGGCAAGTCTTTTGACTTTTTGCCATATAGATGGTGTGATCCATCGAAGTCAACAGTAATGGAAAGGTCAATGGGCATGTGCTCAACTCTAATAGGTCCACGTACAGCATGTAAGTCACCTTCTTTGACAAAATTAGCTAAGCCTGTTGGTGTAGATTTACGCCCATCATTCCTAGCTTCCAATCCTACATACTTTTCGAAACCTAAACCTATTGTAGAGGTCACAGATTGACTACTATAGATGTAACTAGCTAGCTTGTTCCCATTCAATAACCATTCATTATGCCTAGCTACCTCCTCATCTAGTTTCTGTTTGAACTCTAGATTTTCTGACATTACATCTGCTCTTAACTTCTCAGATCTTCTTAACTCATTTTTAGTACATTCTAGTTCACTCTCTAACACCCTTAATTTTTCATCATAAGCTATTTGATTCTTCTGAAACCAAACCTTTTGTTTTTCTAATGTTTTTAAAGCCTGTTTATAAGCTTCAACTTCAACATAGCATTCATTATATTTAGGTTTCAAAATATCATATGCTTCCTTGAGTTCATTATAACGCTCACTACAACCAAACAAATAGTTTTGTACCTGAGAGATGCCCATCAAGGCAATTTGATCATGCTTATCCTCTGAAGTACAACTTGCAATCAACCCAACATTATAAATACCAGGACCATCATCATTTTCCTGCTCATGTAGCTTCCAGTCCACATTGGTATCAAGAGTGACCAAAGCAGCTGAGCCCTTTGAAGTTCCAACATCCCTTTGATTCTGCTGATAAGAAGAGTATCTCACCTCATCACCAGCTTTCCTATCTTTGCACTCTCTGGAGAAGTGACCCATCTGTTGACATATAAAGCACTTGACCTTCTTTTTGTCAAACCTTGCTGGATCTCTTCCTTGGAAGCCAAACTTCCTCCCAGCTTTACGCTCAAATCTCTGGATTTCCAAAGAAAGCATAGCCACCTGCCACTTCAGCTTCATCTCTTCCATATCCAGTGGATCCACCTGTTCGAAATCCTCATAAGCAAGTTGCTGCTGAGGGTCATAATCAGCAAAGAAGGATCCAAGCACATCTTCCATTACACCACCAGTTTTAGATTGAGAACTTGATGGAGTGGTAGTGTAAGATGATGATGAGTAAGTTGGACTTGGAGCATGAATCATCTTTGGGGTGGAGGCCCCAACAAATGCTGTGTGACTAGCAGTAGATGATGAACGAAAAGGACTACTTACATCATGTTCAAGAGCTTTAAATTTGTTGTACAGCTCATCAAAAGTAAGCATATCCAAACCACCTTTAGCTTTTAAAGCAATGCTAACTTGTAGCCAGGATTGAGGTAATGATCTCAGGAACTTAGAATTACAATCATCATTATCTGGCTTTTCCTTCAGCTGATTAAACTAACTTAAAATCTTGTGAAACCTGTCATAGCCCTTGTGTATTCTTCCTCTTCAGAGATTTGAAAATCTTCAAACAGTTGTCTCAGCATCGACTTTCTCATTCTCCTAGACTCCTCATTCCCACCAAACTTCGCCTTGATTGCTAACCATATGTCCTTAGCATATTGCATGAAGTGAAAGTCACTCAAGTGATCCTCAGGAATAGCTTGAAGAAGAATCGTTTTAACCTTGGTTTCTCTCTGAACTGCCAGTAACTCTTCAGCAATTTTGGGAGGAACAAAAGTAAGATTACCATCAGCATCTGTGGTAGTTCTCTTCAAACTGTTTCCCTACCTTACTATCTGTCATAGATTCCAATCAATGTTGGAGATTCAGTTCTGCATCTTCATTGCCCATAAATCGTATTCCTCCCTTTTGAGGTAAGGAAACTTAGCATTACTATTCGAGAGACTTAGTTGTTGCAGATGGGTGGAGTTTTGGTTGTTGGTGACTTCGACATCAACATCTGATCCAGGCATGGTGAATTTTGTTTAGGTCGTATGGGTGTTTAGAAAAACTGTTCTTAGTATCATAGAGACTCTCACGAGGCTGATACCACTTGTTGAAACTTGTAGACCTTGATAGATCTTGAGCTTTCGTAGATCGTTAGTATTGCTTATGTAATCACAAACAAACTAATAGAAAATCTCTACAACTTGTATTCTTTAGCGGAATATAAACACAAGTACAAACACAGATAACTAAGAACTCGTTGATCCTCTATAGATCTTTATATTGATACTAAAACTTTGTTTTTCAACTCGTACATAATTCATTCTATTGTGTTCCTTTCATAGACAAGGAACCCTAACTTGTTCTCTAAGAAACGTAAAACAAAATAAGATATACATAATCACTTCCTAATAAAGCTCATGCATATCCTAACTAACTACTATCTCCGTAGAAACAAACTACGAACTATAATACTTAAGCAGAATTATGTCTTCGGTAGAATCCACACACTTCAGCAGAATCCTTTCAGCAGTAACATCAGCATAACTCATACTTCACATAATTCCCAACATCTTTTCTATCCTATCATCGCGCTCTTTTGATTCTTTGATGTGGTCAAGAATCTTTTTCTCAAGATTGTTCCCGGTATTGGTCTCAAATACACTTTTAACCTTCTCAACCCTACATGCTTCAGCTTCTCTTTCCAACCTTCGTCTTTCAAAAGTTTCCCCGTAATTGTATTCTTGCTTCGTTATCATCTTCATTACCTTATGATCGAAATTATCTCTCGGTCCGTACCCTGTATCCATGTGCCACTTGTAGCAATGTTCAGAAATCCGCTGAATACATTCCAAGGCCTGATCAGGAGTCATGCTAGGAATAGGTCTTGGTGAATCGAGAAGTTCTCGTGTTCGCGCATTAATCCCACGATAGAAGATGTATACGATCTGATGTTTGTTTAAATCATGAGTAGGGCATCGATAGAGAAGCTCATTAAATCTTTCCCATGCTTGGTAAAGCGTTTCTTCTCCGACCTAAATGAATTGATAGATTTTCCCAAGAAGCTTGGCCATCTTTGAAAGAGGGCGAAATTGCAAGACAAATTCTTTTCTAAGTTTATCCCATGCTCCTTTACAATCGTGAGGGAGTTTGTTATACCATCTTTTCGCTGTCCCAGAAAGGGTCATAGGAAAAATCCTTGCAGTGACTGAATAGCTAGGAGTACCTCTGATGTTGAAAAGAGAGGACAAGTGGAGAACTTCTTCTACGTGGTTCTGAGCGTCCTCATCTTCATTTCCAGAAAACTCAAGTTCATGTAACTCATGAATAATGTGATCTGGAATAGAGTATTTTTCAGTGTGAGAATCTTGAGTAAACTTCGCTGGCAGTTCTCATTTGGTCGCTCTAAATACTGCTCCATAGTTTGGTCATTGATATTATATTCATTGATGACCTCCGGTTCTAAGTCTGACTGGTCTGACTCGTAAACTGAGAAGATGTTGTGAATAGGAACCGGAGAATAGATTTTCCTTTTTCAAAATTGCTTCATTGGGTCAGCAAATGGGGTAGCCAAAAAAGGCCTCAAGCTACGAGTCTTGTATCCTGACATTATCAGAAAAAAAATTAAAAACAGACTTAATATGAAATCCTAAAATAGCTCCCCGGCAGCGGCGCCAAAAACTTGATGCAAGTTTTACTGACCAGGTCATAATATTTATAGTGTCTCGCTATACCTATGGTCTACACGAATGCACTAACGGGCAGTGTACCCGGTCATGTGTAGTGTAGTAAATGGTAAAGCCGTGGTCGTTCCAAGATCTATGTGTGTTGGATTATTACTAAGTCTAATTGTCACAGAATAATAATGGTTTCGATAGGGATTTAATTAATTAAACTACTAATGCAGAATAAAATAAAAGCAGATAAATGGTAAAGGGAAATCAATAGAGGAATAGTGGTGCTAACCTAGTCAATCCTCCTAGCTAGTTATGCCTACGTCTACCTACTTCCAATTACTTAAGGTGGGGTCAAATTTGTGAGGACAACATTTGGTCAATTCGCCCTAACCTATCAGCAAAGATGCCACCACAGGAGAAATCAGGTGCACCGTCATAAGTCCTGTTGTTCCTAGTCCCCTAAGCCAAGTCATTAAGTACCGCTACATGCAAGATTCTAAATAGTGAGTGCCCGGCCGTTAGGAACTTAGAAACTACACCCCCCTCAATTCTTAAGTTCATCCAAACAATAGGTGGTCAGTTGGTCAAATCTCACAAGTAGAAAGGGTCGTCAGTTGGTCATATCTTACCCTTTCCGTCTCAGTCCGCTCACCTAGGGTCCGTTGGTCATATCTCCTAGGCAATTGGCCTCTACCGCCATTCAAAACTACCGAACCAAGGGTGACTACCAAAGAACTATGCATGCATACACTTAGAAATAATTGTACGGAAGTAAAGGTAAACGCAAACAAAGTAATTGAGGAATCATAACTTGGCTAGCACCAAAGGGTGCTTAGCCACTCATATTAATCATGCAAATCAATTCAATATTCCAAGGTACAAAATACATGAATTGAAAGCAAAAGAAATATAAAACGCTAAAGCTTATCGTAATGGTGTGACTTCTCCCTTGGAAACAGCTCCGTATGCTCCCCTATACCTGCCTTGAGCATTTTCCCACGTTCTCAGAGTGTTGTGTGTGGAATGGGATGCTTTGAAATGCTAGAAATCGTGGGGTATTTATAGGCCAGGTCTGGGTTACGGCATAACCAATAGAGGAGTTACGCCGTAACCTTATATTTCTTCATAAATGCACTAGATCTGCTAGTTACGGCGTAACCTTATAAGTGGTTACGCCGTAGTCTTCAATAAACTCGGTTACGTCATAACTGATGCAGTAGTTACGGTATAAATAACAGCGGCGTGGAACCTCTTTTGACCTATTGGAGTTACGTCGTAATCTTTGGGAAGAGTTACGTCGTAACCTCTTGATAAGTTGGTATTCAGGGTCACGCACTAGTTACGGCGTAATGTGAGAGATGAGTTACGCCGTAACTTCTTCAAAATAGGCATACTGTGATAAATCTTTAGTAATGTTTCCATTTCCGCGTCTCTTTAGCTCCAATGCTCGTAATTTGTCTGAAAGTGGAAAACAATGGAAAACAAGCGTAAATCTATATTAATGATATAAATAACGAGCATTATCAGGGGAAATTGACACTTAATATTCAGGACTATTTGATGTTATCAATGATCATCCATTGGACAACATCATTGGAAATCCCTCTCGTCCAGTATCCACTCATAAACAACTTGCAACTGATGCCTTATGGTGCTTCTTCAACTCCGTACTGTCTAAGATCGAACCAAAAGACGTTAAAACTGCCATGAATGAAGACAGCTGGTTCAATGCCATGCAAGAAGAAATTCATGAGTTTGATCGAATCGATGTATGGGAATTAGTACCTGCTCCTGACTGTGCTATGATCATTGCTCTAAAGTGGATCTTCAAAGTAAAACTTGATGAGCATGGTGATGTATTAAAGAACAAGGCTCGATTGGTTGCAAAAGGATACCGTCAAGAGGAGGGTATTGAGTCTGAAGAATCATTTGCTCCAGTTGTACGTATCGAGGCAATCAGAATTTTATTGGCTAATGCTGCTAGTAAGAATGTGGTAGTCTTTCAGATGGATGTAAAGACGGCTTTTCTTAACAGATTTCTTAAAGAAGTCATATACATCAGTCAACCTGAAGGTTTTGTGAATCCAGAGCATCCTACTCATGTCTATCGCTTGAAGAAGGCTCTTTACGGGTTGAAGCAAGCTCCAAGGGCATGGTATGATACGCTATCAAAGTTTCTTCTATCTACTGGATTCAGCAAAGGAGCAGTTGATCTGACATTGTTCACCAGAAAGTCAGGCAAACATTTAATTCATGTTCAAATCTATGTTGATGATATTATTTTTTCCTTGACTGACCCCAATGAATGTGACCGTTTTTCTAGGGAGATGGGCTCCAAATTTCAAATGTCAATGATGGGACAAACGTCATTTTTCTTGGGATTACAAATTTCACAAAGTCCCAGAGGAATTTTTATAAATCAATCTAATTATGCAAATGATATTTTAAAGAAATTTGGATTTGATTCTTGTGACCCTGTTGACACTCCCATGATAGAGCGTACTAAACTGGATGAGGACCACTCAGGGATCATGTTAGATCAAACAAAATATCGTAGTATGATTGGATCCCTGATGTACCTCACAGCCAGTAGACCAGATATTCTGGTCGCTGTTTGCATGTGTGCTAGATACCAGGCTAAGCCTACCAAAGAGCACCTTGAAGCGGTTAAACGGGTCTTTCGGTATCTCCAAGGAACCATCAATATGGGACTTTGGTACCCGAAGGACACCGGTATGTCACTAACAGCCTATGCAGATGCTGATCATGCAGGATGTCAAGATACACGTCAAAATACGTCTGGAGGTGCTCAGTTTTTGGGTGATAAGCTTGTGAGCTGGTCTTCTAAGAAAGAAATGAGTACTTCTATATCCTCTATAGAGGCTGAATACAAAGCCATGTCATCTTGTTGTGCTCAAATCCTATGGATGAGATCCCAATTATCTAACTATGGCTTTGTATTCAACAAAATCCCTCTGTATTTTGATAACAAAAGTGCCATTGCTCTCTCATGCAACAACGTACAACACTCAAGAGCAAAGCACATCGACATTCAACATCATTTCATCAGGAAGCAAGTGGAAAACGGTGTGGTGGAACTTTATTTTGTGAGGACTGAATACCAGTTAGCAGACATCTTCACCAAAGCTCTTCCTAGAGAACTGATTAGTAGGAAAATATATCAAATATAAGATACACACGAGAATCGACAAATCAACCTTTTAGGAAAAGGGTTAACGTACCAAAACTCACGAATGTGATATAAGTGATACCGGGTAAGTGATTACCCGGGTCGTGTCCCAACGAGGTGTGAATTGAGGATAACGTTTTGGTTTGTTATTAAAATGCTTGAATTGTTTGAGATTTTTCGTTTTTGATTACGTTTTCTACAAATTAATTAACGGGAAAGTAATTAAGGCTAGGGAAACAAAATAAATGACAAACTAACTACTACTAAGCATACGGAACAATAAAATTAAGCTAAACTAAGTCCTAGGGTGCTAATATGCAAAAACATGAAAACCCGGGCTAATCCCGAGCTCCAAAAGTGAAAACAATGCAATTTAAGGCCTAAGGATGTGAAACTAATTTTCCTACATTCTAAACTACTAAAAATAATTTTAGGAAAAAGCCGGGTATTTTTTCGACTTTTAGAATATTTATTACGATTTAAAAACTAATTTAATCTAATTTAATTATAAAAAGTACTAAACTAGTTTGAAAAAATCTGAAAATTTCACAGAAAATACTTTAAGGATAGCTGGATCTAAGAAAAATCTAAAAATGTGGTACTGCTTTTGGAAATAAGCTACTAAAAAGCTAAAAATGCTACTAACTTAAAAACTGAATGTGTATTTAAAAAACTAAAGGTGCAATAGATTCACTGAAAAAGACCCTAGGGCAGTTGGTAGCGTGCGTGTGTGGTGAGCTGGGTGGCCAGAGATCAAATCCCAACATGGCTATTTTTTGCAAACATTTCTTCTTTTTTATTTTGATTTTTTTTTTCTTTTGAAACTCAAAGTGGGTATAAAATTAAGCACTTTTTGCTAAAAAGTTGACTTGTGAAAACCTTGAAATAAGCAGTTTAAGACTGATTATTTCCAACGGTGGTGACAAGCTAAAATAAGCAGCACCCTTGACAGATTATGAACAAAAATATATCAACGGACATAAGATAAGCACTTCATGAATCAGAAATAAGCCAACATGTATCTTATTGAATTCTAATGAGCTGAAATCAAGAGACTGGGCAAAATAAAAGAGAGAATAAGTTGTTATAGGATTTAAGCTAAACTAATGGGGACTAAGCATACTAGGCACTACAATAGGGAATAAATAAGCAATCATGAACAATCAATAAGCTAAACTAATGGATCTACAAAAAGGCAGTTATAGTAAACCTAAATAAGCTAAGAATAATCACTAAAAAGCTAAAACAAATGGTGCTCTAGGCTGCTGATATGGAACAGTCCAAAACAGTCCATTAGGGCTGTTTTGGCTTAAAAATAAGCTACTAAATCTAATCCTAAAGGGGACCTAAACATGCAAACTAGGGATAAAGGGGTACCTAAAAAGCTACTTGGGATCCACTAATAAGCACGAAATAAGCTGGAATAGCTTCTGTTTTGGGACAGCAAAACAGCCAAGTGGGGCTGTTTTGAGCTTAAAAATAAGCTCTAATAAGCACTATCTAAAAATTAAAAAAAAATACTAATCTTTGGCCAACCTACTGAACTAGCTAATTACCAAATTTCAGAATCCAAGCCTTATAATTCAAGAAATTAAAAATCAAAACTAAAAGTGGATTGGGGCATTTTGGACCTGTAAGAACAGATATGATTTTTTTTTTCTTTTCAAAACTTAGCAAAGCTTGTTAAATCAGTTTTACGTCATTTGGACAACTCTAAAATCTTAAAACAACTTCGACTTGTGAAGTCAAAGTGGGTGAAAATGGGTTTGGACCCAAGTTTGAGCCAAAACTAAACACCCCCTTAACAGGGAATTTGATTCAAAACTATTTTAAAGTAAATGAACCTTGATATTTTTTTGAACTAAACTGATTTAACAACTTGAAAGTAGATTTTTAAGCTGAGAATAAGATGCAATAAGCTAATAAGCACTTAAGTGCTTATTAGCAAAATAAGCTGTAAAGAGAAACTTGAAATAAAAAAAAAACTTTTGCATTAATTAAAAAATTACAATACAGAAAACTAAATTTAAAATTAACTAAAAGCCTAGGTGCCTTTGAAAGGCTTACAATGATATCTATTTATACTAAGCTACTTAGGTCTTTAAATGCTGCTTGTGTGCTAGTTTTCTGAGACAGAAGGCTTCTTGGGACACTTTGTGCTTCTTTGAGTTAATCTCATCCATCCCTTTGATATTGGGCACCAAGGGAGTAATCCAAGCCGTCTAATTTAAGAGTTTCAAATGTGAGTTGAGGATAGCCAAGGTGGCACTGAGGCCATGTGGGTGTGGGGGAGGGATGAGCTTGGTTTTCAGTGGGCTTGAGAGGGACAGGGGGGAGAAGAAGACAAGGTGGGTGGGGTTTGGATTTTGGCACCATTTTTGTGCTTCAGGTTTGGGGATAGTTTGTGTTTTCCTGTTTTGGGTAAAAAGGGAGAAGAAGGTTAAGTGGTTTTATTTTTAAAAGGTTTAGTGTGTTTTAAAAGGTTAAAGGGTTAAGTAGTTTGTATTTTGTTTTTTGAAAAAGGGTTTACGAAGCTACCGTTAAGTTAAAACTAAACCTAAATGGATTACAACCGACGATAATTTAAAAATTCGAGATTCAAAGGTGAGATCACTCCATGTGGCGACTTTCTTCTCAGCTTGTCCTTTTAAGGAGGCTAGGTTTTCACCCTTGAGAATAGTATCGGAGCTTTCGGGATCTTTGAAATCAAGGAATTCCAAATTACCGTCAAACTTTTAGACAATTTTGACGAATACGAGTTCAACTTCCGATTTAAATTTAAGAAAAAGCAAGTTTCGCACATTTATTCATAAGCAACATAGTACTTTTATTCAAGCAACTCATATATTTTTTTTTCAAATTTTTATTTATTTATTTATTTATTTATTTATTTATTTATTTATTTATTTTGACTTCGAACTTTAAACTTGCAACTTTTGCATCATTCAAGAACTTTTACGATACTTTCATTTTGCAACATTATTTAGATTTTAAGAAAGTATGCTTTTTCGTAAATTTAAATAAAAAGTTGAACTCGGACTCTAAATCAATTTTGCTTAAAAACTTTTTATTGTAACAAGATGATTTGAATGTTCAAAAATTTGACAATGAGCACGTATTTAAGTCCAATTAGTTAACTTCTGGGAGAAAAAGCCATAGATTACTTATATAAGCTCTAAAGAGAACCAACTACTCCACGCTTAGCATTTTCATTTGCACAACGCGTAAAACCTTAGCCTAAATGTTAAGAGAGCAGCTAGATCAACACTCTAGTAGAGTCGGGATTTCCCTTGTTCTAGCCTAATCAAGACTAAACTATCATTAACACCAAAGCATTAACGCTTTTTTTGTGCAAAGCACTTCTTGTAAATGTAAATACTTGACTTAAAACGATAAAATTTTTGGTCAAAACAGGGGTGCTAGGGTGCTAGAAGGTAAATATGTGATCAAATTCGCTAGAATTCCCCCCCACACTTAGAATTGAATATTGCCCTCAATATTCAAAGTACCGGCCGTGGCCGAAACTATAGAACGGAAAAAGGTAATACTACTAGCCAAGTTTGGAAGCGAAATCTTTTTTCACAAAAGGATTTAAGATATCCCTATATAATCGTTAGTAAAAAGATCGGATATTGGGCGGTCGGATTGAAAACAGGCGTATCAATCAACACGATCTACGGGAATCCTGAAAACAGAGAGCAAATACACAACAGGCAAACAACAGTGGGGAAATACCCCCACACTTAGTGTTAGAAAATAGAAAGAAGTCAGAAACATGGGTGGACACCCATGAAATGCTACTGTTTTTGTTAACCGAGTCGCTAGCTTGACTCGACCCCGAATTCATTGGTCCATGGGGGAGCTAGTGGAAGAGAAAATCTCAATCAGACTTTCATTCAAATGGTTTGGATAAACATTGAATGTGCTGAAAGTGCCACTCCGATGAGATATACCCGGCTCAAAAGAATGAGAAATGAGATGCCGGGGTCGAAAATGAAATCCTCATTTCCAGATGAGGTAACACGGGTGGGTTTGGTGGGCAAAATATTAGGCATGAGAACATAGTGTTCAAAATCTTTGCCCACCGCCTTAGAGATCAAAGTATCCGTATCGGGTTCAAAACCAAAGATGAATCCATCATCCGGCGGTTTAGCGGGAAGATGAGGGAATGATGGATCATCGAGAAGCACAGTCTTAGTCCCAAGTAACTCCATAGAGAAGAGGAGTTCATGGTTAGGTCGAATAGTTTGAAACATCACATCGGGTAAAGTACCCATTTTAGCAATTTGAGTTCTCTTAGAGTGAACTCCCTTGGAAGGTATTATACCGGGCTTGAAAACTTTATCCTCGGAGAGGCATGAATCAAAAGTGTCAACCACGGTAAAATCCTCAAGAGAAGGGGAGTCACTCTCGGTTAAAAAAGAATGAAGAACATCTTGATCAACAAGTTCATCAATTGAAACTTTCAAGTTCTTCTCTTTCTTGGGAAAGAATGGATCATCAAGATTTTCCAAAGGATCATTGTTCAAATTATCATTCTTAAATGGAATCGAGTCCGTGAGAGCGAGTTTATCGGAGAACTCCTTTTTTTCAATTGAGGGGTCAAGTGACGGATCTCCATACAACAAATACTCAAGTTCTCTAAGATCGGCTTCAGGGTCAAAGACTTCATTCTCACTTCCCGGTAGAAGAGGACCGAGGCGAGCGAGTTCATCGGCGAACTCCTCGAGAAGTAAATCAATAGAAGAATCCTTAAGCTCGGGCTTTGAAGGATTTTTGGTCAAAACCTCAACTTCTTTGATTTCAATTTCTTTCAGAGGGAGTGAAGACAACGGGTCTTCATTTTCACTAAGTAATTATTCAAGACGAACACGGTCTCCCTCCGGGTCAGATTCATCATCATCAATTCCCGAAGGAAAATAATAAGCTTCAATCTCTTCCAAATTCAAGTTACTTCCCTCAAATGGAGTGAGGGAAGGGGAAGAGTTAGAAATAATGGAGTCAGAAGTGGGAGTGGGATTGCCACTCGAAGAAAGTTCAACAAGATCGATACGATTAACCAAAAGCGGAGGTGGGACAAGTGGTGTGCTCTTAGAGCTAGCAATTTCCACCACTTCCGTTATGGTCTCCGGTTTCTTGGTAATCGTTTTAAGCTCAACACGTTTACTCGAAGATCTCTTGACCGTAAATCGTGAAAGACTTTGATCGATCCTAGATGGAGAATTTTGGATAACCAAAGGTTGGACGTTTGCGGTACTTCTGTTATTAGTAGGAAGCACCGGGTCCTTTGTCACTTTGGTTTTACGGCTTTCAACTTTATCAATACCACAAATGGTAGGCATAGATTTTGAATCTTGGTTAACACTGAAAGTTATGGCTTCTTTGTTTACCCTCAAAGTAATTTCCCCTTCATCAACATCGATCAATGCACGACCCGTTTTTAAGAAGCACCTCCCAAGGATGAGGGGCACTCGAGGATCGGCATCGAATTCGATGACAACAAAGTCGGCGGGGAAATGAAATTTTCCTACTTTCACACAAACATCCTCGGCTATACCTAACGGACGAGAATTTGTTCGGTCTGCAACCTCGAGGATCATACATGTAGGTGTGAGTGGCGGTAACGAAAGCTTTTTCCACATGGAGTGTGGCATCAAGTTAATACTCGCGCCAAGATCGGCCAAGGCGGAGCATTGAACTAGTCCTTGAAAATCACATGGGATGAGGAACTTTCTGGGGTCTCCTAACTTTTCGGGAAGTTTTTAAGGATAACCGCCAAACAATTCTTGTTCAAGGAAGTTTTAGCAAACTCAGAAATTTTTTCTTTGTTGCTCAACAAGCTTTTGATCGTCGGACCAAACTTGGGCATTAGAAGGAGGGCCTCCGCGAAACTAATCTCGAAGTGAGTATCTTGAAAGATTTGGATAAGCTTTTCCATTTGTTGATTAGTTTTGTCGCGGGCCTTTTGATCATTAAGCCTTGAAGGATAAGGAATTGAAGGCTTAATCTTCGGAACATCGGGCTCCAGAATGGGGATGTGGACTTCCGAAGGTTGGACGTGTGCGGTACTTCGTGGGTTTGTAGAATGCACCTTGTCCTTGGTCACCTCGGTTTCTCGTTCTACTTCCCTCACCGGAGAGGGTGTAGGCATTGAGGGTCCATCATATGACTTACCACTTCGGGTGGCAATAGAATTCAACTCTCCCTTCGGGTTGGGAATTGTGTTACTTGGAAGAGATCCCGAACTCGAGGGTTGAGATGAAGAAGAGGATTGAGCTTGATGCAAGAAACTAGCCATCATATTTTTCAATTCATTTGTTTGTCTGAGCATGGTCGTATCAATCTTGTTATTCAACTCAGATTTCATATTAGTTATCTGACTTTGCATGTTACGAATGCTTGCTTTCGTGGTTTTCTTGTAGTTCTCAAACTCCGGAATTGGTGCAACATAAGGATATGTTTGTTGAAGAGCTTGTTGTTGAGGAAGAGATTGATAATTTTGTGGTTGAGGAGTTTGATAATTGAAATTCGTTCCTCGATTCTGATTGTATCCTTGATTAGCATTAACATTTTGGTTTTGATTCTGATTATAACGGTTTTGCTGAGTTCGTACGGGTGCAAAGCCGGGTGGTCCCATTTGATTAGCAAGGTATCCTTGATTCGGATTAGGATTGTGATTGTGATTAGCAGCTGCCACGGTGGCATTTCTGACGTCGCCATCGGTGGCTTTACAATTGTAATACGAATGGGGACCACCGCAAATGACACAAGTTTCGGTGATGGCTTTTACGGGTTCCGTTTTTTGAATCTTTAACTCTTTTATCATGCTATGAATAGCTTCGGTAAGTCCTTCCAATTTTGACTCCACAATGGATGAAGAAGAATTGGTAGTGACTTTAGCAACAACCGCTCTGTTTCTGGATGTTGGAACCTTTGATTTGTTCTCGATAATTGTTCTAATATCGCCAGGCATACGACTCAAGATATTACCACCGGCTACCGCGTTAAGCGAATCTTGGTCGGATGGGGTTAAAGCATTGTAGAACGTATCGATCTGATGAAGGTCGGAGAAGCCATGGTGTGGGAATTTTCGTAGAAGTTCTTTGAATCTATCCCACGCTTCACCGAAACTCTAGTCAAATCTTTGTCGGAAATTGGTTATTTCATTTCTTAACATTGTGGTTTTCGACGGAGGGAAAAATTGGTTAACGAATTTCTTAGAGAGGTCTTCCAATGTTGTGATTGAACGAGGGGGTTCTTTCTCAAGCCAAATCCGGGCTACCCCCTCGAGGGAAAACGGGAACAACATCAACTTAATCGACTCATGAGGGACGCCCCGAAAGTTAATAGTGGAAGCCACTTGATTAAACCAACGGATATGGGCATGGGGCTCATCCCTATCAAGACCGCAAAAAGGTTTAGATGAAACCAATTGAATCAAATTAGTCTTAAGTTCAAAATTTTCGGTGTCAATTGGTGGTACGTCGATAGCATCATCGTAACCCTCTACGGGAGCTTGAAGTAACTCAGACATGGTTCGAGTATCCACCATCTCGGGAATGGGGTCAAGATTAGTACGAATCTCGGGTTCGAATATTGGCGGGGGACATCTATTACGTCTTCGCGTAATTGTGGCGAGTTCACCAATAATCCCAAGTGAATTGATCACTTCTATAAGACAAACGCACAAAGGAGCGGAGAAGCTATTAGGTCAGCGCGAAGCTTATTAAAAACCCGCATCTTTTCAGCTGCAATTTAATGTCAGGCCGTCCTTTTCCCCTCTTATAGTTTGTTTATCCAATAGAAATTAATCGACTCACAAGTGACACAAAGGCAAGTTTTGAATCTTTAGTTCTGGAACTTATAATTATAACACACAAGTTGAGAAGTGTTATATTGATTGTGTCTTCTATTTTATTTAAAACAAAAGCGAAAATCTTTTTGTATTTTTATGTTTTATATATATATATACAAAATAAAAAGGAAAATATTTTTGTATTTTTTAATTTTTCAAAAAGCAATAACTTCACGAGGAAGGTTCTTCAAGTCACTAATCGTCAAACCGTAACGATATTGTCGCAACACAACCTCCCCGACAGCGGCGCCAAAATTTGATTAGTAGGAAAATATATCAAATATAAGATACACGCGAGAATCGACAAATCAACCTTTTAGGAAAAGGGTTAACGTACCAAAACTCACGAATGTGATATAAGTGATACCGGGTAAGTGATTACCCGGGTCGTGTCCCAACGAGGTGTGAATTGAGGATAACGTTTTGGTTTGTTATTAAAATGCTTGAATTATTTGAGATTTTTCGTTTTTGATTACGTTTTCTACAAATTAATTAACGGGAAAGTAATTAAGGCTAAGGAAACAAAATAAATGAAAAACTAACTACTACTAAGCATACGAAACAATAAAATTAAGCTAAACTAAGTCCTAGGGTGCTAATATGCAAAAACATGAAAACCCGAGCTAATCCCGAGCTCCAAAAGTGAAAATAATGCAATTTAAGGCCTAAGGATATGAAACTAATTTTCCTACATTCTAAACTACTAAAAATAATTTTAAGAAAAAGCTGGGTATTTTTTCGACATTTAAAATATTTATTACGATTTAAAAACTAATTTAATCTAATGTAATTATAAAAAGTACTAAACTAGTTTGGAAAAATCTGAAAATTTCACAGAAAATACTTTAAGGATAACATGATTAAAGAAAAATCTAAAAATCTGGTCCTGATTTTGGAAATAACCTACTAAAAAGCTAAAAATGCTACTAACTTAAAAACTGAATGTGTATTTAAAAAACTAAAGGTGCAATAGATTAACTGAAAAAGACCCAAGGGCAGTTGGTAGCATGCGTGTGTGGTGAGCTGGGTGGCCAGAGATCAAATCCTAACATGGCTATTTTTTGCAAACATTTTTTTTTTTTGATTTTTTTTGATTTTTTTCTTCTGAAACTCAAAGTGAGTATAAAATTAAGCACTTTTTGCTAAAAAGTTGACTTGTGAAACCTTGAAATAAGCAGTTTAAGACTGCTTATTTCCAACCGTGGTGACAAGCTAAAATAAGCAGCACCCTTGACAGATTATGAACAAAAATCAATCAACGGACATAAGATAAGCACTTCATGAATCAGAAATAAGCCAACATGTATCTTACTGAATTCTAATGAGCTGAAATCAAGAGACTGGGCAAAATAAAAGAGAGAGTAAGTTGTTATAGGATTTAGGCTAAACTAATGGGGACTAAGCATACTAGGCACTACAATAGGGAATAAATAAGCAATCATGAACAATCAATAAGCTAAACTAATGGATCTACAAAAAGGCAGTTATAGTAAACCTAAATAAGCTAAGAATAATCACTAAAAAGCTAAAACAAATGGTTCTCTAGGCTGCTGATATGGAACAGTCCAAAACAGTCCATTAGGGCTGTTTTGGCTTAAAAATAAGCTACTAAATCTAATCCTAATCCTACAGGGGACCTAAACATGCAAATTAGGGATAAAGGGGTACCTAAAAAGCTACTTGGGATCCACTAATAAGCACGAAATAAGCTGGAATAGCTTCTGTTTTGGGACAGCAAAACAGCCAAGTGGGGCTATTTTGAGCTTAAAAATAAGCTCTCATAAGCACTATCTAAAAATTAAAAAAAAAATACTAATCTATGGCCAACCTACTGAACTAGCTAATTACCAAATTTCATAATCTAAGCCTTAAAATTCAAGAAATTAAAAATCAAAACTAAAAGTGGATTGGGGCATTTTGGACCTGTAAGAACAGATATGAGTTTTTTTTTTTGCTTTTCAAAACTTAGCAAAGCTTGTTAAATCAGTTTTACTTCATTTGGAACAACTCTAAAATCTTAAAACAACTTCGACTTGTGAAGTCAAAGTGGGTGAAAATGGGTTTTGACCCAAGTTTGAGCCAAAACTAAACACCCCCTTAACAGGGAATTTGATTCAAAACTGTTTTAAAATAAATGAACCTTGATATTTTTTTGAACTAAACTGATTTAACATCTTGAAAGTAGATTTTTAAGCTGAGAATAAGATGCAATAAGCTAATAAGCACTTAAGTGCTTATTAGCAAAATAAGCTGTAAAGAGAAACTTGAAAGAAAAAAAAAACTTTTGCATTAATTAAAAAATTACAATACAGAAAACTAAATTTAAAATTAACTAAAAGCCTAGGTGCCTTTGAAAGGCTTACAATGATATCTATTTATACTAAGCTACTTAGGTCTTCAAATGCTGCTTGTGTGCTAGTTTTCTGAGACAGAAGGCTTCTTGGGACACTTTGTGCTTCTTTGAGTTAATCTAAACCATCCCTTTATTCTTGGGCACCAAGGGAGTAATCCAAGCCGTCCAATTTAAGAGCTTCAAATGTGAGCTGAGGATTGCCAAGGTGGCACTGAGGCCATGTGGGTGTGGGGGAGGGATGAGCTTGGTTTTCAGTGGGCTTGAGAGGGACAGGGGGAAAAGAAGACAAGGTGGGTGGTGTTTGGATTTTGGCGCCATTTTTGTGCTTCAGGGTTGGGGATAGTTTGTGTTTTCCCGTTTTGGGTAAAAAGGGAGAAGAAGGTTAAGTGGTTTTATTTTTAAAAGGTTTAGTGTGTTTTAAAAGGTTAAAGGGTTAAGTAGTTTGTATTTTGTTTTTAGAAAAAGGGTTTTAAAATAAAATTGTGTTTTTGAGTTTTTGTTATAAATTTTTTTTTTTATATATAAGGAAAAAAATGGTTTTAATAATAAAAGAAATTGTTTTTAAATAAAAAGAGGTTTAGGAGTAGAATGAAAATTTTAGGTAATTTGGTTTCGGGTGAAAGGGTGAAAATGTAATTTTGGGTTAAGAGTATGGTTTTCCGTCTGATTCCCCAAGCTCACTCCCAAAAATGTATCCCGGGCTCTGAAAATGTAGAAAATTATCTTCCGGCTCCGTCTTCAAAGCACTTTTTTCATTCCGAGCTCAATTCTGTCTGTTTTTGCCCTGTTTTCGATCCTTTGTACCTGAAACACATAAAAACTCATTCCAAGGATATCTGCAATATAATTGGTTATATTTCCATATTTTTAAACGTTTTTGTGGGTCTTAGATGGGTAAAAATGATGAGTGAATAAGCACTCATCAAGAACGTTTTGAGTTTATCATCCCACGACTTGGTCTAAAGAGTCTACAACCGGAAACACTTAAACATCTTCAAGAGGAAGAAGAGGAGTAAAAGGTTTTTCTTCATCCATCTCTTGTAAATAGTTATTCAAAAAGCAAAATACAAAATTACAAAACCAACAAAAAGCAAATAGAAAAATATAAAACTTTCAAAAATATTGTCATTTTATCATGTTTTTCTTGATTCGATAATATCTACGGTCTTTGTGCTGTCATTCAAAGTGTGACACGGGTCTCTAGATGTTGTTCGAATGTACATAAAAAAAATAATAAATTTTTTTTTGAGAGAAAGTGACACAAAGGCTTATAGTCATTTCAGTCTATAACCCGTTTTTAAAGAAAGAACAGAGCATTGCTTTATCTTATTTTTCACATCTCATGCTCTGATTCTAAAAACAAATGTTTGTCACTAAAACGACAAATGTTTCCTTCACAAGTATTTTTCCTTCTAAAAATTCTTCTGAAAAATATCTGTTATCTAATTGAAAACTAATAAAAATAACTCGGTCTCAATTTTTGAAAATCATCTGGACTTGACATTGGTAAAAATCTCTATCTCTAAATCAACAACTTATGTCATTGATTGAGGGGGAGAATGATTTCATTTAAATCCAAAGGTTATTTGTCATACAATAGGTTCAGACCAAGGTTTATGTCATGTTTTCAAAAGATACTCAAGCATGTTTTTGGAGTTTAATGTCTCAGATTTGATCCTTATCAGTTAAATGTTTTCATAAGCAAGTCACAATTCTCCTCTAAAGCTTTCAAAATCAATTTAAATCTCCAGAGATCACAAATCTCAAATGATTTGAAAATTTGATTGGGGGAGAATTTGTGATTTAAATTGGATTTAAACTGATAATTTGATAAATGGTTTTAAAGTGATTTACAAGCTCTCCTCCCCTCATGTGTCAAACGATTTCAAACTTTCCATGCACATGTTGTGGGGGAGCATCTATTTCAAACCAAAAAGGATTAAAACCTGATTGATTTGTTTCAATGTGCACATTTTCCCTAATATGTGCAAAACACTTCCAAAATCTATGCACATATTGAGGGAGAGCAACTTTTTGAAAACCACATCCTTTCCAAAAATACCCTTAACATAGTATGAAAAATACTAATTTTGATCATGAAAGTTATGTTGATATCTTTTAGAAAATGGTAATCAAAGAAGTGAATTCTTCCTCTTGCCTCCGTGTGCCAAAACGATCTCAAATACATGATGCACATATGGAGGGGGAGCTCTTTTTCTAAAAATATCAAAAACAATTCAGGTACAAAAATGATTTGATAATATATCACAAGTATCTGGATTGATTTTCAAATGGTTTTCATGTCGTTCCAATGGTAGATGAACAATACCAAATAGACCGACCAAATTTACTTTATGTATGGTGATATAAGGATGGTTAGGTTAGGTATTTGTTCCCATGATCCCGCCAGAGCCGGAGGGATCTACCTAGAGAAAATCCACTAGATAGTGTAGAGTCCTTAGGTATGATGAAAAAAGGAGAAAAGTGAGATATGGGAAGAGTGTGGACTGAGAAAGAGCTAGAATTGGAATAAACCCAACAAGGTTCTAGTTATAAAGTCTCGGTAAGAACTGAAGGGGTTGAAGAATGAAAAATAATTGAATGAGAAAAGGGTGAAAATAAATAGCGGTCCAATTATTCAACCTTAGGGCAGAAACCGGGTTCAATACATATGCTACTGGTTGTTACTAAGGTAACACCGGTATTGAAGACAAGACGTCATGGACCTAGTGATGCACTATACTACAACTTCCCAAGCTACTCAAGTTTCTCTTAAAAGGGACTTGTTTCATTCTCACGGGGAACCTACATAATCTATCGACTTTCTCTTAGAGATTGTTGATATTGAAGAAGGAGACCCTCTCCCTTGTCTCCGGCATAGGAACCAAATGTGCACAATTGAGTCTAGAGCCAGGAGATCATCAAATAAATCTCTCTAGGACACTGTCAATGAAGACTCTTTGTTTCAACACAATGTGGAAAGAGAGATTATATCTTATGAGTCCTACGCATTATCCTTGTGGTATTGCCAGAACATCTGAGTGATATGCAAACATATTCACAATGAAGATGGGAGGCCTTCTAGAGCCAACATCAAACAAGCTCTTGGTAGGTGGCATGTGAGATCTATCTAATAGATCAACCATGTGACAACTGAACAGAAACAATGGGGCGATTCAAAATTTTGAATCAATCCTGGTTCAGGTTATGGATTGACGGATACCTTTGAAAAACCGGTCGTTGTGCTTAAAAATTCTTTTCTTTAGCACATCGACTGTGTATTAATATTTCAAATATAAAAGGTGTTTATGATTGATAATTGATTTTTCTCAAAAACCCTCGTTGTATTGCAAAAACACGTTATTGAGCAGTACTCGATTGTTTTTCAAATCTATTTTCATCAATCAGTGAATCTCAAATTTGTTGGTTCACTCACTCCGTGTTGTCTTCTTTGAGACGTTCTGGTTTGAGAACAGCTAAAGCAGCTGCGAAACCCTTTCAAGGAGATTCTTCGGAATTATACCTGATCACAGGCAGTACTTGTACTGATCAACGGGGAACCGTGGGCCGTGTACCTCAATTCAATGAAAGTGATCAAAGACACTTTCGTGTGCTTTATTGCTAACTATTGTATGCAGGTACGCCCAACGTTTGCAGCTGATCAGAATGGAGAGGTCAATCCATAGCCGCATACTCACACATTACATTCATTTCTAAAGAAATCATGATAAGTGCATCAACGACTCTGATATTTTCAATCCATGCTTCTGTTACGCTGTTTCAGATATCATGAATCAACTAAAGCTTCCGCTACTCAGATGAAAAGATTTCATGATCCAGAATGTGAGCATGTCGGTCCAAATGTCACAACATCACATACTGTCAACAACACAAAGGAAAAGTCATAGATTTAGGGTAGCTGATGATCTCAAAACTGGCGCAAAACTCATTATCACGTGGATCAGTTAAAGACCTCCACTTGGTTTATCCAAACATGCAGAAATGAAGAATCAAAGACAACGGGCTTCAGAGCAAGGAACATTAACAATAATCCAAGAACAAGCTTAATGTAATATCTGTTTGTATTCAATGTATTTTGAGGTGACCATAGGGGGAGATTGTTAGGATTTAGTAAATCCAGGCATTAAAGTGTCAGTCACTTCAAGTATATTTAATCGTTAGAAAGCTCGTAGTCATAGTTGTTTAATGTTAGATAGTATTTTGTTAAGTAACACCGTGGAGGACGGACGGGTCTTTACCCACTGTATGTCTGATCCACAGCCAGTAGGTGGCGTTTATGTAAGAAATTATAAATACCCTCTACCTCCCAAGGTAGAGGGTTGGAGCTCATAATAATACTTTACTTTCTCTCACTAAGTTCCCAAACCTCTAACTCTTTCTCTCTCTAAAACCTTATAGTATACGCAATATTTGATCATGATCCGATGTGTTTGTGAAATCCAATATGTTACAGTATTTCTAAATCTTATCTGATTCTGGTGCTACGGTTTCAAATTCGAAGAAGGGATAAAGTGTGTACTTCATGTATTGGATGATTGCTTGGATACACTTCATGGTATTTTGGTTATTACAAAGGTTTACGGGGTATGTATTTTTGACTTAGATCGGGATAAAACCATTATCAAGTTCATTTAAAATGTCAAAAGGGGTTGGATCTGGGCATTTAAACCAAAGGATGTGACTACGGAGTTAATTCATTATTATTTATTTGAGGTTGAAGTGAAATTTCACGGGTGCGTGTGCTTAGTATCTGAAGATATCGGGGTTGGTTGGATGAAGATTCTTCGAGATCCTTGTCGAGCTTTTAACATTTACAATGACGAAGACTTGGAAATCTAGTTATTTTTGGATGATTCTTCCTTTCTACTACCACAAAATAACTATCACTTTAAGGAGTTACGTTGTAGTGCTCAGTGTCACATGAAGTTGTGGATTTTCAAGAGGTGATGTACGTCTTATACTTGATGGTTGGTTGGGTGAAGAGTATAGGGTACTTAGGGATTCAATGTTGCATGAACTCTCTGCACTAACTCTTAGTCACACATTTCTGCAAGCTTAAGTCATAAGTTCGGGCTATTTTACATCAGTCTCAAGTTCATCATATTGGGTTTTCTACATCATTAGTCACGACAAAGAGGCGACTGAATGATAATGAGGTTGGTAACAAGTTAGCTGAGAGAAGTAGAAAAAAGAGAGATGACGTTTGAATACTTCAGTTCAAGCCTCGTTCCTTAAAGAAAATAAAGGTGTACGCTTCAGTGCGCTTTATCTTTGGTAGAAGAGAAATCTTCTTATTTATGACCATTCTCATCAACAAGCTTCATGCTTTTTCCATGCTCGCTCAGTCATCAAGTGGATCTACTTACCGGTGATTTATTCTTATTTCACTTGCTCAATCAAAAATGGCAATGGCGACATCATATGTAATTTTTGCGGGAGAGAAGTGCGAATAGACTACATTTGGATGATATTCACTTGTATAATCAAGAACGAGAACTTCGTATGCAAAATTTGAGGGGGAGAAGTGTGAATGTACTACATGTTGATTGACATTTAAGAATAAATGGTCATACGGGCTCTTATACAAACAGTTCAGAACTCATGTAAGAACCGAGTCTCTTCATATCGGGTTATCTTAGCATGTAGTTTCAACTAAGAGGCGTTGGTTGACATTTTTTCACGGGCTGATATGATTAATGATTAAAGTGCTTCCAGTTAATGCTTCATGTACACATTATCATGATGATTCTGATCAATCGTAATCATCAAGGGACAGAGAATGTGTACACCAAGGACTAACAACAAGTTTACCTGATCGGGTTTAATGACTTATGAAGCGATTTGTGTCGAAGATTGGTTGATTCTGTATCTCTTCTTGTCTTATTCTCTGTACTTCTATCTTATCCACCTTCAGCTATCTCGGGCAACAAATTCAAGATTATAAGTGTTCCAACTTGTTAGTTTGGTGTTACCATTTCTTGTGCACGTTACGGGCTGATTTGAAATATGTAAGTTAACTGGAATGCATTTGGTGAGATGAAGATGTTGACATTCTGTTCCTGAAAATGGACAATTTTTGAAGAATGTCGAGTTTACAGTCTGCTCTACATTTTCCGTGTGTTAGGCGACATGCATTTAATTATCAAAAGACTTCTTCTGATTCAGAGCATTCATCAGAAAGATTGTCAGATTAGGGGAGAGCACTAATTGGGGAAGAGGGAAAAGCCAGATTTAATCCCTAATTAGATTTTCTCAAATTGTTCTTCATCAAGTTGATTCTCACTAATTCATTTTTTCTTCTCACAAGATTTCAAGTATATGAGTTTATAATGTGTTGCTGACTCTGATGGGGAAGGAAACATACATCTAAAAGCACAACAAGTACACATGATGAACTTCATACTTTTGCTTAATTGAAGTTATTCTGGGAAGACAAATGTCATAACTGCAGAGAAACTCAGTGTGTATCTCGTGGCTTTTGGTGTTCTTACTATGTGGGGGAAGAGATTTAAGAGATAGTTTCTGATGATTAAAGAGGTACATGATTTCAATGAAGATCGCAATCATCAAGGTAGAGAAATGTGTACTTGGGGACGTACATCAGGTTCACGGGTTCAGATTGGATATCCGCAGAGATTGTTAATACAAATAAATCGTAAAAACGTTTATTCATATTTAGAGATCTCTTTGTGTTTTGTTGATAACAAATATAAAGTTATCATAAGTAAAATTATAAGGATACATGTTATTTTTGTAAAGCATTTATAGATGTAATCATTTAACATCAATTATTGTAATAATTCATTTATTGTAATAGTTTATTAGGATGGGTAAAAACCATAACACATGACCCATACCCATGGAGCATATCCATAATCCATAGAGCTAACCCATGACCCATTGACTAGATGCATTGCATCTTCTAGATACATTGTATCTATTTGGATACCCATGGTCCAAAGTCTGTGACCCATGACCCATAACCCATTTAGGGGGAGCGTCCTACGGATCCCCCAGTTTACACTGGACGGATCCCTCATGTAAGGGATCCATGGGATCCGTGCAACAGTAGTGATTTTTTTCCTATAAATAGTGAGTCATTTCTTCATTGTAACTCACCCCTCTTCTTACAAACTCTCTCATATATTCTTTCATTCTTCTAATCTCAGATCTCTTGATCTATGTAGTAGTTCTTCTTTCTTTTGTTGTGATTCTCATATAGGTCCATCTCTAAGGCGATATCACAAGATACTACAAGTCATCCAAGCAAGGGGTCTTTGATTGATTTGTTCCTCCACAAGATTTCACATATTTGTTGTGTTGGTTTGGTCCTCCGTGTTAAGGACTCGGTATTTAGCTTTGTACCGGAAAAAGTGTAAGCGACGTTGTGAAGGCTTCTCCACCAAGTTGAAGGAGTTTGTTGACATAGTGCTTGAACTCTCGAGTATGTGACTCGGGGAGTGGAGTAGGGCAAGGAAGGTGTTCTTGTGTTAGGATTTAGAAAATCCAGTAGTTAAAGAGTCGGCCACCTCAAGTATATGTAATCATTAGAAAGCTCGTATTCGTAGTCATATAGTGATAGTAAGTAGTTTATTGTGTAACACCGTGGAGGACGGACGGGTCTTTACCCACTGTATGCCTGATCTACAGCCCGAAGGAGGGCGTCCCATGCATGTAACAATAAATACCCTTTGCCTAGGAAGGCAAAGGGTTGGAGCTTTCATAATACATTTTTCTTTGTCTCACTAAAGTTCCCAACTCTCTTCCACTTTCTCTCTCTAAAACTCATAACATTCGACTCATAGTATTGGTTGATTATGTGATTGTGAAAACCAATATGTATCAATTGGTATCAGAGACATGGTTTGATAATCTACCTTACATGTTCTTGGATTATTAGTGGTTTTCATAGGTTTTTGGGTTTGAATGTGTTTTGAGTTGTTTTCATCATTTTGATCACTTTTAGTGTTAAAGTTTTAATTTTGATAGTACTTTTGTGTTCAGAATCATCATAAGTGTTTAGGTTTTGGTTTGGAAGGCTTTAATCATCGTGGTTGGACTGTTTTTGGATTGAAAAGTTTAGCTTTTGATAAGTTTCTTTGGGTTAAGGTTCGTGGAAGCGGTTTATCTCACTTTTTAAGTGGTTTGTCTTATTTTGCTGAAGCGGTTTGCCATCTAAGAGATTTGTGTGACGAGACAAAGAGACAAGAAAGGACAAAGTAGTGGAATTAGTGGACGTACTTGTGTTC
Organism: Chrysanthemum makinoi; assembly: GCA_910596185.1. Taxonomy (NCBI): domain Eukaryota; kingdom Viridiplantae; phylum Streptophyta; class Magnoliopsida; order Asterales; family Asteraceae; genus Chrysanthemum; species Chrysanthemum makinoi. The sequence goes on along the minus strand of OU343217.1, from coordinate 130,117,946 downwards.
CCCTACGGTTTGAGTGTTAAGCGGTTTGTGTGTTAAGTGGTTTGTGTGTTAAGCGGTTTGTCACATTAAATGGTTTGTGTGTTAAGAGGTTTGTCACTTTAAGTGGTTTGTTACTTAAGTGTTTTGACACTTAATCGATTTGACAATTAAGCGATTTGTGTTGAAATCGATTTGACAGAAGCGGCTTGTCAGTTGTGCGATTTTTCTTTTGACACTTGTCATTTCTTCGTGATACATTTTACAGTTTTCTATTGATTTAGTAAAATCCCGTGAAAGAATCTATTTCCCGGTTGAATCAAAGAGTATTAAAATCCCGTATAATTAGAAATCATGTCTACAATCACTTCTTCTGTTGCTGATGACGTTCAAGCTGCCGGATCTGATACTCGTCCTCTCATGCTTGATAGAACTGATAATGACTTGTGGGCTCAAAGAATCAGATTGTATTGTTTAGGAAAAGAGAATGGGGTTAACATCCTTAAGTCTATTGATGAAGGACCATTTCAAATTGGAATGACTAGGGACATTCTCGAAACCGGAACTAATGGAAATGTTACATTAGGGTTGGATAGACCAAGAATGTACGATGAGCTTGATGATAAGGAAAAGAAGAGATATGATGCTGACATTAAAGCCTCAAACATCATACTTCACGGTTTACCAAAGGACTTTTACAAGCTAATCAATCACAACACTGAAGCCAAGGCTGTCTGGGATAATGTCAAGATGCTTCTCTCTGGTTCGGAACTAACTAAAGAAGATAGAGAATCTCAGTTGTATGATGACTTTGAGAACTTTAAAATGAATCGAGGAGAAAGTGTTACTGAATATTATGTGAGATTCCACAAGCTTGTTGATTTTTTGTTTTCATAGTGTAGATATTTTCCGAATAAATACAAAGGAATGTATTTCCCGGGTCGTGTTCCCAGCGAGGGATGAATGGAGTGAAACAACTCACGTCGCGTTTCGGGATTTGAATATGAAAATAAGGAATTTTTGGGGTTTTCTACGCTATGAGGCAAGGAATAATAAAGGAAAGCAAGTAAAACTACTGGATCTATTATGGAAACAAAGAATTTAAACTAGATATGCAAATTATAGCTAAAACGCGATTAAACGTAATTATGAAAACGTGATTTAAACGCAACTACTCTAATTTTAACCCATTAAAATGAACAACTATTTTTCTACAGCTAAGAATGATATTTAAAAATTATTTGAAATTTAAAACTATTTTTTTTGGTTTTTCTTGATTTAATTTGAATTAAAAACTAATTTAAGACATTTAAAATAGAGCTAAAATACTAAAAATTAGGAAAACATTCAAGAAAATTACAAAACTATTTTTAAAAAATCAAAATTAACTTAAAAAAATTTTCAAAACTGGAATCACATTTTTTTGGCTTTTTCTATAATTATTATGAATTAAAAACTATTTAAAACTAACTAATTTCTTAGAAAATACTAAAACGACTAGGAAAAATATGGAAAAATACTTTTTAGGACATTTTTATTTTTTTAAAACATAGAAAATTGAAATTTAATTTTTCAGATCTTTTCTAATTTATTTGAATTAAATGCTAATTAAAAAGCCTTAAAAATGAGATTAAATGCAAAAAAATAGCAAAAGACCATGGAAATATATGAAAACTTCCAGAAAATTATAAAGTATTACTGAGAACTAGGTAAAATTAACAGAAAAAACTTTGGAGTAGTGGAGATATGATTTGGGCATACAACTGATGAAATAGGCACTTGAAATAAGCTAAAAGCTAACTATAAGCTACCATAAGCTACAACTACCTTAAAATATCTGTAATAAACCTACTGCAACTGATTAGATCTTAAAATCTCAAGCTAAAAGCATTTTGGCTACATAACAGGTTTCATTAAACTAATTCCAAAAGGCCCTGAACCAGCTACATTAAGCCTAAATTAAGCTAGCTTAAAAAAATCATAAAAAATAAAATAAAATGACCTAGTTAATAACCACCAACCAGAGAGCTTATAACCAGAATTTCAGCTAATTTGGACTTAAAATGAAAGTTTTAAAAATACAAAAGCAACAGCAGTTTGAGACTTAAGTTGTAACTTTGACTTTCATGAACTTTGAATCGTTTAAACTGAATGAAAAGGATGTTTTAAGTGATTATGGAACTAATATATGCTATATTATCTATATCTAAGACTAAATACAAGTAAATTTTATCTAAATTCAACTGATGAGTAAACTATGAACTAATGAAGATGATTTTGAATTTAAAAGAACTATGGTGCAATCTATTGACTAACTTAAACTATATTAAGCTAATAACTACTGTTGCATCAATGATCTACCACTGTATCAACCTTAAACTCAGAATTAATCCTTATACCAAACAGTAGTTTAAGAACTGGTTATGCAATTTTATCAATTCAAATCACTAATACAAGCTACAAAAACCTTGATCTAGTTTCTATTATCAATATGCAGCCTAAATTAAGTGATTATGACAGCAACTTTAAGCAAAAACCATGATCCACCTAATAAAGCCGTTAAGGACAGAAATAGTGCAGATTAAGTATTAAGCTAAAACAATTATGAAATCTAGTGACACAAGCTATCAACAAACTAGAATAATGCAATTTAAAATAGTTAATGCAATTTAAACTAGAAATTGAATTAGAACTTACGAATGTCCAGCCACTATGGCTTTCTTAAGAAATCATTGTACCACCAATCCTGAACCAACAATCAACCCAAATCTATCTATATCCAACCCAAATCCAAAGTTTATATCAGCAGAACCCATGATCCAACTCAGATATGCAGAACCTTGATTTTGTTTGACTGAGAAGACTTATAAAAACTTATAATAGCAATAACTTAACCTGTATTATACTTGAAAACAGATTTAAGATATATATATTTTTTTTCTAATATTTTTCTGAATTTTGTTGTAGTTTTTGTTAAGAGATAAATGGAAGCTAAAATTTATAAGAAACAAACTGATATGCTTAAACAAAGTAATAATAAACTCATTAAAACAATAAAAACGATGGTGAGAAATGAATTGAGAATCAGAACTAATTTTAATAAGAAAACACTTGAGTACAGTTTGAAATTCAAATACTAGAATAACAATTAAATATTAAAAACATTTAAAGAACTACTATTCTACTCAGATCCTACTCTACACGACATTAAATACAATGTGAATGAAGGGCCTTTTTATAGGCGAGCTCAAGCTGAGGAAGGATCCAGAACTTCACAATCTGTGCTTTCTCTTGAGAATTCTGAGCCCTTTGATCAGTCCCATTTATGATCTCATAATCTCAGCCCTTGGATAGACACCCCCACGTCACTTCAACCAATCAGAGCACAGCAAAACGCACGGATTGCCACCTTGGCATTCCGTGTCTCAGCATGTGTCAGTGCACTGGGGTATAAATGGGTATGACCGGTTAGTGGTGTTGGGCCGTGGGGTTATTAACCGGGTATAAGACTTGATTTGGGCTTTGTATAGCTTTTGGGCCAAAGTGTAGTTAACATTGGATTTGGACTAGCTTTGTGATCCAATATTAAACATAGGGACTCAATGTGTAAAATCTAAAAATCCAGGGACCAAAGCTGTAACTTCTGAAAATGTAATCCAAGGACTGAATTTACCAATTTTGAATTCTCATGGGTAATTTCTGTCAATTTCTAAAAGTTGAGGGACTGATTCTGACATTTCTTCAAAGTTGATCATATCTTTCAGAAATCATGAGTTGATATATAATGAAATTTCAGAATTTGATTTGAGTAAACGGTATATTATGAGTTTGGAAATTTAAACTCGATTGAGTTGATATGAATGATTGAGAACACATTAGACGAATTGATTGATAAGATGATTGATGAGATGTTCAGGGTTCGAATCCCAGTCTGGTCAGTTTTGCTTCTTTTTTTTTTCAACTTTTTGCTTTAAACTAACTTGAAAATAAGCAAAACTAACTATTTTTAACAACTCCTAATTATTGAAAACACTACTAAGCAGAGATGTAACAGGATGACGATTAGGATCATGAGTTCAAGAACAATGAAAGCTAATCAATCCTAAATGAGACTAAAAGCAACAAAAGCTAAAGGAATCCTACATTAAGCTAACACAAATCAAGTAAACTAGATTACCTAAACTATATCTATTCTAAAATAATCAAATAAGCTCAATCAAAAGGCAATAAGTACCTAATAGAGCGTAGTAGCGTGACTAAGGTCATAAATGACTTCTATTGCTAAAGAAAAACTACTTAATAAACTCTAAAGGCCTAACAAAAGCAAGACAACTAAAGCTTATACTAAGGGCCACTTAGGGAACCAAAAATCACTAATTAAAAGCATCCAATTAAGCTACAAATCATCATGCAAAGCTACTGATCTGGACATGTTAGTTACAGTGAGATATATAAAAGAAAAGCGAACATTGCGGGCTTATATTAAGCTAAGGAAAAAGCTCTAAAAATGCCAACTAAGGCCAAAAGCAGATTTCCTATGCACTATACTACAAGAGGAATCAAACACAAAGCAATTTTATTAACTGCAAAAGCAAAATGAAGGCTGCAAAATGACTTATCTGTGTGATGTCTGATGCAGGCGACAATTGATCTATCCACCAACTTTCAAGCCAATGCAGACCTAAGTAAAACATTTTTTTTTTTTCTTTGGGAAAAGTGAAACAAGGCGATGAAATCACTATTTTTAATTTTTAAAATTTTTTATAACAAACTTAACTGACTAAAATTAACTTGTGAAAACTGTCAAAAAACAACTTTGGTACAAAAGAAATGAATCAGGACAGTTTTGATCAAAACATTTTAAGACACAAAATGAGATTTGAGAATTGAGATTTAACTTGAGACAACTATTAAACATATTCCACTACTGAACTAACCCAATTTCAACACATCTACATGGCTAGAATATGAAAATTAAGACTGATCCAAACGCTACTTTTAGAATCCCAAATTGCACTAAACACTTAAATCATGAAGAAAATAGATTGAGACTGAATTGGATTGACTGTATTCAGAAGTTACTTTTAGAATCCAAAACACATTAAACTCTACTAACCAGCAACTTAAAATCAGAAGTTACTTAAAAACTTAATTGACCTTTACCTTGACTGAATTTTGACTTTAATTGACATTTTGCAAAAAAAAAAAAAAACTTTGAAATAAGAGCTAATTAACCACAACAAACACTAAAGAGTAATTATCAACAACTTCAGTAATATGAATGAATTATAAGCAGAAAATAAGCACTTAATAAGCAGTTGACTAATTTTGACTTTTACTAAAACTGAATGAAATACAATTTAAAGCTTGAAACTGAAATTACAATTAAACTAAAATGCTTTTTAACTAATTAAAAACAATTTGACAGAAAATTAAACGTGGTAACAATTCTATAAAAACAATGAAAATTGGACAAACGCTCTTGTGGAATGAAAGGGTCTTTTATAGCTGCTGTTGATGCTTGGGATGCTTCTGGATACTTGAATTATGTCTATTGATCAATCATGTGAATCATGTCATCTTCTCACAGCCTTTGGATCAAGTATGTGATTTGGCAGGACCAATCTAATGCTCCAAATTGTCCACCCTGGCGATCCTGAAGCACACACCTCTGACACATGTGTCAGAGGCTTCTAGAAGCACTATTAAGTATGGGTAAATTGTTGGTTTTCAGGGTAAATGGGATTGAGGGTAAGGAACAGTAACAATGGGGGATAAGGGTTTTAGGTGCGTATTGTTTTAGGTGTTACTCCGTATTTTATTTTAGTTTGACTATGGGAAAGGAGGTGTTGACTGGGTGGGTAAAAAGGTATACGGATCACGTTTATTAGATGTGGGCTTGGGGTTTATTATGGAATACGGGCTTGGGCTCGAAGTAATAGATGGGATGAAAGGAAATGTGGGCTTTTGTTGGGTAAATGGTAGATGTAGTATTGGTTGGTTATCATGGTCTTTTACATGTACTATCCAATTAATAGCTTAAGGACCATTTATGTAATTTTAAAAACACCAAGGACCCATGATGTAAATTATGAAGTGGAATTTATGAGGGATGAATTATGTGATTATGGGTGAGTGAGGGGTAATTTGTGAAAACTCCCAATCTTGATCCAAAAATCCATAAAATGCACTTTTGAGCTTCAAAGTCCATAAAATAGCATCCCGACATCGGCTTTTGCACTGTTCTTTCTCTCGTGCTCGGTTTTCTTCGGTTTTGGGTTCTTTTTGTCAGTTTTGTCATATCCATATCTGCACATGTATAAACTCAAGAAACCATCAAATATTAGACATAAACGGCACTTTTCTTGGTTATTTTGGGCCTATTTTGGTAAAGAAATGGTATGTGTTTTAGCACATACCAAAATACCCCAGACTTGACGATTGTCGTGTCCTCATGCAATGCAATCAACTCACGCTTCTAAAACTAATGATTCAATCTCTTTCTACTAAACCTATGAGAAGTAGCAAAGATTCCTCAAAAGAGATTAAAAACCTTTAATTCTAAAAACGCCCCGTTTACCTTTTATTTCACATATAGATATTACGATTAAGCATATTCTGATTGTGAGTGATGGTTTGTTGAACTTTCATGTCGATCAATAACTCCAACATTTTTTAAACGACATTTTTTCACAACACAGCGTGAAGTGACCATACGGATAGAATACATCGTCCCTGATTTTTCACAAGTCCCCAAACTAAGTGTAAAATCGAAATCATTGTTAATTATGACTCTAGATGCTAACACTACCCATGGAAGTTACTTGTGTAGTTACCTTTTGCTCCCATTTTCCTATTTTCCTCTATTTATTTTATTTTTGGTGAGAAATAAATTTCTTCAAATTTCTCGTTTCGATAATTTTATTCGATAAAAGATATGAAGTTAAGTCGCTAATTAGTTGTCCACCTTCCTCGAAAACCGTTGCACACAAGAATGAGGTCCACATCAAGGTCCTAATTTCGCATGATTTAGGGAGAATATCCTTTTATGGCGGAAACAACTCATCTACGAGTCAGAGAAGCTTTATTTAGACATCTCCCAGATTCAAAGTTTGGCTTAACACTATTTCAGCACATTTGCATTTTTGCAATTTAGGCCCTTGGTCTTTTCAACCACCAACTCAATGGGATTACCGTTTTATAAGAAGTCTTATTATGACTTTGGATTTTCCTCAACCTTTTTAGAAGTCCATGACAACGGGGGTACCGTCAGACATAGAAAACTTTTATGGCTTTGGATCTTTCACTTTACACATTTGGGCTTTATTTCATGTTAATTTTTGTGCCAAACTTTGAATCCTACGATTTTTATACCGCAACACTGACATTACCTCGATGTGTACCAACTCTCATGGGCAAGGATTCTCTAAAGAAGATAAAGAACTAACTATCGTCAAAAACTCAACATCTCTAATTATTTATTCACAGATATGGGGTGAAACAATCTTGTGGGAACAAAAAGCCACAAGTACCTTCGACGGGCTCTAAAGAGAACCATCTACTCCACGCTTTGCATCTAAACTCGTAAGTAACTCTATCATTCATCGATCTCCGCAAATTTAAAATCCCAAATGATGAGATCCGCGGATGCTTAGCCGATAATTTTAGATTATCTATGGTTAAGGGAACAAGCTAGGGCTCAACACGCCCGGTCAAGTCAGAATTCCATTCCTACTCTCACCAGTGGAAAGTCAACAAGGTGTCAAAACATATATTAACTTAGCGAATGCTTCGTAAAATAATCTCAAGTATCGCATTTTTAAAGTCACTTATTAGAAACTAGCAAATTCTTTTTTAAGTTTCGCAAATTTAAAATCACTTAGGGAGACTTGCAATTTCTTGGCCTTGTGAGATAGAATCGCATTTTATAGCCTCTTGTCTAAGCAATTATCAAAGGCTTTTACAAGAAAACGCATATTTAAAGTAACTTCTAAGAGACTAGCAAAGATTTTTCAATCATAAAACTAGCAAAAGCTCACAAAAATTTTAAAATATTAACATTTTTGCAGAATTTTTTTTTCATTTTCTAAGTAAAAACGGGGTTGCGAGAGTACACGACAAAAAATAAGAAAGTGCAGTTAAATCAAATCGAATATTACCCACCCCAGACTAAAACAAAACATTGTCCTCAATGTTTAAAGGCAAGGGTATCAATGAAAATCTAAAAGCCGTTTATTAAGTATGCTTAAAGATAAACGTTTGTCGATAAGATTAGGATATTGGATTTCCATCAGCATCGATCATGAGACTCGAGTGGAGAAAAGACAAACTTCGACCACGAGAGCCTTCATATCGATGAAATCCTGGACAAAAACATCAAAAACAACCAAAAACGAGAAATCGAAGAGGCTAACCCCTTCATGTCACTTATTAGAAAATAGAAAGAAGGTAGAGATAAGCATGGGGTGCCTCCCACGAAGCGCTACTATTTTTCTTCAACTAGTCGCTAGCGTGACTCGTCCCCGAATTGATTTGTCCTTGGGGAAGCAAGAAAATGTCGGGCTCCAGCACATAAAGGTTAATCCTCCCAAACTTACAAAAGGTTTATCAAGAAAGAGTGATCCATCATTCGGCAGTTTAGCGGGCGAACGACGGGATGACGGATCACAATAAGAATACTCCATAGAAGAAAGGAGTCCATGGTACAGAGAAATGTTGCTTAAAGGTTCAACAACAAAGGCATCCAACGGAGGATCCTTTTCTCGAACAACGATTTTAACATAAAGCTCATTAATGAATATCCGGGGTTTAAAGATTTTGTCTTCATATATGGGCTCACCAGGATAAGTGATGGTTGACTCATCAGAGAAAGGAGAGTCAAAAAATCCATCACATAACAACACATCCCCCTCGAGATTATCATCAGCATCCTCAATACCCGGTGGTATCAAGTCATCAAAAGATAAGTCGATTTCTTCCATATCAGAATCACTTGGCGGTTTATCAAGAATATCGTCTTCAACCACTTTAATTGATTCATTCATCTCAGGCTCCATTTCAAATTCAATCTCCATAATATTCTCAGTGTCGAATTCATTACTTTTTTCATCTTGCATAACATAACAAGACGGAAGAGAAAGGTCGAACACGAGATGGGACAAGTGGTGTGCTGCGAGCTAGCAATATCCATCACTTCCGTTGTGCTCTCTGAATTGGACTCAAAATCTTTGTCAAAAGAGGATTAACCGCAAAAGGTATAGTTGTCATTGAACTAAAAAATTGGATTGAGAAACTCCGGAAGTGACCTCGAGATGTCGGGAGAATCACATAAAGAGAATCACAATCACTGTCAAATACATCCTCGGACTCACTTGGGATTGGGTCAAGGCTCTCAGCGCGAAGATTCCGTTTTAGAAATAGTGCTAAGAGGCTCGTCCCCATTAGAGAGTCAACGGGATCAATAATGTTTGTAGAAATATGATCACCTTCCTCTTCCAAAATGACGTCACTTCTCTCAACCGGCGTGAGTGAAGGGTAAGGGTCGGAAATGAAAGGCTCAGAAACGAGAGAGGTTTCAGCCGACAAACTCTCATAATATTCTTTCATTTGAACGGAATCCTCATCATCATCAAAAATGAAAGTCTTGCGATATTAGGTTGTTATAGCATTGTAGGCCGCTCGCCGGTGGCTTGACAATCATAAAAAGGATGGGGACCACCACAATAATCACATCTTTTGGAAACCGTATCAACGGGCTCTGGTTTTTGCTTCATGCATCGAATATCATTCGTAATCTCAGCCATCTTAACCAATTTATTTCTTGATGTCGAAACTTTCGATTTGTTCTCGATGATCGTCAATATATCCCAAGGGCGATACAAGATATTGCCACCGTGGTATTAAGTGAATCTTGATCGGTTTCGTTAAAGCATTGTAGTATATCAATGCGGGTAATTCCGAGAAACTATGACGTGGGCATTTCTAGAGAGATCTTTGAATCTTTCCCATGCCTTACTAAAACTTTCATCAAAACGCTGCTGGAAGTTTGTAATTTCGTTCTTAAGATTTTTCATTTTAGAATAAGGAAAGAAACGATTTACAAATTTTGAAACGAGGTCTTCCCAAGCAGTGATCGATCGAGGGGTGTTAGTCTCAAAGACCTTAACAGATCTTAAGCACTCGGGGATCGTTAGTGTTGCCTATGTAATCACAAGCAAAATAATAGAAAATCTCTACAGCAAGTATTCCTTAGCGGAAATGAGAATACAAGCTATAATAACTAAGAACACTTTGATCCTCTATGGATCTGTTATTGACTAGAAACACAGTGTTTAGAACACCTTACAGATTTCTAAAAAACTACTTCCTATTACATAAAACTTTGGTTCCTTATATAGACAAGAAACCCTAGATCTAACTAAGCATGCACCTCGACATCTTACAAGCATGCTACTAAATATTGTTTACTCCCATACACTGAATCATTATGGGTAAATATGCCTCTGCTAACATTGGACAGTGCAGGAATAAACATGGGTAAGTGTATAAAAAATAGAGCGTGTTATGATCCTAGTCAGATTCCACTCTTCAATGAATCAACGCGCCTTTTACACTTCATAATGTTGTTCTTGGTGATCAACTCTTCTTCATTGAAACCATGCTTTGCTTTAGCAGACATTACTACTTATACTTCATTGATTTAGAGTTTCACATAATTCCCCACAATCCTCCCTAAACTAGAATTTAAATGATACTGAGTGTTGAAGCCAAGAGGATTATATCATATAAGTTCCAGTTTCCTTGATAGATCTTAGTAACTTCTGAACTAGAGGATTGTAGTACAAGATTTCCCAACAATCCTTACCATGGACCATAAAGTGCGGTTCGGATCTTTAAGAGTTGCATAACTTGAGGATTGTAGGTATCATTGCAAAAGCCCATAAACAATGTCATCTCTATGATGGTGATCTTCTAAGCCGGTCTTTCTTTGCAACATAAAACATATTGTACATCAAAGCTCATTAGTTGCATACTATTCTCATCACATCGGTGTTAACTCACGTGAGAGGTGAATCATAGAAAATAATGGATTTGAAGTCTCTTTACCAATAGCCATTACTACTGGAGTAGCCAAGTGTTTAAGTTAGAAAACTAAGGTACGGTAACCATCTAATTTATTAGCAAATGGTATATAAACGGATTTGACTTGTCTTTACACCTGCCGTTTGCTCAGGACTAGCCAATTCTTGGAGTTGGTGAATTGATAACCAAATATGGATGCAGATGCCTTTACCACAAGCCATATACCTGTGGGCTAGTCAATTCTTGGATTCCAAACAGGAATAGATCATGGTGAATTGATGACCATACAACACTCAGCAATTAAGCATGGGTGGTTGTAGACCCTATGATTTTGAGCAAATCATTACAGCTATCAACAGATTTGATGTGTCTTTACCAAAGCTGTACCCTTTGGACTAGCTAACTCTTTGGTATACAAAGGTATATCTGGTGAGTTAATAACCATCAAAGCTGTACAACTAATCTGCAAGAAAGGGTTAGATAAACTAAGAATATACAAAAGTTAGTTTTTTTTAACTAAGAACAGAATTCATCACAAAAGATACAGAATTCAGCACTTACACTGAACCTTTGTGTTGCATAAGCCTAGTCTTGATCAGTCCAACACACCGCGATGCATGAGGATCATCATTGCCAACTGGATTAGGAGGAACTTCTAACTTTTGTCTTAGCATGCTCTCCATTAGTGAAACAGACAGAGGATAAATTTTATCCGAAAACATACACACAATCATGCCACATTGTGTCTGGATGACATGAACACATGGCAGTGGGTAGAATCTCCAACTCTCAACCTTCCACTTGTGTGAGTTCTTCCAAATGAAATACCCTTTACCCTCTGGAGAATGTGAATCAAACAAGACTTGGAGATCACCCAATAAATATAGGCCAGAACCCTGAGGTGAATGAATAGAGTATCTTTGAGTGACATGTTAGATAGCATCTTCAAGTCATGTCTATCTACCAAATGGAGGATCTCATTCAAGAAGCTGAACTGAATTGAAGTATTATGCAGTCTATGAATCGTGTTAAGCTTCCCAGCTTTCCAATCAATCACTACTGCATGTGAGCCTTCAGGAAAACTATCCATAGTCCCTTCTTTAATAAAGGAGGACTCATCAGCCTTGAGATCTAAGGTGATATGCTTTGGAGTTGTCTCTTTCTTAGATGCATTTGTCCTGGTCTTAGATGCATGAGCCTTTGCAATTCTCACCGATCTCCTTAGAGATGTGTGTCTCCGTTTAGCCATTCTCTTCTTTCTTCTCCCAGGTATATAGATCGCCTTAGAAAGGGCATCTTCAGATTGAACATTTGCAGAAGGGCTTGAAGAGGAAGAAGGGGACTTTGTTGGAATACTTCCACATAGGGCTTTCATTCGATGAAGTATCATTCTTGCCGAATTGGTCTTGCCAGGTGTGGATTTAGCTTTCTTAACCAATTTTTCACTTATAAGTTCAAGTGGTGCTTTGTGTGGAACTGGAGTTGGCAGAGCTTGTGTTTCCGATGCTTCCTTTTCTTTATCAGCAGAAGGCTCAGCAAAGCTTTTAATAGAAGGGTCCTTGACCGATGAGAGAGTGGCTTCAGCAGATGCTTCAGCAGGGATAGCTAGACGCGGCACCTTGAGTCCACCAGCTTCAAAGTTCTTCCCACCCACAACCAATTTAGGTCTTTTGGATTGCGATGTAGGTTCATTCCTAGCAATTCTTTTTAAGTTGGAAGAGACTGCTGAGGAAGAGGAAGTGTTCTTCATAATCCGATTGTATAGACGATACAACTCTGAATCAGGTAGAACCAATATTTGCTTCATAGTCAATCCTTGGTTGAACACAGAGGAACTCTGATTTTTCACCACCTGTCTTATTTGAGTTTTAGTAGGAGGCCTTTCTTTGTTTCTTTTATCTATGATGGCTCTCCTTCTTGCAGCTGCTTCTAGCTTCCTTTGTTTGCCACGAGCCACCATTAGTTCCACATAGCTTTCACTGTTGAAATCTCCACCCAATATACTGTGAGCAAGTGAAGGATTTGCTATAGCTTGCTGAGTATAAGTGTCCCAATGTTTAGCAGGCATTTGAACACGTAACGCATCCAGTTCTCTTCTTCTTTCATCAGTCAGAGTAGAACTAGATTCAGCTCCAATCTGCTTCGCTAATTCTTCATCCTTCCTCTGTTCTGCAAATTCAGCCAATCGCTTTTCCTCCTTCCTTTCTTCTTCGCTCACTAAGTCTGGACCAAGCTCGTCTATTTCCAATAAGCTTTTCCCTTTATCAGCAGGCTTCTTAATATCATCACCTTTATCGATATCCTCAACCGGAATCTCAGCAGATGTGTCTACTTCTACTTCAGAAGAGACAATGTGTGTTGGTTTTTCAGCCGTTGCTTGATTTAGATCAAAGCTTCTTCCAGCAAAGAATGTTACTGAGTCATCTACTAAAGGCGAAGGACCTGCTGAATCCTTTTGACCATGTTCAGTGGTAGAATCCTTCATTAGAGCATCAGTTGAGGCAGCATTGTCAGCACTTGTTCTTATTGTGGCTTCAGCAGATGGCACATGCAGTTAAGATCTCTTTCTTCTTTGGTACAGAATAGGTTCTTTCCTCTTTAAGGATTCACCCACCACAGAAGAAGGATCATTGAGAGACACTGCACCCAGCATATCAAGAGACTCGAACTGTTGCTCTTCTTGTTCTTCATCAGATGAAACCACAAGCTTCCTTTTGGTCCCTTTTTCTGATGCGCCTCCAAGTGCGTAACTTTTTGTTCTTCACACCATAATCTCATCACCAAGAAGACTTGGTTAGAGCAAGTTCCTCCTCAGTTCCTTGACTTCTTGACATACACATTTTACTAAAGCATGGAGAGAAGTTAGTGTAACGGTGTCCTCAGCTCCACCAACTGCTCAGTTGGAAAGGGAGCCTCATTGGACCTTGCAGGGGAGTCATGTGCTTGGTCAAAGTGAGGAGAACCTTCATCAAATGGTTCCCCTTGAGGACTAGGAGTGGACATCCTATTTAGTTCAGCTTCAGCATTATCATCAAAAGCATGTGCAGGAGGTGAACTAGGGCTTGATCTAATAGGAGTAGTAGGTGGAGGAAGGTCTGGGGCAATGGTAGAGGCCTCAAGCATTCTGAGGGCCTTCATCAATGGTGGTCGATAGATTACCATCAGCCGCAACCATTGGAGAAGATGGGATATTCCCAACATTCTCCTCATCAGCAGCCTCATTGCCCTGAGGCAACATAGCTGCTGGAAGAGGATAATGTGTCCCCTCAAATTTAGTCCTCATAGAGGCAAATAGCTTAGCTGAGAGGGCTCCTACAGGATGAAAAGCTTGTTCGCGTGTAGTGGTATCTAGTATCATTTGCAAGAACCTAGGGTACATCAAGAACTTATGTTGTTTCCTATTTACATTTTCGATCATATTATCAAAATTATATTTAGAGAAATTATAAGTTACCCCTTGAGATAGACACACAATACCATATGCCAAATCTGTAGAGAATTGATCCCATGCTCCAGCTTTGTTGCTAATGCAATGAAGAAGAGTGTGAACCAAGAACTTCCACATCGGACTAAAGTGCTTTTTCAACCATATGTCAGTCCGATTTCCTCTATATCCAATGGCTCTCAGCCCTGAAAGTATATCAGCGGAGCTGGAGTGAGATATCCCATCAGTATCATCCAGATGAAGCTTCCTCCTTATCAGGTCTTCAGTCACCACATGCTCTATTTCGTCTACCACAGCAACAATTTCAGTTTCACTTCGTGCTTCAGCAGTTCCCCAAAATTGTTTCACCAATGATTCATAAATCGCATCAGGAGAATGCGTAAGAGCATAGTGAATCTTTGATCTTTTCAAGAACTCGACCATTGGCACATACAATTCATCATCCTTAGCTCTACCCAGAAATGCAACTTTGTTGTGATCATTCTTGAATTGAAGAGCCATGACTAAAGATGATTTAGGGTTATGACTCTTGAGATGGAAGGTGTATTCGGAAGTTAGAGGAGAGGGAAAGGTTTAATTTTAAAGTGGTAACTGTGAATGAGAGTGGTGGTTGTTTCCCAAGTTATAATCAAAGAAATTAGAAACTTGTTTGACTGTAGCTTACATGTAAAGTAACTTTGACCAAAGGTTATTGTAAAGCTTCAGCAGAAACGCCTGGTCAATCTGCTGAAGTGTTACACTTCAGCAGAAACACCCCAAGATAAAAAATATCACGGTAAATATCTTGAGTGTTACTGTGCCACCAAACTCACATTAAGTTGCCTTAAACCTTGCACCCGCCTATATAACATACCCCAATGCACACTTATCTCTTCACAATATCCTCAAATCTTCATCACAAACCCTAATTTTACCACAAACCCCAAAAATGCCATAATCCATAATTCACTACTAAAAACCATGAATACTAAACTAGAGGTTGTAAATCCAACCTCTTCTCCATCATCATCATCATCCAGTGATTTCCTTCAGTTCTTTCCATATCCTTATGATCCTCGACCTAAGAAATCACCTTTTCTCCCATCATCTGAAGATGATAGTGTAGAAACTCCAAATGTATCTGCTGATGATTCTGATGACTCTTGTAAGGAGGGAACATCTTACTCCCAACCTCCAGCACCTCAGCCTCAACGCAGGCCTCGAGCAAGCAATCCGCCACTTCCTATGGGTAGAAAGGTGGTGCTTGGTCTTTCTGCATCAGGTTTTGGTGCAACAACACACATCGCATAGAAGAAATGCTAGGGAAGGGTGGATGGATTGCATTTTGGTTGAAATACATGGAGGAAGCACAAAGGAGACCTTTATTTTTCTCCATCGTCAACGTCTTCATCAATCCATCCTTATACTTTTGACCCTTAGCATCTTCATCAAAGAAGTCTTGCAGCTCCAGCCCTCGGGATAGAATGAATGGGTGGTTATTTGAGGACTTCACTAACGCATATCCAGCATTTAGTGTGATAGATGTGAGCAGTCATGCTCATCTTCACTGCTCTTTAGATGTTGGAACAGATGATATGTTCTAGATTAGGTTTAGTAGTAGTAGAAATATTAGTAGGAGATTATGTATAGCACTTTTAAGTTGTAGTTGCATTTGAAGTTGATTGGGTTTTGTAAGTTGTAAGCTGTAAACTGTTTCATGAATGAATGAATGAACAATCTGACTTCAATCTCTTTTCTTTAGTACTTTAGCTCTGTGAACTCATATTGTTTACTTCAGCATTTGATCTCAGTAGAAACAAGTCTTAAAGCTTACTTTGGCCATACACCACTCGAACCACACTTTGATGAACATGAACAAAACATGAACTTGAACTGCACTAAAAATGGACAAGCTGCAAAACACGTACAAAACACACAAAACAGAACAAAAACACACAAACTAAAGAATTATTAGAAGGTTAGTGTTAGCAATAAACCAAAATTATATACAAACATATACAAAGTTTACTCTAAAATCCTCCCCTGAGGCATATGCCTCCCCTGAGGCCTATGCCTCCCCTTAAACTTTGCAGTCAAGGGTTGAGCATTCCAATATTGACCACAAGGTGTTGAAACCGTGGTCCATCAAAAGCTTTTGTTAATAAGTCTGACATATTATCATCAGTGTGAATTTTGTCCACTTTTATCAAATGTTTTTCATATGCATCTCTTATAAAGTGGTACCTAATTTCAATGTGTTTGGTTCGACCGTGGCTGGATTTTTGACAATGCATATGGTACTTTGATTATCAATAAAAATTGTTGTGTTCATGAAGTTATACCCATAATCCAACAATTGGTTTTGAATCCAAGGACACTGTCACGACAATTTGCGTGACAACGTACTCGGCTTCAGTAGTTGAGGTAGCCATAATGGTTTGCTTCTTGCATTGCCAAGAGATCAACCTTTTTCCAAGAAATTGGCAGCCTCAGTCGTGGATCTTCTATCCAAATTGGCATCAGCATAATCACTGTCACTATATGCTTCCAGCTTGAAAGGAGACTCTTTTGGGTACCAAAGGCCTAATTGAGGTTGGCCTTTGAGGTACTTAAAGATCTTCTTGACAGCATTGAGATGGGAAGTAAGTAGAGTGACTTGATGTCTTGAACAAACACTCACAGCAAATGTAATGTCTGGCCTTGAAGCTGTTAGGTACATCAATGAACCAATCATGGACCTGTACAAATGAACATTTACAGGTAGATATGGTTCATTGTTGGCTTTTGTCTTTGGAGCTTCATAAGGTGTTGTGGCAGTCCGAGCACTTTCCATACCAAACTTCTTCAAAATATCTCCCACATATTTATCTTGACTGATAAATATACCATCATGTTTCTGCTGAACTCGTAAACCCAAAAAGAAAGTAAGTTCTCCCATGGCACTCATCTGAAATTCTCCCTTCATCAGCTCCTCAAACTCCCTACACCATTCCTCTTTAGTGGATCCAAAGATGATGTCATCCACATAGACTTGTACAAGTATGATGTCTTTGGAGTTCTTCTTTAAGAAAAGAGTCTTATCAATAGCACCTCTTCGATAGCCATGCTTCAGCAGAAATGATGAAAGCCTAGCATACCATGCTCTTGGTGCCTGATGAAGTCCATAGAGAGCTTTAACCACCTTGTAAACATGATTGGGATGCTCTGGATCTTTAAATCCTTTGGGCTGAGTGACATAAACCTCCTCTTCAATCTCACAATACAGAAAAGCACCTTTCACATCCATCTGATACACCATGAATCCCATGTAGGAAGCGTAAGCCAAGAAAATTCTAATGGCCTCAACTCTAGCAACAGGTGCAAACACTTCATCATAATCAATCCCCTCCTCTTGTCTATACCCTTGAGCCACTAATCTTGCTTTGTTTTTAATAACCACACCTCTTGCATCTCTCTTGTTCTTCAGAATCCATTTGGTCCCAATTGCATATTTGCCATCAGGTAGTGGTACCAAGATCCAAACTTGTTGATTTTGAAACTGTTGCATTTCTTCTTGCATAGCTTCAATCCAACTTGAGTCTTCAAGAGCTTGAGTAACACTTGTAGGTTCAACTTGAGAAAGAAAACAAGCAAACAGACAATGTTTGAAGTCTGTGTGATTGTCTCTTTGTTGATTTGACACATAAGAGAGAAAAGCAACCTGTCCAAATTTAGGACTGGTGATGGCACTTCTAGTTCTAACAGGAGCTAGAATATCACCAATAATATTGGATTAAGGGTGTGTTATGTTGATTCTTTTAGTAGCAGTGGGGTTGACATCAATGGATGGTTCAAGATTGGACAAAGTTGGTTCAAAGGATGTATCATATGAAGGTGAGGTGAAAATTCCAGATTTGGGTTGATGATTTCCAAGATCTGAGGGTCTTGGAAAGTGTATAAATGGTTCTCCAAAGTCTGTAGACACTTTGGTAAACACAGGAGTAGACACAGTAGATCCTTCAGCAGATTTGTGGATAAAAGGAGAGACTGGATCAACTTCAGCAGAAGCATGGTTTCCACTGAAGGTTGACTTGGTAACCTCCCCATCCACCTTCTCAGCCTCAAGCTTTGCTGTATACTCTTGAGTCTGAAGCCTAGCAAGATCCTCAGCATAATGTGATTCATCTTCACTCTCATTAGAAGTATCTTTAGAAGTGCTACCTGCATGATGGTTAGGAGAGAAAGAAGGTACAAGAATAGGTTGTTCATCATCTTCAAACTCATTTTCAGAGTCATCATCCAAGGTACCTGCATTGTTAGTAGGAGACTCTTGAGAACCTGTATTTTGGTTAGCTACATGTCTAGTAGAACCCAATGAATCAGTTAAGTAGTCAAGGTCAAAAGACCACACATAACCCTGTCCTTGAATATTGGGCTTGTATTCCATGTATCTCAGGTTCAAGGTCTCTTCTATCTTCTTGGTTTGCAAGTTGTATACCCTGTATGCCTTACTATGAGTTGAATAACCCACAATATACCCGTCATCAGCCTTCTCATCAAATTTCCCCAACGGATCACTGGTGTTTAGAATGGTCACTTGACAGCCAAAAGGTTTTAGGTAGTGGATGGCAGGAACCTTCCCAAAGAGAAGTTCATATGGTGTTTTGAGGTGAGGTCTAGTAATGGATACTCTGTTTAGTACATAGCAAGTTGTGCCCGGCCCGGCTTGATCCAGAATAGTGGGTAACTTAGAGTCTGCAAGCATTGATCTTGCAGCTTCTATTAAGGTCCTATTCTTTCTTTCAGCCACCCCATTTTGTTGTGGGGTTCTTGGATTGCTATAGTCCCTTTGTATCCCTTTAGACCTACAGAGATCAATAAGAATAGCATTCTTGAACTCTGTCCCATTATCACATCGAATACCTTTGACCTTTTTGTTTAGCTGATTTTCAATAAGGGTGATGAAGTCTCTCAGCACAGGAGAAGTTTCATCTTTAGTTCTTAGAAAGAACACCCAACAAAATCTGCTATAGCCATCAGTGATTACCAAACAATAGTACTTGTGATCAATGCTTCTGACTTGAGTTGGACCAAATAGATCCATGTACAACAGTTGAAGAGGCTCAGAAATGATGCTCATAGCAGTGATAGCTTTGTAGGAAGCTCGGTGTTGCTTTCCTTTGTTGCATGCAACACAATTGTGATCATTGGTGAATACTTTGGAAGGAAGACCCTCAACAAGACCCATTTTAGAGAGTTTGTTGATGGTCTTGAAGTTCACATGAGCCATCCGTCTATGCCATCTTGTAGATTCATCCAGGGATGCTTTAGCCACCAAACAAGTGAGGTCACCTTCAGGTTGAACTTCATTGAGATTGAATGTGTATAA